>CM014273.1:46094715-46132980 GCA_004135705.1 Alloteropsis semialata
CATAGCAAGAAAGCAGGCAGCAGCAGACCGCGGCTCGGTCGCCCCCGAGTAGTTTCCGTCTCGCCCGAGTAGTCGCCGTGCCCGACGAGATGCATCATCGTCCGACAGGCTGCTACCATCGCTCGACAAGCTGCCCCTTCGCCCGAGGAGTTGCTCCTTCGCCCGGCAAGGTGCTCGCCCGACCAGTTTTCCGCATCGCCCGACAAGAATCACGACCCGCCCAGCAAGACTCCGATTCGCCCGACTAGTCTCCGTCTCCGACTGGTTCGACTCTTCGCGACCAAGCAACCACCGGGAAGACCGAAGCACCCGGAGTCAAGCCGCTACACTGTGCCAACCACTTCCTGACACCACTGGCACCAGCGGGACATGGCTACAGTGCTCGGAAGGACGACGGGCCCCACAGCATGGGCAGGCACGCCACCTTTTTTCCCGTTTTACCCTTTGACTGTACCTCTTCTCCAGCCTTCCCTTGAGATATAAAAGGGAAGCCTGGGCCTCCTGCGAGGGGCATGGACTCTTTTCCTCCTCTTTCCTGGGCCTCCTACGGGAGGCAGGGAGCCTCTTTTCTCTCCCGAGGAGTACTCTCTCTCGACTTTCTTCTTCCTCCAGCCGGTCACTGGACTGAGCTCGATTCACGCACCAGAGACTTGGGAACTCATCCCTCTCTCGCCCATTTGTACCCCCTACTACAAACCAGTGCAAACAACACGAGCAGCACGAACTGGACGTAGGGTATTACACCCCATGGTGGCCCGAACCAGTATAAACCCCCGTGTCCTTTTGCACTACCACCCGAGGCCCGACGCGCGCTCCACGATTTCATTATTTGCCGGCGGTAAAGAACCCCGACAGTAATGAATTTCTTTAATTAAACCAAATATTTTAAATATTTCAGAAAATAGAAAACAACCTTTGAAACCACTCAAAGGGCCAAATTTGCACAGTTTCAATAGTTGAATGGTCTATAATGTCCGGTTTTGAAGTGGAAGGTTGAAAAACAGATGCTTGTTATACTTCAAGTATAGCAAACTTCGAGTTTCCAGCAGTGATTCTCGCGATGACTGACTTGTGATTTTCTATACTTTGAAACTGTGAGGAGTACTTCGGGATGGCCCTCTAAGCCTACATATTTTTTTTTGCTATTGTTATTTTTAAATTTCTTCTCACACACCACATATCGGATTATCACCAATTTAGATAATGTCTTATTCGTGCTGGTGGTATTTCTTGTCGGCGTGAATTACTATCACAGATGGCTTCGACGCTAGCGCTAATAACTATCCCATTTGCAACGGCTTCGTGTCGCTACGGTCACTATAACGAATGAGGTTTCTACACTGGTATAAATAGGATCTCAACAACAGTGAGACATTACGTAAGAAAGCAAGATAGGAGACGCATGTTAACGCTCAAAGGAGACGCGGAAATTCCGTGTCTCTAATGACTAACCAAAGGAGACACTGAAAAAATACGTCTCCTTTGCGAATGACACAGGAGACTCGATTTAACCACGTCTCTGAACTGTCTCAACTAGCGTCTCCACTGTTTGTTAAGAGAGACGCGTGTTATTAACCCGCGTCTCCTTTGGTTATGCTAAAGGAGACGCGTGTTGTTAACTCGCGTCTCCTTTGGTTGTGCCAAAGGAGACACGTGTTGTTAACCCGCGTCTCCTTTGGTTGTGCCAAAGCAGACGCCTGTTGTTAACCTGCGTCTCCTTTGGTTGTGCCAAAGCAGACGCTTGTTGTTAACACGCGTCTCCTTTGATTGAGGCAAAGCAGACCCTTGTTCTCAACCTGCGTTTGCTTTGGTTATGCCAAATCAGATCCGTGTTAAGAACACGCGTCTCCTAAGCTTCCTTTATAGGCTCAATGTGGTCTCATTTAGCACGTTCCTACTTGATGATTCATAAGAAATCGCAGAATACAGATATCACATACATCAGCAAGCTCACATCACTGGCATCACAAAATTTTCACAGGAGTCAACACATCAGCTATAGCTCAACAAATTTAGTCATGAACACATCGGCAAACTCAACAAAGTTAAGAAGAATTCATAGTGCACATCACTGGCCTGTCCCAAAATTCACAGGAACCTTCAACATCTCACAAGTTAAGGAAGACTACCCAACATCTCACAAGTTCAACTTCTCACAAGTAGAAAGACTACCTAAAACATTGTTCATCATCTCACAAATTCACATGAACACATTGTTAATCATGTCACAGCATCAATGATAAATTTGGTTAGCTAGGGGTCGGAGCAGTGAAATTCTCCTTTCTTGGGGATCACCTGTGTGATGATGAACGAGGAAATTTTTTTGCGAATATGTTCCAGGTCAACATTGGAGAAGGGGTTTGTCATCACCTCAAATTCCTGATTGGAGGAAAATATAACAAAAGTCAGCACACATACATGATAACCAAACATGTGCATTGGTAAATTACTAGAAATCTTATAGAAAAAATTCTAAAACAGGCAAGACCCAGGACTGATGCAATTCAGGTGGACAAGAATTCAATAACCTGGAACCCTACTCATTCCTATGAGCAAGACCCAGGACTGAAACAGTCAATCAGCCTAGATTGTGATCTGCCGAGAAATCACCAAGGACTGAAAACTACCAAGAATAGCCATGAACTGACTCAAAATGTGTACGCAGCCTTATCTGACAAGGTCAACATATATGATAGATAGAAATTCTACCGAGTGCAATGCCCAAACTACTTCACATCTCAGATCAAGAAAGGTAATGGAAATCAAAATAAAGTACCTCAGCATCAGCTTTAAAAACCAGTAATTCCATTGCTTTCAACATGTGATAGGCAGCATAGAAGCTGCAGGCGTTCCCAGAATCTTACTGATGGCACTGCAAAAAATATATAAAGACAAAAAGATTGAGAAAAAAACTCAAGTTTCAGTACTAGCTTTCACAGGCAGGTACCATACCACAAACTTTACAACATGTTCCAAGTTGCTATTGTCCAACTTGTTATTGCTGCTGCAGTGAGAAATAAAAGCCCTACAAGAAAACATATGCAACATTGGTTAGGGCTCTTGTCAATAAACTCTGCAGAGTTTGTTGAGGAAAAAAGCTGTAGGTGATAACTTACTCATTAAGAACCTGTTTCAACTTTCTATGATCACGCCCTCTAGACCTCAATGAATCAAAATACAGGACCTTTTCCACTTTGGAATGACTACAACTAGAACCTAGTGGCCATCTTGGTTATGTGCAAACATGATCAACCTCTTTTTAGCATGGTGTTGTAAGGCATTTGTAAGATATTCCACCACATAAGATTTGTTAGCACTTATAGTGGACAAGGTCATGACTTCAGGATCAAGGAAGCCCACAGGCACAATCTTTGCCTTGGTTTCTACAATCATGGACCTAATATTAAGAAAAAACAAAGTCATGCATTAAGCTACATCAGTAAAAGCACATTTAGATAGAAAATAATTAGTGAGAAGCAGATTAAAGTTTGAAGCAACTTACAGTGTGAAGCATCTTACAAGTGACACATCCAAAGCATCTATCTTGAAGAGGTCATACAAATCATTGAGACCCACGTAACACTTGACCACATATGTTCTCAAAAAATGGCAACACTTGTACGAGATCACTATTACCAAATCCTTGTAATTTTGCTTACAACATTACATGTAGTATTCATGGAGTGCAATGGTTGCAGATCCAGCACTCTTGAGTTCAGCAGCAGTAAGAATCGGCTGTCCAAATTTGAAATTTGAATTTTCCTTTGTCCACACTATTGACACTGTAGCAGGTTCGTCCTTCTTGTTGGCAGCCTTTTGAGAGCTTTTGGGATGTTGTTTCTTAATTGCTGCCTTCGTAGACCTTGTTGTGAGCTTCTGCTTCTTTGAGGTGTTTGGTGCAAGTTCAGTGGCTGCAGCAGGGTTATTCTTTGGAGGACCAGTTAGAGCACTCTTTAATGCTTCTGCAAGTTTGCTTGTTGGAAGGCTAAGAGGACCCTTGGCTGCTGCCATTGCACGTTCCTTCAAAGGGAGGACATTGGGAGCACTAATTGCTGGTGCTGAATTTTCCTTTGAAGGGAGAATGGGGGAACTCCTGGATCCACCAGATGCACCATTTGTGCTGTCCTTTGGCCTTGGCTGCAGTTGTGGGGATGGAAGCTATGCCACAGTTTGTGAAGGAGCTTTTTCCTTTGGTACTTCCTTGACAGCAATGTAACTTCTCTTCCACTGTATCCTCTGGAGGACAGCTTCTCCAAGTGTCGTGATCTCATCATTAGGAGCGAATTCCAGCACAACATCTTTATAGGTACTTACTACATACTCCACTTTGACCACTGCACATTCTTGATTCATCGGCACTGTATGTAGCCTAGTTTGCTTAGGATAAACCTGACTCCATGCAGCCTCAACTTGGTGACCAGCATACATGATTAATAGGGCACATGGTGTGGGCTCTATCAATAGGTCTATACTATCTCCGCCTAGTTCTTGAGCCATATCGATCTCAATTTCATCCAAAGGAGGACCTTCATTTTGCTACCCAACTGCAGCCTCAGAGGCGGATGCGCAGCTGCTCCTCCGTCCGGGTGTAGGGCTTGGGTTCCTGGAAACTGGCACAATCTGCAATCCTTGGGCTGCAAGGATGGACATGACCTCCTGTGTCACCTCAATCCTTAGTTCATTCTTCATCGTTTTGTATGATTTGGTCCTCTTCCTCTTTCTGTACATACTCGCGTGCTGAGGCCATGCATACTTCCAGCCCTAGTAGTTGGACACACCACGCACGCGACCTAGTTGTTCGGGGCCCAAGCACTGACTTAGCACATCATTCTCCCTGAACCAATCTGATATTCCTGAAGAGGAGGCATGCACATTCTTTTCTTGGATATGTTCAGCCAATTTACGATTTGATTCGTTGTTCCACTTGATCTCCGCAACACCATCTTTCACGTCTAGCCTACTCCTTCCTCGCAGCCAATTCTTGGGCCGCCCTTCAAGGTAGTCATCCCATGGGTTGTGGATCCCTAGAGCAGTTAATTGGCTGTCCTCTTCCTTTCATTGTGCAAATTTCCTAGCATAACCTGCTGGACCCATGTTGTGCTCATGTGTGTTGCGTTTTCGAAGCGTGGTCATTTTGCCACTATCTGCTAGGGCCTCAGTTTCCTGCATCTGCACAAACTCTCTCCAGTCTTTTGGCTCGATAAACGGGTGCTGCACAAATGGTTCATGCTCTTTTCTGATAAAATTCCGCCTTCAATTACTTTTGAATGTTCTCCATGCCTTGGCTGTTAACTTCATGAAAATGTTGAATGCCGCCTGCTTCATCTCTGGCTGGAACTCTAAGAATGGCTGCACATACTCATCAAACAAGAACCACTTCTACTTTTTGGTTAGACATTTGATTCCTGGCATAACCAAAGACAGTTTCTGTCTAGTAACGAGGCCACAAAGCGCCCTGAACCTGCGCTTTTGTTTCAAAGGTGTTGGCATCCCCCATTCCTCAATCTCAGTCATTTTCATCGTGTCAGTTGACCACTTGGTGAATATCCTTGGCTCTCTGAGGAGCCCCATGTACCCTTTTCTCATCTCCCCCATCATTCCTTCATTTGTATCGAGGAGCTCCACACTCTGGACATTCGATTGTCGCTGCATAATCGCCACGAAATAGGACATAGTCATTCTTATAGGCATGTATTTTTTCCACCTCCAATCCAAAAGGACAAACATTCTGCTTAGCCTCGTAGGCGGTCATGGATATCTCATTATTCTCGGGAAGCATGTCCCTAAGCAGATCCAACAATGCCTTGAAACCACGATCGCTCATATGATGTGTGGCCTTTAGCTGGAGGAGCTTAAGTGATGTGAATAGCTTTGTCCATTTTTCCCTTGCAGCCAGGATAGAGTGGGGTATTCATATCTGCCACCAGCTTTTTTAGTTTCTTCAGTTCTGAACTATCATACCCAGCATACCCTAGGGCGTCTCGCACCATCTCCTCCAATTTGTATGCTATATTGACATAATTATCACCGATAGCAACTAGGTCATCTTTAGAAAGATCTTGGCCTGCAGTCTGACTGTCATAGTTTGATTCACCACTAGTCTGAGAGCTATAAAAGTGAGGATGTCCTTTATCAACGTCCTCACCAGTGTTCTGGTGATTTTTAGAGGTGTGGTCTTTAGAGCTATATTGACCCATACAACCAGCCTGCAGGTCTCGGTCATTAAGTCCACCCTCGCCATGTTGGTTCCAGCAATAGTAGTCATTCATGAACCCCGGATGATGAGATGAGCATGCACATGCAATGTACTTGAGAACTTTGTGACATTCTCACAATCCACATATGGACAATACATGGTTGACTTGCCCTTATTTCACTTGTCCGCCCCTGCCACAAACATGAATGACTTCAGACCATTTAAGTACTCTCCACAAGTCCTGTTCTTAAGATACATCCAGCTCTAGTCCTCCATCTACACAGCCATGCAAGAAAATTGCTAAATATCTAAGAAAATACTTATGACATCACTGAAACATACATTTTACATGAAAACAAGATATACACAAACTAACATGTACATGCTCATGGAACATGGATTTTACAAGAGGCAAATCAAATAGCATTTTAGAGGGGGGGAGGGTACTGACTATACATACCTTGAGCGGGAGTGACGCCACAGATAGTGGAGCTATAGAGGGAAGTGGATGGCAACGACCTGGACGCAGTTGTGGTGCTGCTGCACATTCATAAGATCACCAAAGAATCAATAATTGCACACACAAATCGATCACCTTTGCAAGCTCTAGGTAGAGCATACAATCTAGCTAGGCAGAGTCTATCAGAGATGATGTCATCATCACCTTGCAACAGCTCCACGCTGCAGTGGCGACGCGAGATGTCATCGCCGCGACGAAGAGGCGCGGCCAGTGTATGTATGCGTGCACCGGCGGCGAGAGGGCCACCATGACGTACGCACACGCGCGTGCAGGGCGCGCATCAGCCTGCACACAGAGGCAGAGCGCGCGCCCAGAAGGCAGCGCGCATGCGCGCTTCGCGGCGGCGCGCGGCACGCCGGCCAACCGACCTGCTATAGCTAGCACCGGCCTACTGATCAGTAGAGAGCGCGCTGCTGTTAGCATAATAAGCCACTCCTGAAAATAGGCCGGCTACTTGAACCAAATATGGAACTTGCTCTTTAGCATAGGTAGGCTGACCGAGTGAGAAGGAGAGGCTGGCGACGGCACGGTAGGCAGGCCGAGCGAAGGAGATAGTGTCTAGGGCAGTGTGTGGCGTGCAGAGTGTCTAGGACTATGTACGTGTTGATTTGTTATCGGAACCGCTAAGGGAGACGCGTCTGATTTCAACAAGCGTCTCCTATAACCAAGCCATAAAAGACGCGGGTTCAAGAAACGCGACTCTAATGAGCTCTCACTCATTAGAGATACTGAATCCTGCCTAGGAACAGGAGACGCTTGTTAAAACTGTGTCTCCTATGATGGTGTCTTTTTTATCAGTTTCTTACGTAGTGAGAGACAGTATATAAGCATTTTTTCTTAAACACAACATGGAAAATTCTGTGACGATCTATCCAGCACTGTCATAAATATGTGACGTTTACTTGTTGTCATTGAAGGGAAGAACGTTTTCTACGATTTGACTTTGCAATTGTTTATGACAATTTCTAATTGGTCTTTGTGACCAACGTCTCATTTTTGTTGTTAAACGTGTCGGTCCTTACAAAAAATCATGAAAAGAAGAGAAATGATCTCGATACGTCGTGTCACGAGGTATTCATCATAAAATATGAATATGCTGTACCGAAACTAGACAGATTAAAATATTTGATTATTATATGAAATATTGCATTATTTTTTTACTGCTGAGTTATCTACTCTAACCAATCTTAGGTAGAGGCTTGTTGAGTAAAGGTGTATTTAGAACACGAAGAAATCTAGAGATTGTTTTTAAAGAATAGGAGGGGCAAGCCCCTACTGATTAATAAATTAATTGAGACAAAAGGAATAATACAACGGAAGCAAGAGAACAATAAACCAAACTAGGCACGACAAAACCAAAAGGAGAAAGGACAGCAAAAGAAGTAGAAACAAAGCCCTGCAGGGGACTAAACATTGTCAATCCAATTCTTCGGCACCAAATAAATCTCCTTGACTCTTACAAGCATCAACTTGAATTCCTTGATAAAGTGCCGTTTGCAAGCTTCCACCAGGGGGTTTATGTTTTTGAAGATCCAATCATACGTACATGTCCAGATACTCCAAGTCATCAGTATTATAATTTCCATGAAGAAGGGTTGTCCCAGTTGATCTTTAGATTTTGAAGGATTGTTCTTGCAGTATGTGTTAACTGAAATCTCAATGGCTGTCTAGCAAACTTTTGCAAAGTTACATCTCAGGAATAAGTGGCTGCAGTCTCTGACCTTGTAAGATGCACATGTCACAGGTGTAAGACTCAAGGTCCATTCCTTTATTTCTCAATAGATCTCTTGTACGTCACTACGGGATTGTGCACATTTGCTGTGTGCCAGGAGCACACGGCAACCTCTTTGCCGTGTGTAGCACACGGCAAAATACTCATGGCAAACAGGCGCCGGCAAAAGCATGTTTGCCGTGTGACTTTTCTCGGGCACACGGCAAACACTTCACCGTGCGACCAATATGACACACGGCAACGATTTTTGGCATAACGTGCAAGTGACGGTAACGGCACTGTTTGCCGTGTGCCCTGACGGTGTGGCACACGGCAAACACGGCCATGTTTGCCGTGTGCCAAGCCAATGCACATGGCAAACACGGCTTGTTTGCCGTGTGCCAGGGCCCTGGCACACGGCAAACACTCTCCTGTTTGCTGTGTGCCAAGGTAAATGCACACGGCAAACATGTATACAGGGCAGCCTGGAAATGCAGCTTTGCCGTGTGCTATGGTAATTGCACATGGCAAAGTCTCCAGAATTTCAAATTTTTCATTTGTTTCTGCTCGTATATGGTACCCCAAAACATCACAGACAGTTCATAATAAACATCACACGCATTTCATATATCACAATAGCAATGTCACAATAACCATAAGCCACAAAAGTCCACAGAAATCCACAGAAGTCATACAAGTCCATACAAAGTCCATATGAATCCATACGAGTCCATACAAAGCCATACGAGTCCAAACAAAGCAAGTCACTGCGGCGGCGGCGGCGGCTGATGCGGCGGCCACGTCAAGTGAGACGTCAAGTGAGCCAGCCACTGAGGCTGAGGCGGTGGCCAGTGAGACGACTGAGGAGGCTGAGGCCACTGAGGCTGAGGCGGCCACTGAGGCGACATGCATGTCTGGATTGACTGGCCCATCATTGGATGCCGCCGATTGATTCTGCAAATAGGTGAAAAGATTACATTTTAACTTCATCCTAAGTTCTTAGTCATTGTAGTTGTCCTAAGTCATTAGTTCAAATTAAGTTTAGATTTATCCATCATTCAAATTTCTAAGTTAGGAGCATTCTAACTAAGTCATTGTATGTTTATCCTAAGTTCTTAGTCATTGTAGTCGTATCCTAAGTCATTGTAGCTTTATCCATCATTCAAAGTACTAAGTCGCTATAAGAAATTGAAACTACAAGATTGTCAAGTCACTCACAGGAGTAGGAATAGCTGCCCGAAGTGGAGGTGGTGGTGAACTGAATTGCGGCGGCGAATGACCTATCGCCGCGCCCAGACTTTGCATGTACTGAAGCGCCTGCTCTAGTCTCAGGCGATCAGCCTCCTGCCTCCGCTGATACTCTTGCTCCATCCTCTCTCGCTCAGCCTGCCACCTTGCCTCCATCTCCTGATCCCGTGCTTTAAACTCTGCGTCCATCTGGGCCTACAAAATTTGATCCAAGGGTTAGAATACAAAGCAAGCATATGTAAAAATCAATGAACGTTGCGTAAAACATAAATAACCTGGAGCGCCTCCATCTGGGTCTGTGTAGAGGTTGGCCATGGGCGTATGGCCGGGCTTGAGTCGGTGCTCCTAGCTCGAACCTGCGAAAGTGTGGGAGTACTGGCCGTGTCGAGTGAGCTGTCGGCAAGATAGAACCGGCCATGCTTCTTGCCTCCTCCCACCCTCATAACGATTTCTCCATCAATGGGCTGCGTGATCGGATTGAACTCCGGCCCATGGACCTCCCGTGCCATCTCGGTGTAATCAGTCAAGCGGCTGTGGATGGACGGATTGCTATACGCCTCTGGCGGGTCCTCCGGGTTGTAGGTAACATCGGACTTCGCCTTCCCCTTGTGGGACAAAGCATATGCCTGGAGCTGGCTGCAAGGCAAGCCACCATGTGCCGTCGACTGTGAAAAAAAGCAAGATAATTAGAAATTATACAGAATTAAGCATTGGAATAAATAAAGGAATTCACGTACCTAGGTAGCCCTGTACTGGGTGAGGTGACGGTTGCCTTGATGGTGTGGTGCACCTGGCATCATCAAACGCCGCTGCCGGCAAGCGTTGTGCATCTCTACCCAACCCTCCGTGCACCACTTGTCCACCATCATTTCCCAGCATTCAGTATTTGTGGCTAACCACCACGGAGGCACCTGCACGCACGTCATCAAGTACATGACATATAAGAAGATCAAATGGAGCGTACTGCATCTCAAAAATGTTGTATATTTACCGAAATGAATTGTTCCCGGGTCAGCCTCATGTTTCTCGCAACCTCTTTCTTGATCCGTTCTCTGTGTAATCCGCTGTATGTTATGATGGCCTGGATGCGCGCCTCATAATGCATATCCGCCACCAACTTGTAACAGGCTGTGTTAGCCACCGCGACCGCCCTTGCAAGCGGTACTCCCTCCTCCAATCTGTAAAAATCTTGCACATATACGTGATGTCATTATTCAATAAATGTCCGATGAATGTGATGTATTGAGGAATGTAGTGTGAGGAGGACTTACCCACAGTTCGTTCAACACCCGCTGCGCCTTGTTCGAAAATATTCAGCCTTCTCGATCTACTGCATTGTCAGCGGCGATGTAGTGCTCTCACGACGACGCCGGCTGATCTTGGCCGGCAATCTGCATCACGCCAGGGAAGTGTAGCTTACAGAGCAGCCCCAGAATGCCATTGGGAATGCGGTTGTGACGACGTGGACCGATACCTGGAGCGACGGTCACAAAGTTCCTGCACAAGTGATTAAGATAACGTGGACAATTCGAAACAGATACGGCCATAGATATGCACAGTTCTGCATATTTCCAACCGTATCTCTTTCGAACGGGAGACGCCTAACTGGGTTACGTGATCTACGAACAAGATACGCGAGTGGGATCGTGGTGCTTACGGTGGGTCGACGGTGTAGGCATGGCCGGCGTGGTGTGGACTCGCGAGTCTGGTCGGCTACGTCTCCGGCTCTTCGTCGAAGAGGTCGCCGGTGTAGGCGTGGCAGGCAAAAAGGTTGCAATAGCCTCTCCTGTAAATTGTGATTTCAGCTAGGTCCACTTAAGCAATATCAATGCATGCCTAGCAATATCAATCTCCATGCCTACAAATAATTGCTCCAAATTCACAAATCAATCCAACAATCTCTATGCCTACAAATAATTGCTCCAAATTTACAAACAATCCAACAGCCAAAGCATATCAATCCAGAGAATTCAAGAATCTGTATAATCTATGTGAATTCAAGAATCAATCCAGAGCCGTCCAGAGAAAGATCATGGGTCCTTACAGTGGCGGGCAGGGGCAGAGGCTGGGGNGCTTGGGCGCGGGCCAGCGCGGGCGTGGCACACGGCCGGGGTGGAGCTGCGGCGGCGCGGCTGTCCGAGCGTAGCGGCGTGTGTGTGTCGGGTGTGTGGATAGCGGCTGTCCAAGGCTAAGTGTAACGGTTCGTTCTGGTTGCCGTGTGCCAGATCGGTGGCACACGTCAAACATTGTGCTTGCCGTGTGCCGCCGATCTGGCACACGGCAACCACTCATTTGCCGTGTGCCGGACATGTTGGCACACGGCAAATCCTTTTTTTAATTTGAACCACTTAAAATTTTTTCGAGTATTTAACGTTTCCATAACCTAGTCACATTTTCCACATTGCACAAGTGACTACATAATTCACGTTGGATGATTATAAATGGAAAAACTTATTATTTCATGTGTTTCAAGTTAAAATTCAATTCATATCAAATAAATCGTTTCCATAATGTGCTTAACTTAATTTGAATGAATGTACCTTAGATACCTTGCCAAAGTCACTCGACAATTCATGTTTCATGATTCTATGCAAAAAAAATCTATTATTTTATGCAGTTACATAGCTCAATTCGAATAAATACCACACATGTAAATGAAAAAGAAAATAAAAATTATCAAACGTATCTGAAAAATAACCAAATTTTGGCATGAAGCAATCTAGGTTGTGTGTTGCATATGCAAAAAGTTTTGAAGTGAAACCACAATTCTACCGTCACTTTGCTTCGAAATCATAACAGCTCTTTCTCAACTCTATGAATCTTCTCCGGAGATGCTTCTATTTGTAAGGAGCGTGCATGACAACTTGTGTGAAACCTTCTCAATTTTTTACCATAGCCTCCATGTATGATATCATGATAACAGGACAAATTTTATGATTTTTAGAGTTTGTTTGCTTTTTATAAAATTTTAAAACGATTCGGCCACACGTTCCTGGTCATGGTTCGTCAGCTACATATTTGAAATGCCATTCTATTTCATGGATATGGTATCACATTGGACTCAATAGTGTGATTATCATTTTTCTAATCATTATAATCCATTATAGAAAACACTTCCAGTTCAAATTTGCATTATCGGCAAAAAATCAATCTAAAAAAATTAAATGAGTAAATACAGCAAAAGGACCGAGAAAAATTCTAAAATTTAAAATAGAATACAACGTCAAGTACGTGGTTAGAAGAAAAAATTGGGAGGGCTAAATCAAAATTTTTAAAATCATTTTGCCGTATGCCCTACTTGTAACACACGGCATATAAATAAAACACAAGGAAAAAATTCAGTTTTGCCGCGTGTTGCCTCAGGCACACGGCAAACACTGACGGCTGGGGAACGGCCGTCTCTGGAGGTCATATTTGCCGTGTGCCTGACGTTAGGCACACGGCAATCATGTGGCTTTTGCCGTGTGTTTATGTTTGCCGTGTGCTCCTCATCCAAGCACACGGCAAATATCCTGTTCGCCGTGTGTTTTTAGTTTGCCGTGTGCATAATTTTGGGCACACGGCAAAAGGGACGTTTGCCGTGTGCCCGACGTAATGCGCACGGCAAACTGCGGCAAACGTCCGATTTCCGGTGGTGCGTGTTGACTCGATCTCTCACGAGCAACCAGAAGAAGACCTTGTGTTTCATGCCATCTTGATTTCCAAATCCAGTGAAAAGCAGGATGAACTGGCCACTGTCCAATAAGTCTTTTGTAAGCCTTTGCAGTAGAGAACGAGGCATTTCCCCACACATAGCTCCATTGGTCGTTAGCATTCTCTAGTATATTCATCAATTTCTTTCCAAATAAATTAGATTGTCTCGATACGCGTTCAAATTATGACTTGGATCAGAAGTTTGGGCACAATATTTATGTGCTAATATGAAACATAAAAAACAGAAGCAGATTTTTTTGGCGGTGATCTTATATTGAATTTTGTGATAAGTTAAAAGTTTGTTTAGTCCTTGATCCATACGTTAATGAAAGGGTCAAAAGGAATATAATTCACATCTCAACGTATAACCACCAACCCGACGATCTCCGGGTGTTGACGCAGAAATCCAGTCAACACACGAGAGCGCTAGAACGCGCAGCACGTAACACGCAACTCGCAGCTCCTCTGCGCAGACCGGTCGGACCGGTCAGGGCAACCGGTCAGACCGGTTACCTGCAGGGAAGCCGGGAGCTAACCCTAAGCGCGCTTCCCGGAAGGATCCGTCAGGGAGCACGCACTCAGGGGTGCCCTAGGGTCGGCAGGCCACCTAGGACGCCTTCAAACGTCGCGGAGACGCAGGAAGAACAGCAAGTAGGGTTGGAAAAGTTAGGGTTTGGAGATGCAAAAAGTCTTTACCTATTTCTAAATAGAGGATCGCTTCTTTCCAAATTTTGGTCCGTCCTGACAGGTGGGTCCCACCGATCCCACTTGGCCCGTTGAACTCCAAACCATGGCTCCAACTTTTGACATTGGTTTTTTTATCGGGTTAGAATTTTAACTGCACCATCGGTAGTGGTTTCCATATCGGATTAGACTTCTGACTGAATCTGCAAATATTTTATGTGTACCTGATAATAATCTTTATCGTGTGTCCGCCTTGTCTCTGATAACTTCTGTTCGTTATTTGTTTCTCGTTCAGCATTTTTCTATCCCATCAGAACAACGGAGTCCATGTATGCCACGCTGAGCTTGACGGTCCATGTATGCCACGCCGAACTTGACCCGTGATGAAAAAAAGAGAGCAAAAGAGGGAGTCCATACAGCAAACGATTTTTGCTCTCTGGCTTGCTGTTGGGTCCTGTTGGCAGCTGTAATTGCTAGCCTGGCCAGAGAGCAAAAAATCGTGATGTAAATTGGGTCCTGTTGGCAGCTGGCTTGCTGCACTGTTGGACTGCATGCACATACACGCCACACCTATCTATAGATTTTTCCTATTTTAATTATTGGTCCTGACCGTTATCAACATGTTCTCGATCAAACCATTTCATTTTCAACATCCTGCATATCCAATATCAATTTTTCGACCGAACTTTCCAATTTTGTTCCCGATCCCGGATTAAAATATGAAAACAAAAGTGGGGTCTTCTCCCAACCATTTTCGTCAAGAACAAATATCAATATCTGTAGAAGTAGAACGCCAGCAAGAACAAGATTTGATCGAGATAAAAAAAAATTGAAAACCAAATTGTCGCGTAGAAAGATCGAAGAGAGGGTATCGCTAAGAGATGTTGGGAGGCTAACATGTCGACGTCACTTCTATGACCGCTCGCTCGCTCGCTCACTTACGGCCGCAAAGCCAACCATCGCCATCTCACCGATATTCGCCCGTTGCAACGCACGGGCACATCTGCTAGTAAAGGGTAAAAAGTAGTAAATTTTGATAGATTCGATTGTTGTGTGTTCAATCGGCCGAATCCCCTTAAATTTATAGGGATGGTAGGTCTTGTCCCGCAAGGAAACCAAGTTACAACTCGTTACAATATCTCGGAATCCTAATTTTAGAGTCCTAGTAGGATTACAAAACGGGTAACCGGTCTGACCGGTCCCCCGCACCGGTCAGACCGGTTTGGATGCCGAACTTCACCCCTTTGCTTGTCTTGCTCCTCCACCGACTATTGCGGTCCTCCAAAGCTTCAAGCATCGCAACATCCTATCATTCCAGAGAGTATGTCATCCTCCACTTCTTGCACCAATTCTTACGGTCCTCCAGAACTTCTAGCACCGCAACAGTCGGTCATTCCAGAGACCATGTCGCTTCCATCGAACTAGGACCAATTGTTGCGGTCTCCAATGCGCTAGCACCACAACTTCCTGAGTTAGACCGGTCAGACCGGTCAGGCTAACCGATCTGACCGGTTGTCCTGGCCTGTGCCAATTTTGGTTGTCAACATATGCCCCCTGTTTTTTTGGTAAAGCTTGCGTACCATAAAACACATTAGCACCAAAATTGTCACCTAAGGATGATGTTTTAACAGAATTCATCGGCCATTATATTTTTTAAGGGCGATATCCAAATATCGGCCATGTGCCACTTCATGCCTCTTGCCAAACACTTGGATAGTACTTCTTTAAGTACCTTCTATTCAGTGCCTTAGGCAAACGTCCTCCTTGCAGCGTCTCCACCATATAGGAATTCCCGTCATTGATCTTGAATACTCGATATGGACCTTTCCAACTTGGAGACCACTTGCCGAATTTATTATCTCTAGTATCAAGTGGCAAAATTGTTTTCCATACTAGATCATCAACTTGAAAAGTCTTCTCTTTAACCTTCTTGTTGTATGCTCTAGCAACCCGGATCTTGTCTTTCTCAATTTCCTTAAGAGCTTGTAAACGCTTATCGGTCACTTCATCAATGTTGTCCATCATCAAGTCATAATATTCACCAACCGAAAGCTTATTTTGTTTAGTAAGTCTATAAGCGTCCAGATTTACCTCAACGGGCAAAACGGCCTCTTAACCATAAACAAGCTCAAAAGGAGTGACTTTGGTAGCACCATGTCTAGATATGCAATGAGCCCACAAAGCTTCAGACAAGACTTCATGCCATCTTCGGGGATTCTCCTCTATCTTCTTCTTGATCAATTTAATCACAGTTTTATTACCAGACTCGGCTTGACCATTAGCCTGAGCATAGTATGGAGATGAATTGAGCAATTTGATCTTATACATATCGGCAAAAACTCGCACTTCTTTAGACATAAAAGATGTGCCTTGATCCGTAGTTAAAGTTTGTGGAATGCCGAATCTGTGAATAATATGCTCAGTAATAAACTCAATTACCTCCTTATGAGTCATATTCTTGAGAGGAACAGCTTCGGTCCATTTAGTGAAGTAATCCGTAGCAACCAACACGAAGCGATGACCCTTTGAAGAAGAAGGATGTATCTCTCCAATAAAATCCAATCCCCATCCTCGGAAAGGCCATGGTTTAATAATAGGATGAAGTAATGCAGCAGGTACCATCTGAATATTACCAAACTTCTGACATTTTTCACATCCTTTGTAGTAACGAAAACAATCGGCCATCATAGTAGGCCAATAGAAGGCGGCTCTTCTAAGTAACCACGTCATCTTAGGAGCCGATTGATGCGTTCCACAAATCCATTCATGAACTTCATCCATGGCCACTCTAGCTTGATCAGCACCCAAGCATTTAAGCAATAAATCATTGGCAGTGCGACGATACAACTCATCGTTAACTAAAGTATATTTAAAAGCCAAACGCCAAATTTTCCTATCCGTTCCAGAACTAGGTTTCTTCAAATATTTAATAATGGGCGCTCTCCAATTATCCACTTCAGCCTTTTTATTTTGAAGATTTTCAGCGGCCGAAATTGGATCAGCAGATGATGAACCGGTCTGACCGGTTCCCGGAGCGGTCTGACCGGTCTCTGTATTGAACGCAGGACCGGTCTGACCGGTCTGGGAATCGGTTTGACCGGTTCTGTCCTTTTCTGCTGCAAGCATTAGAGCTTCACCATTGACAATAGCAATCAACGGCTTTTTCTTATGAAAGTGTCTTTTCTGGACATTATAGCCGGATGCTTGCTGTGCCAAAGTATTAGCTCTAGGATTTTCACATCTTGAAACATGATATATGGTGAATTCATCAAAATATGGAATAATATCAAGGCACTTGTCAAGATAAATATTCAATGAACTTTCCAAACATTGACACACCTTAGATACTTGCTGCACAACCAGTAATGAATCACCAAAAGCTTCAACATGCTTTACTCCCATGTCATGCAAAATTTCTAATCAAAAATAAAGCTTCATATTCGGCTTGATTATTTGTGCACTCAATTTCTAATCGGCTAAAAGCTTCAAAAATAGCTCCATTAGGAGAAACAAGAACAATTCCAATTCCACATCCGTTCTTGCAAACCGATCCATCAATATGCAATTTCCATGGAGTAAAAGTCATGTAATCAATTTTCAAATCATGCTCATCATTAATCCGATGTTCAACAATAAAATCAGCTACAATTTGGCCTTTCATGGATTTCAAAGGTTCACAAGCCAAATCATATTCAATAAGTGCATATGCCCACTTACCGATCCTTCCGCTCAAAATCGGTCTATGCAACATATACTTGATAACATCGGCTTGACATGCCACAATGCAAGTACTAGATAACAAATAATACCTCAATTTTGTACAAGCATAATATAAAGACAAGCATAATTTCTCAACAGGTTTGTACCTTGTTTCCGCATCCAAAAGCTGTCGACTCAAGTAAGTAATAATATATTCTTTGCCATCTGTTTCTTGAGTCAAAACAGCCCCAATAACATTATCTTCGGCCGAAATATAAAGCCTAAATGGCACCCCATTCTTAGGCGCTTTAAGCACAGGCGGCGAAGACAAATATTTTTTGATTTCCTCAAAGGCCTCTTGCTGCTTTGCCCCCCAAGTAAAATCGGCTTCATTCTTTAACCGAAGTATAGGAGTAAAAGCACTAACTTTCCCGGACAAGTTAGAAATAAACCTCCTCAAATAATTAACCTTGCCCAAGAATTTCTGTAAATCATGCTTGCAAGTAGGCGCTTCAAGTTTATCAATAGCCTTTATTTTCTTAGGATCTATCTCTATGCCCCTTTCATGAACCATGAAGCCTAAGAATCTTCTAGCCAATACACAAAAAGCACATTTCAATGGGTTTATCTTTAAACCATACCGTTGCATTCTTTCAAAAGCAAGACGCACATCAGCCAAGTGAGAATTTAATCCAGCCGATTTGACAACAATATCATCAATATAGACTTCTAGGATAACACCAAGTAAGTCATGAAAAATTAAATTCATTGCTCTTTGATAAGTAGCGCCGGCATTCTTTAAACCAAAAGTCATCACAACCCATTCAAATAAACCAACAAAGCCAGGACATTTAAAGGCCGTTTTGTATACGTTTTCCTCGGCCATAAAGATTTGATTATATCCCGCATTGCCATCAAGAAAGCTAATAACTTTATGTCCAGAAGCATCATTAATAAGCATATCGGCTATAGGCATAGGATATTCATCTTTGGGAGTTGCTCTATTAAGATCTCTAAAATCAATGCAAACTCTAATTTTATTAGTACCCTTCTTCTCAACAGGCACAATATTAGAGATCCATTCAGCATATCGACATGGCCGAATAAACTTAGCTTCAAGCAAACGATTAACCTCTTCTTTTATGCGATCATAAAATAAAGGATTAAATCGTCTATTGCCTTGTTTATATGGCCTAAAACCAGGTTTAATTGGTAATCGATGTTCAACTAATTCACGACTTAAACCAGGCATCTCATGATACTCCCAAGCAAAGCAATCAGAATATTCTTTCAACAACTCGATTAATTCAACTTTATAATCGGCTTTCAAATTTTGATTTACAAAAGTCGGCCTTGGTACAGAACCATCACCTATGTCTATCTTTTCTAAAGGATCAGCCGACGTAAATCCTTGTCCTAACTTCTCTACTTCTTCAAAATCATTAATGGCTTCACATGCATCGTTCATGTTTGACCAATAATGCTCCACCCTTTCCTTTAGCCACTTCTCGCTTGCATCCATCTACTCTTCATTATCTGAATCAACCGATCTTTGAACCGGCCTTAGAGCAGCAGACACAAAGCCATCCTTAGTACAAGCAAGGAACTCAAAGTCCGAAATATCAATTCCGGTCAAGCACTTGACATTATCATGAGCTCCTAAAATAGATGCATCGGCCATAGCAACACATGCCGAAGTATCCGCATGAACCACCTCAACTTCGTCACCAACCCATTGAATTAAGCATTGATGCAAGGTAGAAGGCACACATTGATTTGCATGAATCCAATCGCGCCCCAAGATAACACTAAAGTTACCTTGCACCTCCGTGACGAAGAAAGCAGTCGCCAGCGTCTTGCTCCCTACGGTGAGCTCCAATGATGCAACTCCCTTGGCACTCATCGGTTCTCCTCCTCCAACGCCGCTGATCGTCATGCTTGTCTTGATTAGCTCGCTGTCCAAACCTCCCAATTTCTTGTACAAAGTATATGGCATGAGGTTCACAATAGCACCACCATCAACAAGGATCCTAGAAATCAGCTTTTCCTTAATATGTCCCTTCACATAAAGAGCTTTTAGATGGTTATCCGATTCTGAGGGTCTCTAAAATACGGCATTCTTGGGAGCAAAAACAACTTGAGCCACCCGTTCATCATCATGTATAACATTAATTTCCATATCGGTCCTGCTGGGTGAAGGCTCAAAGTCAACAGCTTCATCATCATTGCCCATCTGAACATCTGAAATTGCAGTGGGCGAAATCGAAACCTTAGCCGAAGAAGAAAATGCATCGCCCACTGACTCCTCAGGCGACACCGGTCTGACCGGTTCCAGTTGCCGGAACTGGAACAGGGGGCGACCGGTCTGACCGGTCAGGGACATCGGTCTGACCGGTTGCGGCCAGATCAGCCGACTTTGCCGCTGATGGCTCGGCCTTTTCTGGTTCTTCAGCTTGAACATCTTGGGCACCAGAACCATCCTTGGAACTCTGATCAACTGGTGGAATCATCGGCTTAGCCTCATTGAACCACTCCTCCCTCTTCTTAGCCGATTCTTCCTCCCTTTGCTTTGAGTGCGCAACCGCTGCAATCTCCTCTTCTGAGAATGAGTCAAACCAGGAGGACACCACTTTGGCTGCGTGTACTGAGGCAAAGGAACCTTTTTTACGGCCGAAGTACCAATAACATTAGGTGCGTCGGCCATCGATGAATCAACTGCCATAGAGCCAATTTGAATCACACTCTTCACAATTAGCTTTGGAATAACAGGGGCAGGCTCTTCCTTCTTTTGGATAGGGCGATATTCTTGCTTAACCGGCTCCTTGCCCGGCCTCCTCTGGAAACCGGTCTGACCGGTTAGGGTAACCGGTTGGACCGGTCGGCGCTGCTGGGGCACAATCGCCGGCCTCTGCTGGACACCGGTCTGACCGGTCATAGGAACCGGTCTGACCGGTTTGTGCTGCTGTGGCACAAACATCTGTCTTGGTTGATCATTTGCAGGCCTAGGCTGTGGTGGATTCAACCTTGCATGCACAAGAGCCCCAAGCCATGGTTGGTTTGGTGCAAGACAGTAAGGCACGTACATTATACCATCCCTCCAAATAGGTTGAGGAGGGGGAGGTTGATACGGCCTCCATGGCTTGGAAGGACCAGCACCATTGAATGAACTGGACCTTGATTCCACTGCCCTCTTGGTGCCTTCATCACACCAGAATTCCTTGGTGGCGAACTTGGTCTCTTTTTTGGTGGCCGATCTTGTTGAACGGCCGCGTTGTGCATATGCTTAGCCATGACTTGATCAAAGGTTGCTTTTGGCTTGAAAGTTCTCCCCTGATCTTTGTCCTGGTTAGTCTTCCAAGTGCCAACCTCGGGACGTTTAGGCACAAACGTTCGGACCGGCTTCTGGGCCGGACCGGTCTGACCGGTTTGCCCTGGGCAGGGACAACCGGCCTTTGATCCCGCGCTTGAGAGCTTGATTCTCCCCTAACTTCAGAATTCTTTACTGTAATAGTCAAGATCTTCTTTCCATCAGGAGCTTGCTTAAGCACAACTTCTCTTCCAAGCACTTTGTCTTGTTCCATCACCCTCCTTGGTTCTCCAATCACAACGTTCTTGCCTCCTGTCGTATCGGCATTGTCAGGCCGAACCAACATCTTGGCGTCCAGCAAATCCATGGTATTGACCACCATGTTGTTGACTAGAAACGGGCGCTTATCAACTTGCATCTCATTCAAAATCAATCGTCCATCATTTACAGCCAATTGAATCTGTCGACGAAAAAAATTGCAATCATTAGTCGCATGAGAAAATGAATTATGAAATTTGCAATAAGCATGACGCTTTAACTCCTCAGGTGATGGAATATTAAAAGAGCATTTGATATATCCATTCTTATGTAATTCATCAAAAATCATATCGCATTTGGATACATCAAAAGTAAATTTCATCTCCTCTTGCCGATTCCTATGAGTCGGCTTAAGAGATACGCAAGTAAAGGCTTTATTAGATGCTGGCCATACAAATTCAGCAGTCAACACCTCATGAGACTCTTCATCGGAGCTACTAGAATCACATTCTACATTATGTACATTAGCTCGATGAGTTCTATGGCTTTCTTTTAAATCTTTGCTTCGGCTTTCAGCAGCCAAAGCTCTTTGATGCACTTGGTTTACACTAAAGAATTCAAAGCTCTCTAATTTCTCCTTGATGTGAGACCGTAAACCATTAAAAGCCAAATCAGCAAGATCCTTTTCGGCAATAGTAACACCAAAACAACGGTTTTTAGTATCACGGAAACGTTTAATATAATCATTAACCGTTTCATCACGCGATTGCCTAACCGATGTGAGATGTGATAATTTAAGCTCATTACTGCCAGAAAAGAAGTGATCATGAAACTTTTGCTCTAACTGTTCCTATGAAATAATAGAATGAGGAGTTAAGGATGCAAACCATGAGAAAGCTGTACCAGTTAGAGACAAAGAAAATAAACGCACTTTTAAAGCCTCACTAGAGCCAGAATCGCCTAGTTGTGCCATATATTGACTTATATGTTCAAAAGTGCTTTTAGAATCCTCCCCATTAAACTTAACAAAATCAGGAAGTCTAAAACCAGTAGGGAAAGGAACTAAATCAAATCGAGAACATAAGGCTTTTGATACAATCTAGCCTTATCCCTAACATCTACTCCCAAGTTCTCCTTAAGAGCTGAAGCCAAATCAAGTTTGTACTTAGAGAATATTTTATCTAAATACTCCAATGAATTATCCTGAGAATTTGGCTATTGAGTATTTTGTACGGGAGTAGAAGACAAATTCCCCGTATCTGCTCCCCCGGGACCGGTCTGACCGGTTCCAGAGACCGGTCTGACCGGTTGATGCGGCACAAGCTGATTGGCCGCATCCGACCCTCCAGGGCCGGTCTGACCGGTTGGTGCTGGCCAGATTGATTGGCCGACACCTGCCCTTGCATCTGTTGGCCGAACCTTCCGAAAAGTTCGTAAGGTACTGGGCCTTGTGAAAATAAATTTTGCACTAATGGGGGTACATAATATCCATAGTTCGGATTTTGCGGGGTAAAATTTACAACTTCATTGTTAATTCGGCCATGATTAACCGAGTTAGGTAAAGTTGCAAACTGCTGAGGCGCAGCAGGCCGAGTAATCATTTGATTGGATGGTGTAACAGATTGGCCTTCAAAATAATTCAACGGTATGCCATATGTAGGTTGCTCTACGGGCTTTGCTACCGATGTCTTAAAATCAGGCACAATAGAAATCTTAGGAATTAAAAGATTAGGATCGGCGACAGGTTGTTCAGCCAAGGGCTGTTTGCCTTCCAATTCTAAACGCTTTTTCATCATCCAATTAACCAAATTGACATTGTTTTCGGCCAATTTATCCTCCATGTACTTAAGAAAAACTTCATGAGAGTTTTCATCGGCTTGTACCTTAGGAGATGCCGCTGAATATGTAGCAGATGGATCTACTTCCTTGATCTTGGAGACCATGCCCTTGCGGTCTTTCTTGAAGTGCGACAAGTAGTAGATGTGTTCTTCTTCCGCCTTCTTCTTCAGGTACTCTTCAAGTCCTTGGCGATCTTCAGCAGAGAGTTCGTCATCCTTGATGGTGATGATGTTCTCCAGATTGAACTCGGTGTTGGAACCCATCTAGATAGAATTAGATTGATCGGCTGCACGAACCAGATCTCCAATTCCCCAGCGGAGTCGCCAAAAGTATGTTGACGCAGAAATCAGGTCAACACACGAAAGCGCTAGAACGCGCAGCACGTAACACGCAGCTCGCAACTCCTCTGCGCAGACCGGTCAGACCGGTTACCTGCAGGGAAGCCGGGAACAAACCCTAAGCGCGCTTCCCGGAAGGATCCGTCAGGGAGCACGCACTCAGGGGTGCCCTAGGGTCGGCAGGCCACCTAGGACACCTTCAAACGTCGCGGAGACGCAGGAAGAACAGCAAGTAGGGTTGGAAAAGCTAGGGTTTGGAGATGCAAAAAGTAAAGGATAAAAGTAGTAAATTTGATAGATTCGATTGTTGTGTGTTCAATCGGCCGAATCCCCTTATATTTATAGGGAGGGTAGGTCTTGTCCCGCAAGGAAACCAAGTTACAACTCGTTACAATCTCGGAATCCTAATTTTAGAGTCCTAGTCGGATTACAAAACGGGTAACCGGTCTGACCGGTCCCCCACACCGGTCAGACCGGTCTGGGTGCCGAACTTCGCCCCTTTGCTTGTCTTGCTCCTCCACCGACTATTGCGGTCCTCCAAAGCTTCAAGCACCGCAACATCCTGTCATTCCAGAGAGTATGTCATCCTCCACTTCTTGCACCAATTCTTGCGGTCCTCCAGAACTTCTAGCACCGCAACAGTCGGTCATTCCAGAGACCATGTCGCTTCCATCGAACTAGGACCAATTATTGCGGTCTCCAATACGCTAGCACCGCAACTTCCTGAGCTAGACCGGTCAGACCGGTCAGGCTAACCGGTCTGACCGGTTGCCCTGGCCTGTGCCAATTTTGGTTGTCAACACCGGGATCGCCTGAGGGATTACGCCCGCGACATCTGCGCTGAACTCGACGCTCGGCACCGAGAGCGCGACGCAGCCGAGCTCGAGCGCCGCGAGCAGTATGATTTTTAGGGGTTGACCAGCCCATATATGAATCATGCCAAAAGAGCACCGTAGTTCCATTACGTACCGTGACTGTGGCCATGCCTTTAAAAATGTGTCCAGAAGTTTGACAATGTCTCTCCAGCAAAATGATCCTGCTCTCTTAAATTAACCTGGGACTGCCCATTGGAGTAGTAGTTGTCCCATACTAGATTGACCCAGGGGATGTCTGCTCTAGTACAAAACTTGTGGAGAAACTTCATCAAAAGAGCATTATTGTGTGTAGTGAGGTTAATCACACCTAAGCCTCCTTTCTTTGGTAAACTTAAAGCCTCCTTTCTTTGGTAAACTTACAATTGGTCATGCTGCTTTTGATGGTTGTTTAGCATTGAGGTCAGAGCCTCTCCAAAGGCAGTGCTTCTTGTACTTATCCAATTGTATGATTTGATGACACCTTTATGGAGCTTCAGTGTGCAGCAGTAAAATACAGCAGCTAAAGAAAATACCAATTTACCATCTCCAGTTTTCCTCCTTGTGACAGTAATGCTGAAGTGCTGGCTAGTCTTCTTTCAAATCTAGAGATTTAAAACGTCATCCTCTTGTACGAAAGTTATCAACAGTCTATAGAAAAAATATAGATAAACAGATACTTCGCGTCACATCTGTTCTATCTTCGTTTTATCAATGCCTAGACCCTCATCCTCTCACTAAGAATAGTACATTTTTTTCATTACCATCTCCAACTTCAACAAGTCACTTGTGATGGCTGTGACAATGCAATCTGATATAGAAAACTGCAGCAGCTCAATCCATTCTAAGATACAGAAATTTTGTATGCAGATCGTGGAATTAATTATCTTACGATAGCATGCCACTCAACTGCATCCATTTGCTCCGAAACCAACCATCATTGCTGCCATGTCGAACACAACGTTGTGCGCCCTCTGCTGCATGTTACCAATTATGGCGCCGATGCCCTCCACCCTCCTCATCGGCTGGAAGGCCAAGCACGCCACCGAGGACTCTGATTGATCACCAGACACGAGCAATATCCCGGACGCGTCGACGTCGATCCTCGCGCCGCCGCGGAACTCGAGCGCCACCCTCGGCACGGTCACGACATCGTGCCCCGTCACGTTGTAGCAGGTGTCCAGGCCGCCGCCGTCTCCGACCGCCCCCTCCGGCAACATCGTGTAGCCGGCCATCTGACGCCTGAACTCGTCGCGGAGAGGGTAGTACGCGGTGGGCAGCAGCCGCGTCATCGCCGTGCCGGAGTCGACGACCGCGCCGTCGTAGAGCTCGTACGACTGTACCGGGAGAGGCACGCCGTTGACGGATATGCCGGTGAGCTCCACCATGTACAGGGAGCTCAGCGGAGCGACCTGGGGCAGCAGAGGCGTGAATGTCAAGTTCGGCTGCGACAGCGGGTCGACGCCGAAGTTCAGGTGCCCGCCGGTGGAACCGCCGCGCGGAGGGAGGCAGTACGAGAAGCTGCTGGTGCCGTAGAGGTACTGCGTCTGCCAGATGACGGACATCTTGCCCTGGCCCAGGCCGAGCCGGCCGGCGACGCCCGTGTCGTTGAAGTCCCTGAACTCGTCGCTGCAGCCGATCGTGATGGCGTTGCCCGCCGGCGGCGACGGCGACAGAGCCAGAGTCTCGTACGCGAGGTTGCCGCCGGCGCTGGAGCCGTCGGAATAGGTCAGGTTGTACCTGCACACGCCCGCTCTGCAAACATCTGGCTTTGGATGGCTCGCGGTGTCGCATTCCAGCGCGGAGCACGGGACGTTGGAGTAGGACGACGATTTGCTAGGGTTGAACAAGGGCTCCTCCTGGTAGTAGCACGAGTCTCCGCACGTGGTGCACTGGACCCAGGTGAGGTCGCTGCCGGTGTCGAGGACGACGGTGAGGTCGCGCCGCGGCGTTCCGACGCCGATGGTGACGACGTAGTCGAGACTGTGGAAGGGGCGGCCGAGACGCGCGGGGATGCTCGTCGTTGCTGCGGCGAGGCGGCGGTGGATGGACCGGACCCGGTCGTTGTCTCTGCGTTGGATGGTGTTGAAATGGTCGGACGCCGTCATGTGGTTGCTTCCTTGTCGGCAGGGCCGGTGAAAGATTTCGAAGGTGCTCCCACCTTGAGGACGAGATGCCGAGGCAACTGCAAGAATCAAAAGGTGATCAGTCGAGTTTTTGTTTGAAGGATTTTTTTTGTCAGTCTTCTCCATCACAATATCGTGTTCTTGTACATACAAGCTGGAGGAGAATTATGTGTGGATGTGGGAGAATCGTTCAAATAGCTACGGCTATTTGGAGAATTGTTTATACAGCCACTTGGATTAACCACACCTGGCTCTTTGACTTATATTTGCTAGGGAATAGGTTAGTGGGCACAAGGAAGAAGAAAATATATTCTAGAGAGAGTCTCGTGTGTAGGTGTAGCCAATTGGTGCACACGCAATGATCAGATTTTTGAGAAAACATTAGTACCCGCGTACATTCCTATTTTGGTAAAATACCAGAACTATATTTTCTATTTTAGTATCATTTGGTATCTTTTTCTAGGTATCTCTTATGTCTCAACCATCAGATTAAGTCTGATGAACGATCCTAATTTGTTTCAAACATTGTAAAATTTCTCTTTATTTATACAGTCTACCTTATGTAAAACATATTAGCTTAGTGTGAGGGTACAAAAGAGACCGTCCGTGTGAGTAGTAACATAATTTGCTTATGATTTTTCGGTTTCATTTGCATGCTTTGCGATCAACGGTTGTATTCAAAATGATGTAAACTTTAGCTGGTACAACTGCATGCAGAGACCAGAATTATATTTTTTTTCCTCTACCCTAAACGACTTTTTGGGTCCTCTGCCCTCGCGCACTTAGTGGCTCCAACAATCCAAATCAAAATAAAATAAAATATATATAAAATTATAAACTCCTAAAAAATTAATAGACGTTATCAATCAATAATTACCATTTTGCTTTGATCTGGTTTCGTGGCCATTTTAAATTTTAAATAAATTATTTTACCCGAAAACTATATTTAAATTATCACGCCAACTATTTACACTCACCATGATTTTAAAAAGATTGAATCTTTGTAAAAAAATTTAATAAATCGAAAGTAGCTCATTTTGATTTGCCATGATAGTAAATTTAGATCCGAAATAAAAAGTTATTCTAAAAAACTATATTTAAATGGTCAGGTGAGCTGTTTACGCTTAAATGGTTTTCAAAAATCGTAAAAATTTGTAAATAGATGATATAAATCTAAAGTGGCCAATTTTGCTTTGATCTTGTATGATAGCAAATTTAGATCTTAAATAAAAAAATTATTATGAGAAAACTATATTTAAATGATGAGGTGAGTTATTTAAAGTCAAGATGGTTTTCAAAAATCATAAAACTTTATAAATAGATATTATAAATTAACAGCGATCCGTTTTACTTTGGTCTGGCATTGTAGCTATTTTAGATTTTAAATAAAAATATTCCTGGAAAGAGTTATATCGAATTATTAGGTGAGCTATTAAACACTAATGATGGTGTTTATAAACCTTGAAAGTTTGTAAATTAATAAATACTATAAATCGAAAGTGACCTATTGCTTTGACCTGACATCATAGTAAGTTTAGATTTTAAATATTTTTTCTAAAAAACCATGTTTAAATTGTTAGGTGAGTTGTTTACATTGAGGGCCTGTTTGTTTCAGCTTTCTGGGATTTTTTGGATCTCGGCTTTTCGGCCTTCCAAAAGCCAAAAAGCCGCGGGAGTGAAAAGCCTAAAAGCTCCCAGGAAGCTGAAACAAACAGGGCCTGAGATGGTTTCAAAAAAACTTAGAACTTTGTAAATAGTTGTGATAAATCAATAGTGGTCTATTTTTCTTTGTCTGGCATCATAGCTATTATAAAAATTGTTTTCAAACAGCTATTTCAAATAAAATATTATCTATTGAACCTTTCTAGTAAGATTAGGATGCTATTTTTATATGGTTTGCTTACTAATATATTGTTGATAAGATTAGAATTCTTATCTATGATTTAATTTGTATCACGCATGGTATACGAAGCTGGTCTTGAAAAAAGTGGACGTCTACATGGAAGGTGGTTACCTGGAGCGGCAGGTGTTGAAGAGCACACCGTGCTGGACAGCAACGACTCGACGCGGATGGTATGGTACTGCTGCTGCTGCTGCTGCGCCGAGAGCACCTGCTGACAGGTGGTGGATACGAGAAGCCACAGTGCCAAGTGTATAACTGACGAGGCCATGACTGACGAACTCGCTCGATCAGCTCTGTACGACCGACAGCAGAGGATCGTAGTCGTCTTATATAACGCGTACCTGCGCGTCGTAACTCGTGGATTCTTCTATTCTATAATCGCATGGAGAAACGACATGGCCACGCAGAAACCGAAGTTTCGCCACAAAGTTGTCGCCCCTACAGGTTCCAGCTTTGAACTGCACGGCTTCCGGGAACAAGAAGATACTAACTGATGTTGTATATGATAGATGATAGTGATGTATACCTAGGAGCGAAGTAAGGCAACGAGCTGGCCGTTGCAACTCAGCGGAAGAATGACGAATTTATGCATAATTAACTTTTCTGAACTGTACATGTTGTCACTTCTCGTAGTCGAGACTCACCTCTGAACAACGACAACTTAGGCTTGGTCAGATCGGATTGGGGTGATATCGAATTCAGATAGCGTTTCTTTACTATATATTAAGTGGAATTCTAATGCGAATCCAAATGTTCTCGAATTCTAATACGAAACAAATAGTCCGAATTTGAATAATACTCAAATATCCGTTTAATTAAGTGATAGCATTTAGCAAGCACCGTTTGCTTTTTTATGATTTTGGAGGAACAAAATCAATATAAAACATACAAGTATGGATCAAATATGAAACATGTACTTAAGATTATTAGTTTAAAAATATTTTAGTAAATAAATAAATAAATCACATAAATGTAGTTTTCATTAATAAAATAATTATTTGAGTAAATTAAATCAATAGCTATGTTGGTTTTAAAGAAAATAAAAATAATATATTTATTGCATGGTCGAGAGATGCTTATGCTATGGGAATATCACATATGGATAATACCGGATATCCATCTATATTATGTTTCATTTTTTAATTTGAATCTAAATTCGAATAATAGAAAACAATTCAGATGTATTCATTTAAGTTTCACGTTAAAATCAAATACAGATATATATATATATATATATATAGTGTTTTGCTATAATGCACCTGGGTGCATTTCGTATAGAAAATGCACCCAGGTCCGACTGCGCGCCTGGGCCGACCCAACAATCCCGAACCGACCGGCCCGACTCGACTTCCCGCAACCGACCCCACCCTCCCCGCGACATTTTCTTTAGTCATTTTGGAACCGCCGCGCGCAGGTCCGTGGGCCCACACAAAATCGCGTTTTCCATTTTTCGTTTTGTGGTTACTGTTCTCTCGTCCTCTTCTCTCTTCTTCCGCCGTTCGGCTCTCTCCTTCCCCCCGAGCGTTCGGTGCGATCGAGTGATTCTCGCCGGTTTTCTTCTCCCATTTCAGCGGATTGTCCCCTGATATTGGAGCATTGGGGTTCCCTTGTTTTGTTCTGCAAGTTCCATTGGTTCGTAAAGTGAACTAGCGCATTGGGGTTTTCTTTGGCGGAGCATTTGGTGATTCAAGCGGCGCCGCGCTCTTTCCAAGGTCTCGTTGTGCTACAAATCCGGTTGTTTATCTTTACCTCGAGGTATGTATCGATTCCCCTCTTCTCGAGCTCGAGCCGTGGCAATCGTACATTATTTTTCCCCCGAATCGAGACCTAGGGTTTCGTATGGTTGCTGTTCTTGTTTTTCATTGCGGTGTTGTAGTCTTTTCTGATTAAATTTAGTCGATTTAGTAGATCCCAAGTTGATTGTTTAGTTCAATGCTCTGGTAGCCGTTGTTGAACATTTGTTGAATTGGTTGGTGGTGGTCCGTGCTTTTTTGAGCCGTGGTAGCTGTTGTGCAACAAATGTTCAATTTGTTGGTGTTGCAATTGTGTTTACTGTTAGTTTGCAAATGTGTTTGCTTTTGGTTGCAATTGTATTTTTTTAGCCCTGGTAGCTGTTGTGCAACAAATGTTGAATTGGTATGTGTTGCAATTGTGTTTACTGTTAGTTTGCAAATGTGTTTGCTTTTGGTTGCAATTGTATTTTTTTAGCCCTGGTAGCTGTTGTGCAACAAATGTTGAATTGGTATGTGTTGCAATTGTGTTTACTGTTAGTTTGCAAATGTGTTTGCTTTTGGTTGCAATTGTATTTTTTTAGCCCTGTTTAGCTGTTGTGCAACAAATGTTGAATTGGCTGGTGTTGCAATTGTGTTTGCTGTTAGTTTGCAAATATGTTTGCTTTTGGTTGCAATTGTATTTTTTTAGCCCTGTTTAGCTGTTGTGCAACAAATGTTCAATTGGCTGGTGTTGCAATTGTGTTTGCTGTTAGTTTGCAAATATGTTTGTTTGCTTTTGGTTGCAATTGTATTTTTTTAGGCCTGTTTAGCTGTTGTGCAACAAATGTTCAATTGGTTGGTGTTGCAATTGTGTTTGCTGTTTGCATTTGTTCATTCTAAGGTTAATTTTTTATTTTATTTCCAGTTACATAATGGATAGCGATCAAGCTGAGCGCACTGGTGAAGATGGTTCCTGTAGGAGGAACGCTAGGCGTAATGCTGGTTCGAAAAGGCATGGTACAGATCTTGCTGGACCTAGCAAGAGGGGTCGGTCTAAACGCAGTCCATCTTGCACCCGAGCTGTTGTTCAGGTAAATTTGGTTTTGTTCATTTGTTAGTGCAAACAAATTCTTTAGTTAATATCTGGTTTGTTTTAATTATCGTTATTTGCTATTGTAGACTCCTCCATGTGCTGTTGTGCCCACTTCTGTTGATCATAAGAAGAGTGGAAATTATTCTATCCGTTGCTCCCCTAGTTTATTTAGAAAATTCCTTCCTGCTGTTAATGCTGATATGAGGGCAAGGATTCAGTCCATGGGTTTCGGTGGACTCCTGGATTTGAAAGCAGAAAAGATTGACAGGGAGTTGGTTATCTGGCTGATGGATAGATTCAATCCAGATACAATGACTCTTGATATTGAAGGTGGAAAACAGATTCGTGTCACTGAGCATGCTGTTTGGTGCATGTTCCGTCTTCCGAATCGTGGTGGTAACCCTCCTTATTTCAATGATAAAGATGGACAGCTTGCACGGCGTCAGGCCGCAAATGAAATATTAGGTGATGCTGGTGCTAAGATGTCTGCTACAAACTTGGGCCAAAAGATTTCATCTGGGACACTTGATCTGGATAATTGTATCAGGTGTTTCTTCATGGTTGCCTTTTGCACCCTTCTTTTCTCCAACTCAGATTCCTACATCAGAAATCTTGATGCGGTGTACACACAGTCACTTGATAGTATTTCCGGCATTAATTGGTGCAAGGCTGTTGTTGATTGTCTTTGCTTAGCTGCAAGGAGTTATCATGATGCTAGGAGGAGAAAGGAGAAGCCTCCTATATCTGGCTGTACTATTTTTCTTAGTGTGAGTTTTTGCTGAAGTTTTGTAAATTTATTTCTTTTTTGAGTTATTTGCACTGTGTCTAATGTTTTTCTTCCTTGAAAATATTGTAGTTGTTGTACATGGACTTCCTGCAGCATGACTACGATACTTCTCCTTCGATGCTGCCTCGATGTGCCTACCTTGAGCAGAAGACTGTTGATATGATCATTGCAGCTGATCGCAGACGAGATGTAGCTGGAAGATTTGGTCATTTGACGGTAATTGATGCTAGACCTTTTCTTTTGTTTAATGTTCTTTATATATTAGTTTTCCAATTTTGTAATGCGACTTGGATGTTTAGTAGTTTGCTTATAATTTTTTTGTTTTGTTTTTGTAGTTGAAGCCTATCGAGAAAACATGCTATATTGAGGTTCAAGCTGATAATGTGCAAGCCTGTGGCTCTAATGTGCAGCTTGATACTTATGTGCCTAGAATTCAGCATGCTTCAACAAATTATTCTAATCCTGGTATGGATTCATCCATTGCGCAGCTACTACTTGATGTTGCCAGTAAGGGAAAATGCTTAGAAGCTCAGGTGGTAGTGAACAAGTTTGGTGAAGATACTGCGCAGGCGCAGGAGTATCTTACAATGGGTCAAAATTTAATGGCCAGAGCTCAGCAGGAATGCATTAGCAGTTTGAGGAATCTGTTAACACAGGCTGATGAAGAGATGCAGAAGTCCAGTAACAACCAAGTTCCTGCAGAGGACGCTCCTGCGGGCTTTGTTCCTACAGAGGATGCAGTGCGTGTTGAGGCAGAGCACCCTGTTCATGGAGAGGAAAATGCAGAGGATGCAGTGCATGTTGGCACTGGTGGTGTTGATAGAGAGCAGCCTCTTCATGTAGAGGAAACTACAGAGGATTCAGTGCATGATGGCACTGGTGATGCTGAGAGAGATCAGCCTGTTCATGCAGAGGGAACTGCTAATGTTGAGAAAGACCAGTCTGCTCATGAAGAGGAGATTGAACAGGCTGAAAAAGAGGAGTCTGTTCGTAATGAGGAAGGTGCACAAGTTTTGAAAGAGCAGGCTGATGAAGAGAAGAGGGAACAAGAGGGGTTTGTTCATCATGAGCAAATTCATTATATTGAGTATCCGCAGTGTGATGAACAAAATTTTGATGCGCCTAGTCCTTTGGATGTGATAACGCCTGGTCAGGATAATACTTTTTTTTAAGGACATGGCTTCTCGTGGAATGGATTCTGGTGGAGTCAGTTGGAAGGCTCTAACAGATGAACAAGATGAGTTCGTTAAAGGAATGATTAAAACTCCTCCTTCTCAGTCAGCTTCTCCAGATGGTGATGATTCTTCTGCTGTGTCAGGAATGAAAGTTGATTCTCCTGCTGCGTCAGGAAAGAAAGATGGTGATGATGAAGGTGAGAAGGCAGTTATTTCAAGTAAGTGTTGCAATGTCATTTTTTTATTTGTCTTTATCTGTCTTTATTTTATATCTGTTGCTGATGTTTTATATCTTTTTCAGCGCCTCCCCATCTGAGGTCTGCTTCTGGGAATTTAGATTCCGTATGCGACATGATTTTCCAGAGCAGTGCAACTGTTGGTGTGCAGCAAGGCTATGATGCTTTTTCCATGCCTTGTTGTCCTTTGAACAAGGAGGTACTTGATCCTATTGAGTCAGCTTCAGCTTCAGCTTCAGCTTCTGTTTCAGGTTCAGCTTATGCTTCAGCTACATATTCAGCCATTAATGATGATGAAAATGATCGGTTGAAGGCTCAAGCTGTAATGCAAAGAGCTGAGAGCTACAGGCTTAGGGTAAAAGGTAAAAGGGCTGTTGCTGAACCTGCTGCAGGAAAGAAGGCAGCAAAGAAAGTTACGCAGGCTCAGGCGAAGAAAATAAGGGATAGTCACATAAATGATCTGAAGGCAGTTGAAGAGGAGGCTGATTCAATTATTGCCTATCTGAAATCTAAGATCCCACAGGACGGCATCTCCTTTGAAGCTGATTCGGATATAGCTTTGAACAGCTTGACTCCTCCAGTTCGCTTATCTCAAGAGAAATTTTCTAAAAATTGTGAGGATTTTTCTGATTTTACAGATAGTATATTCAGAAAGCTGATGAGCTCATTGGTTAGCACGCCCAGTCAGTACATATCGCCTTTTGATATAAAGAACAGTCGTCCGAGTGTTCCACGTGTCAAGGCGTTAGCTCTGAGAGATAGAATTGCAAATGACAGCAGTCTCCATGAGTAAGCTTAGTCATTTTGTTGTTGTTTTTTTTTCATTCAGAGTTCTGTTTACATTGTATATCTAATTATTTTTATTTATTTAACAGGAAGACACTTCTGCAGTTTAGTGTATTCCACTCTCTAAGTGGCTTTGAGTTGTTAGATTCATTTGCTGATGGAAAAGAAGCCGAGAGAGTGGTTCTAGAGCTTAGTATTCTTTGCCTGCGCCATGATGACATTGTTTATAAGCCGGAGTCTCTTGGCTACAGGATATTTATTTCGCCTGGTTTTTGGGTTAGTTACTTCATTGCTACTCATGTATTGTCTACATTATTTTCAATTTTAGTAATTTTTTCCCCTGTTCTTTAGTGGGATCTTGTCCAAATTAAGGACCCTTACACAGAAGATAATGCCGAGACCGAGCAGTTTGCTGTTGCAGTTTCGTTTTTGAAGCGTGATGTTGCGCTTTATGGCGACATAAGCAAGTCGAAACTGGTTAGTAAATTGCATCTTCTAGAATTTGTTCCATGATCTGGATACATTACTTACTCTTATCTGTTATTTAGATTTTTATTCCTGTTCTCGATCGTGGGCATTACTTCGTGTACTGTGTTAATCTCATACACAAGAGGATCGATATCATGGACTCCAATGACTATGTGGTCAAAGACACTGATAGAGTTTGGCGCCATCAAGAAATTGTGGACAGGTTGCACATTGTTGATGAATGTTTTTATGTTGCGTCAAATGAAAAGCTGCCTCATTTCAGTCAGTGGGAGACCAATTTTGTTGAAGATCTTCCAAAACAGGGTCGAGAGGGAGACTGTATGTTTTTCCTCTTAAAATATCTTGAGCTCTACAATGGACATAGTATATCTGAACCCATGAATTCGGTGAGTTTTATCTATATTGCATGTTTGTTTCACAATTCTTTTCTTATCTGTTTATAACTCTTTTTTTTGTGTTTTTTTTGGTTTACAGTTCTTAGGTCCTGTCTATCGGTGTGAGCATCTTCATTACATGTTGTTCCATGCCATTAATCAAGCCGATGTACCTGAAGAACTTGATGTGTTTAGAATAGGCGGACGTCGATATGATTTCGGCGTTCAGTGATGTTAACATGTTTTGATGGGAAAACATTTGTCTGATCTCTTCTCCTAATTGGAATTTGTCAACTGTTATGGAGTGTATGCTTTTATTATTCTGTGTAGTTTTTCAAATTATGTGTTGAGGATATGGTGTTTTTCAAATTATGTAGCAGCTGCAACTGTAATTTTTAAGCTTATTGCAAGTTCATTTGCAACTTCAATTGAAACTGCATCCATGCTGCAAAAAACTGTTTTTTGCAAGTTCATTTGCAACTGCAATTGAAACTGCATGCATGCTGCAATTAGTGCTTTTTGCAAGTTCATTTGTAACTGCAATTGAAACTGCATGCATCCTGCAATTACTGCTTTTTGCAAGTTCGTTTGCAACTGCAATTGAAACTGCATCCATGCTGCAATTAGTGCTTTTTGCAAGTTCATTTACAACTGCAATTGAAACTGCATCTATATTTCGTGTTAAAATGCAAAACCAAATTTAGTTTTGTTCATTTGTTAGTGCAAACAAATTCTTTAGTTGTTGCATCTTACTCGAAAAAATGTGCTTAACAAAACAAGATCCAACATGAATATATTTCGTGTTATTTTAGTGAATTGCAACTCTGTGTGCTTTTCATTTGCAACTCTATACATGTTATATTTGCACCATATCCAGTTGCAACTCAGTTGCGCCCAGAGTTGCAACTGGATTTTCAGCTGTATGCAATTCGATTGCAATTGCAACAAATGTCTTTCTGTTTAATAAATGCAACAACTGTTTGACTTTTTTTCGGAAAAAGAAAAAAACAAATGTTTGACTTTCAGTTGCGCCCAGAGTTGCAACTGGATTTGCAGCTGTATGCAATTCGATTGCAATTGCAACAAATGTTTGACTTTTTCCAGAAAAAGAAAAAAAACAAATGTTTGACTTTTTTCAGAAAAAGAAAAAAGCAAATGTTTAAATTTTTTTGGAAAAAGAAAAACCAAATGTTTGACTTTCAGTTGCGCCCAGAGTTGTAACTGGATTTGCAGCTGTATGCAATTCGATTTCAATTGCAACAAATGTTTGACTTTTTTGGAAAAAGAAAAAAACAAATGTTTGACTTTTTCCAAAAAAAGAAAAAAACAAATGTTTGAAAAAAAACAAATGTTTGACTTTTTTGCAAGTCCAGTTTCAAGTTTTTCCTATTGTATTTGCAAGTATTATCGTGGTGTAGTTGCAACTGTTTCCATTGTGTAGTTGCAAGTGTTTTCAAATTGTAGTTGCAATTATTTTGACAGTGTAGTTCCAAGTGTGTTCATAGTGTATTGAAATGTTTTGCAGAAGCTAGTGGCACCAGTACTCTTGTGATGAAGCAGTATTTGCAAGTCCAGTTTCAAGTTTTTCCTATTGTATTTGCAAGTATTATCGTGGTGTAGTTGCAACTGTTTCCATTGTGTAGTTGCAAGTGTTTTCAAATTGTAGTTGCAATGGTTTTGACAGTGTAGTTCCAAGTGTGTTCATAGTGTATTTACAAGTGTTTTCTCAGTGTACTTGCATTTTTTTTACAGTGTAGTTGCAAGAAACAAAATTTTTTCTCAACTCATTTGCAATAGGATATTTTAAAAATTTGGATTACAAAAAAATAGTGGCAACTGAAATTAATATTATCATTCCACAAAAAGTAGTGTTCTTGTCTGTATTTAGTCGACTCTTTTGCAACTATATCAAACATGAAAACACAGGTGATAAGGGCGTCCTGCACCAGTGCATGCCAGTCTATGTTCGCTTTCCCATATACAATTACAAATAATTGCTTCTTGAACCAGTGCATGCCAGTCTACGCTACCTTTCTCAAAAACTAATGTTTTGCAGAAGCCACTGGCAGCAGTAGTCTCGTGATGAAGCAGTAGTTGCAAGTGTAGTTGCAACTATTCTTATAGTGTGTTTGCAAGTCTTTTCCAGTGTATTTGCAACTGTTATCGTTGTGTAGTTGCAAGTGTCATCGTAGGGTCTTTGCAAGTGTTTACACAGTTTAGTTGCAATTGTTTACCAATGTTTTGCAGAAGCCACTGGCAGCAGTAGTCTCGTGATGAAGCAGTAGTTGCAAGTGTAGTTGCAACTATTCTTATAGTGTGTTTGCAAGTCTTTTCCAGTGTATTTGCAACTGTTATCGTTGTGTAGTTGCAAGTGTCATCGTAGGGTCTTTGCAACTGTTATCGTTGTGTAGTTTACAGATCACTTTTGTAAATTGAGCAGCTACAATTTTCCAAGTCTTGGCAAGATGGTTTCATTTATTCGGCAAAGGATTTACAATTACAAAGAGGAGTTGGCCCTAGGCCGTTTACAAGCATAAAGATATTGACTGCCACGATGGCAGCCATAGGAAGTCGCCGGTGTGCCAAATGCTGCGTCCGCAGGAAGCTTTGTCCACATGAGCTCCTCGCAAGCTCTCTTCTAGCACCATGGCCTTTGGCGATGGAATGCGGACTAAGGCGACGAGGAGGAGGACCTTGAGGTTTCCCTCGGCCCCCAGAGTACTCTCACTTCAACAAGCTCCCTGTCACGGGGAGGCGCGTTGCGAGGGAGAGAGAGCACTTAGACGCCGATAAACTACTTAGCCGCTCGCAAGCACTCTTCTAGCTCCACACTCGTGAATCTTTCAGATGATTCTCGGGTGGGCGAGTGTAAGACCAAACAAATGACATCTCTGTGCGCGCCAACATCTAACAGTCAAATTTGTGATCTTTAGCACTACTTTAGCACTAGCAGCTGCACAATGAGTGCTAATGGCTAGTGCTAAAGTTTAGCCAAGACACAAGAACTTTCTCTAGGTGTGAAGTAAAATGGCTAGTTCTAAATATTTCAGAGATGTGCTGTGTGGCTTCGTTGCCACATTGATGCTGGTAACGTCTATTTATAGTGGCAACATCTTCACGGGGAAGGCTGAATACAGAAATCTCGTGAGTGAGAACAAGGACCGAGGTGATAAGGGCGGCCTGCACCAGTGCATGCCAGTGTAGGTTGGCTTTTCCATATACAATTACAACCGAGTTGAT
>CM014273.1:46133980-46155695 GCA_004135705.1 Alloteropsis semialata
CAGACAGAATTCAACAAAAGGGAAGGCCAAAAAACCCAAAAAGACTGATGCCACTGGTGGAAAAAGAGAGGATGAAAATGGCAAAGGCACAAGCTAAGAGGGGAAAAAACAAGAATGCAAATAACTCAAGTAAGAATTTACCATTAAAATAAAACAAATATTATACAAAGAAACTAACAAAGTTTTAAAACATATTTGCAGGCCCACAGTCAAAGAGCAAGAAGAAGTTAAAGAGAGGACAACAAGGAAATGAAGAGAAGGAGTGAAAATACAAGAAGAGAGACGAAGAGAAGACAAAGCAATTATGGCAAAGAAGAGAAATATGCAAGGAGAGTGGTGCAAAATATTTATTTATGTAACCATGTGTCATTAACACCAGCAGTGATGAGTTCATAAAGTTTTAGATCCAAAAATCTAAGAATATATGTACCCTATTACATATTATGAGACAATTATAAACATAGCATCAATCAGCATCTTTTCAACTATTTATGCATCTTGACAGCGAGGAGACAAAGAAGCTTTCAAAGTACCAAATCTGGTCTAGATATCCTACATAAATAATAAAAGTAATTATAATACAAGCATATAGATAGACGAAATTAGATTAAAAGAACGAAAAGAAAATAAATCTGAAAGAATAATGATATTACATATTGAAATCAAAGAAATTACAGTGAAACAATACTGTAAAAATGACTGGATTAAAGTGTAAAGAAATAACCTGGCGATTGTAGTTGAGTACAAGGCTTTTCATGCCTGAATTCTTGGAATGAAACATTAAATCATTTGCAATCTTTACACGCAGCTGCGGAATATCAGAAGGCTTGAAAACAGAAGTGAGCAAAGTCCTTGGTGAGAGCCAGTGTTCAAGAAACATCATGACATATATTCCAGAATCAGTGCAACAACAGAAAAGAAACATAATTATTACATAAGCATAGAAAAATAATGACACATGAAAAAAAACATAACATATACTCACGTGTTATCAAGAGGTTGCTCTGGCACAACTGGATATATAAAGTCATAATCATCAAAACCCATGTCAAGCTTGACAAACTTGTCCCAGTGGTACTCAAAAGAAAGACGCTGCAAAGAATTAAAGGTAAATAAGACAAAAGAGAAGTTTCAGGAGATATTAGAGAAAAGAAAAAATTTCAATGAAAGAGACCAACCATCCTCTCACGAACAAACTCTTGATACTCATGGTCCTTCTTGAAAACAGAGTCAAGGATGACATATTTGCGGTCTTTAATATCAACAGCAAACACAAACCAGTGATCTTGAAAGAATGTTGGGAAAAACAACTGGAAAAAATTTACTTTAGAATGAAAGTAAACAACCTTAACTTTTTAAAAACAACAAGAAAAGTATGAAAAAAATTTAAAATGAATATTTACCAAACTATACCATGTTGGACTGATTGAGTGGACGAGCCTTTGAAGACCTCCTGAAAGCACGGCCATGAACATCTTCGTCTGCTTCATCAAAATCTTTCAAAAGATTGTCCTGTTAAAAATACAATAACAAACAACATGATAAATATGAAAGATGATTAAAACATAAAAAGATAAAAGAGAAACAAAAGAAGAATGAAAACTGGACAGAGAACTTAGCGAAATGTTTGGGAAGAAATAATGGCGTTTTGAAACATCTGGATGACCATTTGGCTTCAAAAAAAGACTGTAACAGAACACTGATACAACAAAGGACTTTACAACACCAAGAGGTTTGAGAGATTCACCAAAAGCCCAGAAAGTACATCGAACACCAGATAGGTTAACAGCATCCTCACTAAGAAATGAAGAGAAGAAACAGTAGTTAAATATCTGAATTCATCAAAGACCTTAAAAGATAGTCAAGAACAGAAATAAAAATGAACAAAATAATATAAAAACTAACCCCTGATATTGAGATGAAGCTAGATTGTATATAATCTTGTAATATTCATTTGCAGACTTAGTAACATGAAATTTTGAAGAAACAGGTAATGGAACATAATCACCACGGTATGATGGACCAGGTATAGCCAATCGTCTAGGACCATGGATAGGCAGTTTGCCACCAGTTGATGAGTCTCTACGACCAAGTGCAAAAGGTTGAGAACTTTGAGAATTGAAATTATGAGAACCCAAAGATACAGGTTTCAATTTCTGAGGAGTTAAATTCATGTCATTAGCTGATTCCAACTTTATGTTGTACAATTCTTCAGATTTCTGAGTCATAGCTCGAACATTATCTGCTAGAGTCTTTTCAGCAATGAATTCAACATCCTTAGACACCTGGAAATAAAAAAAAACATAACTAACAAAATATTGAAAAAGTAACTGAAAATGTAATTAAGAAAAAAAGCAACATACTTTTACAAACAGAGGAGACTGCTTAGAAGAGCGTTTAGAATTCAAGGCAGAAGATAAATCTTTCAACGGATTGGCAGTAGGAGTGGATCTTCTCAAAGACGAATGAGGGGTAAACTCCAATGTTTGCATGATAATAGGAGTCTGGATGAAAAATTTAAAACAATGAATAGGGAAACAAAAAAAATCAACAAGTAAACAAACCTAACAAATAATTAAAGAAAATTAAATTACCCTTTGAGAGAATGTAGGAGAAAGATTTTCTCTATCATCAATGAACTGGACAAAAAAATAAAAGTAAATGAAATTAAATGTTTAAACTTAATGAGAAAAAAATTTATTATATGAAATAACAAACCTGCTGAGAATTAAATCTAGACATCCCAGGTACAGAAGAAGGAGAAACAGAATCAGGAACATAGCATTTAGTGTCTTCAACAAGAATGGCATTGTTTGAGGTGTGGCCAAATGAAGAAAATGAAACAGACTTCCTAGACTTCTTTGCACTAGAAGGTGGTTGAGGGGTCAAGTGAACAACAGGAGTAGATGGGTTGCATTTGTCTTTAGGTGGCGTAGATCTTTGTTTACAATCAAATTGACTGCTAAGAGGTCGAGAGAAAAAATCTGAAACAACAAAAAGAAAATTTATTAAGACTACTTATAGAAAAGAAGAATTATATAGCAAAAAAATTAAAAACATTAAGACTTACGATTTGGAGGATATCCAGAAGGAGGCATAACAAATTGAGAGGGGACAGACTTATTATGAGATGGGGTCATCACATCTAAATGAAAAAAGACAAGAGTAATTAAAAGGAAACAAAATTTGAAATATAGAGATAGTACAGTAGAAATAATGCAATATATAATAGGCAGAAGAAAAAAACCTTACTATTTTTATTCAACTTCTGCATAACTCGAGCAACAGTGTCATTTGTGAACTGAAATGAAACAAAAAAATGACTTTAAAAAACTTAAACAAGGTATTAGGAAAAAAATAACAAAAGATTGTAAAAAAAATACCTTAAAAGATGGAGATCTTGAGGCTGAATGTTGCAAGTTAGGAACAGGCAAATCAATAAAGTTTTTTGAGTCATCATTAGCAGTTTCAGAACTGAAAGAAGGTGATTTGGGAACCTAAAAAAAGATAAAATATTATAAAGGCTAAGCTTGTAAATAAAAATAAATCAAAAAAAGTAGAAACAAGTTTAAACCTTAACAGGACATGGAGTTGTAGCTTTTTTGGATAATTCATTTGCCTTGTGCAGCTCATACTGAGAACAATTAACATCAAGTTCTGATGGAGCATCTAAAAAATGAAGAAATAAAAAAACATTAAGATATATAAAAAATATAAACATACTAAATAAAACTTTGAACAATTGAAAAACAGAAGATAAAAAATTAAAAAATAATGATGGAAAAATATTACTACATACAAAAAACTATAATTCAATTACATTATAATTGAAAGTTGAGGTATAAAAAAAACATAGATAGCTAAAAATACAAAAACAAAGAATTAAAACAAACAAACGAAAAAAGTAGAGAAGTACCAAGATTTATCATATTAGGAGAATGAGATTTGTTTTCATCATCAACATCAAGATTATTGGGAGAAGAGACATTGTGAAGGTTCTGTTGCTGACCAGATGGATCAACACTATCATCATCAGGAAAAGCATTAGACAAAAGCGTCATAAGATCGAGAACAAGATCCTGAGTACGACAATCAATAGAGTATGCATGCTTCAAGAGCTTACAAAAGGTGTTTTTCAGTTCATCTCCCATAGACCCAATAGAATTGACATCCAAATTAACAGTGAGACCACAGTTAAATGAAAATTTTCGAAGGAGATTGGAAATATCAGTCTTCACTGAATCAGGAAGTTTGCAGCCAGCAGACTTATCAAGTTTGTCATAATAGTCAGCCTCCAAAGTATATGAATATGGATTGAACAGAAACCTCAAATCCTACAAGACAACAAAGAAAATATAAATATTCAGACATAAGAAAAAGAATAAGAAAGAAACATATACAAAGAAGATCATAAAGGAAAAAACATAAAACATACCTTGGAATAACATGTCTGAGACAAATCCAATAAAGGGTGATAACCATAGGATCCATTAGTTTTCAAGTCATATTCAGAATATGTCCTAATCATACCACCTTTCCAAACAGATATATGAGGAACTGAATCTGATACTCGGCGAACACCAAAATCAACAAAATCAAGATACATGACCTACAGAAACATAAAAAAGATACAGGAAAATTTAAAAAAATTAAAAAATACATAATGCATATACAGAAACAATGAAAGACTGGAAAACTTATAGCTAGATAGTACCAGCATCCACATAGGGTGCCACCATCAGAAATTCTTGAAGATTTGCTTTTATTGAAATATTTCACACCATCCAGTAACCATTCCAAAATATATCCACACCAATCATAGTCTCTAAGGTTAGACAGGTCCTCAAATAATCCCATCTAGCGATAACTAGGAACCAGTGAAGAATTGGAGCACAGGAAACTAGTCATGGAGATTGTCGGGGGTAGACCCCCAGGGGTACCCAGAAGGCGGATTGGCCCAACCATCAAGGGGCGGCCCAATCCGAGTGCTGTCGGGCCGGGTTGTCAGACTGGGTGGCCCACCACTCGGAGGCCCACCAGTCGGACGAGCCGGATGGGCGCGACGGCGCACGCAGCAAGAAACAAGGCGGCGTATCCCGCAAGAAGCTCGGAGATCAAGATAAACAAGCCGGAATTATAGGGAAAGATATCTGTAATCGTTATAGGATCGCATCCTTGTATTTCGGGTAGGTTATGATCTCTAGCCGACTTGTAACTCAAGGCAGCCGGACTATATAAGGCGCCTTGAGACCCCCCTCCAGAACAGGATTACAACCCACGCATTCCTTCAACCTAGGACAGAACCCAACTATGGAGATCCTTCAGGAACTTCATACACAGCAATCCATACACCCAACACAGGACGTAGGGTATTACGTCATCTTGACGGCCCGAACCTGATCAATCCTTGCGTCTTGTGTTACCATCGACTTCTGATCCTCGATCTGTCCCTCAGCAAATCAACCACGTGGGCTACCCTGTGTGGACTGCCGGGCTCATAAATCCGACAGTTGGCGCGCCAGGTAGGGGCTGGTCGACGAGATCAATCCACAAGCTCGATGACAGATTCATCTACTACGACAGCTGCGGCGTGGACTGACATGCATGGCGGCGTGACACGACGGAGCCCCGCACGCATCTCCTCTATCTCCTTCGAGTTAATCCCCAAAAGCTACTGCGCCGCACCACCGTATCCGTCTACAGGATGAGCGTCTCTTTCGTTTCGTTTGTATACATGGATCATCTAATAATTTTCTAATCTCCTATCTATCTTGTCTACGTGTTTGAGCATACGTCTGCTAATGGCCGAGCTAGTACTGGGACTACGAGCCTACTGCCGGCGAGACAGTTGTGTTGTTGCGTCACCGTGACGGAATTCACGGATTGGATCTAATCGGCACAGATCAGGAAGCGTGGTTCTTTTATTTATTGATTCTATAATCTTTTGATTAGTGATGGCTAATCGTGACTTCCTTTTCTATTTCCGATCTGCACGGGAAAAGCGGCGGTACGGCGCAGGTTCGGAACACAGCTGGCCTTGCCACAGCCGCTAGACTCCGTCGGCAATTCGGTGATGATCGCTGTATCCTGCATGGAAATCAATTTGCGCCTACGCACGACCTGTTCTCCAATCCAGAACTACTCGGCAGGCCAACATATGTACAGGGAAGATTCCCTCTTACTTCTGTTTTCTTTTTTCTATATCGCCGACGCAATCTGAGTTTTGTTTTTCTCTTTAATTTACAAGGTTTATTCTAATCTACCTTTCTTCTAATCGTGCATGCCACACAAATTCTGTCGGGATACGTACGTATGCATGGGAGGACGCCGTGCGGGAGACGCGGTGACTGCCGCGCTAGCGCGCCGAAGTCGCCGATCCAGCGCCAGCATGTACCTCCAAGTCATCGCTAATCTATCCGCCGATCCGGCGACTCCTACGGGATCTCTCCGGCAAACCGACTACAACATACATCTCCGCGGCCGAGGACAGGGCCACTGTTGTGCTGCGTCACAACACGTCTTGCAGCGTCTCGGTGTCGTACTGTCGTCCGTCGCTGCACCGAAAGCACTCGGCGCATGTCCTCGACGAATCTCCGACTTGACCTTCAACTGGCCAATCAATGCATGGAGATACGACCAAGCAAGCAAGGAAGCTAGAAGGCCACGCACACGGACATGAACCAACGTCCCAAGCATGTACAGCTTATTTACTCCATGGCTCCAAACTTCGACTTCATCACGACGTCAACAGCAGATGCGCCCTACACCAGGAGGTGTACATGAGCCAGCTAGGAACGCATCCCGACTGACCAACTTCATCAACAACCGTCTACTCGGACACGACAGGGAATACTCTTTCTGCTACTTTCTTTGTCGGATCATAGGCAGCCGTCTTATTTTTTCTCTAAAGATTATTTTAACCTATTATTTATCTAGCCTGATGCACGCAAGACCGCCTGGTTAACTGCCAAACACAATGATGGTTCGGGTGGGTCAGAGCTTGTGCATGCCTGGCGCGCTCGGAGACGGCATCGATGAGGAAGCTGACGGCATCAAGCAACTACAGCGCCATGCACAGCTGCCTGTGCAGCCAGCACTGCCGACAACTTCTACCATCCGGCGTCGGCGTGCCGATTCATCTACAGCTGCCCGCCGGCACGACGATAGAGAAACTACTCGGCCACTACGACGTACAGGACGTCATGACGATTCTCTGCCTCGGACACGAATCAAGCTAAGTCATACTCTAATACTTTCACAATATTTTTCGGTCACCGCGTATCTCCATATACATGTCTCCATGATCATCGCCGACTACCTTTGATTTGTTCCCGACTGCTTATACAGCCCGAGCGCTACACGAGCAGTCGGGCTACACCCAACGGACGCATATTGCATTTTTCTCCATCGTTTATTTCTTTTTCCACTCTTGTACAAGTCGCTAAAGTACTTGGGAAGCACACGCCTTAATCCGTGAAGCCTCGACTCTTCCGTACGCCTACGTTACTACGCGTGCATGCGGCCCAGCTCCCTGCGCTATGGACTACGGCTATCGGGGATCAGGTGCATAAACGTAACAGGATAACTACCCGAGGAAATTAATAGACTTAAAGAGTTGGAAGTAGAAATTCTATTACATACAACGCCGAATGTTTTTCTCCAGAATTAGTATTTGCTACACCATATACTACCTATCCTTCATATCTTCATTGCAGGGCACAGGTTTGGATCCCGAGCTTGCCTGTTACGCTCGGGGGCTGGACCACTCCGGCATCGCCGCCAGCTGAGTACTCGAGTCAGTCAGTACTCGGGCTGGTACTACACTCCACGACGGTCGCTAGCCGAGTGCTTTGCAGCACTCGGGCTGGCACTACACTCCACGATGGTCGCTAGCCGAGTGCTTTGTAGCACTCGGGCTGGCGCTACACTCCATAAGGATCGCTAGCTGAGTGCTTTTGAGTACTGGGCTGGCGCTACCGCATGACGAGGAAGACGAAGACTAGACGGACCCTCGACTCGGCCCTCACGCTCGGGGGCTGGGCACCGGGGGGACTACTCGGCGTGGCTCTGGCCCTCACGCTCGGGGGCTGGGCGCCGTGACGACCACTCGGCGTGCTCTGGCCCTCACGCTCGGGGGCTGGGCGCCGCGACGACCACTCGGCGTGGCTCTGGCCCTCACGCTCGGGGGCTGGGCGCCGCGACGACCACTCGGCGTGGCTCTGGCCCTCACGCTCGGGGGCTGGGCGCCGCGACGACCACTCGGCGTGGCTCTGGCCCTCACGCTCGGGGGCTGGGCGCCGCGACGACCACTCGGCGTGCTCCGGCCCTCACGCTCGGGGGCTGGGCGCCGGGACGACCACTCGGCGTGCCTCGGACGGCTCGACTCGGCCCTCACGCTCGGGGGCTGGCGCCGGGACGACTACTCGGCGTGCTCGGCCCTCACGCTCGGGGGCTGGGCGCCGGGGCGACTACTCGGCGTGCCTCGGACGGCTCGACTCGGCCCTCACGCTCGGGGGCTGGCGCCGGGACGACTACTCGGCGTGCTTCAGCCCTCACGCTCGGGGGCTGGCGCCGGGACGACTGCTCGCCGCGCTTGCCCGCCGAGTCCTCACGCTCGGGGGCTGGCGCCGGGACGACTACTCGGCGTGCTTCGGCCCTCACGCTCGGGGGCTGGCGCCGGGACGACTGCTCGCCGCGCTTGCCCGCCGAGTCCTCACGCTCGGGGGCTGGCGCCGGGACGACTACTCGGCGTGCTTCGGCCCTCACGCTCGGGGGCTGGCGCCGGGACGACTACCCGCCGCGCTTGCCCGCCGAGTCCTCACGCTCGGGGGCTGGCGCCGGGACGACTACTCGGCGTGCCTCAGCCCTCACGCTCGGGGGCTGGCGCCGGGACGACTACTCGGCGTGCCTCAGCCCTCACGCTCGGGGGCTGGCGCCGGGACGACTACTCGGCGTGCTTCAGCCCTCACGCTCGGGGGCTGGCGCCGGGACGACTGCTCGCCGCGCTTGCCCGCCGAGTCCTCACGCTCGGGGGCTGGCGCCGGGACGACCACTCGGCGTGCTCAGCCTCACGCTCGGGGGCTGGCGCCGGGACGACCACTCGGCGTGCTCAGCCCTCACGCTCGGGGGCCGACGCCGGGACGACCACTCGGCGCGCTCAGCCTTCACGCTCGGGGGCTGGCACCGAGGCGATTGTCGGCGTGTCCCGCGGGACCCCGCCGGTCCTCATACTCCGGGACTGGACGCCGAAGTTAACGTCAGATGATCTAGCCAGATGCTCCTTGACTAACCCTTGGACCGATTCCTACGGAATAGCTTCAAGGCTCGGGGGCTACGGCCAACGGACGCACCTCGCGGCGCATCCGTTGAGGAAACGGCTCTCTTTTTCTCTCCAGTATCACGCGGTTTTGCTTCCAACTGCGGCAAGCTCGAAGCTCATCAGATGGCACGACCTCGCCGACTTGTCACTCAACCACGTACTACTCGGGGGCTTGTTGGGGTAGACCCCCAGGGGTACCCAGAAGGCGGATTGGCCCAACCATCAAGGGGCGGCCCAATCCGAGTGCTGTCGGACCGGGTTGTCAGACTGGGTGGCCCACCACTCGGAGGCCCACCAGTCGGACGAGCCGGATGGGCGCGACGGCGCACGCAGCAAGAAACAAGACGGCGTATCCCGCAAGAAGCTCGGAGATCAAGATAAACTAGCCGGAATTATAGGGAAAGATATCTGTAATCGTTATAGGATCGCATCCTTGTATTTCGGGTAGGTTATGATCTCTAGCCGACTTGTAACTCAAGGCAGCCGGACTATATAAGGCGCCTTGAGACCCCCCTCCAGAACAGGATTACAACCCACGCATTCCTTCAACCTAGGACAGAACCCAACTACGGAGATCCTTCAGGAACTTCATACACAGCAATCCATACACCCAACACAGGACATAGGGTATTACGTCATCTTGACGGCCCGAACCTGATCAATCCTTGCGTCTTGTGTTACCATCGACTTCTGATCCTCGATCTGTCCCTCAACAAATCATCCACGTGGGCTACCCTGTGTGGACTGCCGGGCTCATAAATCCGACAGAGACTAGTATGAAAGCAATTATCAACTCCTCATCTGACTTCACTTTTTGCTTAACTATCAAATCGACAAAGAAGTTGACAGATGGAATTGAATTTCTATGAAACTTAGCTAACATAATAGCTTTTCCTTCAGAATGATCAGATGGGAAAGGCTTGTCACCAAGAGGAAAACCCAATACAAGATGAACTGATTCTCTAGTAAGAGATATGACCTTGCCATCGATAACAATATCAGAAGATCGAAAATTGGCACGATGAGCAATCCATTTAACAAACTTATTAGAAACAATACACTTGTCAAACTCGAGCAAAGGACCTAAGCCATATTGTTCAATAACTTGTCTCTGTGCTGGTGACAAAGCATCAATGACACAAGAGAAATTACTGACAGAAAAACGAGTGAAGGCATCCTTTGTTTTGGTACTAGTTAAGTTTATCTTGTGCTCCTAAACATAAAAAACATTAATAAATATTTGCAGCAATGAAAATAAAATGATAAAGAAATAAAAGAATTTAAGGAAAACAAATAAAAAAAAGAATATACCTAATTGTTTAGAGTCATGGCAAGCTTCCTTTTCAACATCTTTATTTCAGCATACTGCAAATATAAAATAAAAAACAAAAACAACTACATGAATACACTAAAATAAGAAATAAGAAAAAAATGACAGAAAAACTAAAATAAGAAAAAATACAATAGACTTACATCCTTCAAAACCTCTTTATAAGCAGCAAGTTTGATACGTTCCATATCTTCTGAAGAATTAAGCTGAAAAATATATAAACAAACTAATTAGATCAAACTACAAATTAATACAGTAAATAGAAGGAGACAGAAAAATAATGTGAACCTCGGATTGATGTAAATCGTCACTAGCAAAATCCTCATCACGATCAAACATTTCCTCATCATTTAAAGATTCTTCAGAACTTTCAACATCAATGAAATCAGTGTACGACTTCCTCGCCATCTATGAAAGACAAATAAATTTAAACATAACTTAAATTACAGTATGAACTATTTAAAACCTGATAATAAACATCTGAATGCATGATTACAACTACAAAACAAGATACAATGAAAAATGGAAAATGCATGATTACAACCAAAAATTGGAAGATGAAATGCAGGGAGAATATAAATTATAACAGTTTGGAACACTAACATGAACACACATATCAGCAAAAACAAAATAACAGTAGACAAGACAAGAGAGATCAAAAGCAATACTGAAACCATAAATTTCTAAACTTGAGGAAGTGAGTTAAATCCCACAAATGGAAATTAAAAGATGCAAACACAGATCATCAAAGACAATATTACTAATCGAAATGAGAAATGTTCAAAACATCTGCATCAATGCATAAATAACTTGGATCAAAAAAGAAACCATAAAGATGTAAATGCCAAATCTAGAGATACAACTTTCTTCTATATTATTACAGTTAAAAAACACAAAAATGACAGTAATGTTTTCACTGTAAAATCAGTTGTAGTGTATTGTATTAACATTCAATCCAGTAAAGCAGAAACAAAAATAAAAAGCTATATCAACAATAAAAAGCAGAAACAAAATGGCTCCAGTAAAGCAGCAACTTATCTGATTACAGAAAAATAAATAAACCCAAATAAAAAACAACACAAATGCTCAGACTACAAATACATCATGTTACTCCCATCAGGATCAGCAGCTAGAGCTAGAGAGTAGCAGATTATCCAAAATGCCCACAAAATAAAAAGGACACAGATCTGATGAGGGAAATAAAATCTTAAACAACATGGTCATGAGGGGAATAAGCAGTAGAAAAAATGACAGAATGAACCTATGTACTATGCAGCACCATCAAGTAGGGGACAAAACCAACAAAAACACCATCCACACATCAATCAGAACTAATCCAATCGCAGAATACAGTTGGGAAAATAAAAAATCACCAAGAGAGTACAGATGGAAAAGAGGATATCTCAGAGATACCATGATGAACAATAGACTAATTGAAATCGGGAGGCAGCGCAACTACATGGAACAATCCGCGACGAAATCAGTAAAATCTAATGCAACTGAACTGAAACCTAAATACCTAATGATTCCAAATAAAAACAATACAAAACTAAGATGAATCAATCATACATATACAGATCATACAGGGCTTCGAGGAAATCTTAGAACGAACCTGACGAACCCTAGAAAAATCACGCAGATGATATCGTCCTTTTCAACGCAACAAAACGAGACAAAATCAATCAAATCCGATGGAACTACATGGATATGAGCTCACCAAACTCACCAGGACGGAAGGCAGAATCAGATCTTAGGAGGCGACGGGGAAAATCGAGCCCAAAAGACTCCCGCGCACCGGAACCCTAGAATCACCTCGTTGGTGTCGCCGTCGGGGAACGAGAGAGAGAGAGAGAGAGAGAGACGAGAAATGAAGGGGAAAGGTCTAGAGACAGGACGACGGAAATGAACAGTCGCGAGTCCCGAAATTCGAACAGTACAAGTAGGGCCCACCTGTCAGTGACAAAAACACAAACAAAGGAATCGGCGGAGGAGCAAAACGATCGGAGGGCCGAAAAAAAAACAAAAGGAGCGAACGGTGGACAAACCGGGTGAAGAGAGCTCAGATTTCACCCAGGTGAGATATAGCTTTTCCTTACAATACATATATAATCACTACTACAAAAAACGTTTGTAGGGGCGGGTAAAACGACGTTTGTAGGGGCGGCGTCGAAATCCGCCCCTGCTTTTGGCTGCTAAAAATGGCCATTTGCAGGGGCGGGTATTTAGGCCGCCCCAACAAATGTTTTCCAGGGGCGGACGATTGCATGGTCCGCCCCTGAAGATGTTTTTTCCAGGGGCGGACCATGCCATCACCCGCCCCTGGAAATACGTTCTTCAGGGGCGGGCCACGCCATCGCCCGCCCCTGCTGATTTGTTTCCAGGGGCGGGTAAAGGAATGGCCCGCCCCTGGAAATGTCTTGTTCAGGAGCGGGCGATGGCCTGCCCCGCCCCTGAAGATGGTGTTTACAGGGGCGGGCCATTCCATCGTCCGCTCCTGGTAATCCTTTTTTTTTAATTTTGATATTTGTTTTTTCTTTTGATTTTTAAATATTATTCAATTTTCTAATACCATTTCTCCGGCAAATAATATAAAAGTAATCACAAACAGTACACAATTTAATCTCTTTGTAAATTCTATAAAAGCAAATCCAACATAAAACAAGATTGTCATCCAAATGATATTACACGTATATTACATTAATCACACAAGTTTAATGTCCACACTCCACACCCTCACATGGTTAGGCGATACTTCTCCAAGTGCCAGTTATGAAGAGAATCATATTTTTCTTCATAGAAATAATCTTGTTGCTTATCGATGTACTTGCCCTTCTCATGAAGCACATCAAGCATTGTGAAGTGACATAGTTCGCTGACTATCTTGAGAAGATCTTCTTCTTGGAGTGGTTTAGACTGCAATTTACGAGAAATGAATGTAAAATGAATATTCACACACATTCAGTATTGAAATATGATAGTTAGGCTTAAGCGAGTGATAGTTAGACATAAAATGAATGTGCTGAAATATGGTAAAGACACTTACACGTTCAGTATTTGGTGTGTAATGCTTGCGGCTCCTAATATATTCACACACATAATAGCCGCAAAACAAGGTACCGGCTGGTTGCTTATGGCATGGGTAGTGTGTGCGTGGAATCCAATCCTTTACTCTCTCAGGAGCCGGCCCTTTATAATGGTCAATGTAGAGAAAAAGAGCACTACTTGAAAGAATGGGACAAGTTAGTATATAATCATCGCCTCAAATTTGTTGTTTCCAGGGGCGGCTCATGGCATCACCCGCCCCTGTAAATCGTTCTGTAGGGGCGGCCCTTAGCTACAGTGTCATTCATGCATTTGTAGGGGCGTGTCGCCTTTTAGTCCGCCCCTAAAAAAAAACCCTGGCTCTTACAAATGTTTTTTTTTAGTAGTGAATGCTTTCCGAACGATCAAGAAGAGAAGGCCTAGACTATCAAAATGCTCGACAGGGGATGGAGTTTCACACAATTCAAGGTTATGAGTACTAGCAATTTAATTAAAAGGCATGGGTTTTTATTATTTAACCTAGGCTCAATATATATGCTTGTCTCACACTCTGGCGTATCAGCTGCATCCATTTGGTCCGAACCCAACCCTCCCGCCGGCGACGTCGAACACAACGTTGTGCCCCCTCTGCTGCATGTTGCCGATGACGGCGAGACCCAGGGAAGTAGATGTGGGGATGAACGCCAAGCACGCCACCGCAGCCCCATCGCCGCCGACCACGTACAATATCCCGGACGCGTCGACGTCCATGGTGGCGCCGCCGCCGAACACGAACGCCACCCGGGGCACCGTCACGACGTCGTGCCCCGTGACGTCGTAGCACGTGTCCAGGAACTGCACGGACCCCTCCGGCAGCATCTTGTACCCGCCCATGTGGCGCCTGAACTCGTCGCGGAGAGGGATGTACGCATCGGACGGCATGTGCGTCACCACCGTGCCGGAGTCGACGAACGCCCCCATGGAGAACGCCCCGGTGGGTATCCGGACGGCCGCGCCGTTGACGGAGATGCTGGCGAGGTCCACCATGTACAGAGAGCTCAGGACAGGGTCGCCGCCGGTTCTCAGAGGCGTGAACGACACGTTCGTCGAGGACTGTGGAGCGGCGGCGCCGAGGGTGAGGTAGCCGGTGGAGCTGCCGCGCCGAGGGAGGCAGTACGAGAACACGACGCCGCCGCCGTCGTCGCTGCTCCGCCGCGTCTGCGAGAGGATGGACGAGTCGCCGCGGCCCAGGCCGAGTATGCCGGCGACCATCGTGTGGTCGAAGCCACTGGACCTGTCGCTGCACCCGAACACGATTCCGGTGGCAGGCGGCGCCGCCGGCGACAGGGTAAAGGTCTCGTTCGCGAGATTACCGAAAGTCTCGGATCCGTCGCCGTACTTCACGTGGTACGCGCACGACGTCGGTCCGCATCTGGTCTGCTGGCCGCCGCGAATCTGGCACTCCGGCGAGCTGCAGGGGATGTTGGAGTACGTGCTGGATTTGCCCGGGTTGAACAAGGGATCCTTCTGAGCGTGGCAGGCGTCGGCGCACGGCAGGCAGTGCACCCAGGTGAGGTCGCTGCCGGTGTCGAAGAGGACCGTGAAGTTCTGCGGCGGCGTGCCGATGCCGACGGTGACGACGTACTCGAGGCTCTGGAAGGGGAGGCCGAGACGGGCGGGGATGGTGGTGGTGTCGCTCTGCTGCCCGGCGAGGCGGCGGTGGATGGACCCGACTCGGTAGTGGTCCCGGCGAAGGATGGCGGTGTAGTGCTCCGACACCGTCTCGTGGTCGCCGGTTTGAAGACACTCGCGGCGGACTATTTGTAGGGTTCTTGATGATCCGGGGGTTCCAGGATGAGATGCTGTGGTATCTGCATCTGCGTGAAAAGAACCGCTTACTCAAATTTGCATACAAGTTCAAAACCCTACACAATTGTTCATATATAAACATCTAAGTTTCAGGAAATAAATTAATTGGCGCTTAATTCTGAAACAAACTGTGATTTATAATTTTGACAGTGAAGATTACCTGGAGCAACCGGTGCTGAAGAACACATCGCACCGGATAGCAACGACTGGACGTTGATGGCATGCTTCTGCTGCGCTGCTAGAACCTGATGAGAGGTGATGGATAGAAGGAGGAACACCAACTTCATGACCGAAGCATCCATGATTGGCAACTTTTTAGCAAAGGATCGGTGCCTTCTATATGTAGCTGCGTATATACTTGCGCGCCATGTCTTTTGGATTATAGGGTGGAGTAAACGGGGGAGATCGTCGAGCCCAAAGTGGCGCCACCAAGTAATTGCCGCCCTACAGCTTTCAGTAGTTTTGGATTGTGCAGGCGTGCAGCTGTTCCGGGGATAACAAGAAGAAGACAATGATGTGTGCTACAAGATGGTAAATTACCGTGTAGTTTCATAGAGAGAAGTAAAAGACTAATGGTTAGCCATCGTAACTCGGCATAATTAAACATTTATTCGATTTTTGACATACACAAATCATCATGCATGCCGGATTATAATCTAGTACAGTTCATGTACTTTCAGTAGTAGTATTGCTCGGGATGCCCTGCGCTGGGATCGTTGTGATTATGAGGATCGAAATTGGGGATGATTAGTCTTATGATGAGAAATTGTCAACCTGTGCATATATTTTTTTCGAAAAGGTAAGTTTATTAATTTCAAGAACGTTACATCAAGTTGATACATCGTAACTTGAAATACTTTCTGTGCACATGCATATCGATATGCATTGTGATAATATGTGCACAGAAACGCTTGTTATTTTGAAATGTCAGGGTTGTGTGTATGCAAGGTAATTCATATATATGATGTTTTGGTATTTAGATAAAGGAATAGTAAATATTCCAGTCTAAAATATATCCGGACATTATTACAGAAAAGGCATCACACTTGTCCTAGACAAAAACTAACAGGTGGACATCTTAAAAGCAAAGCCTACTACTAAACTACCCCCTGTTCTTTCTGAAGATTCCCATGGTTGTAGAATCCAAGCTCGACAAGCACTAGAAATAGTGTCCCGGTCTTCCTCCTGATGTAGTGCCTAGAACCTGATCCAGTGTGTAGCCCTGAAAAGAATCTGCATATAAGTTTGTTTGTTTGTTTGTTTACTTCCTCAAAAATAACATCATTTCTGCAAAGCCAAATGGCCCAACAAACAACACTTACACCAGTTAAGTTCAATTATTTTGCCTCCACATTAATCCTTGTAGCCATGGCCCAAACATATGTGAAACGTTACATGGTTTTTGAAGGCCCAAAGTGGTGTGAATTATTCTCCAAATTAACTTAGCTATACGACAATTGAAGAAGAGATGCTTAATAGTTTCATTGTTATTACAATAACAAAAAAGCTTACGTCCGTGCCAATTTCGCTTAGCTAATTTATCTTTTGTTAGTATAACACCACGGTGAAGAAGCCAAAGAAAAAACTTTAACCTTAACATGAAGTTTTAATTTCCATAAAGTTTAATTTATTGGCAGTACCTGTTCATCAAGAAGTGCTTTGTACATTGAATGCGCCGAGAAATGTCCACTTCTGTTTGAAGATCAGATGTACATGTCTAGTTGATCCACAAACTGTACATCAGCAACGTTGGTAAATAAATCATGCTAGTCTCTTAGATTACTCCCCTCAAATCCCTTCTAAAAGAGATATTCAGTGGATTGTTGACCATTACCTTTTGTATAGTCACTACTACAGAACATAGATATAGTAACACCAACTTATGTTACTATAGGTTAATAAAAGTGTCACTACGTCTCCTAGTAACACATCTTATTAGTGCTACTATTTCCAATGTTACTATAGTCTAATTCATTGGAACACAAAACATGTGTTCTAATACATATAAAAAAGTGTTACTACTCTGTAACACAATTACTTATCTATTGGAACATTTATCAAGTGTTACAATGATTCTCTGAAAACCATCAGCCTTATTTCTCATGCAAAATTTGATGTGGAAGTCACCTTGGGAGATGAATCCTATATCAAAAACAGATGGATTAATGCCCAAAAGGACTCCACCATAATTTCTCTTGGGCTCAATCCAACTCCGTAGGATGTGTTTGCCTCCACAAATATTATTTAACTCCATATCTGAAAAGTTTGCCCTGCATGATTCTTAGGGTGTCACGGTTCCTTCACAAGACATCATCAAGATCTCTTTTAACTTTTTTTTATTGATTGGTGAAGTGGCTAGCCTAATTGTTTCCAGGATTCTAATCTATTTAATCACTTCTTTAACCATATTTCCATTAGCTCCCACTAGGACGCCTATGTTTGAAATATTGGGAGAAATGTGATCTCAGACATACTTAAGACAGAAACATTTAGTTGTGTACCTTCAACGGAGTCAAGGTTGTGCTTGGCCGCCAACCTCTGAGCTCTGTCCAAGGAATGTTCATCCAAGGAGTTGGCTCTCCTCTCACTGGTTCATCGTGGCGATGGAGTAGTTGATAGGCCAGCAAGCATGACACCAGAGACCTGCTTAGCAGGACGGCCGACGTTGCCCTGTTGTGAGCTAACAAGGTCCTCAGCAGCCAACAGCTTGGAGCCAACTGCTTCGCCATCTTGAGCCAGCACCCATCCTAAGTGGCTGCAGCATCAGCTACCATGGAGTCTATCGCGAAGTGACCAGTTGCCTGAGGCACTCAATTGCTCATGCAGCTCATTGACTAGAGAATTAGCCACCATGTTTTGGTGGCGGCCTGTATCGAAATGAGCCTCTTCCATATCCTGAGACTGCAGGGATGTCTTGACCATAGTAATGGAGACCTCACAAGGACTGTCGACATCACCCTGGTTATGCCCTTGTAGCTGCTGTAAAGGTGCACCATCATTATCCCGCCATCACTTTGTTTGCTAATTTCTCAAAAAGTTGTCTAGTGACAACATCCATAATTTCTTCAGCCATGGCTCTATATTTGTGTAATGAAGCTGCATCTTGCTGCTAAGGCTGAACCACTGAACCACATGTGTCCATATCGGTCACCTCCTTGTTTGCACCATCCTTGGCCGAATTAGGACCATCTTTTTATCGCTTCTTGCTGCAACTATTTTCCACATTCAAATTACCAGTAAGAGAACTTCCTCTTCTTCAACCCAGGCCTCAAAATTCAGGTGGATTTTCTTCTCTTTTAACATCATTCCTCCAAATGAAATAGCATGCTGCAGATCCTCTTCAGTAGGAAGTGTCACAATGAAAGCCTTCTCCTCCTCCCGAACATCCCACAACCAATTGTTTCTTATAGTATACGACCTGGGTATAAAGGTGATCTAAAAAATATCTGGGTACAAAGGACGAAACACCTTTGCGGCCCCAATGGTATAAGGGCATGTACAACAGTTAGACAGCTGCTGTCTATTTGTGTCCACGTAAGCAAAAACGTCCCATGTGGCAGCAATTAAATGAGGAATGAGAAGGTTGCCGGCGTCTCGTTCGTCTACGGCAGTGGCTCGTGTTACCAAGCAAAACGACGAGTTCCGACGCGCGTTGTAGCATCCGCTCCCACTCGTCGACGGCGATGAGGATCCCCTGCGCGCGGGGTGATTTCGTTTTCGCGGCAGCTGCGCGCGTCGCTCTTCCGCGCGCAAATCACCGGCGCTTCTCCCCCAAATCCCTTGTGCGCGCGAGATCCCCCGTTCCCCTGTCCCCAAATCCCTTGCCCCCTGCTATTTTGCTCGCCAGACATAAATTGCATCCGGCCTCAAATCGGATAGAACCCTAGTAGCAACGGTACCCAGGATGAGAAAGGAGGAGCAGCTTGCGGCGGCTGCGGCGCAAGAGTTGCCGAAGAGTGCAGCTGCACGAGAGCGAACAGCAGCTGCGGGGCGGGGAGGCGCGATGGGGCGGAAGGCAGTGCCGATGCGGAAGGCCAAAGGTGCGGATGCAGCGGCGCCGGACCAGAAGAGGTCGCGGTGCACATCGCCGGTGCAGAGGGCCTCGGGTCAAAATCCATCCGTGCCGGAGCAGAGCGGCGGCAGTGGATTTCCTTCACCGCGCCTTCACCAAGCTCCTTCAACGGTGCCGGCGGCAGCTGCTTCTTCAACAGCCCTGGAGGCTACTTCAACGGCGGTAATTTCTAGCAACATGGTAATTTCTCCTCAGACTTGTTAATCTTCAGATTCAAGATTAGGAGGCATTTTTACCTGCTGCTGAGTTAGAAATAAAAGACAGGACATTTCCCTGCTGCTGAGTTAGAAATAAAAGACATGACATTTTTACCCTACATAATATATACATGTTTGTATACTTGACATAAACTTTGAGAAGACCGAACAAGCAAATCTTGCCCATCTTGCAAATACAATTAAGTTTCTGAAGAAGAAATTATTTGCTTGAGGTGAGTGTTTTCTGAAGTTTGAAGAATTTTAAACATTGTTGCTATAATTTTTATCTAGGTGAAAATTTTTAAACTTCCATTATATCTTGTGATGCAGGAAGTCACAACCACTGTTGCTTCTGTTGGAATGCTTGGAATGTTCACCACTGTAGCCTCTCATGCATTATGCTTGTAATGTTCACTGCTACTATTTTCACTGCTGCTTGGAAAGCTTGTAATGGTTTAATGATCACTGCTGCTATTTTCTTAGTTCCATTGTGAACTGCTGCTATTTTCTTAAATCCATTTTCAGTGTGAACTGATATATTGGTGGTGCACTGGTGTGTGAACTTAATTGCTGGTGAACTGACACTTACTTTCTCTATTCCATTTTCTATTCACTACCCCTGATATAGCTCTTTTGATTCTTGCGTTGAACCAATCTGAATTGATGTGAACCAATGTGAACTCTTGTGCTTCTGTTACTCCTGGAATCTATTGACTGCCATGGCTGGAGAAGTCTCTTCCGGAGTGGGCGACGGTGCTTCTGCTACTTCTCCCTTCTGCATTCTCTCATGTAAACATCAAACTGGCTACAAAGATCAAGCTATGTACTAGATCATTATAATTTGTGTGTCAAAGAATGCATTAAAAATCTTGTAGACAGCTAAATAGACGACCCGTTGTACAAGTTGTCTGTTTAGCTGTCTGTATATGACAAATAGACAGCAGCTGTCTAAACTGTTGTACATGCCCTAAGTGGCTTCGCTGAACCCATTGCACGGGCTGCCACGACAGGGCTCAACATTTCCCTTTCGAGGGAGAGAGAGGGTCGGCAAGTAAGATGCGGAAAACCAATTCTGCATCCACGCGTCAGCGCGCAACATCCGACGGCTCGAGGGTGGGTGCCATTTTCTTTCTTTTTTTCTTTATTTTTTCTTTTTCTTTTTTCTTATATCTCATTCAAAAAAATTTTGTCATACCATTTCCTACTCATGTGTATATAGTTATGCATGCAAGTTGTCAAACCATATTCTCGTGAAAGATGTAGCAATCATGCGTATAAGTTATGCATGTTGCGATAGTTTTACTACAGAGTTGTCATGTAAGAATTTGTTGGAAAGATTTTTGCGCATAAGTTGTGTATGTATAAGATATAACTTTCTAAAAACAGAATATTGAAGTTGCCCTCTAGAAGTTTTATGAAGAATTTATATACATAAGTTACAGATACTATGAAAGTTTATCCTGCAAAAAGTTATGACAGTTGTGCTACAGAGTTATCATATAATAATTTGTCAGATGTTGCATGCATAAATTGTTTGTGTATAGGACATGACTTTTTAAAAATGAAACTTCTAAGTTGTCCGTGAGAAGTTGTATGAAGAATTTATATGTATAAGTTGTATATATTATGAAACTTATGTAAATGAGTAAAAAGTTATATCTCAAAATTATGTGTATATGTTATGATATTTCATAAATGCAAAGTTGCTGGAATAAGAAAAATAAAAATAGAAAGTTCGGCCGTGAGGACTCGCGTTCGAAGGCCCAATATGATCTATTTCTGAGACAAAGACTTTTGGGCCCAAGTCCACAAAGAGTGCACCTTTGAGCCCAAAACGAAATTGGGTTGCCTCTACAAATAAAGGAAAAATACTCAAACAATGATGAGCTCCTCTTGTGCCGCCGATC
>CM014273.1:46155807-46241880 GCA_004135705.1 Alloteropsis semialata
TCCTATCGTTTTGAAGGTCCCAAATACAGGATGAAAAGGAGGATCAAGTATATTGCACATAAAACCAGCTGAAATGGCTATGCGTAATGTGGAAGAAAGGAAAAAAAAAAGCTCTCTATACCACTGCTCTCCATATCGAGTTAAATTATTAGTATAGTGTTTTTATTAGCGTGATAAAAAGTGGGTTGGAGCTTTGGAGGATCCCAAGGCACTCCATCAAGATATGTCATGTAAAATTTTACTCCCTCCGTTCCAAATTATAGGTCGTTTGACTTTTTTGACCTCAAGTTTAACCACTCGTCTTATTCAAAAAATTTGTACAAACATAGTCAAATTTAAGTCATTCTTGAAGAACTTTTATTAATAAAGCAAGTCATAATAAAAAATATAATATTTTGCACAACTTTTTGAATAAGACGAGCGGTCAAAGTTGGCATCAAAAAAGTCAAACGACCTACAATTTGGAACGGAGGGAGTAGAAATTAATGGGTCGTTTCATCTGGGTTCTATTTTGATCTAGTCGATTAAACTTGGATAAGAATTCACTTGAAGGCTCTGAAATACATATGTTTGTTTATTTTAAAGACCTGTTTGAAAGAGAAGGAATGTTGTAGGAATTTGTCAGGATTCAGTTCACATTTGTAGAATGTATCCCAAAGATGTAATACTTCCTAAAATCATCATGACGTTCCGAAAAGGGCTTTAGCGTATTTCAACTATTTGTACTACAGCTATCTCTTTCTGCGCAAGCAAGCTGTTTCGCATTAGAGCATATCTTGAAATCTATCGGCTACCGATTGCATGCGAGCATAGCCGCAAAGGAGGCCACTAAAACTCTTGGGCAGGCCCAACGAACGTCCTTTCTTTATGACCTGATGGTCCGATAACCCCACCGTTCATGGTACACGCAACATGTCATGTGGTCGGTAAGATGCAGTTTTCTAGCTATTAATCATGAAACCATCCTGACATATATCTAAAACTTCATCCTCTGGACCTAATTAGGCAAAATTTGCCGCATGACACTACACTTATAACGATTTTTTTTTTTGAAGAAACGGACGACACTACACTTTGTTGCCATGTTTTCATACCGGACTTGCAATAATTTTCCAGCCCGATAAAACAATGTGGATCTTTGTCATAGGATACCACAAGCATTAGAATATATTTATATGGTCGCCATTTTTTAAATTCTTATCCCCAAAACAAAATAAAAACAATATTCTAATGCGTTCAGTCTCATGTGGCAAAGATCGATCCACAATTATATAAGGTTCTTTGCAAATTATTGAAAAATTAGTATGAATTGACAAATGATTAGCGAAGCACAGCGTCCTATGAACGTTTTGCCACATGTATACGTGCAATAAAGACTTCCAATTGCTCCATATAAATTCATCACAGCATCAGATAGCAGGGCACATGTTTAGCTGCCTAACTCAGTAACTCTACACACAGCTGAGGTGACTAAAGAAGCTGTGTAACTACTAACTGGCATGATTGGTCCTCTTCACCAAATCAGCATACTAAATCATATCGTGTTTGGGCAGACGAAATGGCCACTAAATTAGAGGTGATGAAAGCTACAGGCGAGATTCCCACACACCGCACGCATCACACAAGGATCTTTCCCTATATAAAGGCCTCAAAGCACCATGGAGCTCACGGCGCGGCCGGCCTGAAGAGGAAGCTTTCTCGGCTCGGCTGCAGGCTGAGGATCGGACGCCATGGAGCTGCTTGCTCTTCTCCTCGCCTTCTCCCTCCTCTTCTCGGTCGGAGCTCCTGCCCGGGACATCGCCAGCGTCTGCGCTTCAAAAATCAGTGGTACACATAAATCTCAACTATATAGAGCTTAATTTTGTTCGTAACTGCTTTGAACTCTCTGTCAATGACTTCTCACCATTGGGGATCATTTGATAAACCGTCTGCTTCAGTTATAACAAATTGAGCAGTTGAACTAGATTCTTATCATATACAGGTTATATAATAAGGTTCAGACTCCAGAGACAGCAGCTAGTGCTACTGAACTTGAACAGCTATGACAGTTTTTCAATTGGAAGAGTGACGACAGTTAAGAGATATAAATCTATTTCTCTGCAAGGACTATATATAGTCTTCTTCATGTCAATGATAAAAGTGTCAGTTGATTAGACCGCGCTAAAGTGCATTTCATTTGATAATAGAACGGACAGATTAAACTTATATCAGCATAGATTTTCTTCACAGAAAATCACATGTCACTTTCCCTCCTGTCCAAGACATACACTAGCTGTGACCCAGTGAATGCATCCATTGAATTTCGGGGAGGCGGCGGCGGTGCGTTACTGCTGCCAGATTTGCACAATGATTATCCAATCTCGTGAGCTCGATCATCTGTTGCCACCTTCAATTCGATCAGCAACAACATATGCACGTTACACGTAGGAGATAACACTATTGGGAGAACCGGCACTAATATAAAAGGTATCAGGCGTCCGTGAAATTTAGGAGGGACTAATGCTAGCGTTAGTCCCGGGTCTATACTTTATAAATATGTCTCAGATAAATATGTAAGATAGATGTGGTGTTCCGTAATAGTGTAATATGTCTCAGATAAATATGTAAGATAGATGTGGTGTTCCGTAATAGTGTAATAGCTGGCCAAATATTTCCTCTCTTATTATTTGGGAAATGTAGAGCTTAGGTAGCAATTTAGTAGTAGCTGGTGTGTCAAAAATCAGTCGCTAGGTGACTAGGTCCACACTGTTTAATTTTTTCTTATTTAATGCTGATTAATGATTATGACGTTTGTACACTAGCAGTTCCAATCGCCACCTTTTTGTTCCTTGGCTTCTCATGATAAGGCTGGTGATACCGGTATGTGGACCCATGGGTGTTATAATTATCATCATTTTTAATCTTTTCATAGCATAGCATTTTCTCTCTTATCCAAAGAAACTAATGAATAAATGAGAAAAATATGAAGTAATGATATTGTTGGTTGTCTTCCAGTTGGATGTTACAACCTAGCATTCATGGTACAGTTCCCTTTTTCTTGCCGGGCATCCAACGTACAAGGGCCCCTATAAAAAGCTACAACTGAACACATGATCAATTGGCCTATTGATTAAATTTGGTGCGTGTATTTGTGTGGTCCTCTGATGCACTTAGCTAGTACTTGGGACTTGGGAGCAAAGAACTCACGTATATATGCACATGCCTTCCCATCCATATTCTTCTTTTTCAGAGGAAGTCGAAGTTTGTACTAATCCCTATGTTTCAAATTATAAGTCGTTTTGGGTTTTATAGATACATAGCTTTTGCTATATGAACTTGAGATGTACATTATGTCTAGATAAGTAGCAAAATTTATGTATCTAGAAAAACCAGAATGACTTACAATTTGAAACAGGACGAGCAAATCTTTTGCTTTGTTCGGTCTATACTACTCAAAATGTCCTATGTGCCTGTGTGTGTTTGGTTTGATCCTCTGTACTTGTTTTTGTACTATACCTTCTGTGCTTAATTTGAGCAGGAAAAATATCAGAAAAGAAAAAAATTAAATAGAGGGGAAATAGATGTTTGCGTGAACTCTTTTTTCCGTTCGTCCCTCCTGTAACTGTCAAGTGTCAATATCGCTATTTTTACCCGGGTTGACGTGTTTCTTTGGTTTGGACTTTGGGGTCACGATCGGCGTACGAACGTACCTAGCGCAAGCCAGCTTGCTGATAGCTAGACTCTTGTCGCCGACTAATGGAGGCGGCTTGCTGCTGGTTCACGTTACTGACTATCTGAAGCCCAAACTGGTTGCTGATTAGTGAGCAAATAATGTAATGTTCATGATTAATCAGTACAAAATATCACGTACATGTGACCACAGTTTGTTTGTTCGTACGTATAGTACGTCCATGTTGGTACTATATTTCAAACACGTACGTACACTTTGCTAATGCCAAAACTGCCGACCTAACCTTCTTGGAGTTTAGAGCACACACCGAGGTACCAAACAAAAGCAACCAGATTGGCCTATACATACATGGGCCACAAAATGGGGTCAAAGATGCTCAAACCTATATAGATAGATACGTGAAGAAATCAAGTAGCTTTGGTTGCTCACGTAAGGCTACGTGCAACAGTTTCCCTTAAAACCTCCTGGACCTCTAAATTTAAAGGTTATTGTCAGAAAAAATCATGCAACGGTAGTCTCTAAAGTACCCTCTAAAATGGAGGTCACCAGGATGTTCCCCTATATATCCAGGGTCCTCCATCCTTCGCTACCATATTCTTTTGGAGGGTGAAATTTAGAGGGTATCATTGCAGTGCAATCTCTTTTAGAGGATGGAATTTTTTAAGAGGTCCTTCAAATATTGCTTTTGGGGGTGAAATTTAGAGAGCATCGCTGCACATAGCCTAATAGGTGACAGTGTGACACGGCCGGGTCACCCACTCGTCACTCCCCATCGCAGGCATTGTTCCGTGGTGACCATTTATTTTCTGCAGCATTATTGGTGCTTCACTGTTGCTGCTGCTGCTTAATCTCTTTCATCTGGTGGTGCGTCGCTGTCTGACTCTCTCTCATCTCGACCGGGAGTCCGGGATCGACAAGACCACGCGGCACCGGCCAGAATTTGGGGCACGGTAGTCATCAGCAGCGAGGCGCAACGGCGCACGGCAACTACTAGCTAGCTAGCTCCACACTTGACAGCGTGCTTATTATTAGCCGGTTCAAAGCTGCATTACAGTAGTGTCTGGTACAGTGATGCAAGATAGCTAGCAATAATCAGCTTAGGGACCACTTTCTTCTTAATGATGTTGGCTAGCTATTTACATGCACACGCAGTACGATATTAATATAAGGGCACCAAATAAATAAAAGAAGAACATCATTTTTGGAGATGCTAATTGAACAACGGTGCCTGCGTTTTTAGTTAATTCTTTAATTTGATTTTCAGGCAATCTTAGATTTCGGATGATACGTAGCGTTAGATATGTTTCCATTCGCTCAAATCGTACGGCCGGCATTGCGTGTTGTAGTGGCGGTTGCCCATCTGTTACGAAACTCATCTTAAATTGGCGCCAAACTCAGGCACATAAAAGGATACGGCTAAAAATAGACAAATGTATATATACATATTTACACTTATGAAATATAGGCACGTGGCTTTAACGGCTTCAGCTCCACTCCAACCGGTGCAAAAATGAACTAGGGGATAGCAGGGGTGTTCTATTGCCAAAGAGGCCCATAATGTCAATTGGATAATAGATTGGCAAATTTTAAGATTTATTTATGAAATCAGCATGTGCGTTGTACTCACAGACACAAAAAACCAGATTTATTTACTTTCGACCAACAATGTCCTTCATGGATTAAATTTTTTTAGATGTGCAGTATTAGAATTACTATCTTCAATTCGTATCAGCTCAAGTGAATCCTCCTGACTTGCTAAGCGCTGACATTTTTTTGGCCAGATTTCCCGCAGCGTAACAGCTCGGGTCTCCACCTGACGCTGCACCACCCGCAGAGCCCCTGCTCGCCGGCGCCGCTCCCGACCGACCTCCCCTTCTCCACCGTCCTCACCCACGACGATGCCCGCGTCGCCCACCTCGCCTCGCGCCTCGCCACCAATAACGCGCCGCCCCGCCGCCCGACGTCGCTCCGCAAGAATGCCGCCGCCGCCACCGGCCGCGGCGGCCACTTCTTCGACGACTCTCTGGCCACCGTGCCGCTCTCGCCGGGCGCGTCCATAGGCGTGGGGAATTACGTCACCCAGCTGGGCCTCGGCACGCCGGCCACCTCCTACGCCATGGTCGTCGACACGGGCTCGTCGCTCACCTGGCTTCAGTGCTCGCCATGCGTCGTGTCGTGCCACCGCCAGGCCGGCCCGCTCTACGACCCCAGGGCGTCCAGCTCCTACGCCTCCGTGCCGTGCTCGGCGTCGCAGTGCGACGAGCTCCAGGCCGCCACGCTCAACCCCTCCGCCTGCTCCGTCTCCAACGTCTGCATCTACCAGGCCAGCTACGGCGACAGCTCCTTCTCCGTCGGCTACCTCAGCAAGGACACCGTCTCCTTCGGCTCCAGCAGCTTCCCCAACTTCTACTACGGCTGCGGCCAGGACAACGAGGGGCTCTTCGGCCGGGCGGCGGGGCTCATCGGACTCGCCCGCAACAAGCTCTCGCTGCTCTACCAGCTCGCGCCCAGCCTCGGCTACTCCTTCGCCTACTGCCTCCCGACGTCGGCGTCGACGGGGTACCTCTCCATCGGATCCTACAACCCGGGGCAGTACTCATACACGCCCATGGCGTCGAGCTCTCTCGACGCCTCGCTCTACTTCGTCACCCTGTCCGGGATATCGGTCGGCGGGAGCCCGCTGGCAATCTCGCCGGCGGAGTACGGCAGCCTGCCGACGATCATCGACTCGGGCACGGTGATCACGCGCCTGCCGCCGAGCGTGTACACGGCGCTGAGCAAGGCGGTGGCCGCGGCCATGGGCGGCGCGCCGCGCGCCCCGGCGTTCTCCATCCTGGACACGTGTTTCCAGGGCCAGGCGTCGCGGCTGCGGGTGCCGGCCGTGGGCATGGCGTTCGCCGGTGGCGCGTCGCTGAAGCTGGCGGCGAGGAACGTGCTCATCGACGTGGACGACTCCACCACGTGCCTGGCGTTCGCGCCCTCGGACAGCACGGCCATCATCGGCAACACGCAGCAGCAGACGTTCAGCGTCGTCTACGACGTGGCGCAGTCCAGGATCGGCTTCGCGGCCGGCGGTTGCAGCTGAAGGGTCAACTGCACTGCACAGCACGCATGGATGTGAGCTATGGTACTGTCAGCTAGCTCAAGCTTGGTAATTGATTGGAAATGCATATACATGTAAATGCATTCATGTTAATGAAGGATACAGTGTTACAAGTTACCGCATTGTCGATTTTATGCTCCTGCAAACTGTACATCATTTATAGGTAAATTGTAGTGTCTGAATTTCTAAGGTTGTTGGAAGTGTCAACAAATGTAAGGTAAAAGAACAGAAATGCAATGCAAATGATCAATTCCTCAACCACTTCGTTCAATTGTTTTTCCTCTGCTTCTTTGGTTTAGGGGCACAACATCATGGGTAGGAACTAGGAGCTACATGACACAAGCCACCATATTTGTATCTTTTTTTTTCTTTGGTAAAACGCAGCAGAAACTAGAGCCTCCAATAATGCATAAACACGACAACGTTTAGATGGCCAGCAACTGAGAATATAATTAACCATAAGACAAACATCCATGTTGATTCAGATACTTCAGCAAGGTGGGCAAGTTCCACCGCCACCGTAAGGGACCTCATCCTCAACTGGTAATCACTTTCGTATACTCCTTTAACGTGGGCATTGTATATGTAAAGATGCCATACAAATATGTTAATACTACAGCACTATAGTATTTATGTTCCATAAATAAAGACGGGGCATCTAAACATTTAGGTAACCGTTTTCTTCCCTTTTTGCCACAGGCAATTTCCACAGTTGCATCTTCATTTGCTGGCATCTTCGATCACATCACACAGGACCATTCTCCTTCATCGGTTCTCATCTGTTCACACGCTCCTTTGCCTCTGATACCAATGGCCCTGCGTCCCCATCAGCGATTACCCAAGCCACCATGATCCACCCTCCAGCTCAGTGCTAACCATTCCTTCTCCATCCATCGATGGTCAATGTAACCTGCAGCCATCATGGACGCCTTGGGCTGGCCGTCTCCCAAGGTGCTCCCTCTGAGCCCACCAGCAAAGAACCTCCCCCAAAAGCACACTGCCATCACCACATTATCAAATCTTTCAATTTTAACCAACTGAATCCTAGAAGATGAGAAAGGGACAAAGGGTACTGGAAGTCCATGACATGAAAGTGTTCCAAGCCAAACACATACATATCCACGTGAGTAATCACTGATGTAGATAAATACACCATTTTCTGAAAAACACTAACAAGAATATCTCTGGAGCCTGATTATGACTGCCAGTTTACAAAGCGAGGATTTTCTGTATTCAAATGAAAGGCTTTAGGATATTATTGGTTAGCAGATGGTGCAAAGCTTGACATGATGACGAGCTCAACATGATTGCCAAGTTCTTTACTTTATGGACCTTGACACGGACAAAATGATTTAATCAGCATTTAGACTAGGGCCAATGGACAACACTAGGAGTCCTTCAGAGTTTATTGGCAATGCATCATCTTCAGTAAGGGCCCTCTTTATTAAGGCTATGGAAATTGGAAATGATGAGTCAGGTTCAGGTCAAAGAAATGACTGCTGCCAAACACAAAATGTGCACTCAGCATGCACCAACTGTCCAACAGTGCTTCTGGAAGGGACCAGAAGTGCTTGCATATGGGGTTTGTGACAGTCATGCTCAGCATAACAAATACTATTTGAGTTTGATTTTACTGTTTTTTAAGAGGAGAGTTTTATTTTACTTGGCTGCAAGCACAGTACACATGGCACTAGAACTCTGCATGCAACTACCCACCTGCCCTGGTTCCTTTGCAACCAAGTGTTCTGCCTGACTGCCCCTGCCCACTAGCCGCGTGACCACGCCTGGCACCAAGCAGAGGCACTGAGTGGCCAGGTCCAGGCAGCCAACAGTGGAATTTGCATGTGAAAGAACGAGACCAGTTTTTTTCCCACCATAAATAGGTCAGCAAATGACCACCCTCCCAATACTTACCATCAAACCTGAAAACCCTCTTCTCTTCTTTTCTCATTCTTCACTCAAGCTCTAACAATAATTTGGTAAATTTTGTATTGAGTGTTGCCAAAAGCATGAAGATTAAATAAGCCCCCTTCTCTCAAGAAACGATCTAGATAAATATTTCACATCAAAATATGTTGTTTTTATGTACTATAATCATTGTGATATTAATAATTCCAATTCTTTTTATCATAGCTCCACCAAGGAATTTGATCAAGGTAAATATGATCTTATATGCTTTAAGGAGTGAAGGGGAGTACACATCCACCATTCACTAATCTTGGTCATGAGGGCCAAGTTGAAACCCAAGCAACAATACCAGCAGGCCAGCAACTGTACTGTGAGGCTCTACAAGTGCTCATGCTCACATGTCATCAAGTATCAGGAAAATAGAAATGAGGGGCCCTGTAAGTTGAACAAATAATGGAGTAGCATGATGCAGACTGTCCTGAAGTACAGGCTTCATGGTACAATTCATCGTTATTACAAATTCCAGCAATGTTCCTATATGTCATCCAAGTCATGGGCTCATGGCGGGCCATTCGCACCTTTTATGCTCTGTGCCTGGGCCAGTGGACAGAGCTACGCATGCAGACCATCAGGGTTGATCCACAAAAGGATGGATCCTTAACTGCTGACACATTGATTTACCACCGAGTTTAACAAAACTCATCAGGGTTAGCTAACCCTGATAAAGGCCTCTAGCTCCGCCACTGACAAACTGTGACAAAGAGTGGCCCATTTGACCAGCTATAGCCTAAAGAATACGTAGTTAAGGTAAATCTATTCCTTCTTTACCTCCAAAATCAGTGATTAAATGTCTAATTATTTCCTTTCAATAATTGATGTTGTATAGCAATGATCACACAACAAAACAAAATCTTCAGCGGTAACAATAGCTGATCACTGTCATTTAAATAATAACAAAGAGCCAAATGCATAAACAGGCAGAAGCTTCATGACCCATGCAGCCATGCTATGATTTCCCCTTGTGTTAATCCATATTGTCTAGCACTATACCTCTGTTAGATTGTAATACTATCTTTGCCCAGCTAAGCCACTAGAATGAAGTTACCTATAAGCTCATCAAAATGCTTCTAATGAAGTTACCTATAAGCTCATCAAAATGCTTCTAATAAACTAAGCAAAATGCTTGACATTAATAAAACAAATATACGGATCAATCCACAGTGAGATTTGCTTATTGAAACCATATTTAGACACTACCCTTTTTATTAGCAACTAATAATTTTATAACTAAAAATTGACAATCGCATAGTAATGATCTTCTATGTGTTAACAACTCAGGGAGAACTAGGTGTGACTTGCGAGCATACCTTTTCTTTCCATATATGGATCCTTCTTAATCACCAGCTCAAAGTTGATTTCAAAGTTCATGGACGGACACCCAACTCCGAGGCACAAAAAATCCCGCGCGCTTCTAACGTGCACCACCGAATGTGGCAATGCAGACTGCAATCCTTTGCAATAATAACAAATATGTCCTGATTTATGAAAAGGAACTCCTAACACTCTTCCAGCTCCCAAATTACCAGTTCATTGTGTTCTATGTACCAAGGATCCTTTAGAATGAAAAACCTACACACAAGGTCAACTACAAAGAAAGTATTCTTTTATAACTTCCTAGCAATGAAGACAATGATAAGACTGTAAAAAAGTATATATGTCTCCAAAAGAAACAACAGCAGCAGGGTTTCACAGTCACAAAAATCTGAAACCAATAATGGAAGCATGAAACTAACCATACAAATATGCCTTGTAGAATATATTGCTTGAACATTAAAAAAACTCATGTGCATTCCGTACCAGGCTACTATAGCTATGAAGATAGATTGATGATCAATGCATTAATCAAGTAACAGCCCTCCACCAACTAAGACTAGTAATTTGAAAGGCTAATGTAGATAGATTGATGATCAAAGCAACGAGGGGCTCTTACAGTACAGGTTTTGATTGAATACCTTCTTATATGGGATATGGTCGATAATCTAGTCCTGCAGCAAGATGTGCCTGACCAATTTAAATGGAAATTGACTCAATCCGGTACCTACACTAGCCGATCAGCGTATGCAGCCTTTTTTGTGGGCACTATCAAGTTTGGACCCTGGAGAAGAATTTGGAAAAGTTGGGCACCGCCGCGCCGCAAATTTTTCATATGGCTGGTGTTCCACAACCGGTGTTGGACGGCTGACCGCCTTGCAAAACGCGGCTTACCCCACCCAGAAGTTTGCCCCCTATGTGATCAAAATGAGGAAACGATACACCACTTGCTGGTGGGCTGCGTGTTCTCTCGTCAAGTCTGGGCTATGATTTTCCAGCCATTGGGATTGCTCAACTTGGCGCCTGACCCTTCAGTGAGCCGCTTCACTGGATGGTGGCGGAAAACAGTGGCTGCTGCTCCAAAGGAAGTGTGTAAGGGCATCAATTCCCTGATTATTCTAGTGGCATGGGAGCTATGGAAGCACCGCAGCTGCGTGTTCGACAATCAGAGACCAAACATACAGGATGTTCTCTGGGCTGTGAACACGGAAGGGAGTCTATGGTGTAGGGCCGGTGCTTGCAAGCTCCAAGAGCTCCTGTCTAGGTCGCTGACCCTTGGGGCTTAAGCTCCAGTGGTCGCTGGTCGTGTTTTTTTTTACCTCTGATAGTGGCGCGAATGTAATTCAGTTTTCTTGGTGGGTGGGTGTGTGTGTTTTGTATTTGTTTGTTTTGGCCCGGTCTCGGGTTCTTTGCTTTCTACCTTAATGAAATGACGCGCAGTTCTCCTGCGTGGTTCGAGAAAAAAAAAATAGCCCTCCACCAATCGGGACTAGTAATTTGAAAGTACAAAGCTCACCAAGAGTATCCTACAGCTCATCCCTAAAATGCTACAGCTATTATTTTCTACCGGAATCCTAGTACTTCAGGCTAGTTATCTGCAGGACCACAGCCAAGGGAAACATATTTAATGAATAATGAATAGAGCTTTGTAGGCTTGCAAGATTTAACCTTCACTGGTTTTTGCATACTAGCTCCCTCATGGTTCTCGAATGGATCCAGCGTTTTAAGAGTTGAATCATTCAGAATATGAGGTAGCTGTTGGGTCATCAACAATGGTCTCCTCATCAACAGAGGTAGCTCCTTCACGGTTCTTAAATAGAGCAACATGCTTCTGGTAGTCTTCAAGCTCCTGCTCCAGCTTCTCAATAAACTGGCTGGTATGTTCGAGAGATTGTTCATATCTATATTTCTCCAAGGCCTATGGAGAACAGAGGGATGCCAGTATTAAATAAAACTGAGCACATTAAGTGATGGTTGAGTTAAAAAAGTTAAAATATAGGAAGCATTAAATAAGCAGGTATATTTGGACATCAAACTGCATAGGTTACAATTGCACAAAACTAATTTGACTTACCTTCTGCTTTGAAAGAGTGTCAGGAGGTGACATGACCTTTGGCTGGACATAGTTCTTCCCTCGATAAAATATAATGGTATTATTGGGTTTGATATCAATTACTGTGCCTTTGCTGAGTCTTGTTAGTTCCTCGGCATACTGGTACACCTGGCCAGGACGACAGGGCTTGCAAACCACCTTCACTGTCTCATGATTCTTCCAATGGAGGTGCATGTTCAGAACCACACCACCAAAAACCCCTCTCCTCCCAACAGGAACATAGTTCTTCTTCTTCTCTCCAGTTCGTTTGAGGTAAAACTTCTCCTCCTCAGTCAAAATCTCAGGGTCATGAACTGGCTCTGGTGTCATTGGAATCTCATACTTCCTCAGCTTCTCAATCAGCCATTCCTCCTTTCTCTTAGCCTGAATTTCCACAAAACAAACTGTTAATGCAGCTATTCATGCTATCAAATCTCCAAACTCAATGGCAAGATAACTCGAACAATATGCCAGTATTCAGTGGAATGTTCAGACCTTTTCAAGCTTGTATCTGATCCTAACTTCAGGATTGGGGGACTTCATCTTCTTCTTGGCCTTCAGACGGTACCACTTGAGCTGATTGACCTTGGCCTTCCTCGACATCTTCTTCTGCTTCGGCGGCTGCTGCCTCTGGCCCCCCTTCTGCTTCGTACTGTCCCTGCCGCCGACCGCGAACCTGGCGAACCCACCGTCCGTGTCCAGGCTAACCGCCGTGCTCCAGCATCTCACGGGCGAGCAAAACCATCGCCACATGCTCCAGCCCTGTGCCTCCGGTCCACACCCTCCGCACGGACGCACGAACAAGGCCGCAGAAGGCGAGGGAGCCGAGCCGCACATTCGATCCCACGAACCCCTGAGCAACAAGCAGCCAGTTCCGCGCGGAGATTAGACTAACCACGAAGCCAGCGGCTGAAACCGGGGAGCGGCGAGGCAACGAACCGTATGGAGGCCAGAGACGCGGCGGTGCCGACGGGGCCCCGCCGTAGGATCTGCCGCGCGAGGGCCGCCATGGCGATGGGCCCGGGAACGGCCGCCGCAGCGCGCAACTAGGATGGGGGGAGGCCTCGAAACGGGTGGTGGGCGGCGAGGACACGAGCGGCGGCGGCGGCGGCGCCAGTGAACAGTGACCAGCGGTGGTGGCGCGGCAGCCGCCGGGGGTATGGGCTTCCAGGCCTCTAAACAGAGAATTTTTTTAATTTTTTTTAAGATTTTTCAAAAACAACGCACGGTAACCCATCCGCTATATCATTGGCTGCCGCGGCAAGCCTATCTGACCATCGTTTCATGAACCGGCCTTTGAACCGACGGTTCAATTTTAAACCATTTCTCAACTTATTTTCGTGTAGGAAGGTGAACCTAACCGCCGGTTGAAACGGCGATAGGGTTCAGCACCTGGGCCCGCTCTACCTAACCGCCGTTTCATTCGGCGATAGGGGGTCAGCGCACGTGTGACGGAACGGCCCTACTTAAACTGACTCAGGTGTGATCTGTAGTGTAAAACACTAACACGTCACACACCTGGGTCAGCATAAGTCCGGGGTTCCATCGAGTGTCTCCGAGACAACCCGAATCATTCATTTTCAGCTGTCTCATCACAAATACTCAGGATCCCAACACCAGAGGATACATCACAGACATTGCGCAGACAAGTATATACAACACAGATAGATAAGAGTTATACAAACCAGAGTAGTTCAAATTTAAACAACATAACACGGGTTCTACGTTCAGCAACAGGTTTACAAGGTATTAAACAACCTAGTCACAGATCATGTTGTGCCCTGACATGTCCGGGTCTCCAGACCTCCACGGCGCCAGCGACAGAAGCTACTCCTCAAGCTCAACTGCAACAAGGGATCAAAGAACCCTGAGTACAAAGGTACTCAACGAGACTTACCCGACTAACTAAACTAAAGGGAGAGATCAAGAGCATGCAAGGCTTGATGTTAAAAGAGAAACAAAGGACTCTTGCAAGGCAAAGCTTACTAAGCAACTACTCTAATAGCCAAACTTAGATTAACAAGCTATTAACCTAAGCAGCTAGGTGAGCCAACCATGTATTGCCAAACAATAGGAATAGCTGATATAAAACAAGTATGAGAGCTTAACAGTCAACAAACATACATCAAGCGTCTGTCAGGATCAAGCATGTATCAAAACGTGACACTCGGCGATTCGAATCGATTTCAAACCTTACAGGGGACAACCTAGAACACACGCCGCGTGCGCGCCCCCAGAAGGCCACACGAAAGTCACTTTTCCCACTGCGGGCACCATTGCCTGAACTGTGCCCACTTAGCCCGGGGTCGCATCCCCAATCCCTACACAGTGCCCCGACAAAGACATGTGGGTTACTGACTACGACCCCGCCCACATTCCTCGCCAAGCACGGTGACTCACAGTTCAACCGTTGGTACCACAGCAGTACATCAGTTTCCCGGCTCCCTATACCGGTATGTGCCTAGTACGTTCAAAGCTTGACCACAGGCAGTCCACAACAAAACCTACACTTTTCCAAGTGGGCAGGACCAGCTCATACTCACCAAAGCGTCCAACATATTCCAATATCCAACCACATGTCCTGCCCAACACTTTCAAAAACTTACTAAACAAGTTTTTAGCTCTCTAAGCCAGCACTACCTATTGTGCAGGTGATCGGAATAACACCTGACTCCTACTATTGTGAACAGATCTAAACAACTCTATTCTATCTTTTTGAAAAGGTGGCAGAGATGCTCTAATCAAGGATGGAATATGCATCAAAATAGGATTCAGTCAACTCCTAATCTAATGCACAATCATAGGCTCAAACATAACAAGTAATAGTCAAGTTAGTACTGGGACAGGTATGCTCCGGGGCTTGCCTGGCTCACTGATCTCTGGCTCTGCAGCAACAGGGGCTTCTGGAGCTTGCGGTACAGCTTCGGTCTCCGCCTCGAACACCACCTCGTCACCCTCCTGGATGTCATCCGGGACCTCCATCAACTCAGGCTGCAGCGGATCCTGGTCTACACGACATGATGCAAAACATGAAAACTTTAAATTAGAGACCTTTAACCACCCTAAACCTTTGTAAAACACTTAATTAGCATAAAAGAATTAATTAACTTATTTAAGGATTATAATTAAAAAGGATAACTAATAAAAACCTATTTTTCTAATTAAACAAACCCTTAAACCCATTCTAAAATCAAGGATAGTAATTATAAAAGCATCTAATATATTAAACAATAATCTAGATGCAAAAAGAAAAAAATGCAACTACTGCAACAAAATTTACTTCATTAATTTTAGAGCTTCCTACAAAAAACATGCAATTCTAAATATTAATCCTATTGGAATGCATTTCTAAAAACCCAAAAACCTATTAAAACCTAAAACTTCCCAGTTTTTCACAAAAAAAACCCCTGGATTTCCTTTATTCAAACCCGCAGTCCAAAATGCTCTTGGGCCGACCCGTGTGCCCGGCCCATTTTTCCTCTTTCTTCTTTCTTTTCTCTTTCTCTTTCCACTGCTGGCCAGCCCGGCCCGGCCCACCATTTCCTTTCCCTTTTCCTGCTGGTCGGCAAACGGCCCGGCCCAGTCACTCCTCCTTCGGGCCGACTCATCCCAGCCTAGCACTGCCCTTCCCTTTCCTCCTCCACGCGCGGACGCACGCATGCCCGCGTGCTCGCGCTCGGCGCGGCCGACCGCGGCTATTGGCCGGTGACGACCAACGCCGGCGGCTGAACTCTGGGCCTCAAGAAAACCAAGCCCACCTATTCCCCAACCTCGCGCAGCCACCCCACGACCAAGCCCCACCCCGGTGTGACCGCACCGCGGCGCACGCGCAGCATCGGCGGCGGCATCAGACCAAGGCGGCGGCGCACGACGAACAGCTCCGAGAGCAACTGACCAGGGCAACAAGCCACCCCTACGGCTTCTACACATCACGGAACATGCGGCGCTCAACTCCTCTAGGACTCAAAGGCACGGAACAGCCTTTCCCCACGGCTACGGGGACCGGCGGTGCCCCGCGGCGGTGCGGAGACGTTCCGACCAGTCCGGCCACAAACTCAAGCAACCGACCCCACGGTGGGCAGTGCTAGGACCACAGAACCACAACCAAGCAGTTGGACAGCGACGAGGACGGCCGGAGGGTGATGCTCACCGAACGGAACCAAAACGGCGGCGGCGACTCGAGGTTGAAGAAGGCGGCGCTGGTGCTGCTGCGGAGATTTGCTTTGCGGGCGAGCAGGTGGAAAGGAACGCTGGAGACCTGGGCGTGATTTGGTCAGATGGACTCGGCCGGCGACGAAACGAGACCGGTGAATTAGGCGGCGTCGGCGGGAGCTGTCAGCGGCGAGCGGAAACGAAGGGAGAGGGAAAAAGAACGACCGACGCGTGGTGTATGGGACGAACCCGCCGCTGAAGCCCTCGGACACCTCCTGCTTGACTTGCCCACGCTGGAACTCGACCGCGACGGCACGTGGCCTGGCCGATGGCAAAGCGGCAAGCAGCTGCGTGGCCACCGGCCATTGCTGCACGGCTCTGCTCTGCCTGTCTCTGAACTCTCCCTCTCCTCTCTAAATCCTCTCAAAACAGCCATGTTCCGATCAAAATTTCTCTATATTCCATATGTAAACTTTCGAAAGTTCCATAACCAAAGTTGTAGCCTATACTTGGTCTTCAAAAACTGTATAAACACTTGAAGCTAAAACACAAATAATCAGAAGTTTCAAGGCTCTGAACATCAGCTCGTTAACAACTTATAACTGAACTCGTTCTTTGTTTCTGATACTCGTCTAGGCCAGCAACTAAACACAGCTTTTTCTTCCAAATCTGCATGGAGACTCTTCAAGATCAAATAACAAAAGTTGTAGCCCAAACATTGAACTTCATTTTCTTTAATATAACTTTGGTCTATATCTCAACAAATTTGGAGATATCGGCCAGTGAATGTCCTGCCCTCCCATCTCGGCATTTCTGAACCCCGCGCGAACCAGCTGGTTCAGATCGACTTTACTCCAAATTATTAATGTAAACTCTTCAAACTCCAAACACAAAAGTTGTAACTGAAACATAGAGCTATATTTTCCTTATAAACATCATTACCTGAATCTCGAAGGATCAAAAGATATGAAGCCTATAACATGGACAGAAATGCTAAATTTCTCTAAATTTCAGTCAAAAGATCCGAATTCAACTCAAGTTTGCTCCAAATTTCAAACATAAACCTTGTGAGCCCCAAATACCAAATTTTTAGAGGAATAATAGTGCTACACTTTTCCTTATATGCTCTTGAGCTAAATCTTTCTAGATCACAAGTTATCCTTCTCTAAGTATAGGCCAAAGCAATGAACACTTAACCAATTTCAGATAACACTTTTCAAACCTGCCACTTTTAGTCCACGTTTTCTCATAAACCAAATGTAAACTTTTGAATCTTCAATAACCAAAATTGTAGTCCTAACATAGGGCTACATTTCTCTCAATATAAACTTGGGCTAAATCCTTTTATATAGGAAGTTACAAGCCATTGAATATTGACCAAAATCATCATCAAATGTGGTTTAAACTTAACCAAAATTGATTCTCAAAGTTTGAATTCTTCTCAAACTTGTTCATTCCAAGCATATTTGATTATTTGCTATCTTCTGGAGTTGTCAACTCCAATTTAACTTGATCAACCTTTTCCTATTGAGGAATTACCAAAATACCCTTGGTCCATGTTTGCTCTCTTTGAGTAGCTTTTAAACCTTCATTTGTTTACATCTGTCCTCATTAGTACTCTAATGATAGTCTCTTAGGCTTAAGTAACACCTGGGGTGTTACAGCACGGCGGCAGCACCTACCACCGTATGAATCGGCGGTTAAGTCCCTGCCCCTATAAAACCCTAAATCCAGTTGAAAATCTCATTGTAAATCAGAAAAAAGAAAAACTAGGGTTAGAGTGAGGGAGTGAGGGAGAGGGAGATTCACCGCGGTTTCTCAGGTAAAATCTGCACTCGTACTTGTAGTGTCATATTGATATTAGATTTAGTGATATTAGATGTGGTGAATTAGTTACTAGATTTAGTGATATTAGATGTGATGTTATTAGTTTAAGTGATATTAGATTTAGTTATTCTAATTAATGCACAGTCGCTGTTTTAGTGATATGAAATGCACATATAGGTCCATGAAGGTGATTTGATGATTAAGTTTAGTATTTGGTTATTGTATTGTTCATACGATGAATGCTTTGCATTTTTTTGTTTTAGGAGAGGTTCTCATGAACAACTCACGTTATTATGCGGAGAAACGGGGATATTGAAAATTTCCCAATGAGTGGGATGAAGACGCTCCTGTGCCTCCAGCCCTTCCTATCCCCTATTGTTTATGTGGTGTCCCTGCTTATGTTAAGCAGTCCAGGTGTCCTAGCACTGCTGGTAGAGCCTTCTACTGTTGTTGGATAAGGGAAGATTTTGGTGATGCAGCTCCGTGCTATTTTTTCCAGTGGATAGATGGCCCTGACAAGTTTGATCCTAGGATTCGTCTTTTCCCATATAGAAAGTATGAGTTGAAGCCATATGAGGAGTTTAGGCATTGGGTCCCTCCTTCACCGATTCCACCACCAATGACCAAAGAGGAGAAGCAGCTGGCTGCTATCGAGCGAGTCCAGAACCCTCCATTATGTGACTGTGGAGTGCATGCTATCTTCAAAGGCTTAACATTGGGGTTCCGTTTAAGTTTACACCTTTCTTCCGCTGCTCGCTAAAGACCCCTGTAAGATGATTTCTTTTTGTTTCTTATCATTTGATTCCTATATTTATGCATCGCTAATGGTTTTTAATGTTTGTTGTGGATTTCAGCGGGGGTGGCCTAGGTGTGACTTCAATGAATACATACATGGACCGAGACCCCATTGGCCAACCAAAGCTGAAGTGAGGGAGTTCGAGTCCGGGAAGAAACCGTGGCTGTGCAATAGCTATCCACCCTCACGATGCAAGTGCGAGATATTAGCCACAGTAGGTGTTGTTCCATCGGAGCTTGGTTTTGGAAAGTTTTGTGGCAACGCGTATGGAGACTATTGGGTGAGAATCATTTGGCCTTGTTATTTTCTGTGGTTTTGGAAATATTATTTGAACAGTCTAATTGTGGAATTTGGTTTTTCAAGGAGGGAAGGACTTGTGATTGGGATGACTTTCTTGGTCGACATGAATTAATGCTAGAGTTGGGCCGCACATCTGAGCCTTGGAAGAGGTTGAAGACTGAAGATATTAGAAACAAGATCAGGAGTGAGTACGGTGTGCCCTTACCAAAAGATGAGGACATCCGTGGTCCTATTTACCAAGAAATGGTTCGTGAAACAGGAGTGGAGCTAGGATTTGTAGTGGGATACGCCAACTATGAGAAGATCTTGGCATATTGGAGGGCGAACAGAGAGAAATTTTTGGAATTTGGGATAGGTCCTCTGACTAAGGAGCAGAAGAGAGAAAAGAGGAGGAAGAAGGAAGAGGAGTGGCAGGCATTGAAGGAGAGAGTGAGGGAGGAGAGAGCTCGCAAATACAATGAGGCTAATGTAAAATATCCTTATTGCACATGGGAGCACTATTTTCAGCAGGTTGAAGATGGCAAGAAGAATAGGGAAATGGAAGAAATGCAGACGCGCCAATTGTGAACCGTAAGCGCACGGATCATCGTAGTTTTTCCCTTAGAGTATTCATCCAAGGTTTATCAATCCATGGATCGACAATGAACTACCTAGGGTTTTCCATCTAATCTAACAAATCTATTCCTATCATTAAGCGTTGATTGCGTATAGAGGTAAACCTTTAAGATGTGAGTGAGTATAAAGGTTGATCGCATCCAGAAGCATAGGCAAAGGTAGCATAACCAAGGTTAACGAAGGGTCCAATCGTCTCCAGGTACAGCTCTTAGTCAAAAGGTGATCAGAACAATAGATTACATCTCTACCAAAGGTACCCGAGTCTTCTCTCCGAAAGGCGGCTCGCAAGCGGCCTACTTTCCAATGGTCACTGCCGCGAGGTACGTGCCAATGCCTAAGGTTTCCCAAAGCTTTACTAACCAACTAGCAAACGCTCGACGAGCTTCCTCTTGTAGTGGCTTGCGACAACTCCCATTGTACTCGCCATTGATCCGACTCAACATCACGTCGTCGCTAGAACTTTTCCCTCCGTCATGCTGTTACCACACCGGGGTAATCGATGGACTAGCTAGAACGCGCTACTTCAATGTATCCGCAAGATATGGACTAATCACCACGATTAGATCTAATCTTATTAAGAACATATGACAATCGTACATATGAATATAAAGCATCAAAGAAGTAGACCAAGGTTGAGACAACTAGAATAAAGATTAGATTGATATCACCATCGTGTGTGTACATACCCCGATGAATCTTGGGGCTTGACTCTTGAGCTCCGCTGTGGCACAACCGCGCAGGGAGGCCATGGCTGCTAGGGTTGGCCTAGGCCATGCCCTAGGTACTTTCGAAGACTTGTAGCGACCCTCGTCTCCCTTTGGTGTATGCCCTAGTTTTCACGAACTTTTGGTGGATTGATACGCCTCTCTTCGTGTACAGGGACTATAAATAGTCCGAGAAGTCCGTGGTTCAAAGGGGAGGTCGAACCGACGTAAGAACACCCTAGGCCGGCCGGCCTAGGGCCTTTGGGCCGGCCAGCCTAGGCCTTTTTTGGCCCGGCTCGGTCTCATCTTTCGCATGCAAGCTTCTCTCGACAATCCTTGTTCATGTATGCATGATGTCCTATATGGAAGTTGCTCCGAAAACGTTGGTTTGGGCCTCCTTTGCTTGGCTTGATTCCGTCGGGTTTGGTGTTGCTTTTGGACTTGAATATAAATGCCCCAAATTGGGCCATTTTCCTGCAATGGGGCTATTTCACGTGCCAAGTAGCGGGTTAGTATATGAATTAGTCCAAAACCACCACTTGAGTGGCACTAAAAGTGTACATATAACGAGCATCAACAGAGGCTCAGATGGAGGCAATGAAGGCAGTTGTAGCTGACTTGCCTAGTAATGGTGCCGGGACCTCCAGCGGCAATGCACACAAGAAAAGTGATTGATGATGATTGTGGTGATGCTGAGTACTTAACTACTTTATAATGTGTTGTTATACTGGACTATGTCATGTATTTGCATATGTTGTACTAGGAGACTGTGTTGAACATTTTCATTTTCATTTCCATGTTATGTACTAGCGGACTATGTATTGCTGAACATTTTCTTATCCATTTGCATGTGATGCATGTCATGAACCAAGGTTATATTTATTGATCTAGACAAAGCACTATGTTACTATTCTAGATAGAGACATAAATGGTTCATTGCAAAACATTTAGCCATAGTAGTTGCGACGACCAGAAATGGTAGGAGGCATGAAACGCCTCGTCAAGTCCTTCTTTGCTCTTCACACAACTGTTCCTCAAGTTGATTGATATGTTCTTGCATCTGAGTTATCTGCTCGTCTTTCTGCATAGTCTCTTGAACGAGTTGGTTAACCTGGTGATGCTTCTGTGTATTGTCCTCTTGGAGCTGTTGATTCAGAACGTGGAGGTGGCAGATGTATTCTTGCATGTGTGGATCCATTGGACCATCTATCTAATAGGTGAATCCGCAATCTTGGCTCTGAATAAGTGTGAAACTATTTATTAGGGATAATTGGATATGAAGAAATGCGAACTACAAGTTGGATCCAAACCTTGTAAAAGGGACAACGGAAGAAGCGTCGTCCAGCATCACCAAAGTGCTCATAAACTTGAACTACAACATCTGGACCATGGCTGCATTGTGGTCAAAAGTCACACAGCAGGGCATTGTGTCTTCCATAGAAATTTCTATTTGTCACGTCTAGGTTAGGGTGTGGAGAAGGTGGATCTAGGGGACCATTCATCCAGGACATGGTGATGAGAGTATGTGTGAGAGGCGAATAGAGTGTGGTATGGATGCTCACAACTATGGACCTATTTATACCTGAATGAGAAAATTTGGCCCTGATTTCATATATTCTATTTTTTCTGACTGACTGCAACAAACACATCTCACGGATTCAATGGCCCACACTATCTCATTTGTGAGTGACTGCAACAAACACACCTCACGGATTGAATGGCCCACACCATCTCCTTCCTGAGTGACTGCAACAAACACACCACACGGATCCATGGGCCCACTGGCTGGGGTACTTGGTGGCCTATTAATATCGCGCTCATTCGTCCACTTGAACCCACATCACAAAAACCAAAATGGCAACCGAAGACGACTTAGGGCCAACCATCTATACTGAGCTTTCTCCAGAGTTTGCTGAACATTTTCCAATCGAATCCAAGAGCGATTTCGGCCCGCCGCACAGCCTCCGACCTTATGAGCGCAGAAAGTCAGTGCACTGGCCAAGATGTATGTACGGTGAGTATTGTGTTGTGTAGGTTCAGCATTCAGTTTCGGAGGGCGGACGGCGATTCTGGCGATGCCTTTGGGGATATGTAAGTCATAACCGTGGATTTGTATGTTTCCACCCACATTTGCCATCCTATTTGTTTATCTACAACGTTCAGAGCTCGTTGGCTCCCGACGGCTGCGGATTCACAAGGTGGGTGGATCCCCCACCAATTCAACCATATGAAGAGTACATCGCCTACCTCCACCTCGTCATCGATGAGCTATAGCAAGAGGTGGACAACACTAGGCTCCTTCAAGATGACGTTCCTGATGATTCTGAGGAGGGCAATGCACCAAGCTTTGCGCTATCAGTTTGTTATGACCCTAACTGTCAGTGCTCATGCCACCTAAACAGTAGCCAACCACCACCGCCAGTGCCACCGACCGAGCCTTGCCCTAAGTACTACTTTCCCTCGCAACACTCGGGTAGATCTCTCTTCTCTTTCGAGCAGTAGAACTGGACGCATCGTCGAAGCGTCAATTTAATTTCTCTAAGGCATGTTAGGATTAGCAACGGCGCATGTTTAGGCTAGAAAGGTGTGCCGTACATGCCATTGTAAGGTCAAGCTATGTATCCTAGTGCTACTCTTCGTCAAGTTAAATGCTACTCGGGGTTTAATATTCTTATTTTTAAGCTCATAATATTGTGTTCGACTCTTCATTTTCTTCGAATGAGAACGAATGCACAGAAAAGACAACACATCACTGCATTGAATTGCCTTAGCTTTCATTGAATTTAAATTGCATGACAGAAAAGGTTATGGTGCATATAGCAATGTTGCCTATAGTACTTATGCAGTACAATAATGCAACTTGATAGCACCATTAACCTTTGACCTACACAATCTATTACATTTTGCATTGGCACGTGACGCGACACAATTAACATGAGTCGTTGTTGATGGTCCTTAAACATGCCAATTGTTAACTACAAGCGCACGGATCGTTGGTAGCTTTTCCCTTAGAGTACTCCCCAAGGTTTATCAATCCGTGGATCGACAAAGAACTACATAGGGTTTTCCATCTAATCTAATGGATCTAATCCTAGCATTAGGCATAGATTGCATATGAGGTTAAACATGTGCGTGAAGTTGATGAATGTAATGAATGGATCACAACCCCACACACGAGGTAACACGACCAAAGGTAGCACAAGCATACTGTCTTCTAGTTGCAACTCCGGCCAAAACGATAACCAATCTAATCTCGTACCACGATAAAGAGTCGTCTACAATCATTACATGTTTGTTCGGCCTTTTCCCTCCCGCATGCTGTCACCACATGAGGATAATCACGCCGACTTCCCGTGCACTACTAAGATGTATCCGCAGGGCATAGACTAATCACCACGATTAGATCTATTCCTACTAAGAACATATGCTAGCTAGACATATGAGAGAAAGCATGCATCTTAGAAGATCAAAGTAAACGAGACAAGTAGATTGATATCACCATCGAATGTACATATGCCTTGATGAGTTCAAGGCATGGCTCCGGAACTCCACCATGGCGGCTAGGGCATGGCCTAAGCCATTTCCTAGGCAACCACGAGGACTTGCGGCGGCCGTCGGCTTCCTTCGGTGTGTATCCCTCTTTGCGTCCACTTCTGGTGGATGGATGTGCAAGTCCTCGGGGTACAGGGGCTATAAATAGTCCGAGGAAACCCTAGCTCGAAGGGGAGGTCGAGGCGGCGCAAAAACATGCCAGGCCGGCCGGCCTGGGCCCCTCTGGGCCAGCCAACCCAGGGCTTTTTTGCAACCTCTCGGCCCCATCTTTCGCGTGCAAGCTTCTAGATCCTCGCAGAATTAATTTGCCAATACATGTTTGTATTTGATGTCGGTTGCTTCAGGATAAGATCGGGTCTTGATGTCTTTCCATATGTCTGCCTGATTCGCCTTGATCCTAAAGTCATCCGACCTTCTCTTCAAGTCTTTGCCCTTCCTCATTCTTGGAGGTTGGTTCACCATAGATGAGAGCGAACGAAATCCGGGTCATATGGCCTTCATTCCTCCGCGCTACGCATAATCTCGGTCTTTGTCCAAAAGTGCTCATTTATAGCTCAAAAACTACGTAAACCAAAATCCTTTAAAAATACATGCATATGCAAAAACTGTGTTATTTCAAGTGCCAAGTGGCGGGTTAGTATATGAATTAGTCCCAAAACACCACTTAAATAGCACTAAAAATGTGTCGCTAACGAGCGTCAACAATCCCCCCATGCTTAAACCTTGCTCGTCCTCGAGTAAGTCCAGGATCTTTGCTTAGCTAGAAAATCAGCATTGCCCTTCAATGTCTTCCCCGCACTTAGTTATACACAACAAGACACATTGCTCTCAAGTGATTAGTATTTAAAGTTCAAGTTGTGACTGACTACTTTTCATTATGGAAGATAGACTAGCAATAAAGAACAAACCACAATAACAATAAATGCAATGCTCTTGAACTTAAGTGAACTTTAGACCTTTACCTTGTTCCATCGTGAAGAGTTTTCAAAAAGATGCATATCCAACATAAGTGGGATTCTCTTGCAAAAGCTCATCGAAACACTCATCTCATCAAGTCGCTCAAGCCTATACTAGATTATTTTCAACCTATTCTACTCATATATGAAAGTGGAAGGCTTATGTGGAGCCTGGTAGGTAAAAATAATCCTAGCAAAACATTATATCTCAAGTATTGTCAAACTAAGAGAGAGATCTATTGGAATTACCGAGACTAGTCAAAAAGGCCATAGAAAATAAATGTTGGAGAGAGAGAGGGATGGAACACACACATTTAGATAGTGGACATGTGCAAATGGCAAAGGTTGATCCCGAGGCACAAATGAAGTCCTCGTTATCGGATTGCATATGGTTGGAATATTTGAGTATGGAGTGATCTTGAATGCACTTGGAATTTGATGAAGCTAAAAGAACTAAGGAGCATTATTTCTCTTTTCTTCCTTTCTTTCATTTTTGTTTCTTTTCTTTCTTTCTCTTCTTTTTTTCTTTTTTCTTTCTTTTTGCTCCTTAGAACCTTTGTCAACATAGTACTTACTCAGCATCCTCCCCCCTATGCTTAAATGATTGCTCGTCCTCGAGTATAGAAGTGAGGGTTGATAATTGCTGAAGTAAGTACACAAAGTCCATCTTGATCTTCTAGAAAAACACTTGAATCTTCAGGAAGTTTCTTAATGCCTCCCAAATTGATGTTCTCTAATTTAATCTCTCAATTCTTGTGGATTTTCATCGAGAAAATGATCCATACTCAAATTGGGTTGTGGTCAAGGAGGTAATCACAAAAAGATATTTGGGTTTAGGGTGGATATCCAGCGAAGTTTGCGAAGTTTTCGGTGTAGAAACTCACAATGCAAGGATAGAAAGGCTAGCAAAAGGAAGGTACGCAAAATGAAATGACCAACTTCTTAGTCTCGAACCATAGAAATCAATCTTAATCCAACTCATCAAAATATAAGTTTGCAATTCTAAAAATTTCATCATGAAAGATTATGTATATGTAAAGGCTTTGGCAGGTAGAACTTTGCAAGAGATTCACAAATGTAGATAGCATAAGAACCAAGTTTTAAATAAAACAATACAAGGTGTAAGGTCATCGGTAAACTTAAATCAAAGAGCAAAGATATGTATGTGGGTCTAGAATTTAGTCATTTAACCTCAACAAATAAAAGATCCGGTTTTTGTATCATTTTCAGTTTATTTTATGGAGAGCAAATGGTCAAGTCATATACAACACTATATAGGTAAAACAAGGCGGCAACTTTCATCACTTTTCCATAAGCAAAGCATTCAAAATATTGCATTGTGGTGAGCACAAAGTGATGGTGATCATTTATTAAAAACAAAAATAAAACTAGGTTGACCTCCTAGTAGCCATGTTATTAACAAGAGAGATATACAAAGGTTTATAACCTATGGTCGATGGCATACATATATATACAAGCATTAAGAAGTAGATAAACAAAGAGGAGGTTGAGGAAGAGTTACCGTCCTTTCCGATGCTTATAGTGGAGTGCAGCGCAGTTTCCCCCATGCTTAAGCATTGTGCTTAGCATGCAAAAAGAGAAACGAGCATCTTGTGGTGAACACGATCATTGTACTCCATATGGCCTTTTCCTTCTTGTCCAACAAGTCCTCTCCCATACTTAGCATGTTGCTAAATGTGGAAGAAGATGGTGAGCCGTCATGTGATTCTTAAAGTCCTATCGCCATGTGTTTGGAGATTATCTTTATGCTTCTTCACCTTTTTAACTTTCTTCAACCTCTTCTTGCCATCAAGCCATGGTCCCAATTATTCTTCGCACCGTTATCACCTCCTTGCTTGCTGCCTTCGTTGCTGCCCCACCTTCCACAAATTTTTCTATTCTTTCCAGAACAGAACATGTACTGAATCCTTACTCCATTGCAAAGTGCACAAATTTCTCTTTCCAACGAGTTATCATTTGCCCAAAACGGATTCCGAACAAAAGAGTTATGCCTTTTTAGTCCAGCACTGCAATCTGTCCCGAACTGATTTCAGAACGCGCAGCGTCCAATGATTTTGTCGTATCTCCTTGTATGGGTCTTCAAATTCATTGATCATGGATGCGTTGGAACGAGAATTTAATGGAGCTTCTGAATATCAACTTTTTGTCCTTTGTACATCTTTGAACATGTGCAGATTTTTGATGAAAACAGTAGCATCTCTTTCAATCTTCGGAGATGTTAGCGGTCTTGGTTGTAACTTTGATCACGAATTCATGGGATTCCTTCGTCATGCCTGCAAAATTGAAACGCACACACTACCCCTGGGGTGACGATCGGGAGTATAAGCAAATGCCAACAACCAATGATATCCCTAAGACCTTAACTTGTGGCATAATTAACCTAGTAAAAGAGAAAAATAAAATCCTAATGGGTGTACGTGTGTGCAAAGTGAATGCATGAAGTTAGTAACATCAAAGGCGGGGACCAAACTTGATAGAGATCAAACAAAGTTTTAAACACCATGTTTACTACTATGTTGCCGAAACTCTTGGATTAAACACCATGTTAAAGCCGAAGAATTCAAGCGCTCGAAAAAGTTTAGAAAACCTAATCATGCCAACGAAAGTGTGGGTGTTGAGTGGATGCAAAGTGGGCGTGTAAATGAGAGAAAAGCATATAAACAAAGACAATGTTTACACCTAGTTCTAAACACCATGTTTACAACTAGGTTGCCGAATCTCTCCATAGTCATAAAGATCTATTAACCAAGGTTAAAACATATGTCTACCCCAAGGTCAATAATTCCTCATAGCACAAGAAAAATAAGGCGCATTGCAAAGCTTATAAACTGACCAATGCAATGTAAATGCTAACAAGGCTTACAAAACTACATGATGATGGGCCGCGATCATGTCTAAACACCACGCTTAAACAAGATTGCAAAGGGGAATGCCGTATACAAGCATTAACATGGATATGAAAGCATTCATCACGAAGTTTTGTGAAAAAGCCAAGCTAACAAAGGCATGATGGAACAATAGAATGGATGCAAAATGCAAATGCAAAGAGTTAGCAAAAACAAGGATTCGCAAGGTTTGAAAGGTCTTTCAATGTTATCATCAAAAAGAACCAAACAACCTAGCTAACGAGGTTTAGGGGAAGGTTCATGGGTATCCTATATTTTTGGCTTAAAACAAGAATTTTGAAGAGAGAAGTCAAGTTTAGAAAATCTACCTAAGGTGGTTGAAAACAAAAAGAAAAACAAAGGTTGTTTCATTTGGTGGTAAACAAAACCTATGGTTTTAGGATGGCTATAGGTATGAGAGATTTTCCTAAGGGTTTAGGATCTCATAGGTAGGCTTGTCAAAGTTTTCAATTAGAATAAGGAATAGAGATAGACTTGGCTAATCCGAATGGCGAGACAAGCAAATCAACACAAGTCGATCCTATCCTTATTGGTTCCGGTTTATGGCGGGGGTGATAGGAAGGCTTAGGTGGGTTTAACAAAAAGTTAGGTCAAAAGAAAATATGCAATGCAATGCAAGGGCGAGAACAACATGGCATGAAGTGAAACATGGGGTGGATGAACAAAATGACATGACATGATGTGGTGGTCTAAAAGCAAAATAAAAGTTAGCCTAAGTCAACTAGCCACAAGTTTAGAATCAAAGGATGGTGTCATATCTCATATTTCTCTCTAAAAAGACACAAAAGAAAAAGACTCTAAACACTAATAGGCACACAAAAGGGTCTACAAGTTTTTCAAGATCAAGTAACAAAGTGCTCCCTCAATGACATTTAGATCATACAGCATAAAGTTGTGGCATTTATTAGAGCAATGGTACAATGTTACTTGATTAGTCGATTAAAGAGCACAATATAGACCTATATAATAAACAAAAGATCGGGTTGCCTTCGGCAAAGCATTTCATTTAAAGTCATAGAGCTAGACTTCTCACCTTATTATGTTTATGCGAAGCCATGGTCTTTCGTGCGAGAATCCGAAGTATCCATGCAGCTTGATGTCTCCTTGTGTAATTCATCGTGGTTTGCTTTAAACATCTTAATGAATTGAATGTCGCTAGCTTGTGTCTTCATATGCCAATGTTCTCGGGGGTCTTCATTTGTTCTTAGCTTCTGAATTTGATCTTGTACGCTTGATGAAAGCATTGTCCAAGCTCCTCTTCATTGTTGTCATCATTATCTCCTCTATCTTGTTCTCATCACGTTGCTTCTGCCTATTCTTCATGGATTTTCCCCTATGTTCTGAACAGAACATATACCAAAATATAGATCTATTGAAACGTTCATGAAATTATCTTTCTAACGAGTGGTGATTCATCTTAAACGGAGTTCAATTAAGCGAGTTATGCACATTTTATTTCAGCGCTGCGTGCTGTCCAGAAAATTTCAGAATGCACGACCTTCGATTTTTTGATCATAACCTCTTGTAGGAATCTCCGATTGACTTGATTCTTGTTTCGTTGGATCTGGAACTTCATGGGGCTTTTAAATATCCAATAATATTCTGTTGGTTTCTTCAGAGGTTGTGCAGAATCTTGATGCAAACAGTGCCTTCTTGCGAATTGATCCGGAGATGTTGATGATCTTGATCTTATGGCCTTTGGAGCGTCGTGTTGTGCATCCTTAGGCTTCAAGGTCATCACCATTGATTCATTAGTAAGTGGCACTCCAATGATGTGTCTTCTTCATAATTCTTGCTTTACCCAAGGTGCCGGGATCGTAGGGGGCTCTCATGCTTTGTGTTGATGATCTGAGCGGTTTCCTTCATTGGTAGCATCACCCAATTAGAAGCTTCTTGAGCATCCTACTGGAGAAGATTGATGGTGTCATGGTGCTTCTAATCTTGTTGCCTCCAGTCTTGATCAACTTCAAATCGTCATCTTTTATGCTCAAGGCCCTCCAATCTTCCCTTGACATCATCATCACTCTCTCGGTTGTTTGGTGCTGCCTCTTCTTTGCTGAATTTCTCTTCACTCAGTGCAGAACATGTACTAAACTTCTACTACATTGCAATGTGCGCCAAATTTCCTTTCTAATGAGTGCTAATTCATTTCAAACGGACTCCAGATGAAAGAGTTATGCTTGTTTTACTCTGGTACTACGTTCTGTCCCGAACAGATTTCAGAACAAGTAGTGTTGAAAGATTTTACCATAACTCCGTGCATCGATCTCCAAAAATTACGATTCTTGATGCGTTGGAAAGAAGACTTGATGCAGCTTTATATTTTCTAATTTTCTTCCATGGCACTTCTCTGATCAAGGGCAAAAAACTGGTCTTAACAGCAACCTTTCAGAGATGTTGATGATCGGGTCTCTTATAGCTTGGACAAACAAATCTCCAAGAAACATTAGTCTTAAAAATTAATTGACACGGTGGCACACCTTATTCATCTTCATTTGTTTTGGATGCAGGCTCGATAGCGGATGATGGGCCACTAACAAAAGTTAGCACTACCACTAAAGAGTGGATCTTGATATAGCCATCAATCTTGTGGGAGCGAGTTTGGACTTGCCAAAGTCCGGATGTTGAGAACTTCTCAATCACCATGTGTCTAGGGTTTTACCTGCATTCATAGACACAAACAAAAACGTAGGATATATGCAATAATAAAAATTAGGGTTAGTCCGAAAAATTAGATAGATGTCCCTAGGGTTCGAGTTGCCGATCCCCGGCAACGGCGCCAGAAAAGCTTGTTGACGGTCCTTAAACGCGCCAATTGTTAACCGCAAGCGCACGGATCGTTGGTACCTTTTTCCATAGAGTACTCCCCAAGGTTTATCAATCCGTGCATCGACAAAGAACTACCTAGGGTTTTCCATCTAATCTAATGGATCTAATCCTAGCATTAGGCATAGATTGCATATGAGGTTAAACATGTGTGTGAAGTTGATAAATGTAATGAATGGATCACAACCCCACGACACGAGGTAACACGACCAAAGGTAGCACAAGCATACCGTCTTCTAGTTGCAACTCGGGCTAAAACGATAACCAATCTAATCTCGTACCATGATAAAGAGTCGTCTACAATCATTACACGTTTGTTCGGCCTTTTCCCTCCGCATGCTGTCACCACACGAGGATAATCACGCCGACTTCCCGTGCACTACTAAGATGTATCCACAGGGCATAGACTAATCACCACGATTAGATCTATTCCTACTAAGAACATATGCTAGCTAGACATATGAGAGAAAGCATGCATCTTAGAAGATCAAAGTAAACGAGACAAGTAGATTGATATCACCATCGAATGTACATATGCCTTGATGGGTTCAAGGCATGGCTCCGGAACTCTACCATGGCTTCACCACGCAGGGCCAACTATGGCGGCTAGGGCATGGCCTAAGCCATCTCCTAGGTAACCACAAGAACTTGCGGCGGCCGTCGGCTTCCTTCGGTGTGTGTCCCTCTTTGCGTCGACTTCTGGTGGATGGATGTGCGAGCCCTCGGGGTACAGGGGCTATAAATAGTCCGAGAAAACTCTACCTCGAAGGGAAGGTCGAGGCGGTGCAAAAACATGCCAGGCCGGCCTGGGCCCCTCTGGGCTGACCGGCCCAGGGCTTTTTTGCAGCCCCTCGGCCCCATCTTTCGCGTGCAAGCTTCTAGATCCTCCAGGAATTGATTTGCCAATGCATGTGGGTATTTGATGTCGGTTGCTTCGGGATAAGATCGGGTCTTGATGTCTTTCCATATGTCTGCCTAATTCGCCTTGATCCTGAAGTCATCAGACCTTCTCTTCAAGTCTTTGCCCTTCCTCAATCTTGAAGGTTGGTTCACCATAGATGAGAGCGAACGAAATCCGGGTCATATGGCCTTCATTCCTCCGCGCTACGCATGATCTCAGTCTTTGTCCAAAAGTGCTCATTTATAGCTCAAAAACCTGCGTAAACCAAAATCCTCCAAAAATACATGCATATACAGAAACGGGGTTATTTCAAGTGCCAAGTGGCGGGTTAGTATATAAATTAGTCCCAAAACACCACTTAAATAGCACTAAAAGTGTGTCACTAACGAGCGTCAACAGTCATCCTAAACCTAACATGCCTTAGAGAATTTAGATAGCCCGGCAGACAACTTCAGGGACCTCATGAATCCTTTTTCTCACGACATTCCTTCCTAATTTCTTCAATATCCTTCCTGAATTGCTCATCTGCAAGTCTGTTAGCTTCAGCCCTTTGTGCCGCTTGTCGTCCTTCCTCGGCTCTCATCTTCATCTCGTCCCAGCGCATCTGGTCCTTCCAGCTGATGAAGTCGTCGATCCATTCGGTGAGGTGACACGTCCTGGTGTCCGGTGTAGCAGTCCTTTTGCCTCTCTGTGTCAAGTTGTAAAAAAAATAAGAATAATGTTAGTAATACAAACAATCTACATTTCATCTTCTTTGAGGCCATTACCTGCGAACTGATTGTTATCTCATGGATCATCTGGCAACACCAGTAGCTCCTCCTGTTTGTGACTTCTTCGAATGAAATAGCCATCCCGCTGTTCATGCCACAATAGCACTTGGGTGGGATCTCATCCTTTGGCCTCTGTTTGGAAGCAAGGATAGATCTCTCTAGATCATTGCGAGGAGCTCCCTCCATGGTTTCCATCTCCCGGCGCAGATGCATGAACCCACCTTGCCTCCTATACCTAGACCCACTCCACTCTGGTCAGCCATTGTTGTTTCTCGTGCACATCTGAGCGTGGGAGCTTTGGATTTTATAGGCAAACGCCTCTTGGGAGCTTGGGAGCGTGGAAGCTTTGCAATACACAGGGCTACTGAAATAGCCTGCACCGAGCTACTCAAATAGCCTGCACCGGGCTACTGAAATAGCCTGCACCGGTCTACTCAAATAGCCAGCACCGGGGCCTACTAAATCGCAGCCATGATTATTAATACAAAAAATTTAATAACCTATAACATATTAAATAATTTTTTCAATCATTATTTTAGCTTAAATATTGAAAATTGTAACCGCCAAATGAAATGGCAGTTAATTAAACTGCCATTTCATTTGGCGGTTTCAAGAACCGCCACAACGCCTGTAGTAGCGCGGCGGTTTTTCCTTCCTAGGAGAAACTGCCAAATGACTAGGCGGTTTACTGAACCGCCGGTTCAAAGGACGGTTCATCTAACCGCCGTTTGAAATGAGGGTTAGATGGGCTTGCCGCCATATCATATGGCGGCAGCCGTATGATACGGCGGTTGGGTGCAAAATCTGTCACCCATGCGTTGTTTTCGAAAAATTGTTAAAAAATTAAAAAAATTCCTAAACAGATGACGATGGGCCTTCCCAAGTATAGTTGATATGGGCTGGAGTGTACAAAGCCTAGCCCAGCCTGGTCGGGAGTCGCCGCCGACTCAGAGATGGTAGCTGTGGCATTATGAAAAAACTGGGGTGTTCTCGGTCAGATCGGCATACCGGATGCTAGTTAGCAACCAGGAAAGAAGGATGGACTGGATTGAGCACAATGCTGGCAGATCAGACATGAGGGCAGATCAAAAGGAGTGGACAAATTTGTGGAATGTCAAGGTTCCGTCCAAGGTCCGCGTTTTCCACTGGAGGCTTGCAAAGCAATCTATACCAACAGGAGATGTTCAACACCATAGGAATATGGCGCAGAATAGCAGCTGCTCCATCTGTGGTCGTCAAGACTCATGGAGGCACACTCTGTTGGAATGCAACATGGCTAAATGCATTTGGGCATTACAAGGCGAGGTGCTAATGGAGTTCATCAGTCAGTCTTCAAACGATGACCTCCACGGTTGGCTGCATGAAGCAGTCGAAGCCTTTCGGCATGACGAACTGATGCGGCTGATGGTTACAATGTGGTCGATTTGGCATGCAAGACGGAAAGCCATACACGAAAACATATTTCAAAGCCCGCTGTCGACTCACAGCTTTATAGAGCGTTTCCTCGCGGACTTAGGAACTAGCTACACCGAAGGCAGAGAAGGAGGGAGGTGTACAGGTTCAAGTTCCTCGCTGGATCCCGCCCCCTCAAGGTACGATGAAGGTGAATATTGATGCTGCGATGTCAAAAAACTCCTGTATCGCGACACTGGCAGCAATTGCAAGGGATGAAGCAGGCAACTTTCAAGGAGCGTCCGTGGTCGTTACGGAAGATATCTCATCACCAGAAATAGCGGAAGCGATGGCCTGCAGAGAGGGTTTAGCTCTCGCGAATGACCTCATATTGCGGAAGGTCAGGATTGCCACCGATTGTGCAAATGTTGTGAAAAGCATACAAGGTCCCGGAATGGTCCTGTATGGCCATATTACCAGGGAGATTAAAATAGGAATGACAAGCTTTACGTCGGCGGAAATTGTCCATGAAAGTAGGAACTCGAATGTTGATGTTCATAGATTGGCTAAGAGTTCAGTTTATGAACCTATAGGTCGGCATGTTTTGTTGTTATCTGCTCCTGATGGAGTTTGTACCCGTTATCCTAATATATGAATAAAGGTGGTATTGCTTTTAAAAAAAAAAACTGTGGGCGCCGCGAGGTGACACGAGGCGCGCGCCGTGTGCGGCGTCCCCTCCTCGCGTCGCCACGACACCACCACCGCCCGCGTCGCGACGGCGGCAGGCCACCTCCCCATCTCCTCTTCCTCCCCAGCCTCGCGCGTGTCGCCGCCGCACATGCGCTAAATGCGAACCCGGAGCTGGAGGAGACTCACACTGCTCGTCGCGCTGCACGGCTTTGCTTCGCCCTTCGGTTCGAGCAATGGGTGCGTTCCCTGCAGCTTAAGGCTCGCAAGTTTTCAGCTTAAGCTTCGCAGGTGCAACATGATCTTAGTGCTCATATTTTGCAGATTCAAAGAGGAATCCATTTAGCTTCGCCTTGAGAACCCTCGTGAATGGGGACGGTTCCAGCTACGGTACCTACTAACAGCCTGCCTGCCCTCGGAGACGAGCGAATCGGTAATCTAAGAGCCCAAATTGAAATGATGCTTTGATCACAGCTAGTCGTTCCTCGCATCTTTGCATATTGCAATACGAATTGACGGTCAAAGCTGGGGAAAATTATTATAATTTCTATCACATTTTTATGCCTTGGAAAACATGCAATTCGTGCCCTCAATGTAACTGTAGGGATGCTACACAATAGTACCACTTTGCACTTTGGTTATTGTTTTCATGAAGCAAAGACAATTTTAGTTCTGCGTGCATCTGAAAAAAGATGGCTGCTGAGTGCTGATTGCTGAGTGCTGACAGACCAGTGCTTTGTATTGTCTTTTTTCCAGATAAGTTGCCATACACAGTCCATGTGCTCCTCGAATCTGCAATACGTAACTGTGATGGGTTCCAAATAACAAAGAATGATGTTGAAAAGATATCGGACTGGGAGAAGAACTTAGGCGAGCTAGTTGAGATACCGTTCAAGCCTGCACGTGTGATTTTACAGGTTTGTACATGTCTGAATATTGTATTTCATTCCCAAATATATTCTGTTTGCAGTGCTTTATATAGATACCATGAAATTAGGATTTCACTGGCGTACCTGTCCTTGTTGACTTTGCAAGCTTGCGGGATGCAATGTGTAGATTAGGTGGTGATCCTAATAAGATTAATCCAATGGTATGTCCTGTCTTACCTATTTATGGCAAAAGGCATTTTATTTTCAAATTTTCCTTGAAGTCACATTCAGTTTTGCACCTATGCATTCAGGTTCCAGCAGACCTTGTAATTGATCACTCAGTGACAGCCAATGTGGTGAGGTCGGAAAGTGCAGTACAGGCCAACATGGAACTAGAGTTTGAGAGGAACAAGGAACGGTTTGCCTGTCTGAAATGGGGGTCTTCTGCATTTCATAACATGCTTATCATACCTCCTGGCCCTGGCATTGTTCATCAGGTAAAAGTCAATGTCCAAGTGTTATTTTAATGTTCGAAATTCATTTGTTATCATTTTTTTGTCTGGAGTAGGTAAATCTTGAATATCTTGGGAGAGTTATTTTCAACACAAATGGCCTACTTTATCCTGATAAATGGACTGGGAATTCTTGGTTGGGGAGTTGGAGGAATTGATGTTGAGGCAGCTATGCTTGGTCAGGTAAATGATGAAATCTTCTACAACTTAGTTTTCTGCCATCTTATTATTCATTTTGTCTTGTAACATGCTCACTATGTTACCTTCCATCTAATTATTCATTTTTTCTTGGATATGTGTTCAGCCGATGAGTATGGTGTTGCCTGGTGTTGTGGGATTCAAGCTATATGGAACACTACGAAATGGGGTCACAGCAACTGATCTAGTTCTAACAGTGACTCAAATGCTGCGAAAGCATGGCGTTGTCGGAAAGTTTGTTGAGTTCTATGGTATTTTCTTTCTAAATGCATCTATTATTATTTTTCATCGCATGCCAAAATCCTAACAGTTTTTTTTTCTTTTGCCATCTCAATGTAGGCAGAGGTATCACAGAGCTTGCATTAGCTGATAGAGCAACTATAGCAAATATGGCACCAGAGTATGGAGCAACTGTTGGTTTCTTTCCAGTTGACCATATCACTTTGGAATATCTCAAAATGACAGGAAGAAAAGACGAAACTGTGAGTATCATGTTATTTTTATATTCAGTAACTATGCGACGTCTACTTCATAATCTTCTGTAATAGAAATTTAACAAATAGATACTTTGATGTTGTGCTCATAGTTGATGACATAATTTGTAAGGAGAACTTTACCCGATACTATATTCTTGTTTGGTAACTAAAATACTTCAAATGTTAGGTATTAACAATAGAAGCTTACCTGCGTGCAAACAAAATGTTTGTGGATCATGATGAAGTAAGTTTGATTCTTCAACCTTCTCCATAAACATCTGAGAAATGATTTTGATTTATTGTTGGATTATAACTTATCAGCCCCAAATAGAATATACATACTCATCATACCTAGAACTGGATCTGAATAATGTGGAGCCATGTGTTTCGGGTCCCAAGAGGTAAATTTTGCATTTGGCAAGTTACTTTGTGTTTTTCTTTAATTTGGATATACAGTTACAATGCAAATCTCTACAATTGCGGACCTCATGATAGGGTCTCTTTAAAGGACATGAAAACAGACTGGCATGCATGTCTGGACAACAAAGTTGGTTTCAAGGTATGTAGATCAATAAAACACTGCCAATGTTCCTTATTTACAGTGAGCTAATTTAATTACTCCATGTCAAAATCAGTTGACGTTTCAGACAATCGGATGGGACTCTGCACTTAGTTATGTTTTCACTAATTAACATGAAATATTTTTGACTGGAGGGAGTACTTCTTGATCACTAGATTATTTGTTGGATTCGGTTACAAGTCGCATGGGTTAAATAGTGAGTTGTGGCATAATATCTTCATTACTATTGAAAGCAATATGGCTTGGGAATAATAGATTGATTAATGGAGAGACATCCATGTACATATATAGGCAAGGATGGCCTAGTTTTAAGGAAACAAACCATACTAGGAAAACAGTGCCTATTCCATATATCTACCTATCTTAACCCTGAAGGAAAGGGCACTCGGGCCCCCCTAGGGCCGTCGTATGTGCCTAGCAAGAAGCCAGTGTAGAACCAATCCTAGGCCCATTAAGGCCAGCTTATACACATTCTAACACGCTCCGCAGTCTGATCGTCGCCGGTGACATTCAGGCTGGATCGAAACTCAACGAAGACGGAGGAAGGCAGCCCCTTGGTGAAGATGTCCGCATATTGAGAAGAAGTAGGAACATGCAGGACTTTGACATGGCCAAGGACGACGCGATTACGGACGAAGTGGAGATCAATCTCAACATGCTTGGTGCGTTGGTGCTGAACAGGGTTGCTGGACATGTAGACGGCATTGATGTTGTCACAATAAACCATTGTAGCACGACGAAGAGGAGTGTGTAACTCAAGAAGAAGCTGGCGCAACCACGTAGCTTCAGCAACGGCATTAGCAACAGCTCGATATTCAGCCTCTGTACTGGATCTAGAGACTGCAATCTAGTGCTTAGAATACCAAGATATGAGGCTAGGGAAGGGAGACGGGGCAGGCTGGTCGGGTCGTGGTCGGGTTGGGCTGGCTTGTGGCCGAGCTGGGCTAAGGGGTTTAGGTGGCAAGTCGCTTTGCAGGTTGGGCTCGGCCAAGGGTAGGTTAGTTAGCAGGCTAGTTAGATTAGAGCCCAAGTTCGTTTGGGTTAATTAGTAGGATTAGCTTTAGTTTATATTTGAACTTAAATTGAAATATATACACACTCAAAGAGTTCTAATAAAACCAAAAGAAGATCCAAATCTAACTAACATGAATTTGTCCTTATTGAAATTAAATGCATCAAATTTATTACTAGAAATTTTGGGAAGGATCACAAGCAGACAAATTTTAACTATTTTCACGGCAACGCAAAGAAATGCACGAAAAATTTTGAAATCCACATTTTTGCATTCAAGGAACATTCCGGAAAAATCCAGGATGTTACAGTGGCGCCTGATAGTTAGACCTTGTAGGCCCATAGTACACGACCCTCATACGCTGTGGGAGTGGAGCACTGCTAGAACCTTCAGCAGGTGGGGCCTTCCTCTTCAGGGACTCATCAAGCGCTAGCATCTTGCTTTCGGCGGTGATAGCAGTAGTCACCGCTGCATTGTAGTCAGCAAAGGTATTGACTGACAGCTTGTCTTGCATTCGAGGATTCAAACCCCTCAAATAGCACCGGACCTTGCGATCCGTGTTTACATGATCAGGAGCATATTGAGCCAGGTGCTCAAACTCACTGGTGTACTCTAGGACACTCTTGTCCTTCTGGTGCAGCATCAGAAACTCCTTCAGTTTCATGTCCATAATGCCCTCAGAGACAAAATGGGCACAAAAGGCTTCCTTGAACTCCTTCCATATAACTTCAGTACCGGCAGGTAGCCTGGTGAGATAGCTCGCCCACCACATATCGGCACGACCTTGGAGTTGTAATCCTGCAAACTCGGCCTTCTGCACCTCCGTGCATTTTGGGACGGCTCGGAACTTCTGCTCGATAGTATTGAGCCACTCATCTGCCTCCACCGGATGTTCTGGCTTGGTGAAGATTGGCGGATGAGTCTCTGTGAAGTGGTTGTACCTCACAGCAAGTTCTGTCTCATGGCGTCCTCGGAGCAAGGGCGCTGTGTTCTTCACCAGACGAGTCAGCATATCGGTGTGCTCATGGGTGGCATTCAGGACATATGCCACAGCCTCGGCCACGCTCATGGGACCGTGCTGAGGATCAGGACGGGCACCGGACTGCTTTGGAACCTTATTCACTGGTGGCGCCATTCCACAAAACGGCAAAGCTTCAAGCTTCCGTCAGTAATTAAGTCTCTAACTGACGGAACTTTCTATTTAGGCCGACAAGTAAAACAACAATCACACAAGATTGTACAAGCATCAGAAACCACAACAACCAGCCTGGATTATTATTAAAAACAGAAAGTACAGCACAACCAAACTACAACTTGTCCATAATTTACAGTGAAACACACCTTGGCACAATACGCCTCTCCAACAGGCGTCTACTGCCTATCCTACAATTGCCATTATTCAAACTTCCAAAACAAACAAGAGTACAACACTTAAAAACTTACAAGGTAGGGATACAATCCTAAATCTAGAGTATCAACTCCTAACTTGGCCATAGCCGAACTCAACTGATCTAGATTCACTGCCATCGCTATGTGTCCTGCTGGCAATCATGGTCTGGATGTCATTTTCTCTGATTCACCATGCTGCTGCTGATAAGTAGAGTTCTCTCCAACAAATGCCTCTAGTAACCCTGGCATTTCCATATTGACAGAAACTGAGGCATGCATGACTGACATGGCTGTGATCTTCACTTTCATTATTTTCTACATTGATTACCCAACTTGGATGCATTCCATCTAAATTATTCTCCATTTCAAAATTAATGTAATCCTCTATATTCTCATGTGCAAACAAGTCAGGAATTTCAACTCTTGGAAGTTGGACTTCATCACATTCAACATCAACGGCTTCCATATTCTGTTCATCTGCTATGGGCAAAGGAGGTGGGAACTCTAGAGCTAGAACTTCTTCTTGAGTTTCAACTCTCCCATGGGAATTACCATGTTCTGATATTCTTTCACTTGTTGCTGAAGAGCCATAATCGTATGCAACTAATCTGATCTCTCAGCTTCAAGTGTATTAATTGTAGCATCTAACTCCCTTCAGGCCTCCATAATAGTTTGCTCACTGTGGTTCAAGCCTCTATCAGTTGCTCCCTAAGATGCTCAATAGTACTTCCCAAGGGAGCAGCTAAGAGGGGCTTATGATAGAGTGAACCACAGTGAGCAAACTGTTATGGAGACCTGAAGGGAGTTAAGTGCTACAGTTAATACACTTGAAGCTGAGAGATTAGATCAGTTGCATACGATTATGACTCTTCAGCAACAAGTGGAAAAATATCAGGACTTGGTAATTCCCATGGAAGTTGAAGCTCAAGAAGAAGTTCCAGCTCTAGAGTTCCCACCTCCCTTGCCCATAGCAGATGAACAGAATATGGAAGCCGTTGATGTTGAAGGTGATGAAGTCCAACTCCCCAGAGTTGAAATTCCTGACTTGTTTGCACATGAGAATATAGAGGATTACATTAATTTTGGAATGGAGAATAATTTAGATGTAGTGCGTCGACGTTGGGTAATCAATGTAGGAAAATGAAAGTGAAGATCACAGCCATGTCAGTCATGCATGCCTCAGTTTGCCAGCAGGACACACAGTGATGGCAGTGAATCCAGATCAGTTGAGTTCGGCTATGGCCAAGTTAAGGGTTGATACTCTAGATTTGAAATTGTATCCCTACCCTGTAAGTGTTAAAGTGTTGTACTCTTGTTTGTTTTGAAAGTTTGAATAATGGCACTTGTAGGATAGGCAGTAGACACCTGTTGGAGAGGCGTATTGTTTTAAGGTGTATTTCACTGTAAATTATGGACTAGTTATAGTTTGGTTGCGCCGTATTTTCTCTTTTTTTTAATAATAATTCAGGCTGCTTGTTGTGGTTTCTGATGCTTATACAATCCTGTGTGATTGTTGTTTTACTTGTCAACCTAAATAGAAAGTTCCGTCAGTTAGAGACTTAGTTACTGACGGAAGCTTGAAGCTTTGCTGTTTTGTAGAATGGCGCCACCAGTGAATGAGGTTCCAGAGCAGTCCTGTGCCCGTCCTGATCCTCAGCATGGTCTCATGAGCGTGGCCGAGGCTTTGGCATATGTCATGAATGCCAACCAGGAGCACACCGATCTGCTGACTCATTTGGTGGAGAATACAGCGCCCTTGCTCCGAGGACGCCATGAGACAGAATCTGCTGTGAGGTACAACCACTTCACAGAGACTCATCCACCATCTTCACCAAGTCAGAACATCCATTGGAGGCAAATGAGTGGCTCAATACTGTTGAGCAGAAGTTCCGAGCCGTCCCAAACTGCACGGAGGTGCAGAAGGCTGAGTTTGCAGGATTACAACTCCAAGGTCCTACCGGTATATATGGTGCGCGAGCTATCTCGCCCGGCTACTTGCCGGTAACGAAGTTACATGGAAGGAGTTCAAGCAAGCCTTTCATGCCCATTTTGACCCTGAGGGCATTATAGACATGAAACTGGAGGAGTTTTCTGAAGCTTCAGCAGAAGGACAAGAGTGTCCTGGTGTAAGAGTACACCAGTGAATTCGAGCACCTGGTTTAATGTGCTCCTGATCATGTGAGCACGGATCGCAAGAAGGTCCGGTGTTATTTGAGGGGTTTGAATCCTCGAATGCAAGACAAGCTGTCGGTCAGTACCTTTGCTGACTACAATGCAGCTATGAGTACTTCTATCACCGCCGAAAATAAGATGCTAGCGCTTGATGAGTTCCTGAAGAGGAAGGCCCCACCTGCTGGAGGTTCTAGCAGTGCTCCACCCCACAGCGCATGAGGGTAGTGTACCGTGGGTCTACAAGGTCTAACTATCAGGCGCCACAGAAGCAGCAGACTCAGCGGTGGGTGGTTAATAACCCCACCAATATCCAGCGCTCCAACACTGCTCAAGGCCCTAGTGCCCGTTCTGGCAATGCCCCCATCCAACAATTAGCCATGCTACAATTGTGGTAAGCCGAGGCATTTTGCCAGGATTTGTTGTCTTTTCAAGGCAAGAGCCACAGCTACTGCAACAGCTCAAGGCCAGAATGCAAAGCCGAGGTTCGTGAAGAGAAGGTTTCTGAACACTATACTGGACGCGTTCATTTCATGAATGTGGAGGAGATTCCTGAGGGAGAACCTATGATGACTGGTATGTTCTCTGTCAACCAACACCCTGTAGTTATACTTTATGATTCTGGTGCATCGCATACCTTTATCAGGAGAGCTTTTGTGACAAAACATCAGTTAGAAGTAAGCTCTTCATCTACACAGTTTTTGGTTCATGCACCAGGTGCTACTCAATCCGCTAGTCACATAGCCTAGGGTGTTACCATAGATCTAGGAGACCATAGAGTCTTTGCCAATCTCATAGTGCTGAAAAATCAGGGTATTGATCTGATCCTTGGCATGAATTGATTGAAGCAACATAAGGCTTCTATTGATGTGGAAACTAGAACCTTGCACTTGATTGATAATGAAGGCAATGTTATGGAACTTCAGTTGAACTCTCAACTTGATCTTGAGACGACTGTGAATAAAGTGGGAGCAGTAGATCTCAAATCCATACCAGTGGTGTGTGATTATCCAGATGTGTTTCCGAATGATCTACCGGGAATGCCTTCGGATAGAGCTGTTGAATTCACCATCGCGTTAGAGCCTGGCACAACACCAATCTCCAAAAGACCTTAGAGAATGTCACCCAAGGAATTAAAAGAATTGAAGAAGCAAATGCAAGAAATGTTGGATAAGGGTTTTATCAGGCCTAGTTCATTTCCTTGGGGATGTCCTGTCCTTTTTGTGAAGAAGAAAGATAAAAGTTTGAGGCTCTGTATAGACTACAGACAACTCAATGCTGTGACCATAAAGAACAAGTATCCGCTTCCTCGAATTGACTTGTTGTTTGATCAGATAGCAGGAGGTAAAGTGTTTTCCAAGATAGACTTGAGGTCAGGATATCACCAAATCAAGATTAAGCCTGAAAATATACCCAAGATAGCATTTGATCAGAGTGGCAGTTGATCAGAGTGGTTCAAGATGTTCTGAATTGGAAGCCACCAACCAGTGTGCATAAAATGCGGAGTTATCTAGGATTAGCTGGATGTCATCGCCGGTTTATCCCAAATTTCTCCAAACTAGCTAAACTAAATACAGAATTACTGAAGAAAGACATCAAGTTCAGATGGACTCCTGAGTGTAATGAAGCCTTCTTGAAATTTAAGTCCTTGTTGACCACTGCCCCTGTTTTAGCTCAGCCGGATATTGAGAAGCCCTTTGATGTGTATTGTGACGCATCAGGAATTTGATTGGGATGTGTACTAATGCAGGAGGGAAAGATAATTGCTTATGCCTCTAGAAAGCTCAAGCGACATGAAGAGCATTATCCTACCCATGATTTGGAACTAGCTGCCATAGTGCATGCCCTCAAAATATAGAGACATTACTTACTTGGAAGTTTATGTCACGTTTATACTGATCATAAGAGCCTTAAGTACATATTCACTCAATCTGAGTTGAATATGAGGCAGAGAAGATGGCTAGAGCTCATCAAGGATTATAACTTAGAAGTGCGCTATCATTCTGGAAAAGCCAATGTGGTTGTCGATGCTTTGAGTCGAAAATCACAGTGTACTTGCATTTCAGCTGGCCCGTATGATCTGGCCTTATGCGCAGAGATGGAGAAGCTGAATATCCAGAGGGTAATGCATGGAGAGATTGCAAATTTGATGCTTGATTCAACACTTCAACAAGAGATTGTTGAAGCTCAAAAGAAAGATTTGGGCATGAAACACTTTAAAAGAAGAATGGCCAAAGGTGAAAAGTTGTGCTTTACTCAGAATGATCAATGTGTATTGTTCTTCAAGAATCGTATAGTCGTTCCTAAAGGTTTTGAGTTGAAAAGGAAAATCATGGATGAGGCACATCTGTTTCGATTTTCAATTTATCCGGGTATTACTAAAATGTATCATGACTTGAAGCAGAGGTTTTGGTGGACTCGGATTAAGAGAGAGAGAGCTAAGTATGCATCTGAGTCTGACACTTCCAGAAGAGTGAAGGCATTACATCAGAAGTCACCAGGCCTATTACAACCTTTAGCTATTCCCAGCTGGAAGTAGGAAGGCATATCCATGGATTTTATTGTGGGCTTACCCACCATGTCCTAGGGATATAATTCAATTTGGGTAATAGTGGACCGTCTGACAAAGTAAGAATTATTCAAGCTTATCTCAAGGCAGCTCAGTCCAGGAAGAAGGACTATGCAGATAGGAGAAGACAACCTTTAGCCTTTGAAGTAGGAAGTTGTGTGTATCTGAAAGTGTCACCAATGAAAGGGATCTATCGCTTTGGAGTCAAGGGCAAATTAGTTCCAAGGTATATTGGTCCTTATCAAATACTGGAGCAAACAGGTCTTGTTGCTTATAGATTAGCCTTACCTGATCAATTATCTACTCTGCATGATGTGTTCCATGTATCCCAACTCAAGAAATGCCTACGAGTTCCCGAAAAGATGATTGAAAATCCAGAGATAGAAGTAGAGTCAGATTTGAACTATGAGGAGAAACCTATTAAAATTCTGGATCAGAAGGAGCGGAGCACTCGTAGGAGGAGCATCAAGTTCTACAAAGTTCTGTGTAGTAATCACTCTGTAGATGAGTCTACTTGGGTGCAGGAGGATTACCTTGTAGCTAAATATCCAGATTTGTTTAAGTAGGAGTAGCAAGTTGTAATAATCAGTCTTTGAAAGTGTTGGACAGAACCTTGTTTGTACTTTACCATGCAACTACCCATGTTCTTAATGAAGATGTTCTGTTCTTAAGTTCCTAACACATTTTTCTTGCCGTTGCTTAAGCCAGAGGTTTACCCGCCTTAACCAAATCTCGGGACGAGATTTTCTTAAGGTGGAAGGTCTGTAACACCACAGGTGTTAATGAGTAACTAAGAATGACATTAGGGCACTAATGAGGTCATTTATAAAGTACTGAGGGTTTATGAGCTACTCAAAGAGAGCATTCAGGAACTAAGGGCATTTTGGTAATTGTTTGTATGGAAGTGTTGTCCAACTCAAACTTGAGCAAATGACTCCAAATAATAGCTATTGGTCATATAGGGGCTGCTTGGTTTGCGCCGTCGCCAGCCCTACCAAATCGAGGGCGAGCCAAATAATTGGCGGAGGATTCGCCCGCCCACAGCGCGCCCACGCGCAGGCGCGAAAAACAACTGGAGTCCCTGCGGGCGGCGTTGGCACGCTAACAGAAGGCATCGATCCAAACGTAATCCTCTCTTCTAGTCAACGACCAAATAATTGGTGCGGCTGACGTTGGTATCAATCCAAACGCACCCATAGACTTCGGTTGATCAAATTTGAGAAGACTTCAAACTTAGAGGATCAAATTTGGTTAAGTTTAAAATCACATGTCATGATAGTTTTGGTCAATATTCAAGGGCTTGTAACTTTCAATCTAAAATGTTTAGCCCAAGGTCATATTAAGGAAAATGGAGCCCTAAGTACATGGTACAACTTTGGTAATTGGAGCTCATAAAGTTTACATGTAAAGTTTGGATTATTTGACTCAAAAATGTCGGATTTGAAAAGATTCAGAAAATTCAGAATTTTTGTCCAAGGTACAGGCTTTATATCTTTTGAATCTTTGAGATTTTGGTCATGATGTTTATAAAAGAATTATAGCCCTATGATCAAGCTACAAGTTTTCTTAAAAAAAATCGCAGCGTTTACAAATAAATTTGTAAGGAAAATTGAGTTGAATTCACAAGTATAAATGAAGTTCAGAGGGGGGATGCAGAGTTTCAGAGCCGAGCTGAACGGGCCGGCAACAGCCACGCAGCTGCTTGCCGCCGATAGCCGGCCGCACCACGCGCCGCCGTGACCGGTGTCCAGCGCAAGCATGCTAGCAGGAGGTGGTGAGATTAAGCGGTGAAACCAAGCAATAAAATCCAAGCCTCGACATCCTCATCCTTTCCTTCATTTGTGCTCTCTGCTGCCAACGACCCATCACTGCCGTCGCCCCAAATTCACCGTCGGTGATCGACCTCTGGCATTTTCCCTTCGCCCACCACCTCACCAGTCTGTCACCTCTCCGTTCCACCCCTTTCTTGCTCAAAGCGGTCCACTATTGCAGTCGAAACTAGGTCGTCTTCCACCACTGTCGCCACCGGTCAATTCCTCCGAGCTGCTCGGTGAGCACCACCGTCATATCGTTCTCGTCGCCGTTCAACCCTGCAGTTGTGCTCCTCTCATCCTTGCACAGCTAGTGAGGGTGTTCTTGACCCGAGTTAGTGACCCATGGGGTCGGAACACGAGAGACGCCTCAGAGCTCCGCTCCGCCATGGCCGCCGCCATGGAAGTCCGAGCTCCGGCCGAGTAGAGATCTTGCGGAGGCGAAGCTGGTAGGGTAGTTCTCATCCAAGGTCTTGCCGCCATCACTTCGGTAGCCGTGCGCCACCGCTTGCTGCCACACCGGCCGCCGCCGTTGCTGCTCACCGCCGTTCCTTTGAAGTCGCTAGGGTTTAGACCCTTGGTTGGGTGAGTGTTGGTTTGTTGAGTCGATTTGCGGTGTTTTGGTCATGGGAGGCCCTGCCGACGGCGAGATCGGCTGTCAGTCAGCGCCGCCGCCGCACCGGTCGGTCTTGACCGTGCTGCGCGCGTGCGCTCGTGTGTGTGGAAAGGGGAGAGAGAGATGTGGGGCCCGCTTGTCTGTGTGTGTTAGGGGATAAGGACGGCGGGTTAGAATACTAGGGAGTCCGGGGGTTTTCTACAAGTTGGTTTAGGTTTTTAGTTTTAGTTTTTAGAATTAGTTTATAAATTAGTTTAAATTAGATTAATTCATAATAGTAGTTACGAATGCCCTAAAATAGTGAAATAAATTTTATTAGATTTTTTTATTTTCCTTTATGCATTAGAAATAAGTAAACCCTAGAAATAGGATAATAGTAATTAGATTATTTATTTAAATACATTTATTTTTGGTATTTAAATAAATAAATAGGCTAAGTAATAAATAAAATTATGAATAATTATTTATAATAAAAAATTAATAATAAATAGGTTAATTCTTTTATATTGTTTAGAGTAATTATTTAATGCTTTTAAAATTATTAAAATTCTTGGAAAAATAGGTTTCATTAGGGAAAAATCTGTTTAGGTTTTTTCAGTGTAGGCTTGCAGCTTCAATGACTTGGAAAGCTGTCTTACTTTGTTGTAAGGTTTTGCATGTTGCTAACTTAATAACATAACTTATGCATCATATCGTGTTAAAAGGAGAAACTTCAGGAGTTGACTTCGTCGAGCTTCCACCTGAAGGACCTCACGAGCCAGACGAGGTGGAGTTAGAGCTAGAGCCTGAGTCTACTACTGCTGCTGACACTAACCCTGTAGTTGACCAAGGCAAGCATCAAAGCATCTAAACCCTATTTTGAGTATTACTTCATGTATTACTATTGTATTGCATGCATCACGTATAGGAGTTGTGTGAAATGTTGATTGCATGACTATTCCTTGATTGAGGACAACTTAAATGCTACCCTATTTATAGTGAAGCTTAGTATGCTTAGTATTCCTCACAGTTCCATCATAGCATGAGTAAGCTCAGGCTATTGTTCCATCACCTTTAATGTTGTTATTAAAGTATGAATTGGAGATCGAGTGCAAGGGTGAAGGTTTGAGAAAGGAGTCTTAAACCAACACATTGCCTCGATCGTATAAGGAGTTGTTGTTGTTTACACTGGGATCAAGCTTTGAACGTACTTCGTCGAGCTTCCACCTGAAGGATGGGCACAAGAGTTTTCTGAAAATGAGCCCGGTTTTCCTCAGGTGTTGTAGGGGGCCATGGAGCAATTAGGATATGAAGCCTACCCAGAGTATGTCGCCAAGGAGATTTTCACTAGAGAACATTGTGCTTGCGACATGTACCTGCACTTGTCGCCGAACCCAAGATACCCAGAGTGGCCAATCAAGATGGTGTATGCTGGAGGAGTGGAAATGTTTGATTCCATTGATTTGGTGGCCCACAAAGCTCTTACAAAGTTATGTGATGAGCATGCTACAGAGGTAGGCCATACTAGGGGTGTGTTTGGATCCTTGGGCTAAAGTTTAGCCCTTGTCACATCGGATATTCGCATGGTAATTAAGAGGACTAAATATAAGCTAATAATAAAACTGATCGCAGAAGTCATGGGCTAATTCGCGAGACGAATCTGTTAAGCCTAATTAATCCATCATTAGCAAATGGTTACTGTAGCACCATATTGTCAAATCATGGACTAATTAGGCTTAATAGATTCGTCTTGCGAATTAGCCTCCATCTGTGCAATTAGTTTTGCAATTAGTCTATATTTAATACTCTTAATTAGCATGAAAACATCTGATGTGACAGGGCTAATTTTTAGCCCTGCTAGATCCAAACAGGGCCCTTATCCATCTGAAATGAGGCCTTATGATCTATGGGGGTCAAGAGTCAGAAAGGTTCACCAAACCCCTATGGCTCAGTATCACGAATATATGAATGCCAACACTAGTTACATGCAGGCAATGCATAACATGTATCATGAGCAGGAGAATGTATATAACCAGAACAAGAAAGAGTTGGAGCAAGCTATCCAACATGAAGTAGAACTAGAAGCTCAAGTTAAGCATTGTCAAGATGAAGCAGATGTTAGAAATGTGACGGTGGGAATCTTGGAGGATACATATAAGAGGCGTATCCACGATTTGGAATGCAATATCCAGACAGCTCAAGATTATCTCCACACCTAAACTCTGGAATATGACTTGCAAATCTAGATGTTGAACAACAATGTCAATAATTTGCAGCAAGAAAGGTTGCAGCATGTTGATGAAATAGCAGCTTTGCGATTAGCTTTAGAGGAAGCGCAAGCAGAGCCTCAACACAATCAGCCAACACCAGGTCAAAGAGTTGAGCAAGAAGATGACAACTTTGCTGAATTTGGAGAAGATGAACCTGAAGTACCCGAGGGAGGGTGGTTTGTAGATGATATTCTAGAAGAGGAAGAGGAAGATCTAGAAGAACCAAGTTGGCAAATTAGTGTGGATAATCACTCTTTGGTGCCTTACCTGGAAGATTCTATTGCATCCTTTGGGGAATATAAAGGGGATTATGGTACCTCAGGTGGTTTTAACTTGAGGTATGATAATCTGTTTGGACTAGTAAAGGAGAATCAAGATGACATTTGCGATCTACTCCGTCAATTGGGACATGACGACGAGGGAGCTCAGTGAGGGAGACTGGAAGGAGTAGAGTTGGAGTGTGTAATGTATAATAGTAGTAGGAATAAGCGAGCTAAGTGGAAGCTCGATGGTTGTAATCTACTTTGAAGTTTCTGCTGGAGAACGTATAATTATGAGTGTATTGTGTGCTAAGTTATGTAAGCTTTGTCTTAATTAAGTTCTTTTGTTTGATGCAAAGATAAGCGAAGCAGTGTGAATTGGTTGCCAATACTTGTGCAATAATTTTTGTTTCCAATTGTTGTACCCGTACTTTTGAAAGTATCAGCAATTTGAGATCAAGCAATAACCAAGCATTTATCTTTGTGTCTGGAGGGGCTTGGGGTACCCCACCAGCAGGGTCAGAATCCCAGCTGCCGATGGCTCCTACCATTGCTGACGTAATGGCTCATCTCGTCAGTAACAACGATGAATTGACAAGGCTGAGAATATGATCGCCAACAGTATGGCTGGGTCCTCCTCTCGTAGACAGCATGAACCAGTGGAGGGGGTGGACTATCAACGTTTCATGGACGTTCACCTTCCCATTTTTACTAAGCCGGAGCATCCATTTGAACCAGATGAATGGATCAGAACAATGGAACAAAAGTTCTGTCTGATACCTCGTATTACTGATACTCAAAAGGCGGAGTATGGTTCCCAGCAGCTCTACGGTCCTACCGGTACCTGGTGGGCCAATTTCATGGCTACTCAGCCAGCTAGGAAGGTTCTGAAGTGGGAAAAGTTTCATACTGCTTTCCGCGCCTACTACATTCCCAGTGGGTTGCTACGCATGAAGTTGGAGGAATTTTTGAAGCTCCAACAAGGCAGCAAGACAGTGATGGAGTATATTAATGATTTTTAATTTTATGGCCCAACGTGCACATCCTCACGTGGACACCGATGAGAAGAGACGGGACTGCTACTATCGCAGTCTCAATTTGAAGATGCAGCACAAGCTGTCCACTTGTACCTTTCCGGATTTCAATAGCTTGGTGAGCTAGGCTATTCAAAGCGTATCATAATGAGAAGAAGAGGAAGGTAGCTTCTGGTGGACCCTCTATGGCACCACCTCAACAGTGCATGCGGACCGTGTTCCATATCCCAGCTCGATCTGGATATCGGGCTCCTCAGCAATAGCAGCAGCAGCAGCAGCAACAACAGCTAAGGAACAGGCAGTGGGTGGTGCGTGCTCCAGCAAACGTTCCTCATTTGACTGGACCAGGCAACAATTTTCACGCTCCCACTGGTCAGTAGCCGTGCTACAACTGCGGTAGGCCCATGTTTTGCTTGAGACTGTCGATTTCCAAGGGCTAATCAGGCCGTTCCAGCACTTCCAGCACCGCCAAATTTGTGAACAAAAAGTTCCTGAATACCCGCACAAGGGTGGGTGAATTATCTTAATGTTGAGGAAATTCCAGAAGAAGAGCCAGTGTTAACTGGTATGTTCTCCATCATCCAGCATTTGTGTTATTTGATTCCGGAGCCTCGCATAAATTTATCAGTCAAAGTTTTGCAATGAAGCACCAATTAGATGTTAAGATTTAGGGAACTCAATATATTATTAATGCACCGAGAGTCAAACAAGTAACTAATCAAGTGGTTGATCAAGCTCAGTTAGAGCTTAATGGGGTGAACTTTCCAACCAACTTAGTAGTGTTGGAGAATCAAGGGCTAGATGTAATCTTGGGGTTGAGTTGAATGAGGCATTCCTAGGCAGTCCTGGATATACCTCATAGAAGTGTTTATTTAAAGAATCTTGAGGGAGAACCTTTGGTCTTTAACTTGCCCAGTACTGTGGACATATGGCCATACACCGGTCTTTCTTAAGGACATATGGCCATCTTCTGACGAAGTTGCAGATGTAAGGAAACAAGCCTAACACATAACGGATGTACATATCCTGTGATATACTAGTTCAACATTCCATTCACACCATTATCACCTCAGGCACCATAAGTTATATCAGTTTAGGGACATAACTACGCTTTTCCATCATTGATGGTTTTAGTTAACCATGTTGGCAGCAGAAACCTGAACCAGTCCTCCCTTCAAAAAAAAGAAGAAAAGAAATTTGAACCATCATAGTTCAGGTTTTTGGCTTTTCGCCAGGAATCCAACTAGTTGAGTTCTTTTGATGATAATTGTGAAATTTCTGACGGAGGATTTTTATTGTTGATTCTGTAAAACCTAGGTTGTGCAATGCAATGTCTTGATTGATATGTTTAAAAGCACTTACGAGGCAATCACGAATGGGAATCCCATGTGCAACAAGTTGAAACTACCAACTGCAGGTGTATATAGTCGGGATCCAAAATCAACCTACATCCGTGAGCCGCCTTTCTTTAAAGGCATGAAAAGAACTCCACCTGGACCTCATAGTATAAAGGATGCATACTGCCTGGTGAGCTTTGGTGATAGAGTAACGACAGATCATATTTCACCAGCTGGAAGCATTCATAAAGACAGCCTGGCTCCCAAGTATCTTGTTGAGCATGGTGTAAACCCCAAGGATTTTAATTCATATGGCAGCCGACGTGGAAACTATGAAGTAATGATGAGGGGGACATTTGGTAATATTCGGATTGTCAACAAGCTCTTGGGTGGGGAGGTTACCAAAAACAGTTCACATTCCAACCGCAGAGAAGCTTTATGTTTATGATGCTGCAATGGTTAGTGTACTCACTCAACATTTCTGATCTTTTGAGCTCTTCCGTACAGCAATTGGGACATTGAGTTAGACTTCTCCACTATCGTTCTCGTTTATGTATAGTAGTTTTGGCACTGCTACAGTTTCTTCTTTAAGTATGTGTATTATGCTGTTTATATGTGTATTATTCTGCTTGTAGAAGTACAAAGCTGATGGGCACATTTCTGATCTTTTGAGCTCTTCCGTACAGCAATTGGGACATTGAGTTAGACTTCTCCACTATCGTTCTCGTTTATGTATAGTAGTTTTGGCACTGCTACAGTTTCTTCTTTAAGTATGTGTATTATGCTGTTTATATGTGTATTATTCTGCTTGTAGAAGTACAAAGCTGATGGGCAAGACACAATTGTATTGGCTGGTGCTGAATATGGAACTGGGAGCTCATGGGACTGGGATGCAAAAGGCAGTAAGCTTTTGCTGTCGACTTTACTACGAAAATTATGCCTTTGTGTGTTTTTCACTTCTGTAGCTAATGCCAGTGTACATGTTATGGCAGGGAGTTAAGGCTGTGATTGCAAAGAGTTTCGAAAGAATTCATCGGAGCAATTTGGTTGGGATGGGAATAATACCTCTGTGCTTCAAGTCTGGAGAGGATATGGAGTCACTTGGTTTAACTGGTCATTGAGCAGTACACCGTTCATTTCCAACTAGTGTGCGTGAAGTGCACCCTGGCCAGGATATTGTTGTTTCTATGAACACCGGGGAGTCCTTCACATGCATTCTTCGTTTTGACACACAGGTAAATGAAGCCTTTTCTTATTCTTATGACAAGTCAGGGGAAATTCCTTGTAGCTGCCATTGCAACTTCACCCAATCCCTTATTTGCAATTTTCATTAAGACATTGATGTCAAGTAAGGGATGGCAAAATTTTGCAGTGGTAAACAAATTTGATAATCAAGAAGACAAATATATCAAAGAACCACAAGATGAGAAGTTGCCCCCTGCCCCCCCCCCCTCCCTCCCTCCTTTCCCAAAATAAGTGTTCTTTTAGTTTTGTCCTAAGATAAACAATCTTAAGTCCGACCAAGTTTATACGCAACAGTATGTGTTGGAAGAAGGGGCTAAAGCATATTGATTTTTACTCACATTACTTGCATTCATTCATAGGGTACATGTCCTTTTATAGGACTTACAAACCGTCATTGACAACTCACCCTTAGCTAGTAGTAAAATCCTAATTTACTTGTACAATCTCAACTTTACAACTAAGTTACACCTAGGATTCTAGAGGCATCATGTATGCTCTCAAGGTAATCAATACCAACTTGACTTTTACCTATCCTAGGTAATCTACTAGCAGCAGATTAGCACAAGGATTATCCTAACAGTATGAACATTTATGAAACAAAATTAGTAGAATACGAAAATATATTTGATGATGAATTTAATAATACTTGTTCGATATAAATTTGGTCAAACTTAGGATGTTTGACTTAGGAAAAAATAAAATAAAGCTTATTTTGGGATAGAGGGAGTATAATATAATTCTGTAGTTGATCATCTATTGACACACTAATAGATGATTTACTAAAGAGTTAAATACACTGGCGGCCCTTCAACTTGTCTCGAGGTATCACTCAGGTGTACAAACTCACGAAATCGAAATCTAGCGCCGTTAAGATGTGCCTCTTGGGAGATCTGATGTGGCAACGTCAACATGGCCTCACACTGACAAATATATGCAAACCCCCTCCCTTCCCTCCACCTCCGCTTGCTAGCCCCACCACCACTAATCTGATCCGATCTACTATTCCCCAACGTCGATCATCTCTGCCATCAGGGCCATGGTCTCCTCCCTGACACAAGCGTCGTGGGGTATGGCGGCTACATGCCCCTGACCTGGAAGCCCCAAAACTAGGTGTGGATACGAACGACGCCCTTCAGTAGCGCGCCACATGGCACCATTGGTGTAGCTGTAGACATCCAGATAGCTGACGAGGTGGTGGCAGACGTTGGAACCGGCGCTATCTCCGGCGATGAAGATGCCCGCATGGTCACTGTGCGCCACGACCCAAGGGTCGGCGGCAGATAATGCCCACTTGAGCACGGTGTGGCAGTCCTCGTAGCCCGTCGGTAGCAGATGCTCGGTCACCAGGCGGTAGTCAATGGATATGGCGAGCACAGAGCATGCAACAGCGAGTAGGGATAGCAACATGTTCAAACCCGCTTGGTTTTGCCATCCCAAACTCGTGCCCACGAAAACAAAACCCGCCTGTTAAAAAACCCATGACATATCACGAGTTTGGTTTCATGCCCAAACTCATGCCCGTCAGGTTAATGGTACCCACGAGTCGCCCGTGCCCAAGAAGGAAAATCCCAGCAACAATAGTCATGTACATATATGCTTGCATCGTTCATGTAAATTAATATAAACACACAGCGAGAGAATAGTTCACCAACCATAATAATATACATCACATAAGTTCATAGATTAGCAACACAAATGCATAATCTAGCTCTTAAACTACCAAGTTTATTGTTCAACACTTCAACTCATGATGAGCAGCAGCATAAAGTCACGTACCAACTTATATGTTACATCAATTTACCAACAATCTATAGCAGTATATGGGCCATTGTGGACAAATATGTGCCACATTTCTTAAGATTCATCGGGTTAATAAAACCATAGGGGTCTATGTATTATAATCCCAGACCCATGCACGTAAACCTGATGGGTCTAGAAATTTTGCCCATCAACAAACCCATGGGTAGAAACTTGCCCACGCTCGGGCCCTAATAAGGCAAAAACACGATGGGTTTCGGGTATGTATTGCTATCTTTAGCTGTGAGCCTATTGAGGACGCGGTGGTAGTTGGGTGACACCACAGACTCCACAACAAAGCCGTCGTCGTGGATGCACACCACCACAGGCAGCTTGCCGGCAGTGCCTTTGGTGGCCGAGGGTAGGTTTAGGCAGACGAAGTAGGAGTTGAGGTCAACGTCCCTGGAGTCATTCACTGTGGCGATGGTGTGGCCCTGCTCGATCGGTGATGGCATGAGTGGGCGATCGATGCGGCCACTCTTGTAGATTTGTAGTGGGGGGTCAAACTCGTGGACGGGTCGGGTCGGCGGCAGCCGAGATAGGGAAGTAGAGGAACGCATGGATGGGAAGGAGAGAGGGAGGAAGGGATGGAGGGAGGGTATTAGGGGGGGTTTTGCAAATATGCGCCACGCTGGTGTTACCACGTCGAATGTAAGCCTCCCATGAAGTGGTATGGATCTAAATTGTACAACTACAAGTCTAGGGTGCTAAATTTCGATTTTACGAGTTTCTGACCTAAGTGGTACCTTGAGACAAGTTCAAGGGCCGCCTGTGTATTTAACTCTACTCTATACTAAATTACTATTAATTAGGGTACATACATTTGTTTTTCTGTAACGATTGCCTTGCGCACATCTAGTTATTTTTTTATGCTAGTTAGTTTCCCCATGCAATCTATGACACACCTAAGGATATAGTTTGAGGATTTCGTCTATTACATGATTTTGTAGGTGGAGTTGGCTTATTTTGATCATGGTGGAATATTGCATTATGTTGTTCGGAAGCTCATCAGTTCAGAATGTTAATATTTTTCAATCACATGCTCATGAGAAATTAATTAAAAACGCCAGTTCCAGATATCTGTATAATTGAGCACTTTATTCTCTTGTATGTAGTGTGTTTCGTATTGTTGCAAGTCATACGGTCCTTCCTTTTTGTTCAATGTAACAAATGCATGTACCTCGTTACTGGTTAAAGCTTCTTCCATACACATATTGCTCTTTGAAAACCCAAATAGAACTAAGCTGGCAATTAATTTGATGCTATCAACTCGTCACATCCAAATTTGATTACTTGTAACTTTACCTGGTTAATTTAATTTCTGACTAACATTTTATTATCAACTATGCTTGTTTTATATTAAAGTGGGAACTATGAATCATGAGACAAGGAAACACATATTTGTTATGTTCATCGCTTCCGATATAAAATGTATGTGGTCTCCTATAGGAATGCAATAGGTGTCCTGTAATTCTTTTAATCTAACCATGTTATTAAACTGTTATGATATGGAGTATTATTTGTCAAAGAGCCGAACCAGATAAGAAAACGAGTCAGCTGTGCTGCATATACTTTACTTCTAGTATATCATGTCAACCATTGTTCTACGGCAATCTTACCTGGGTTAGTTCTTGACCAGTTGACTATATGAGTTTAGATTGAGACACTGATGCTGCATAATGTTTTCTAGAGTGGGCAAGCACATGCTGTTCTTACAAACAATTCTTAAGCCTACAAAGAAGTTGCTCACATACAGCATGCATGTCTCTTTATTCCTGCTCCGATCCTCTGAACACGCAAATCTTTTGCGCATCTTCTATTCCTGCTCCAGAACCTCGACATTGAGGTCAATGTTCAACAGCCTGCGCCCATCTCCGTCATCAGTGGGAGTCAGTGTAGACACCACCGCTGGCGACAGGCCATAATTGCTGCGCCATTTGTTATCCTCACTGCTGTCTCTAACTTGCTGCTTCCCATTCTGGCTCTCAGCAGCGATGCCATGGTGTGCCCTGAGCAAGGAACCATTCAGTGCTAGGACCTTCTCCCTGTGATGGGCAGCCATATGTGCCCACCAAGGGCCTGGTGCGTGGAGAACTCTGCCTTGCAATGCTTGCAAATGTACAGACGCTTCTCCTTTGGAGTTGACAGACACTTCGCCTTCTTCCAGTGTGCCTCTGACTTCTTTGGCCATGTTCCTTCTCTTTTTGGGGATTTTCACTATGAAACCGCCGTGTTCCTCACAATTGCCTGTTTCAGAACCTACATTATCGCATTTGAGCTCCACTGTGGCTTTGCCTGTAACCAGTTCTTGGATTCCACCTTCAGCCTATTGTGGCAGAACCGCCCTAATTAAACTGGCTCAAGCACGTTAACCGTCATCTCAATCACTTGATCCAGTTACTCGTACTTCAAACAGTTCAATTACGATCTGTCGGGTCAAGCCCGATGAAACCACCGTATTTCCGATCGAACCAATGTGCACAAGGCTCCCTCGAAGGAGAGCACAGATGTTACCAACATCACCATAAATTACAACAATTCTATAATTAAGTTTTACAAGTCAGAGTTTAAAACACTTAGAGTACAAACTAGAGTTCTGAATAAAAGCGCGGAAGATAAACGACGAGATACAGTAACATGTTCATAAGCCCAAAGAACATGTCATCAGGAGCCCACATCAAACACCCGTTAGTCCTCGATCCACTTGACAGTCCAGCCCGCGAGAACGGTCTGATCATCGATGATCCACTGCTCGGAGCCATCGGACACATTGAAATCACACTCTGAAAAACAAAGCCACAAGCAAGGCTGAGTAACTAATACTCAGCAAGACTTATCCGAATATGGCTTATAACGCCGACTCCTAAGAATGCAAGGCTTTTGGCTGTGGGGTTTGTTTTGCCGAAAAGCGACTAATGGTTGATCCTAACTTTTAAATTTTAGCATCAAGTTAATAGTCATTATCAAGTATCCATGTGAGCACCTTTTCTATAGCAAACAAGTTGGAACAACAATAATCATAGAACCATCACTATTTATCATTCCCTCCTGCTACTTATGCTGTACAGCGGACAAGCGGTATTCATAACGGAGAAGTGCCGCGATCATGATCGAATTGCAAGAAAAACCTGGACACACGGCACGTAAGCGCTCCCAGAGCCTTACGCGACTACCTTTCCCGTCCTCTCCCGGATATTCAGTCTAAACCCACTAGTCCCGGGTGCAAAGCCCTACTGGTCTCGGACCATGTAGCCGCAACTACACCCGCCATCCGTCCACTCCCAGAGTAGTGGGAAGAAGACCGAATACTGTTCGATTCAGGTACATCAGTTTCCTGGGACCCATACGCCAGTATGTGCACAGTACGTTCAATACTTGCCCAACAGTACAACAATGGCCTTAGTTCCATTTGATATGTAAACGGGGCAAATTGCCCACACAGTGTAACACGGGGCCCCCGGGATTCGGCCCGGCCCATCTGGCAAAAGCGGGTCGGTTACACACAGGGAGCATCGTACCGGCCCCGCCCACGAAGCTTATGAATTCAACATAAAGTAAGAACCTATATCTCGCGAGTGACAGGAAAGCACTCGACTTCTACCGGTCCTATTTAGCATGGCAAGCTATCGACCTACACATGCTAGTATCTTGACGTAGGAATCCTAGGGATTATGCATCTAGGGTTTCAACCATATCCAAAACTTAAATGCACAATACTTAAGTAATTATGTGGCATAGTTTTGGAAAATAGGGGTTATGATACGGTGCTTGCCTTCCTGCTCAACAGCCTTGGGCTCTACCGAATTTTGGTTCGGGTCTTCAGGAACGGGCTCAGCAACAACCGGTCTCCACTGGGTCATCAACGGGTTCAGTCACCAACTCGTACAAGCCATCAGCGACTGCGGTATCTACATGAAATGCATCATGCATGAGTGCGATGAATGCAAAGACAATACTAAATATGGTGCTCATGCATGCAGCAAAACAAACATAAAATAATTTATCTATCCTCTCATGAGCACTTGTTTGCAAGCAATTAAATTTTATCAAAGGATTCACAATTGTACTGGTGGTGATGGTGAGTAGCCATTTTAGCATGCATTTAACATAGCTCAAGGAAGCATGTAGTAGCAACTACTTATGTACATATGATTATTTATATTGTTCTTTCCATTTAGCTTTACTCCTAAATTCATTTAGAAAGTATACTAAATTTCAGATCAGCAAGTTATTATTTTATAACAACACAAACTAACATGATCCTGCTACTAATGAAAACTCGAATGCAAACCCCTATCTAGCACATGATAGAAACATGCATAACTACTAGCAAAAGATAGCAAAACATACATCTAACTTAGCACATGAACAAAACTGATCCCTGCAGATTGGAAACACACCTACTAAAATTACCAAACATTTCTAGTGCAAAAGATTAGCTACTAAACATATCTATGCAACTAGCTAAGCCATACATGCTAGTTCGAGGAAAAACACAAATTCTAACTCTACTATTATTTTTCCTGCAGAGACAATTTCATGAGCAAACCAACAAATTTTATTTTGCAATTTTTGGAGTTTTCTACGATTTTATATGGATTTTGCAAGGTGCAGCAATACAAGGGAAAACAACATCTTGGGAAAAACCAGAACGGGCCGAAACAACCTTCGAGAAGTTCTCTTTCCCTCCCTCAACTCTTCTCCTCCTTCCCTGGCCGAACCAGGCCCGAGTTGGCCCAGGCCCATGCGCCCCCCCTCCTTTCTCCTTTTCTTCTTCTTTTCTTTTCACTCTTCCTTTCCTCCCAGGCATGCACGGCAGCACCAGGCCCATGGGGCTGCTGGCCCAAGCCGAGCTGGCCTCTCTCCACGCACGCCATCACCCCCTTCCTCGCGACCGTGCGCAGAACGGGCAGCGCCCCCGCGCGGTGTGGCAGTGCCGCCGCCGGCCGGCCTCCCTCCGGCTCCGGCGACCAAACGGCGAAACGAGAGAAGCATCGCGTGTTCCCGGATGAGGCGAACTCATCTTGATAGGTTGATTGGGAAGATATGAACCGGAATGAGCTACCTACAAGAAAAAGCTTGGACGGCGAGGTTGAACCGTGATTTGAAATTCCGGCCGAGGAGATTGACGGGAGGGGTTGGGGATGGCTTTGGTGGGGGGAGGAAGGTGTGAGGGCCCTCTGGGCGTAAGGGATTGAGCCGTGGGTGTGTGAACCGAGCGGGATGAGGAAGAGCCGTCGGTGGTAGGGGCGCCCGCGGCGTTCTTTTAGTGTCTGGCTGTTCTCGCTCGTGGGCAAGAGCGTGCTGCAGGAGGACGTGCGTGGGAGCAGGTGAAACAGGCTCTCGGCAGGGGCGGACGGTGGTCAAGGGATGGGCGAGGTCGGAACGAGGACAGACGATGCGACACCTTCCTAACCCGGTAGCGCCGGTCGTGGATGACGTCCGCAGACGCGTGCGGGCAGAGGTGCAGGGCATGGCGAGGTCACAGGCGGTCAAGGACACGCCGTGCACGTCATTGGCGAGGTGGGACGCGCACGCCCGGGGCTGGTCGTGGTCGTCGAGCCGCAGCGTTCATGCTGCGCTGGGCGGTGACCGCGAACCCAAGACGACAACGCTCAACGAGCAGTCTGATTTCAACAGACCATAACTCCAAAAAGTACTGCATAACCTGTCGCATCCAAGAATAACAAAGTTGTAGAGGGTTGATAGGGCTACAACTTTGAGTAAGGGAGTTTGCTCCAATACTCAACAGATTGGGAGATAAAAAGGGACCGAAATCAGCCAAAAACTCACGAATTCAGAAACAAATAGGGAATTTCGAGACTGACAGAAACTGGTCTGGGTAGCTGTTTTAGGAGTAAGATTGCAAAAGTTTGGGGAAACCTCAAGGAGTGAATTTGGTACCGTTGGAAAGATCATTGAGAGATCTACAAGATTGATAAAGGCTCGAACACGGGATAACTAGCTCAACAAATTAATTAAGCACTCAAGACAGCAAAAAGACATGACTTGAACTTAACACTAGAGAGCGAACACTAGCTATGCACATGAGATGTTCATGAAACTTGATAGACATGTTAAGTAGAGTATAAGTGAACCACCATAATTATCTTAGCATGAACTAAGCACAACATGCACATGAAATGATAGCACATGCGTTATGAATGAGACGATGATGCACTAGTGCTTACGTTGACATGCTTGCACTAATGATTCCTTGGATGATCATGATAATGCCAACTTATACACAAGATTAAAGGTGCAATGCCATTGATTAGTTAGTAATCGTAGGGCCAAACACCAGAGGTGTTACAGCCCTCCCCCCTTAAAAGAATCTCGTCCCGAGATTCCGGTGCATAGAACTATGTGTGTCAAGTTTTAAGTACCTCATTGTTGAGCGAGAAGGTCGGGGTAATTGCTCTGAAGGTAACTTTCTTGCTCCCATGTGGCCTCACCTTCGGTGCGATTGTTCCGCTGAACCTTATAACATCTGATACTCTTGTTTCCGTGCGATCCATTCTTTCTGGTCAAGAATTTTAATTTGGGCATTCTTCATATGTGGAATCCGGTTCAACCGTGATTTCTTCCAAGGCCACTTCTTCAGTTGGTGCTCTTAGACATCTTTTGAGCTGGGATACATGGAATATATGATGGGTGCCGGCAAGGTGAGTGGGGAGTTTCACCAATAAGCAACGGGTCCACAACATTCTCGGATCAGAAAGGTCCAACATATCTTGGAGCTAGTTTGCCTTTGACTCCAAATCTGTGTATACCTTTACTTGGTGAAACCTTCAAATACACATGATCTCTGACATTAGAGAATAGGGGTCTCTTTCTTTTATCAAGGTAGCTCTTTGTCGAGATTGGGCGGCTCTAAGGTTGGCTTTTACCACTCTCACTGTTTCTTCAACTTCGGTAACTAAGTCTGGTCCAAACACTGCTCGTTCTCCTGCTTCTGTCCTATTTAAAAGGGGTTCGACATGTAGGTCCATACAAAGCTTCAAAAAGTACTATTATCAAGCTTTCTTGATAACAGTTATTGTATGAAAACTCAGCTATGGGTAAGCACTTCTCCCAATTTTTATTATCGTGAATTACACAAGCTCTTAGCATGTCTTCTAGGAGTTGGTTCACTCCTTCAATTTGCCCATCGGTTTGGAGTGATAGGTGGAGTTGCTGATTACCTAGGCTTCCAAGGCCATAAGGGACTTTCTCTAAGAGCAACCTGCGGCGGGTGACTCTTAACTGCAGATCATTGAGACGCCCTTCAAGATAATATGCTGAATAGATAAAACTTAACATCGTTCAGTGGACTAACATGTGGTTGAAAAGAAATAAAAGGTGCATGCTTTTCCTTCGGTCAACTATTGGGGGGCTGTCACTGGAATTACCACTCCTTAGGCAATAGAAATTTGATGCTGACCGATGATTCAACATCCCATTGTATTTAGCACACCACTAAGACTTGTACAAAAGTACCCGAGGAGATGGGGATGATGCAAAGATGTTGGGCTAGGGTGAAAACCACGGCCCATTTACAAGGAAACAGCGGACTTTAGAGATAAAAAGGGAACTCCAACATTCTTACCCATGGCTTCTTTATCGGAAAGATCATATGATAAAGGTCACGGAGATCAGGGGATCATTGCAATATTGTAGGAGTGGTTGCCATTATGCTATGCAGATGCCAACACAACATAATTCTAATGGTGCCATTGCTCAATGCAGTGCCTGGTGCACTGGGTGATGGATGGTTGTAAGAATACATTGACCAGCAAAATGACCTAGGTGCAATTTGATGGTCGACATGCCATGATGTACTCGAATGATGCTCATGTCTTGATGGATGAAATGAGGAAGTGCATGTGAGATGATGCACGTGCATATGAGCTTATGTACTCCCATCATGATAAAAGTTTATGTCCTATGCCATATGCAATGATTACCTGACATTAGACCTTGGTTGAAAGGCAAGGTTTAGAGGGAACAGTAGAATTGAAGAGAGATTATGACGGAGTCCCATCAACTCACCCCGATACCAACATGCCCCTAGTGACACAGTCATGCGGCCGCAGCACGCACAAAGTCCTAGGTTCCATCGTGGCACCAGGTTGTGGGACAAGGCTCCACCATAAAATAGAAATCATGGATCGCAACAAGGAAGACACATGCAGTTAGTAGGAGAATCCAGGGATCCAGAATTTAGCTAACTTACCATGCCAAGGATGTAAGCGGTCTCATGATGATCATGCGATGCTTATGCATTATGCAGAATGATAAAGTGACATGCATAGATGATGTAACCTCTAGTACGATCATGCATGGCTGCTATGGTTGAGCTGATCCCCTCATTTTCAGTGGAGTAACAGAAGGGAGTGCTTGGTGTATGTAGAAAGAATTCAAGGTGGCCACACTGCGGGAAGCATCAAGATCAATGGCAACACTTGGCCTTCGATTCTGTAGTATGGAATTGCACTCGAAAGGAGCGTAAAGGAGTAGCAAGGTTGCTCTAAGGTTGCAAGTGAAAAGGTTGATTAAGGAGCATGCAAGTCCAAAAGGAGAGTATCTCAGAGTTTAGATAACGGGCTTGGAAGAGTTGGTAGCCACTAGGTGTACCAAAATTAGTGTGCATGATTTCTAAACCCCAGTTTGTCATACACTGAGACGTCTGCCAGTTCAAACTTTCTCCTGGGCTGTGTGTGCTACTTCAGCTAGAACACATGGATTGACGTGCGGGTCCCAACAGATTTATTCTCTAACGGTCGAAAGGAAGCGATATTCTTGATCCACTTGATTTGTCAGACCTTTAGTCTAGCTTGACAGCTCTCTCTTCGGGATGCGGAGATTTGGTCAAGGAGCAAGGTTAGGGGATGCCTAGCGCTTCTGTCTAACTCAGTCAAGGGATGTGATGGCATCATAAGTGAGCACGGCCAAGTCTGGATTACGACATGGCAATGGTAGTTTTCACATTCCCTCAAGTGGATTAATCGAGAGAGGGGGTTAACTCGAACCACTGGAAATGAGATACGAGGACGTGCCTGAGCTCAAGCGGTACTTCCAGGAAATGAACCAGGGTCGACCATGTTGATGTCCCGACGATTCTCCTGGACTAGATTCTAGGCACGCCGGTACAGCAGGACAAAAAACTGGTACAGTTATTTGATGCGAAAAGCCCAGCATAGCGATACTGAGACAAATGCTAATAGCATACCCAGAAACTAGTACCGACATACATGCGAGCTCATACGGGCTAGTTCACAGATTACACTTCCAGGATAAATCAACGTCGCTCATGCTGGAGCGGGCGGGTTACATGGTAGTAGAATGCTAAGAGTATCAAGATATGGCCCACATGGCAGACGTACATCACTACCACAAGCCAACAATCTAGATCGCACACCTCAAGTATCCGAGCCATGGGAGTAGGCAGGTCTTGAGCTCTTCCCGACCGACGTAGCTCGGAGATCTTGGCTTGCGAGATCTGCTCTCGGGCTTTGGCTGGGACTTCTACTCTGGTGAGGTCGGCAGTGGTGAACGGCAGAGGAGCTTTGAAAATACGGCTTGGATGTGGGTCGCAAGCGGTCGTAGCTTCTTCTTGCAATGCCGGAGTTCACCGGAGGAGCGCGAGCGGCGAGGCTTGATGGAAGAAGGGCCAAGGGAACTCGAGCGGTGGGTTTGGGTGGCTTGGAAGTAGAGGAAGCAGGCCTTGGTGCTGAGGCCTCCTTGCCCTGGTTGCCGCTTTATGGCGGCCGGTGATGGTGCATCGGTGGGCGGCGTGCATGACAGCTCGCACGAGAAGGTAGGGGCCGGTGGAAGTGCTGGAGTTGTGGTGGCGCGTGGCACGGTAGCGGCCGGCAGCGAGATGCGTGGCGATAAGCCCATAGGCGCAGTGGCGTGTGCCTCAGCAGCAAGGCGGAAAGGTGGCAGGTGATGGAACAGGGCGACGTAGGGTGCGGCGCGGTGTGAGGGTGTAGTGTAGGTAGCGGATTCCAAGTCTTTTGCCCTAGGAAAAGATACGGTTTGCACTGGGAAGAACAAGGAGGAGGCAATGTTTGGCCATGGGTTTAAGGGAAGATCTTTTGGTCTTGTTCTTGGTGCAAAAGAACTATCGCTAGCTAATCTGCAGAGTAATCACTTGGCACGGTTTTTTCCCCTTCCTTTTACAGGGTCATTAGGAGAGATGGCCTTTGTCTTTATGGTATCAAGCATATCCATCCTTCTGCATCTCCCCTGGAGGGTGATTCATCATTACCTTTAAAACCCGAGGTTAGTTTCATGACAACCCTCCAGAATGTCAATGATAATCCAACGTGTACAGGTCTTTTCTGATAGAAAGTTTTTAGATTTCATAAAGAATTTTTGGAATGGCTCTGCCCAGAAGTGCTCTGACTTTATAAGAGATAGATGCAGATTGAGCTACAACATTTAGTCATCCATATTCTCAGATTTGGAAGGTATCCAGATAAAATAATGACTTTACTGCCCGAGACTTATTCAAGAATCCCTCAATAACCCCATTTAATGGCTATGTCCATAGATTGACTCATACAGAGGATACAAGGCTAAAATCCTTGCAGGGCATCGGGACGGCTGAATTTGAAAAGCAGGAGTAGCAGCAAAAGAATGGCATATCCCCTAAATATGATATCCAAGAATGCTCCATTTTTAACAACAGGTAGAGAACAATTTCCCTTACAATTTTGTGGTTATGGTTTTGAGTAAACTCCAACTTCATCTAGGTGAATTGATCACCACAAGGTCTGCTGATTTCAGGGCAGCAAGTTCTGAGTATTCTTGTCATAACTCAAGCTACCCATGGAGGAAAATTCTGAGATTTTGACCACAGAGGCGTCTCCAATTTCTCCACAACTTTCTTAATTACCGCTTCTGCAGTAAAAATTGTTTACTAGGTCGAAACTTGACATGTACCAGATCTGTCTAGATTTGCAATTCCCTGATTTTCAAGCTCAACATGTGAAGCAATTTATTGGTTATGTGTATCATGCCCAAAAACCCCAAAAGAGTTAGATATGATTCATGCATGACCTATACGTCCTCACCAAAGAAAAGCTTGCCAAGAAATTGACAAGTACGTGGACTCATATGGTGGCATACATACGTCTCTCCTTATAATAGCTAGTCAGAATTCTATCGATCACACACCCTACCGTTTCGCGGTTAGTGTACCTGCAGAAAATACATCATCACTGAACCGTTCGTGCCAGCACTCACGAACAACCCCCATGTACCTCACGCCACATGGGTGATGCATATGTGGTTGCCCACATATGATGACCACGCCTTGTTGCTTACTATAGAAGCAATAGTCAACCAGAAATTTAAAAACATTACAGCCATTATAACACCATGAAGATGTTATATTGGCTGCACCACCAAGTAGGCCACTGCTTGGGGACAGCGTTCGGATCGCACTTCCGACAGGGTGTTCATCTTCCCCGGATGAATCGGGGGTCTCACCTTTGAGCGTCGTTGCAGAAAATAAGGTCGGTTGTGCAAGAAAGTAAGTTTTGACAGAAAGTAAATGAGCTGAAAGTTAGTCAAACAATTACTTTAAGCTACCTTCTAATAGACACAGCCTATAGGGCTTGCGGACTATCTCCTAGGTTTTGCCTTAGCGTTCCTAGTCCGTTTTGAAGAAAGCTCCAATTTTATTTATGAAAACATAGTTTAGGGCTTTGTTAGTACCACCTGCTGCACATTTTCGCTCTGATACCAGCTGTGGCAGAAACCACCCTAATTAAACTGGCTCAAGCACATTAATCGTTATCTCAATCACTTGATCCGATTACTCGTACTTCAAACAGTTCAATTAGACGATCTGTCGGGTCAAGCCCGATGAAACCACCGTATTTCCGATCGAACCAATGTGCACAAGGCTCCCTCGAAGGAGAGCACAGATGTTACCAACATCACCATAAATTACAACAGTTCTATAATTAAGTTTTACAAGCCAGAGTTTAAAACACTTAGAGTATAAACCAGAGTTCTGAATAAAAACGCGGAAGCTAAACGACGAGATACAGTAACATGTTCATAAGCCCAAAGAACATGTCATCAGGAGCCCACATCAAACACCCGTTAGTCCTCGATCCACTCGACAGTCCAGCCCGCGGGAACGGTCTGACCATCGATGATCCACTGCTCGGAGCCATCGAACACATTGAAATCACACTCTGAAAAACAAAGCCACAAGCAAGGCTGAGTAACTAATACTCAGTAAGACTTATCCGAATATAGCTTATAACGCCGACTCCTAAGAATGCAAGGCTTTTGGCTATGGGGTTTGTTTTGCCGAAAAGCGACTAATGGTTAATCCTAACTTTCAAATTTTAGCATCAAGTTCATAGTCATTATCAAGTATCCATGTGAGCACCTTTTCTATAGCAAACATGTTGGAACAACAATAATCATAGAACCATCATTATTTATCATTCCCTCCTGCTACTTATGCTGTACAGCGGACAAGCGGTATTCATAACAGAGAAGTGTCGCGATCATGATTGAATTTACACTTTGCAAGGGAAACCTGGACACACGGCATGTAAGCGCTCCCAGAGCCTTACGCGACTACCTTTCCCGTCCTCTCCCGGATATTCAGTCTAAACCCACTAGTCCCGGGTGCAAAGCTCTACTGGTCCCGGACCATGTAGCCGCAACTACACCCGCTATCCGTCCACTCCCAGAGTAGTGGGAAGAAGCCCGAATACCGTTCGATTCAGGTACATCAGTTTCCTGGGACCCATACGCCAGTATGTGCACAGTACGTTCAATACTTGCCCAACAGTACAACATTAGTTCCATTTGATATGTAGACGGGGCAAATTGCCCACACAGTGTAACACGGGGCCCCCGAGATTCGGCCCGGCCCATCTGGCAAAAGCGGGTCGGTTACACACAGGAGCATCGTACCGGCCCCGCCCACGAAGCTTATGAATTCAACATAAAGTAAGAACCTATATCTCGCGAGTGACAGGAAATCACTCGACTTCTACCGGTCCTATTTAGCATGGCAAGCTATCGACCTACACATGCTAGTATCTTGACGTAGGAATCCTAGGGATTATGCATCTAGGGTTTCAACCATATCCAAAACTTAAATGCACGATACTTAAGTAATTATGTGGCATAGTTTTGGAAAATAGGGGTTATGATACGGTGCTTGCCTTCCTGCTCAACAGCCTTGGGCTCTACCGAACTTTGGTTCGGGTCTGCAGGAACGGGCTCAGCAACAACCGGTCTCCACTGGGTCAGCAACGGGTTCAGCCACCAACTCGTACAAGCCGTCAGCGACTGCGGTATCTACATGAAATGCATCATGCATGAGTGCGATGAATGCAAAGACAATACTAAATATGGTGCTCATGCATGCAGTAGAACAAACATAAAATAATTTATCTATCCTCTCATGAGCACTTGTTTGCAAGCAATTAAATTTTATCAAAGGATTCACAATTGTACTGGTGGTGATGGTGAGTAGCCATTTTAGCATGCATTTAACATAGCTCAAGGAAACATGTAGTAGCAACTACTTATGTACATATGATTATTTATATTGTTCTTTCCATTTAGCTTTACTCCTAAATTCATTTAGAAAGTATACTAAATTTCAGATCAGCAAGTTATTATTTTATAACAGCACAAACTAACATGATCCTGTTACTAATGAAAACTCGAATGCAAACCCCTATCTAGCACATGATAGAAACATGCATAACTACTAGCAAAAGATAGCAAAACATACATCTAACTTAGCACATGAACAAAACTGATCCCTGCAGATTGCAAACACACCTACTAAAATTACCAAACATTTCTAGTGCAAAAGATTAGCTACTAAACATATCTATGCAACTAGCTAAGCCATACATGCTAGTTCTAATCACACAATTAAAACAGAGAGCAAAAACACAAATTCTAACTCTACTATTATTTTTCCTGCAGAGACAATTGCATGAGCAAACCAACAAATTTTATTTTGCAATTTTTGGAGTTTTCTACGATTTTATATGGATTTTGCAATGTGCAGCAACACAAGGGAAAACAACATCTCGGGAAAACCAGAACGGGCCGAAACAACTTTCGAGAAGTTCTCTTTCCCTCCCTCAACTCTTCTCCTCCTTCCCTGGCCGAACCAGGCCCAAGTTGGCCCAGGCCCATGCGCCCCCCCTCCTTTCTCCTTTTCTTCTTCTTTTCTTTTCACTCTTCCTTTCCTCCCAGGCATGCACGGCAGCACCAGGCCCATGGGGCTGCTGGCCCAAGCCGAGCTGGCCTCTCTCCACGCACGCCATCACCCCCTTCCTCGCGACCGTGCACAGAACGGGCAGCGCCCCCATGCGGTGTGGCAGTGCCGCCGCCGGCCGGCTTCCCTCCGACTCCGGTGACCAAACGGCGAAACGAGAGAAGCATCGCGTGTTCCCGGATGAGGCGAACTCATCTTGATAGGTTGATTGGGAAGATATGAACCGGAATGAGCTACCTACAAGAAAAAGCTTGGACGACGAGGTTGAACCGTGATTTGAAATTCCGGCCGAGGAGATTGACGGGAGGGGTTGGGGATGGCTTTGGTGGGGAGAGGAAGGTGTGAGGGCCCTCTGGGCGTAAGGGATTGAGCCGTGGGTGTGTGAACCGAGCGGGATGAGGAAGAGCCGTCGGTGGTAGGGGCGCCCGCGGCGTTCTTTTAGTGTCTGGCTATTCTCGCTCATGGGCAAGAGCGTGCTGCAGGAGGACGTGCGTGGGAGCAGGTGAAACAGGCTCTCAACAGGGGCGGACGGTGGTCAAGGGATGGGCGAGGTCGGAACGAGGACAGACGATGCGACACCTTCCCAACCCGGTCGCGCCGGTTGTGGATGACGTCCGCAGATGCATGCGGGCAGAGATGCAGGGCATGGCGAGGTCACAGGCGGTCAAGGACACGCCGTGCTCGTCATTGGCGAGGTGGGACGCGCACGCCCGGGGCTGGTCGTGGTCGTCGAGCCGCGGCGTTCATGCTGCGCTGGGCGGTGACCGCGAACCCAAGACGACAACGCTCAACGAGCAGTCTGATTTCAACAGACCATAACTCCAAAAAGTACTGCATAACCCGTCCCATCCAAGAATAACAAAGTTGTAGAGAGTTGATAGGGCTACAACTTTGAGTAAGGGAGTTTGCTCCAATACTCAACAGATTGGGAGATAAAAAGGGACCGAAATCAGCCAAAAACTCACGAATTCAGAAACAAATAGGGAATTTCGAGATTGACAGAAACTGGTCTGGGTAGCTGTTTTAGGAGTAAGATTGCGAAAGTTTAGGGAAACCTCAAGGAGTGAATTTGGTACCGTTGGAAAGATTATTGAGAGATCTACAAGATTGATAAAGGCTCGAACACAGGATAACTAGCTCAACAAATTAATTAAGCACTCAAGACTGCAAAAAAAACATGACTTGAACTTAACACTAGAGAGCTAAACACATCTAGAACACTAGCTATGCACATGAGATGATCATGAAATTGATAGACATATTAAGTAGAGTATAAGTGAACCACCATAATTATCTTAGCATGAACTAAGCACAACATGCACATGAAATGATAGCACATGCGTTATGAATGAGACGATGATGCACTAGTGCTTACGTTGACATGCTTGCACTAATGATTCCTTGGATGATCATGATAATGCCAACTTATACACAAGATTAAAGGTGCAATGCCATTGATTAGTTAGTAACTGTAGGGCCAAACACCAGAGGTGTTACACCTGTCCAATGGCATCAATGTTTCCGATCGAAGGCTGTCGCAGTGGTGGCACTTGTTCTTCTTCCTGGTGGCTACCGTTGTTTCTGTACTTCAGTGTGAGTATACCATATGCACACAGTATCTCTAATGGGGTTAAGTGAGGATCACGCCCGCTGTGCTCAACCGGGGCTCGGTAAGTACCAGGCGATGACAAAGAAGATGAAATGACGGCCGTCTCTGATGATAGCTCTAGCTTCTTCTCTGGTGGAGTAGCGCCTTTGTAGCCTCTGTTCGGGTGGCTATGGAGGTGGCCGAACATAGATTTATCGTTCTTGAAGAATTTCCCACACTCTGGACATTCGACATTGCCACCACTTCCAGAGCTATCCTTTGTTCCACCGCTGTCGCCACCATCTTGGGGTACCAGCCCATCGTCTTCCTCCGCAACACGCTGTTCACCTCCTGGCACAGGTATGCCTTCATCGTCGTTGCACTCACTGCCAGTGTCCACCGGTTCATCGGCGAGCTCCTCCTCAAAGATTGAATCAGCACCGTGACCGCCAAACCCGCTGCGGCCATGGCTTGGCATCGACCGCGCCCTCCAGATTGGATCTTGGCACCAAAGGTTGTCTCCAACTCCAATCTGGCCTCCGGTCAGCTGGCTGCTCGAGATCAGGGACAGCTGGGCAAATGCAAACCTGCAGCAGGAGCAGCAGCGAGCAGAGCAAGCTGCCATTACTCATCAAGAGGAGTAGAGGGGCAATGAGTGAGTGAGAGGTAGGAGAGGTTGACGAGAACGACGATGCCAGGCGAGTAGAGCACGGCCTATGCTTTACAAGGTTGGCGGCTCAAGAAGAGGACGCGGTCGCGGATGATGGTGAATCCGAACCCTTTTCACCTGCCGCTATGGAAGGCCCGGGCCGAATATCTTGGGGGCAATGGAAACACGCTCATCGGTTTTGATCTGATTGGATATGTTTCCTTGGGTTCCTGACGGATTTTCCTTCACACTGGTCGAGCGGGAGGGAGCGTTGGAAGCTCAAGGGTCCAGCTCATTTGATCGGAAGTTTGAGAGTCCATGATCGTGGGGTGGAACTGACGTGAATCTTGAACGACCATCTGTGCAACAGTTTTACATGGTGAGGATGCCAAGGGACGTGCACGCGCAGGGGACATAGCGTTAAGCTAAAAGCGGTTCCACCACGTGTCTTTCCTTCGTCAGAATTCTTCTCCCATGCCATAGCTTCCGTCGTCCCCTCGGCCATGTTGACTTCCCAGAACAAGGGGGCAAAAAAAGATAAAACTTCGAAGAGTTTTCAGATAAAAAATGAAGAAACCAATAGAAAGAGATTTTGTAAATTTGTGTAGATAAGTTTCAATAAGAAAATTGAAAAGGAGTTTGAATAGACTACGTGGAAAAATTTAAGAACAAAATGGAACAAAAAGTTTCAATAAAGGACTGAAGATATCTGAACAAAATTGTAATCGAAAAACTAGAAACAAATCTCTAAATTCTAAACAGAAGTTCTCTTTCAAAAAAAAGGAGGAATCCTACCTTCTTGTTGGGGGATTGGCCTGTCAAGGAAACGCCTTCACCCGGTTACCTTGTTTCAGGTTCAAGAAAATTGCCTTCGCTACTGTCCCCGAAAGGAAATTGCCTTCACTTATGATAGACAGAAGTTCACCGAACTCACATGCGAAGGCGGTCTGTGAGCATCACCCACTCGAGTTCGGTTTCTCTTACCTTCGCTAGGAGATTGGCATTGATTGGCGGCCTGCTGCGCACGGCGCTAAGCAAACACTTAATGGTGATGCGAGGGCATTGCGAGGCCTTAAATTGCCTTCGCCACCATGACCATTTTTGAGGGTGCGGAGGCAATTCCCAGATTTTACTTGTGTATAGTTTGGTTCAGCTTTTTGTACAGGCCTAAGACAGGTTTGGGTGATGGCGACGCATTTCTTCTCTGAGCAGGAGAAGGCGCCGTTCAGCCGAAGGAGCTCAGAGGTGGTGAAGGTGACAGAGGTCGTGGGAGGCACGGTGAAGGCAGCGTGGACCAAGTCCAAACCGAGTCAAAGACGGAGTTGTTGGTCTACGCATTCACATTGAGACGTGCGAATGTACTCTAATACCCCTGGAAAATATATGTTGAATAGTCTAGAGGATGATGCCTGATTTCCAGGGGTATAAGGGGATGTAAAATGTGCCTCTTGACCTCCCTATAAAAGGGGACCTCCCACCAACGTGTAAAGGGCTGATTTCCGAGAACACTGTTGATAAGTAATTTACTGTTGCTTGTCTCTGTTCTCTGTCTTGGCTGTTGTTTGGGCTCATTGGCTTCGGCTATATCCCAACAACTGGCGCCCACCGTTTGTGCTGTGCACGAAGACAACCCACGAATACCACCATGCCACCAAGAAGAGCAATAAAACCACCAACCAACACCATCGAAGACACATCCCCAGCCGGCGAAGCCGATCCCCAAGCCATAATTCCACCAAGCACCCTATTACCCATAACCGAAGTTGTCAATGAAGACGTGGAAGTCGATGAAGACACTCTCACCACCGAAGAAGAGCTGCGCCGGGTGGAGGACAGGCTCCGCCTTCGCCGTCTGGAGCAGCAAAGAGAGCTCGAAGCTGCTAAGCTTGAGTTGCAACAGCAAATGCAGGAGGAAAAGGAAGAACAGCAACACCAGCTGCTGCAGGTCAGGAAGCAGTTGGAGGAGCTGAGGCAAGCGAAGCAAAGAAGATTGAACTCCACTGGTTCTAGAGCTGCGAAGCTCCGAGAAGAACTCGAGAAAGCCAAGAAACAAGTTGCTCAACTCCAAGCCGAACTCAACGACCCAATTGCCTTCGCCAGCGCAGGAACAAACCACATTTCCATATCGAAAACTGGTTTCCAAGTGCTGCACACTCGTCCCATTGATCGTACTTGCCCTCTCTCAGAAAGTCTGCAACTTGCAAGATGGCCGCCTTCATACAAGCCTATCTCTTTACCAAGGTACAATGGCCTCACCGACTCCAAGCAATTCCTCATGAGCTATGAAGCTGCAATAGCTTCGGCAGGGGGAGATGATGTGGTTCTAGCAAAATCTTTCATCATCGTCTGCGATGGCACTGCAATGAACTAGTACACCAAGCTTCCAGGATTATCTATCACCAGCTGGTATGATCTGAAGAGAGAGTTGATTAAGAATTTCAGCATAATGGGAGACCAAGCACTATTATATGCCGAGCTAACTCTACACCAACAGCCGAAGGAATCTCTGGAGGATTACTTTCGCAAGTTTGTGGGACTGCGATCTCAGGCTCCTCATATTCCTGACGAAGCCGCCAAATTTGCAGCTATTCAGGGGCTTCGGCCGGGTCCTTCCGCCCAGCACATTGCAAGGGAAACACCAGCAACCCTTGGAGATCTCTATGAAGAGTTCAAAAAATATTGTCGATCCAACAATGATAACCGAATGCGGATTGCCAGAGAAGCCGTCCTGAAAAATTAGTATGATTTCCAAAACAAACAGCATCACTACAACCAAAACTACCAAAACTACCCATCACAAACCATCATGAATGTGGAGAACCCGCCTTCGCTCCCGCAGAACAAACCCATCTACCCAGAAAACCAATACCAGAGCCAAAGAAACGAGCCAACCCAAAGGGGGTGGAAGGGCTGGCAGAGGCCGAGGAAGAGGAAGGGGTCCACCTTCGGGACTAGAGCTGTTTTGCCAATATCACGGCAAGAATCACACCCATGGCACGGAGCAGTGCCGAGACATCAAGAGAACCATTGACAAGTTGAAGGCAGACAAAATCCAAGCTACACAAACGAAGCCATCCTCGGCTTCGCACCCCAACTCCCAAATCCAAACACAAACTCACCCTACCCAGCCATACTGCCCAGTTTATCCCTCTCTAACCTCAAACTTTGTCCATCCTACAACGGCGATGGTGACTAAATTTTTGCCTTCGCCGCAAACATTCCAGCATTACTATCCACAAACCCTGTACCCCCAATTCTACCCCCAAACCAGTCAACCCATCCCAAATAAAGACATTAAGGTAGAGGAATTACCACCTCCACCTCCTCCGTCACAAAAACAATAAGACCAAATCACAACAAATCCCTTGTCCAGCTATGGCCTCATCATGCCTATAACTGGAGGATCTTCGCTCGCCTTCGAGACGAAGAAGCAGAGAAAGAGCTATTTTCGCCAAGTCAACAACATTTCAGTTGACGGTCCCTACAAGAAATCGGAATGCTCTCACATGCCAATCACCTTCACCGAAGAAGATCTCAAACTCCACAGCTTCCCACACAACGACGCAATGTCGATTGAAGCCAACATTGCCGGCTGGAGAATTGGGAAAGTGCTAGTGGACACAGGCAGCTCTGCGGATATCATCTTGGCAAAAACTCTCAGATCAATGACCAACATTAACCCAGATAACTTGGAGCCATCAAATACGCCTTTGGTTGGCTTCGAAGGGAAGCGCACTGCAACATTGGGGAAGATTACACTGCCAGTATCTTTTGGCGATACATCAAATGCAAGAACTGAGTTCATTACCTATGACGTTGTTGACATGTTCTTCGACTACAATGTTATCTTCGGTAGAGGAGTCATAAATGCCTTCGATATTATCATAAGGCAAGCTTTCCTGTGCATGAAAATGCCAGCTCTCAAAGGCGCCATCACTGTCTTCGGTGATCAAACAGAGGCAAGAAGAATCGAATATGCTAACACCCGAGGCCAGAGAAAAGTTCATGTACTCGAAGAAAGAGAACCTATCTATCCTGAAGAGAAGCCAATCACTGAGAAAGATAGCAAAGCTATGCAAGGTGCAACAGAAACGAAGGAAGTGCAATTGCAGCCTGATGTCTTCGACAGAAAGGTCATTATCGGTTCAGATCTTGAGCTAGACGAAGAAGAAAGACTCATTGAGTTCTTGAGAAACAACAAAGATGTCTTCGCTTGGTCGAGCAAAGATTTGCCAGGCGTTGACAGGAGTATAATTGAGCACAAACTCGCTATCAGCCCTGACATGAGACCGAAGAAGCAGAAACTGAGGAAAATGTCCGAAGAAAAAATAAGCGCAGTCAAGGCCGAGGTGCAAAGACTGCTCGATGCAAATGTAATATGCGAAGTCAAGTACCCCCAATGGCTTGCAAACACAGTGCCAGTGAAGAAGAAAAATGGCAAGTGGAGAATGTGCATTGATTTCACTGACCTCAATAAGGCGTGTCCAAAGGACAATTTCCCACTCCCACGAATTGATAAAATCATTGATCAAGCTACTGCAAGTGAGATAATGTCTCTGCTAGATTGCTTCTCTGGTTATCATCAGATATGGATGAAGAAAGAAGATGAAGAAAAAACCAGCTTCATCACTCCAGTTGGCACGTTTTGCTTCGTCAGAATGCCAGAGGGGCTTCGCAATGCTGGTACCACTTTCTGTCGCATGTCAAGCACTGTATTCAAGGAAGAACTATTCAAAACTATACTTGCATATGTTGATGACATCTTAGTCAAAAGTATCAAAAGACAAGATCATGTCTCAGATCTGGCAGTTGCCTTCGCAAGAATGAGACAAGCGTGTCTCAAGCTCAACCCGGAGAAATGTGTCTTCGGAGTAACCAAAGGGAAGATTCTAGGCTGTCTGGTGTCAGCCAACAAAATCGAAGCCAATCCTGACAAGATCAATGCAATTCTCAACATGGAAGAACCAAAATGCATCAAAGATGTGCAGAAACTCTCTGGCAGAATCGCAGCACTTAACAGATTTATTGCAAAAGCAGCAGAACGCAGTTTACCCTTCTTTGCAACTCTCAGAAATGCATCAAAATTCGAATGGGGAGAAGAACAGTCGAAGGCATTCCATGAGCTAAGGCAATACCTGATGCAGCTCACGAAGCTGACAACACCTGACCCGAAGGCACCTTTATTATTATACATTGCAGCTTCGCAATCAGCTGTTAGTGCTGCACTCATCTCGGATAAGCTGATCGAAGGCAGAAATATACAGCAGCCTGTGTATTATGTTTCTGAGGCATTGAATGGGTCGAAGCTATTCTATACGGAGATCGAGAAAATGATATACGCTGTAGTGATGGCATCCAGAAAACTAAGGCATTATTTTGAGAGACATAACATCAAGGTGCTCACAGATCAACCACTGAAAGAGTTATTGAGCAACAAAGAAGTTTCAGTGAGAATACGCAAATGGGCCGCAGAGCTATCTGAATATGTTGTTGATTTTGAGCGAAGAACAGCAATCAAATCACAAGTCTTGGCTGATTTCATTGCAGAATGGACATCGCCTTCGGCAGGAAACGTGAACAGAGAGGAAAGCTGGTTAGTACACAGTGATGGCGCTTGGGGGGACAAAGGAGCTGGCATCGCAGCAATTGTGCAATCACCTTCGGGCATCAAAATGAGGTATGCAACGAATCTGGAGTTCTGCAGAAACAGTGACAGGAGTACGAACAACATTGCTGAATATGAAGCTGTACTATTGGGGCTCAGGAAGGCGAAGGCGCTGGGGGCTCAGCGCTTCATAGTGAAAACTGACTCGAAGGTAGTAGCAGACCACATTGAAAAAGAAAGTGTTGCAAAGCAACCTGAGCTGATCAAATACCTAAATACAGTTCGATCAATGGAGAAAAAATTCAAGGGTTTCACAATCGAGGACATCCCAAGGGCAAAAAATGAAGAAGCCGACGAACTAGCTAAAGCAGCAGCAAAGGGAGACAAGCTGCCACCCGATGTCTTCTTCCAGACATTGACAATACCTTCGATCAGAGAGCTTGACGAGCAGCCGAAATTGATCAATGCAATAAACTCAGAAGATTGGCGGTCATCCATAATGGCATATCTCAAGGGATATTATGAACCAGTTGATGAAGAAGATCTGAAAACAATGCAGCAGAGGGCAAGGTCATATCAAATCATTGACAACGTCCTATACAAGAAAGGAGTTGTAGCTCCTTGGCTTCGCTGCGTCTCAATAGGCGAAGGCAGAGAACTCATTCAAGAGATACACAGTGGCCTATGCGGAGCTCACTTTGGAGCGAGGGCAATTGTGGGAAAGGCAATGAGACAAGGATTTTATTGGCCTTCGATCATCAATGATGCAACCAACACTGTCAAGACTTGCGACGAATGTCAAAAATGTGTAGCAACCAGAAAATCGCCTTCGGAGCTATCATAGCTGATAACTCCAACCTGGCCATTACAAAGATGGGGCATCGATCTGGCGGGACCTCTTCCCACAGCTCAAGGAAATCTGAGATATGCAATAGTTGCAGTGGAATATTTCACCAAGTGGATTGAGGCAAGGCCATTAGCAAACATCACAGCGAAGACAGTCATCAAATTCTTCTGGCAACAAATCGTTTGCAGATTTGGAGTCCCAAGGGAAATAACAGCGGATAATGGGAAGCAATTTGACTGCGACGAATTCAGGCAGTATTGCATGTCTATCGGGACGAAGGCAAGATTTGCATCAGTATACCACCCCCAGTCCAATGGCGCAGTTGAAAGAGCAAATGGCATCATTTTCACCGCCATCAAAAAATGCCTTGCAAATTGTAAGAAAAAAGGCAAATGGGTGAAGGAAATGCCGAAGGTAATCTGGGCTCACAACACATCTACCTCAAGAGCAACTCAGTTCACACCATTCAAACAGCTTTATGGCGAAGAAGCAGTATGCCCGGAGGAGATTCTTCATAAGGGGCTTCGCACTCAGCAGGAAGCGCCCAAAGATAGCGAAGCTATAGACAAAGATCACACAGAAATATACAGGCTGCAAGCAGCCAAAAACATCTCCAAGTACCAGGAAGAAACGAGAAAATGGCGCGACAAGAAAGTAGTAAGGAAAGACATAAAGACAGGCGACTGGGTGCTAAGGAAGAGCCCGAGTATGCCTTCGGGAAAGCTGCAGAACAAATGGGAAGGCCCATTCTTAGTTATCAAGAGTAACAGACCAGGATCATTTCACCTGAGCGACGGAGAAGGCAATGAGCTGCCGCATTCATGGAATGCGGACAGCCTGCGAAGGTACTACCTGTAGGCACAATGTAATAATTGGCTTTGTAATCTATAAACGAAGTCAATTAGTATAGTAGATCTTTACTTTCGTCCTTCAAAAGCCCATACTCTTTTCCTCAAAGGGGAACCCTTACCAAAGGGGTGAGGTTTTTAACGAGGCGGTGCTAATTGTAACTCGTGAGAAATATATGAACGAGCTATTCCCCAAAGAAGTAGCATCAAAAGCCATTGTCTTCGACCAAATCGCCAGTATTCGATAAAACAAGTAGAACTGAACTGACCCTACCATGGGTAAGGCCAGTTCAGATCTAAATTGCTTACTCTAAGGAGTAAAAGGGGCTTCGGCTCAAATCATTTTCCAAATACAAAACTGCTTACTCTAGGGAGTAAATGGGGCTTCGGCTCAAATCATTTTCCATATACAATGCTTACTCCAACAAGTAAAAAGGGCTTTGGCTCAGATCAAACCTTGTATAATAATGCTTACTCAAAAAAGAGTAAAAGGGGCTTCGACTCAAACAACTCTCAAAATTAAAAACGCTAATTGGAGCATGAACTCCAAAGAGTAAACCCGGAGACAATTCCCCATCAAAACGCCAAAAATCGCCATCTGAGCGCGTCAAACAAAAAACACAAGCTCGCTTTGGGGGGAGGAGGCGTCTCTCTCAAAAACGAAAGCAAACCGAGTTTGATCTTTTTCATTCAAACAAATCAAACTTATACACGTGAACGGTCTTTCACACATCATAAACAAATTCATCTTCGCATGAATAAACACAAGCTCGCTTCGAGGGAAGGAGGCGTTTCTCTCAAAAACAAAAACAAATCGAGTTCATATTGATTCATGCGAAGATATAATTACATCACGAGCTCCATACATTTACACCAAGCATTCTCAAAACATTTCAAACATATATCCATAAAACTGCTCGCCAGACCTCCTAAAACGAGGAGCATTGTAAATGCAAGCAAAGTCCTTGACATCGGGTCCAACACCCAACGGCTCCATCTTTGGAACGCCCAGGGAAATAGCTTTGGCATTTCTCCTAGCAGCGAGCTCAACTCGATCTGAGCCGTGAGCAACAAACGCCGTGAAAAAAATCAAAAACAATGAATTCCGTGCGACGATAAAACTCGTGACAATACTCCAAAAAATCGTGATGGCTTGAGTTTGGATAAAGTCGTTGAAATTCCTTCCATGCGAAGCCAGAAATACAAAACGGCCCATCACGCATGGCCAGCAGAGTAAGTGCAAGCATTTCATCGTCCTGAATATACACAAATGTACAAGTTCAAAAGAACTGCCCGCTCAATAAGTCCTAAACTCTAATTACAATTCAAAAGGTCCTTAGACCTGTGGATCGACCCTGGGGGCCCCTTGGTCACCCTGTCCTTGCGAAGAAGAAGCACCGGCTTCGCAGGCAGAAGCACCAGTAGCAGCAGAACTTGTTTCCGCACCAGCTTCGGTAGCTTCTTTGACAGCGGCTTCCCTCGCGGCTGCTTCGGCTTCGGCCTTCTACTTCTTCAGCTCCTTTGACTGAGAATACAGAAGCTACCAAATAAAATAATAGAAAATTAAAAACAAAAATGAAACAAAGTAGACCATGATGGCAATTAACAAAGTACCTTCGCAAGCCGGTCGCGGACAATGTTCTGAGTCGCTTGACGACCACTGGCAACCCAGAAATATCTCAAGAAGAGCGCCTTCGCAACTAACAGCTGCTGCGGAAAATAACCAGTGTCGGCAGGATCTCTGGGAGCCGGATACGGATAGCCTTTCCGAACCAAGGGACTATAGTGATCACAGCCGTTGTCTGAGAGAATCTTCAGCAGGTTGCTTGAACACAAGTTGACAGCGAAGTCACTGACAACTTCCATGACATTTGAAAGCGAAGCAAATTCATTGTCAATCCAATTGAAAAGCTTGTCCAAGCTATACTCTTTGCTGGGAAAAGGAGCAGGCTCCACTCCAAACTGTCGCAGGGCCTCCTTGTATAGGCGATACAGCTTTAGGCCACGCTCCCAGGCAACATCAACTACACTTTCATTTTCCTTGCGAAGCGAAAGATTCGCAGTTTGCAGCGACAAGGCCTCACGCTCAAAATTTTCGCTGCGAGACCGATATGTATCGACATCGCCCGAAAGTTTTTCCTTGGCATCATTGAGTGTATTCACCTCACCTTTTAGGATGGAAATCAACTCAGTATCTTCAACAATTTTCTTGCGAAGGCCCTCTAGGGTGTCATCCTTGTCAACAATCTTAGCCTCCAAGGCAGAAACTTTCTCCTTAAGCAGGTTGGCTTCGCCAGCTTGAGTTTCCAAAGCAGCAATCTTGTCCTTAAAAGATTTGTTCTCACTAATAATGGATTCCTGGTCCTGGCGAAACAAATTCTTTTCTTTTTCAATATCTTCCTTGATCCTGTCAACAGTGGCTTGGATCCGAAGAAGCTCATCTTTTTCCCTTCGCAACTTCACTAGCTCTGCGCGCTAGTAGCAACCAAGTTGAGGTTGGGAACTTGAGCTGTCAACTCATTGATAGCCAAAACAACCTATGGTAGAGAAAAAAAAACTCGTTCCGTATTACGAGACCGACGAAACGAAGCTAAGGTCAATAACATAATCACAGACGAAGGCGATAAGGTCACACCTTCATTCCCGAAGCCAAAATGTTAGAACTTATGCTTTTGGGATCCAGTGTTTGAATAAGTCGTTGATATTCTGCAAGTAAAAAATAATAATAACACTGTTATCTTCGCAAAATAGCCAAAGTCAAAAGCCAGCTATAATCCCAAACAAAAAACACCTTCCCAAGCAAAGTCTTGCAGAGGCCCACCTTCGCGCACGCGAGCAGGTCCCTCTCCTTTGCCACCTACTTAAAAATCTCCTTCGCATTAGCATCAAACAGCAGAATAAACAAAGTCGCTAAAGGAAAAAAGGAAGCCATACCACAAGTACCTTCGGCAAAAGAAGGAATACCCCCCCCCATATCAACATCCATGTAAGCTTGAGAGGCAGCGGCCCTCTCAGCGGCTTTGGAAGTTTCAGCTTCGGCAACCTCTTTCCCCTTAGCCTGGGTATCCACGTCAACTGTCCCGGCAGCATGGGCCAAAACCTCCAAAGAGTCTCTGGCAGGAGGGGCAGAAGCCAATGCAGGCGATGGAGGGCTAACCGGCGGAGTGTCCACAGGGGCTTCGGCTGTAGGCTTTTCAACGTTGGTTTCGACATGAACCTCCTCCGGCACATTCCCAATAATGGGAGCACCCCGAATGGGGGTGTCCTCAAACATACTAATATCAATGCCATCGTCAAATGGATTCGGAACCCGAATATCCTCAGATGTTTCAGCAGCGCCTTCACAAGTAATATTGATATCAATCACGGGATTCTCCGTTAGGTACCTCGCTAGCAAAGGAAGACTTGAGCCCTGAAAGTAATTGCCAAAGAGTGCAACCTCACCTAAAAAATGTCATCTCCGCTGCGGGGGGCTGAGCTCACAAAGCCAGTGACAGGCGAAGCCGTCAACTGCGATGGAGCCGGAGCCGCCGCTGGTACCCGAGGAGGACGAGGTGGAAGACCACCGCGCAAAGCCGAAGAGGTGGCCCTGGTAGCCGGAGCCACGATGGACACAGGAACGGCAGCAATCGGCACATCTTGACGACGACGCTTCTCGGCAGACTCGTGAGAGCTGCCACGCTTGGCTGGAACAACGGAGGAAGTCGCCTTCGCGACTGTTTTCTTGCAACGGCCGCCTCCACGTCCAGATCGCCCTCCTCCGCGAGGAGCACACGAAGGAGCAGAATCATCTTCATCCTGTTCCTTCGCCTTTGATTTCCCTCTTTTCTCCTTCTTCTTCTCCTTAGTGGGGATGGGGACCTCTCGAGCATCGTAAGAAATCTTCAGTTCCTCAAAAACTCTGTTGAGTCTAACATGAACAAATTTGTCTTTGCAACTGCGATGCTTCTTGGAGTTATACGTTCCAAGAATGTCATTGGCTCGTTGCTCCACAGTAGCAACAAAATCCGCTGCAGCCATGCCTTCGGGGAGCTTCGCACCAAAATAAGGGAAAGAAACCTTGGTGTGTTCCCTAAAAGCTCTCCACTCAACCTTATAGGGCACCCAACCGGCAGACAGGAAATAAACTCCACAAGCAAGATCTGCAGCGATACCTTCTTCAATCAGATCACGGCTACAAATTGTTTGCGAAGCCATTTGAAAAGCCTTCCAACACTCGGAGAATCCAGGGCTTTCCACGTTAAAAACCGGGCAGGAAACAAACTTTAGCCAATCAATCTGGCTGTGCAGAGGGTAAGAGATAGACTTGGTCCCATCCTCTAGAATAGTCTCCTCCGAAGGTACCCTCACATAAAACCAATATCGTTGCTAGTCTTTGGTCCACTTGTTCCTCTGAGCGAAGGAAGTCTCAACCTTCGCAAAATGAGACCCTCGGCGGTGACCAATGAAAGTAACACAGCCGAAATCTAGAGTGAACAACTTGCCTTCGACTTCAGATGATTTGCTCTGATTGTGCCCCTCGTATAGCCGAAGAAACCCATCAACAGTAACCACCGAGTCATGTGTCTTCACAGCCCAAAAGAAGCGAAGAAGGTGACTAATTGCATTCGGCGGTCAGATGATGTAATTGTAGACCATAAGGAGCAATCATCTTCGCAATGATATTATCAATGGGCATCTTCAGGCCCACAATAAAAAAAATCTGTGAAAACCACAGCTTCGTCTTCGCGAGGATCAAGGGTAGTATCAGTACCGGGAGCACGGCCCCACCCCACGGGGAAATATCCTTTTTCCTCATAGAACTTGATGTCACGTTCGCCAACCTTGGATTTGCCGAAGACAAGTGTCTTCGCCTTCTTCTTGGGATCTACTAGATCCTCCACGTCAATCTCCACATCATCAAGATCCTCCTCCTCGCCACCATCGTCATCTTCGGCGCGTTCATCGCCAGAAGCTTCCTCAACAGTTGGAGTCTCATCTTCTATCTGTTGTGCAAGCTGATCAGCTTCAGTATCATCCATCCCACGACGAGGAGAAACTCCCGTTCGTTGGGCATCGGGGCTGCCTCCGCCAGCCATGTCAATAAGTATAGCAGTTTGCTTAGTGCACGCCGCTGCAGAAATAACAACAATTCTCAATATCTAAACGAAGGAAACCAGCAACAACAATAGTATCAAAAAATACAGAGAGATAACCTTACTTGTACAAGTGGGTATCACGAGGAGAAGCCAACACGAACGCGAAAGCGGTTATCAGGCTATGATCGGAGCAGGCGAAGAAGATTCAACAGCAGAAAGCGATTGATAGGGAAAGCGAAGAAAGGTAAAAAGGGGGACCCCTTCGGTCCTATTTATAGGTCAGTAAAAAAGTGACCGTTACCACGGCTCGGAAATCGAAAAGGCCCAAAAAAATCCAAAAAATAATACAAATAAAAATAAATAATAAAGTGAAAAACAGAAAAAAATACGGAATGCAAAGCCAAATCAGGAGCGAAGACAACGACTCGGGACTTACTCCAACGGGAGGAGGTGTTTCTTTGGAACAGGCGAAGGCAATCCTAAATTTTCGAGGACATCGGCCTGTTGGAGAAAGCCCTCGTCCGCGAGGGGCTACTGTTGGGGGATTGGCCTGTCAAGAAAACGCCTTCACCCGGTTACCTTGTTTCAGGTTCAAGGAAATTGCCTTCGCTACCTGTCCCCGAAAGGAAATTGCCTTCGCTTATGATAGACAGAAGTTCACCGTACTCACATGCGAAGGCAGTCTGTGAGCATCACCCACTCGAGTTCGGTTTCTCTTACCTTCGCTAGGAGATTGGCATTGATTGGCGGCCTGCTGCGCACGGCGCTAAGCAAACACTTAATGGTGATGCGAGGGCATTGCGAGGCCTTAAATTGCCTTCGCCACCATGACCATTTTTGAGGGTGCGAAGGCAATTCCCAGATTTTACTTGTGTATAGTTTGGTTCAGCTTTTTGTACAGGCCTAAGACAGGTTTGGGTGATGGCGACGCATTTCTTCTCTGAGCAGGAGAAGGCGCCGTTCAGCCGAAGGAGCTCAGAGGTGGTGAAGGTGACAGAGGTCGTGGGAGGCACGGTGAAGGCAGTGTGGGCCAAGTCCAAACCGAGTCAATGACGGAGTTGTTGGTCTACGCATTCACATTGAGACGTGTGAATGTACTCTAATACCCCTGGAAAATATATGTTGAATAGTCTAGAGGATGATGCCTGATTTCCAGGGGTATAAGGGGATGTAAAATGTGCCTCTTAACCTCCCTATAAAAGGGGACCTCCCACCAACGTGTAAAGGGCTGATTCCCGAGAACACTGTTGATAAGTAATTTACTGTTGCTTGTCTCTGTTCTCTGTCTTGGCTGTTGTTTGGGCTCATTGGCTTCGGCTATATCCCAACACTTCTTATATGAAAACTAGAAGCAATACCTCTCTCCAACTTCAACTGAGATGGCAAGAGGCAAGAGTAGAGCTTAGTGGGTAGTTTTGCTAGAGATGGAGAAGAAACCATGGAAAAAGGAGGAGATGAAAGGGGAAGGTCGGAAACAGAGGAGGGTGAGGTGGGGTTGTTTGGGTTAATTAGATACGTGCCATTACAACTTTTGTATTTTTAAGCTACACCACAACTATTTGCGAAATAGGCAAGGTATCATTACAATTTCGTCTTTATTGAAGATATGCCGTTATGTACCCTTCACAGTATTTATGAAAAAAAAATTGACCAAATGCCCATCTTCAACCTCCCATCCTATCTTTTTCCTTCCACTTTTCTCTTTTTTTCGGGCAAATGGTGGCGATGATTGACTGCTACGGGACAGCATGAGCAATATAGATCTTCTTCCTTCGCGAGGACGGGGCCTTGGAGGTCCTCATTGGCTTTCACCGCGCCGGAATACACCATGTTTTTTCGTCACCACCACTAGGCGAATCGCCTTCCTCGCGCTCCCCACCCCCAGGCCGATGAAGAGCAGCATGACCTCGCACATGAATTGACGGGCGAGGTGGCCATTGCTGTGCTCCACCGCCATGGGATGTTGCGAGTGCTATTGGCCTACTTCCTATGCGAGGATGGCACAATGGACCTCCTCACCGTCTTCCACTGGGCAGAAAATCATCAGTACTTCATCATTGCCACTAGAAGACCAGTTTTCCTCATGCTCCCCAACTCCAACACCTACATGCAGCAACACAACCTTGCATATGGATCTGGGGATGAATGGTGGTGATGCATCCTCTTTGGCCACGACGGCGTCTTTGAATTCGGTGGTCTCCAAGGGCATCCTCAGCCTCCCCTCCGAGGTGCCGCTCTCGCTCTCGCACAGCCGTGTGATGACGCCACTAACTTAACCGTGTCGCGGCACTCACTCTCGATGGGCGGTTGCTGCTACTCGGTGTCGGCGGCAAGAGAAAGGAAAAGGAAAGAAGGAAGATAGGATGGGAGGTTGAAGAAGATAGGTATTTTGGTCCAATTTATTTATAAACACAATGAAGGAGCACGTAATAGCATATCTCTACTCCTAAAAAGAACAAAGTGTGGATTTTTTTTGTGTGACTTTTACCCCCTACCGGTCATACTCACTGTGAGCATGCGTCCGCC
>CM014273.1:46241944-46323407 GCA_004135705.1 Alloteropsis semialata
TCAGATTGCATAACCTCCAAATAATCCAATCAAAATAAAATTAAATACATATAAAATTCAAAACATCTTGAAATTTTTCTTAGATGCTAAAAGCAATAATGATCCATTATGCTTTGATCTGGCATGATAGTAAATTAAGATTTTAAATTAATAGTTCTTATTAAAAACTAAATTTTAATCGTCCCCTGAGGTGTTTACACTCAAGATGGTTTTTAAAAATCTTAAAACTTTGTGAACAAATACTATAAATCAAAAGTGGCCATTTTGCTTTAATGTGGCATGATATTAAACTTACATTTTCAATAAAATTATACTACAAAATTGTCTTTAAATTATCACGTGAGCCATTTACACTCGTGATGGTTTTCATAAATCTTAAAACTTTCTAAACAAATACTATAAATCAAAAGTGACCCATTTTGCTTCGATCTAGCATGATATTAAATTTTGATTTTAAAATAGAAAATTATTATGTAAAAAATTATATTTAAATTGTCATATGAGTTGTTTGCACACGTGATTGTTTTCAAAAATATTTAACATTTATAAACAAATACTGGAAATAAAAAAAGACCAAATTTGCTTTGATTTGTTATGATAGTAAATTTAGATTTTAAATTAACACAGTATTGGAAAAACCATAGTTAAATTGTCACGTGAGTTTTTTTACACTCAGGATGGTTTAAAAAAATATTAAAAATTGGGGACAAACAATATAAATCAAATGTAATCCCTTTTTCTTTTATCCAATATGATAGTAAGTTTAGATTTATAATTAAAAATTATTTTGAAAATATATTTAAATTGTCACGTGAGTTGTTTGCGTTCGTGATGGATTTCAAAAGTCTTAAAACTTGTGAACAAATAATATAAATCAAAAGTGACCCAATTTGCTTTTGATCTTGCATGCTAGAAAATTTAGATTTTAGTTAAAAATTATTCTAAAAAATATATTTAAATTTTCATGTGAGTTGTTTACACCGAGATGGTTTGCAATATTATTAAAACTTTGTGAACAAATTATATAAATAAGAAATGACCAATTTTTCTTTGATCTGACATTAGAAAATTTAGATTTTAAATTCAAATTATACTAAAAAACTATATTCGATTTGTAACGTGAGATGTTTACACTCTGAGATGGTTTGAAAAATCTTTCAACTTTGTGAACAAATAATACAAAATCAAAATAAAAACATTTTGCTTTGATTTGGCATGTTAGTAAATTTAGATTTTTGAATTAAAAATTTCTTTAAAAATTATATTTAAATTGTCACGTGAGTTGTTTAGACTCGGGATGGTTTTCAAAATCTCAAAGCTTTGTGAGCAAATACTACAAATCAAAAGTGATCCATTTTGGTTTTATCTAGCATAATAATAATATAAATGTTTTGTACTCGCTTGAATAATATAAATATTCATGGATCTCTGCGCATGTCCCTATGACTATTGTATGTTTGTTGATCTTAATACACGTGTTTTTATGGCAAAGTTTATCTCGTTCACAGTTTCTTTTGCTCCCAAAACAACGCAAGGGCAGGAACCCAGTCTCAATAGAGACGAAATTGTAATGGCACCTGGCCTATTTCACAGACAGTAGTGGCGTAGCTCAATAACGTAGAAGTTGTAATGGCACATATCTAATTAACCTGGGTAGATTTGCCAGAGAGGAAGAAGAAACCATGGAAAAAAGGAGATGAAAGGGGAAGGTCGGTGGTGGGAGGAGACAAACCTGGCTAGGCTCTTCTGTATGTTAGCAAGGTGGGGCAAGTGATAAAACTTGGGGGGTAGGGCATGAATTCGGAGACGAGCCAGGGCCTCGTGCGATTTATTTTTGCAGTAGGCTGACGATGATGCTAAGAGATGTGGCATGGCACAGCTTATCTGTTGAATTTCGATCCAACGGTCATTAACTGGAAAGATTTAGGTTGGGACTTTCTGTTGACAGATGACTAATTAGACACTTGATTTATTTGATATTTTCATTTGAATGACATTGGTACAGGGATGCAACTCACAGAACGCAGCGTGTAGTCTAGAATATACCTCCATATTTGAATGAAGTAGCCATACTCGTAGGACATCACGACACCTTTGGAAAATCATCCAGAATTTAAGCACAAGTCTAGAACATTTAGTGGAGCAACAACACTTCATATTCTGATACAAGAGCAACTAAAGCCTGTATGCCCTCAAAATGTGACATGTTTACAGTCAGTACTGATGATTGCATGAACCATAACTGCTAACATTTCCACAGATACCATACATTACAAAAGCCAAACACTTCTACAGGGCAAAAACACACACTGGCAGGTCAGATGAAGGGGTTATATACACGTTATGAGTCAGATCCTCCAGCAAGCTCTTCAGGCGATATGTCAGACGCTTCAGGTTTCCTGTAATCAAGCATTTCAGGGCAGTACCGCCTCGAGAGCACTTCCACTTGCTCGATGAAAGGCCTCTCTCTGTGGCCACCGATCATGCGGACCATCTGGTTCCACCGTCGACGGCAATGCTCCCCAGACCTGAATAAGTGAAATGAACCCGCTATTGTAACTGAACTGGACATATACCAGTTGCCATAAAATATATGGACCATTTACGAAAACTACTAGATACTACCAACAGACCGCATTGAAACAAACTCAGCAGTCAGAATTCACCTGTGATCAAGAAGTCTCTCCCAGTCAACATCTTCAACACAAACAGCATCAACCTTTTGAAGCCTGGTTTGTTGTTAAGAAAGTCAGTGCAGGCTATATAGTGTATCATGATAACAAATATGGAAAAGAAAAAAACTAAGATAATGAGACTAGGGGACACCACCAGGAGGAATACGCATAGAACTCGAACATAACATCCACAGTTCCACACATTGGCTGAACAAGATACTTAACACTTTGTTCAGGTACACATATTGACCAAACCCCCTTTCAGTTACATGATTTCATGACCTTCCATGTAGTTTACTCAAAAGCAGAGAGACCATTTAATATTTTCCTTACTAAAATAATACACTCCCTACTCCAATAATATAGCTAGTTTTAGGCTTTGCCTAAGTCAAACATTTTCATGTTTGACCAACAATATCTCTAAAAAATTGTTTATTTCAAATAGAAAAAGTGACATGTTATGAATTTTACACCATTGTTACATTGTCAATCGTTATGATTTTATTTTTGCTATTATAGTCAAAGTTAAAAAGATTTGACTTAGGACACCTAAAACTAGCTATATTCTGGGACGGATGGAGTAGATTTAAATTTCATAGGCAGTTTTAGGTCAGATAATAATCATAACCCAAACTTCTAGGAGATGATATATATCATTTAAGTGACATAGTATTCGATATGCATTATGCAATCTACAAAAACTTACGCTTCCATCAAAAGATAATCGTCAGTATCTGCCCAGATTCCTTCTTTAACCAGTGGCGATGCTAATTGCTGGTACCTGTTATCCATAAGTTTCACTTAATGACTATGTCATAAGCTAGAAACAGTAAATTAGGACTGAAAAAACAAAATTAGCAGTACATAGAATGGGGTTCCAATAGTCAACGCTTGTCAAGCTGACACTATTAAAACCCCAAGCGCTTTGAAGCTAACAAGCATTTTACAAAGGTGGCAATACAAGCATGTGAGCTAAGAAAATGGGAAAGATAGTCAATATGTAGTTCTAATAGTTCAATTCTTAGCAGAATCTGTACCAATGGCAGAGCCCATGCCTCACTGGAATATGTCTAATAATCAAATACACCAAAGAGATATTAAACATTGTCTAAATAGTGTTTTTTAACTTCTATAGACAGAACTGATGCAATGCATGGACAATGATGTATTCACTGTACTTCAGCTCCAATGATGTCCCAGTCAGTTTGAGAAAAACAAGAGACCAATATAAAAGAAAATGCAGAAAAGCTAACTGTACTCCCTATTGTTTTAAATATATGACGTTTGTGAACTGATTAAGTTGTCCTAACATAATATTTTTAAAGCCAGAGGGAGTCAAAATTAGGCACTGATTCAAAGAGGAAACTATGGTAATGCATTAAATGGGCTAACAAAAGACTAACCACTTCAAGCAGCAGTCCTTGTTACTACGGGTTGTTAATTTTTCACTGATGGCCTCCCAGGAAATGTTATCTCTTAACTGTCACAAAAGTAAACAAAACACTTGATTATATGGAATTAAGGAATGCAACAATATGAAAGTGCACTGATGGAAGATTGTAAACATGAAATCTGATGTGAAATGCACATTATGTACAAGGGTAAAGAATCACACACCTGACGATGGCTAGGAGCAATATTTTGGTGGGCTTTCACACGCAAGTCTAAATTTACCAAATCAAACAAGTTTTGGTATTCATCCTGAGTCCAAGCCCCTGAGTATTTACCAATTAAAGAAGGCACCAAGATCAACAAGTTGGTAAACTAAGCCTTGATCTTATATTATATAATGAAACTTCCTTCAAGGTAGAAAAAACATAGAACACATGGTTTACATTGTGAAGACATGTTTACTCATTACTCAAAATCTAATTAATTGACAAAACACCTTCTAACTTAAGATACAAATCCACATGCAGTCTACCTATGTAATACAAAAGTACCTATCGTTTGGCATTTTCTCCAAATAGGTGCCTGCAATTTCAAAGCTACATGACCCAATCAAACGAAGTTTGTAATTGTTGCATTGGCTATGCCTGTACATTTTAACAATATATACCCCAACCAACCATCTACTCCAAAGATGCAGGTCCGATTATTGAGAATCCTGTATGGTTCATACCAAGTTTCAAATGATATACTACGAACCATAAGCACATTCTGTGAAATTATTCCTTCCAATGAAATCTGAAATTTAACACAAGCTATGAAACAAAACAAAAATAAACTACAGTAAAAAGCTGCTCTACAGCTAATCCAAGTATCTTGTTTTTTTACTAAACCAATTTTCCCGAGTGACATGAAAATAATGCAAAAGGAACACATTCTGGTAAGAGTGTACAAAAACTAGAACAATGTGGAGAATCATGCAATAACAAAAATAATCGTTTATACATTAAAGAATCAAGTATATGGTGATGAATCAGCTTAATTGATAAGCTCAGTGACAAACACCTTTTTTCAAATTTTTGGGTTTCATTCGTCTCCAAGTATCTTTTACATGGATTTCGCTCTTTCCAAGTTCTTTTGCCAATTCCTTCCATCCCGTGCCCTTATTTTCAACAAACCTGTGTCATGCATTGCAATCTTAATCATATGAAGCCAATCTGAAAACAAGATCCTAAGGCTACTCCCATGTCGCAATCCAAGAATGATACAAGGTGTTGCTTCCTAGGGTCCAAACACAATTAATTGCTGTATGATGTTTTGTCTGACAATTGACACAAAAAAGTATTGAGGAAACAGCATCACCCCAATGCTACTGTGCTATTTTCTATGATTGAATTTCATGCCCAAGCTGCATCTTGATGAAGATACAACTTTCTTTTCACCCATCAAATTTCTGCCAAATCAGCAAAAATCCTAAAGGCAGATCATTTAATGTGTATGATAGTAAACATCAGGAGTAGCCTAACATTACTTCTCAAGATAAAAGCCAAGAAAGTATGCTGCAGTAAGGGTGATGTGCAACAGCTAGGATCTATATTATGCAGTAAGTAATATGATACACAATGGTACCAAGAGATAGAATATCGCATCTAAGCAGAAGCATCAGTCAAAATTACAAAAAAAAAAAAACTTCTTAAAGCAAGTTACTAATCTTATACACAAAGTACCAAAGTTGCTAACCCACCTTTTGGCTTTTGCTCAAGGTTGTGAACAATATCTTAAAGGCCATAGATGGAGAAGGCAGAGAGCTATATAGAATACTACAATACATGCCAATATAGCTAATTTGACTTCAAAAATGCAATGATGCTAGCAGTTATCTCTTCATCTCTTATCGCAAATTTGAATAGCAAAGAATCAAGAAAGAATTGAGGACTAGCATTCATGAAATCCAAGTTATTGGTTGAGTTCTACACTAAAACATAAAATAGAAACATATGAATTCAGCCAAACTATATTAGAGAATAATAAGATTATTCCTCAACACCAAATACAGTAACACTGCATGGTAATGGACAGAATAAAATATAGTTAATATGGTATCAGTAGGAGAACTTTATGGTACCTTCGAACTATCTCGTACTCCTCTTCAGTCCATTTACGTTCATCACTCCTAAAAAGTAAAATCCGTGCTCGTTTGTATACGGCCATCACAGGTCTGTGAGGCAATGATGTTGCTGCAACAAAAATCATTAATGAGCCATCTGCTACCCAGATCAAGAAAACATACACTTTGCTCAACAAGGTTTAAGTAATGTTACATTATTCACTAGTTGATTTCCCAAACTATGTGCAAAGTGCATATTCTGTGAGAACAATGTTTGAAGTCAATTATTGTTTTCAGCATACAAATGAGCCAAAGACTAATTTCAATTTGTGTTTACAGATTTACATGTGTAACTGATATTATCATAAAAAAGGTCACGCAGTATAAGAGGGGCAATGCAAAAGAGATAGCGCCAGATGTTTTTGGCTTACCTATTTCTGCCCAACAACCCCTGACCTCTGGATGTTTCATGCAAGATCGAATCATCTCCAATCCTTTCTCTCCCAGTTGCTTCGTCTATATTGAGAAAAACATTAACATAATTGAAGTTTGGACGATGTTGAGCATGAAACTTAAAGTCATCCATTTATTTATTGGTAAATAGAACAAAGTGGAAACATTATTAACATAGAAGCTCCAAAATAATTAATGCACATGACAGAGGTTACTATCAAATATGGGAAACAAGAATACCTAAAAAGTATAGGTTAAGCCTCTGTAAATAACATCCTCCCCCATTAAAGTTAACACAAAAAAAAATATGAGATAAATAAGCATAACAAAAGTTTACATGAATGCCAAATGCTCAGTTGAGGTTTCTTATACAAAACAACAGTACATGCAAATATAAGTGCAACATGACAAGTTCAATTCATCTTTCAACAAATAACTGAAAGTAGCCTTGTAGTATAAAGGTTGAACTTGGACAACGAATTGTCAAAATCCATCTGTGCAACGTAAAGAACCACATCACTGAGTAACGACTAATAGTATATCTATGTGATAGCTTCCGATCCATTAAGTATGCTAATACATGATCATACACTTATTAGCAAGCAAAGGCACTAAACAGAAACACAAATAATTTATGATGAAGCAAACAAAACAAACTATAAAACAAGAAAGATACCTCTGTGTATTTCTTGATGGCTTCCATTAGTATCGCATCTTCCTCTGCAGTAAACCGTTGGCCATGCACTAATCCAGAATCACCACTCCCATCACCGTCTTCATTATCACCATCTATATTAAACACCTCGACATCATCAGTGAAGCTCACTTGTTTACCCTTGTCCTTTTGACCTGCCACGTTTACTTTTTCACTTTTGCCACCATCATCCTTATCCTTACTTGATTTTTTCCCTTTGTAGCAATTCTTGTCATCTCCAGTTGGTGTATTCTGACTTAGGTCTACACCAAGATTATCTCTCTCCTTTCTCTTTTTTTTGGCCTCTGTCTTCTGCCCCATCTTTGAAATGTCAATATCATGGCCCCCTTCCAAGGTAATTGAACGCTCCTTCCTTTTCCTCTTCTTATCACCCCCTGGAACAATTTGGTCACCAGAAGAACCATTCGAGGAAGTGTCACCATCCCAGTGCTTCCGTTTGCCCTTCTTTGACTTACTATCATGTTCTCCTTCTCCCTTATTCCTTTCTACATGCTCTGCCCCAACACTTTCATCATTAGCATCAAGTATCTGCTTCTGACTGATAGTGTCAACCCCTTTATCTTTCTTCTTTTTCTTGTCTTTCTTTACATCACTTCTGCTCATGATGACCTCTGCATGCTCCAAGCTTGATTTTTCAGTCATCTCAGCTGACTCTTTATCTTTATTTTTTTTCTTCTTGTCGTTCTTCACATCACTTATGCTCATGGTGACCTCTGAATGCTCGAAGCTTGGTTTTTCAGTCATCTCGGCTGACTCTTTATCTTTCTTCTTTTTCTTCTTGTCTTTCTTCACATCACTTATGCTCATGGTGACCTCTGAATGCTTGAAGCTTGGTTTTTCAGTCATCTCGGCTGACTCTTTATCTTTCTTCTTTTTCTTCTTGTCTTTCTTCACATCACTTTTGCTCATGGTGACCTCTGCATGCTCGAAGCTTGTTTTTTCAGTCATCTCGGCTGACTCTTTATCTTTCTTCTTTTTCTTCTTGTCTTTCTTCACATCACTTTTGCTCATGGTGACCTCTGCATGCTCGAGGCTTGGTTTTTCAGTCATCTCGGCTGACTCTTTATCTTTCTTCTTTTCCTTCTTGTCTTTCTTCACATCACTTTTGCTCATGGTGACCTCTGCATGCTCGAAGCTTGGTTTTTCAGTCATCTCGGCCGACACTTCAGCTTGCTCCATCTCAACGTTATGATTCCTGTCACCAGATTGACTTGATATATTGCCCTCGCTGCCATGACCTTTGGCCTTGTCTTTCTTCCGCTTTCTCTGCCCCTTCTCTTTCTTGCTCCTCTGGCCTTTTTCCTCCTCTTTGCTGCCTATCACAGCCTTCTCCCCACTGTACTCTGCAGCAGAACCCCTCTCCATTTCCTGTTCAATGCTGGCCAAAAAATTTAAGAAATGAACCCAAATTATTATTCAGTGTGGCCATGCAAGTACAATATCCAGTATTGCAATTGACCAGTGGCGGAGCTAGGATTTTTGCATGCGGTATGCCAAACCAAAATGTTCATATGCAAACCGGGAAAATCCATTTAGCAATTCGGTAAAGTTTCATAACAATTACCCAACAATTCGGTACACAACTACTAAATGGCATAATAAGTCTCAGATTACAATCCAGATAGTTTTAAAACAGCACACTAATAGTTCACAAATCCTACAACCAAATCGCATAATGCATAAGTAATTGACCAATACATCACTGATTTTGGGGATAACAGTAAAGTTAGGGTTAGGGATTTGGGGAAATCTAAAGAAAATGCAGGGGAGAGCAGAGGGGATCGAGTTCTCACCGGTTGGGGGGTGGGGCACGGCCACAAGGGCCGCCCGGCGCAGCCTAGCTAGGGACGCGGGGACGGCCGGCCGAGAGGCCGGAGAACGGAGGCGGCTTCCCGGGGATGTGCTGCCCAGCTGGGGCCGGCCGCCGGGGGACGAGGCCTGGGCGGAGCCGGGGCGCGCCGGCCGCCCGTCGCCCAGGAAAAGGGTGGGAGCCGCGCGCCGCCGCCTGGAGGTGCAGTGGAGCCGTGGAGGGCTGGAGGGGCAGGCCGGCAGCGAGTCGGCGCAGCCCCGGGCGTACGCGACTCGCAAGCGGCTGCTGGACAGGAAGGCTCGAAGGGAAATTGGGTTTTTTATTTTTATTACATACTACATGTATGCTTGTTGGGCTGGGCCTAGGGTAAGTCCACTGGATCCGCCGGTGCAATTGACCCGTCTCATCGTAGGCAAGCATGGAATTAAAATATTATTGTGTAGCTTGAAATATGCCTATGTGTTTTTTGATCTTTTGGGTTGAGAGGAAGAATCTTTTTTTTTCCTCGAATATGGGTTGAGAGGAAGAATCATCCCTGTCCTCTTCCGTAAAATTTTAGAATGCAAGTTTTGAGCAGTCGAGTTTAGCTGCACTAGAAGGAAAATATACTTCGGGGCCTAGAAAATTTTGGTAGTCATATTCTTCAGCGGGCTTGTCAATCCTTGGACCGGAGCATAATCCACGGAGTTCACATGAAAAAGGCCAAATCACAAGCAAGGAAGAATACCGGAGGAAGACGAGTGTCCTACCTTGTCCCAAGTCCTGCTCGAGTAGCCGGACGCTGCCAACTCTTGAGCTCTGCAGCAGCCGCCTGGATGCTCGCGGGCCGCCCTAGCCGATTCGGCAGATGGGACGCCGCCCACGCTCCCCCAACTCCCTCGCGAGGGGTTATGCAGTGAATGGAAGAGATCCGTAGGGTTGAGGGCAGGATGAGACGAGCGGCTTGACGGACGGGAGGAGGCGCGGCCGGCGAGGTGGGGGATTGGAAGGAGTGGCGGCGCCGCGGCGGGAGAGAGCAAGGGAGCGACTGGGAGAGGATGGAGAAGGACCCTGGCTGGGTTTTTGTGTTGGGCCGGACCAACGAAGGGCCCTACGTTGTGCACGCGAATCACGCAAAAAGTTAGGCCTACAAGCGGAAGAGATCGGCCCAGTACTAAGGCCAACACCTTAAATTCTGCTTATGGCCAAAATAAGCTGAAATTAATAGCCAAACGGCGTGTTTCTTTCAGCTTTTTCAGACCGCGCTTCTCCCCACCACCATCATTTGTACTAAAACGCAGAAGCTAGTCCGGACTCGCTTCGTATTTTTAATAGTTGTGCGGCTTATCTGAGAAGCGCTTCTCTGGACCGCTGTTCCAAACAGGGCCTAAGATAGGTGAACCGTTTTATTTTATTTTTTTGCTGGGCAATCGGTTTTACTCGGTTTGGTGTATTGGGTTGGGCCTAAAGTTCGGTGCACAAAATCCACAGATCAATGTCCACTATGTCGATGGTGGGCGGATTCCGGTGGTGGTCTATGGACGGGAGGAGCACAACAACAGTATCATCTGCAGGAGGTTTGACATCGGCAATTTTTTCTTCGTTTTCTTCTTCTGCGTTGATGCTTGAATCTTTTGTGTGCTCCTTTGGATTGTTTGTGGCCTTCTCGTCGATGGCAACGCCGATTTCGTGACCTACAATATGACCCTTGTTCGAAGTAGACTCGAGTGCTTTTACCGGTGGAGTGTTCATCGGGATTTTGTCCCTCCATGGAGGTCTCCCTTGGAGGTTAAGGCTTCACTTGCTCCTGTATGCGGGCTGGTGTTCTTGGATCCCCTTCGTGGGAATTGAAAGCTTCATTCTGGATCTTCTTCATTGTAGGAGATAGAGGAGGACCAGGCTGCACCAGCGATGGCCCGCGACGGCGAAGGGCACTGGATGATCCTGTAATGGACTTATATGTAATTTTATTTTTTCAAGGGTTCCTGTAAGGGGCTTGGTTGTAAGAATATTGTATCAATAAAAATCCAACCCTTTCTAAAATAATGCAGGATAAAATTGAAAACCGACGGCTTCGGTATCTGTAACGATCGATTGGAGTTCGGTGGGCACCGAATGGCACGGAAGTTCCATTGGACACACAATAACTAAGGTCAATCTCAATTTGCTGCTGGGTGCCATCTACAAGAGGGGACAGAATAGCAGCCCTAAAGTTTGCCTTCCGCTCCGCAACATAGCTGCGCTAAACAGTAAACACAACGATAGCAACTGAAGCTGCCAGGGGAAATATGACATCACAACGGGGAGGCTCCGATCCAGAAATGCTATAGCAGCTATGTAACATCGCTATGGCCTGTTATTTTGAACAGTGGGCATAATCATTGCTTAGTTCGCAATTTCTATGGATATGCAACCCCTCTTCTCACTCAACCTGACAGTACGATGGCCTAAACCGGGTGGAAAATATTCTTTATAGTATAATGTTGACAATCAAAATTGGCACAAGGACAGCAAGGCAGGAAGAACCGGTGGAACCGATTTTTCAAACCGGTGGAACCGGTTTAGCACTGTTGCCTGTTCGACAAGGTAAACTGGTGGAACCGGTTTAGGGAACCGGTGGAACCGGTTTTCCCCGAGTCCTAGTAGGATTGGACTCTTTTATAGATCAGAGTTGTAATAGGACTTTTCTTGCGGGATACGACCTTCCCACCCTATAAATATGAAGGGTCACGGCCGATTGAGATACATCCAATCGATCAAAACATTTATTACCTTTACTTTTTTGTCATCTCCAAACCCTAGCTTTTCCAACCCTAATTCTGTTCGTTCTTCGTCTCTACGGCGTTTTACGGCGCTCTGAGTGGCCTGCCGATCTCAGAGAAACCCTAGGCGCGCCTGCCCTGACGGGTCCCTCCCGGGCCGGCGATCTTAGGTCTACGCAGCTGCCCCCGTAGAACCGGTTTCACCGGATCTACAAACCGGTTTTACCGGTTTCGCCTGGGACTACTGCAGTCGATCGATCCGTCGCGGATCTCACGCGTTCTAGCGCAAGTTCGGTGTGTTGATCAGAAAAAGCGTCAACACATTTTTGGCGACTCCGCTGGGGAATCTGGAAATCTTGGTTTTAATAACCGATTGTTCAAGCCCTAGCCAGATGGGATCTATTTCAGATCTTGACAAGGACAACATCGTTGTTCCCTCTATGGAGGAGATCAGCGAGGAGGAACGCCTGAAGTTTGAAGCGGCCCAGGAATTCTTCAAGACTCAATTCTTGATGGGGCTCAAGAAGGATCGCCACGGCAAGGTGACAAGAACTCAAGATTTCATGATGCCGGCGTTCGTGATGAAGGATCAGAAGGTGGAAAAAATCCCTCCGGTAACGGTACACCCACCCAAAACTTCTGTTCTTAAATCTAATGAAGAGCTTAATGCTGCGTTTTCAAATACTGAAGAATTAGTATGCTCACTTGCGGGTAGATTAGAAAATATTGGTAAATTGGTAGAATCTTCTGTTTATACACAAAATTTACCACCTATGCAATATGAGGATATGCATGCTAGTGTGTCGGCTACACCAGGAAAAGCACCTGAAAACTCTATGTATGGTATGCCGACAAATTTTTATCCAGGACAGGTACCGCCGCCAGCGCATGTTTCGCCAGCCTCGGCGAAACCGGTTTCACCGGTTACAGAAACCGGTGGAACCGGTTCTGCTGTTCAGGCTGGACAGCAGCTTGTTCCACACGTCACAGCTCCTGTTTCGGTGGTCCCTAACCGAAATCCAGAGGCTGTTAATGGGTCTGCTTACATTAGAACACGTGCTTATACATCACCCCCTATACCTAATCAAAACATTAATTCTAGTGGGATTCCTAATGATGTATATGATCAATATTTGCGGCAAAGTTCTGCTAGCATGCCTCATGTTGTTCCAGTTCAAAATACAGCCACAGCGCAATCTGATCTAACTCGTTCAAATTTATATGCTGAATTTTATAAAATGAAGGACGAGTTAGCTACTATGATGCAGGATAAGCTTGGCATTGATATGGGTAATTCTAGATTATATCAAAAACCATATTCTGCTAATTTTGATGCTGTAGCTTACCCCAATAATTGGCGTGTTCCTGATTTTATAAAATTTAATGGTGATGATAGTAAAACCACTTGGGAACATGTTAGCCAATATATTGCTCAACTAGGAGAAGCTAGTTCTAATGATGCCTTGAAAGTTCGTTTATTTTCTTTATCTTTGACTGGAACGGCTTTCTCTTGGTTTTCTTCATTAACTCCCGGCTCAATTAATTCATGGAATCAATTAGAGCAAAAGTTTCATGATCATTTTTATAGTGGGAGTGTTCAGTTGAAATTAACAGATTTAACATCGGTTAGACAACAAAGAGATGAATCTGTTGTTGATTATTTTAAACGATTCAAAGAAACTAGAAACCGATGTTTTAATTTGTCGCTTTCTGAAAGAGATCTTGCTGATGTTTCTTTTAATGGTTTAAGATCCTCTCTTAAAGAAAAAATAGAAGGCTTTGAATATTATTCGGTTAATCAAGTGCAAATAAGAGCTTTAGTTGCTGAAAACCGAATTAAAAATAGTAAGGATACATATAGGACTCATCGTTCCAATGTTCATGTTGTTACTTATGATTCTAGTAGTTCGGACGATGAGGAAGATGTGTATGTTGCTGAACTTATATGGCCTTCTAAGAATAAATCGTACACTTGTCCATCTCTTAAGCCAATTCAAAAGAATCGGAAAGAAGAAGTGCGATTTACTTTTGATGTTTCCAAATGTGATCGTATTTTTGATGAATTATTGAAGAATGGAAACATTAAAATGTCTCATACTATTCCTCCACTTGAAGAACTCAAAAAACGGGCATATTGCAAGTTGCATAATTCTTTTACGCATGCTACTAATGATTGCAATGTTTTCCGTCGACAGGTGCAATCGGCCTTGAATGAAGGACGTTTGACACTACATGAGATGCAGGTGGATAAAGACCCTTTTCCTGTCAACACCCTTGAGATGCAAGCTCCCAAGATTCTGATTCGGCCGCATCAAGTCGAATCAACTAAAGGAAAAAATGTTGTTGTGGGTGATGAGAAGCCAAAGCCTGAAAATTCGAAGGGAAAATCAATTGTCAGGGAAGTGGTGTGTGAGAAAACCCCCAATGGCAGAGAGACGTTCAAAATCACTGCAAGAGTCACGGATCTCGGGGGGCAAGGATCATCCAAGAAGCCGTTTGAGCCTGTACAGGACAAACCGGTTTTACCGGTTCCTGAAACCGGTTCCACCGGTTCTACTCAGGAGCGCCCGAAGATGTTGAAACCTAAGCGTCCGGAGATTGGAACTTGGAAAGTCAACGTGGCCAAGGATCAGGGGAAAGTTGCAAAGCCAAAAGTGACCTATGACCAGTTGTTTTCCAAGTATGCAAATCAGGCCAGTTGATGAGGATTGGCCGGCAAAAAAGAGAAAAAGGTCACCTCCACGCCAAGAGAAGCTAATTTCGCCTCCAAAGGCGAATGACAGGTGGAAGGGTGACAATGCAGGTTCTTATTATCAGAAGGACCATTATCAAAACATGCCATGGATGCCTCCGTACTACAATCATCAATATCCAGCATGGGATCACAATGGGATGAATATGCCTTATTACCCTGCACAATATCCTCCTTTTCATCCAGGGTGGGGTAATAACAGAGTTCCTGCACATGAGAGGTTGGAGTATAACCGTTCGGCTCCTCGTCGATCAGGTTGGGACGTGCCACCTCAAACCGGTGGAACCGGTTCAGCAAACCGGTTAAACCGGTTTCCCCAGAGGAAACAGCCTTCTCCTCCTAAGCAAGTTTATCAACCCAAGAAGATGGAGGAAGTTGTACAAAAGATGGAGGTCGACCAGGAGAGGACTACTGCTGCTGACATCATCCAGATTGGTGACTTCCAAGTGAATTTGAAGGACGATGGCAAGATGCCTATGATAATTGGAGATCAAGTCAAGCCATCAGTCCAGGAGAACGTCGCTTAGAGCCTAATGTGGGTAAGAAGGTTGAAATTGACAGAACTAAATACCTTATGCCTAGATGGTGTCCTCCAGGTTTGACGCGAACACAAAAGAGGAAGTTGCAACGACTGCGTTTTCAAGACCAGAAAGAGAAGGCATTGGAGAAACAGAGGGATGAACACTTCAACAAGTACAGGCCAATGATCCCTCCAGGCAAGGGGTGGAAGAAGACCGAAGCTCCAGAACAGAAACCGGTGGAACCGGATTCCAAACCGATGGAACCGGTTCTACCCCCTACGCCGTCCACTACTGCACCAGAACCGGTGGAACCGGTTCTGAAACCGGTGGAACCGGTTTCTGCTGATCCAGGTCCATCCCGAATTGCGTCTGAAATTTCTGTTACTCCTGCGTTTGATCAGAGATTGTCATCGGATTCCCAGCACATGGACGATGAACAGCTAGTTGATTATGGGTCGTCACCTGAACATATGAGTGTTGATGCTAATGTGGTGCACCTATCTTCGGATTATTACATTATTCCGGAGGATGAGATCGCTCATTTAGATTTTGGCCCGAAAGAAGCTATATTTAAAAGGCCAAAAGATTCTGAAAATCACTTGAAGGCGCTGTACATGAAGGGACATATCAATGGGAGGCCGATTTCAAGGATGCTTGTTGACACTGGGGCGATTGTCAATTTGATGCCTTATGCTGTGTTCAAGAAGCTTGGTGGACTTGATGATGAGTTGATCAAGACCAACATGACTATCAGCGGTGTGGGAGGAGGCGAGCCTATGAGTGCTAAGGGCGTTGCTTCTATGGAGCTCACCGTTGGGAGTAAGACGTTGGCTACCGCTTTCTTCGTCGCCGAGACCCAAGGTAACTTTAATTTAATATTGGGTCGTGATTGGATTCATGCGAATAGATGTGTACCTTCTAGTTTGCATCAATTTCTTATTCAATGGGTAGACGAAGACATTGAGGTTGTACATGGAGACACATCGGCTTGTGTTGCAGTGGCTGATGGATCTACTATGTCTATGCATGATCATGTTAAGTGCTTGACAGGTTTAGATATTTCTGATTATGAGATGATCAGCTGTACTAGAGATGGCTTCGTGCCTGCTGTTTTAAAGCCGGTTGAGTATCGGCTAAATATTTGATTTGAATTAATGAATAGTTCAGAATGGTTGCAGCAGAGACGTGAGCACTATCGGGCACAAAAGAACGATATGTGTGAAGCTATTGAGGACTTTGATGACATGAGTAAATTAGGACAAGGTTTTACGTCGGCTGATCCTTTAGAGGAGATTGATATTGGTGATGGTACTGTACCTAGGCCGACGTTTGTAAACAAAAATTTGAAAGCTGATTATAAAGCTGAATTAATCGAGCTGTTGAAAGAGTATGTTGATTGTTTTGCATAGAGTTATCAAGAGATGCCTGGTTTAAGCCGCGAGTTAGTTGAACATTGGCTGCCTATTAAGCCTGGTTTTAGGCCTTTTAAACAAACTGCTAGGTGTTTCAATCCTAACATGTATGACCGAATTAAAGAAGAAATTAATCGGTTGTTGGATGCAAACTTTATTAGACCTTGTCGTTATGCTGAATGGTTATCTAATATTGTGCCTGTTGAGAAAAAGGATTCTGGTAAACTCAGAGTTTGTATTGATTTTAGAAATCTTAATAGAGCTACTCCTAAAGATGAATATCCTATGCCTATAGCCGACATGCTTATTAATGATGCTTCTGGACATAAAGTTATTAGTTTTCTTGATGGTAATGCTGGTTACAATCAAATATTCATGGCTGAAGAGGATATTTCCAAAACGGCTTTTATATGTCCAGGTTTTGTTGGTTTATTTGAGTGGGTAGTCATGACCTTTGGTTTAAAAAATGCTGGAGCTACTTACCAAAGGGCAATGAATTTAATTTTTCATGACTTGCTTGGTTTAATCATAGAAGTTTATATCGATGATATTGTTGTTAAATCGGCTGGTTTAAATCCTCATTTAGCTGATTTGAGACTTGCTTTTGAAAGAATGCGTCGATATGGATTAAAGATGAACCCACTTAAGTGTGCATTTGGTGTGTCGGCTGGAAAGTTTTTAGGCTTTATTATTCATGAGAATGGCATAGAGATAGATCCTAAGAAGATTGATATTTGTTGTGGCCATAATACCAGGGTACCCGACTACGAGGATTAACGACCACCGACTCCAGACGAGAGACTCCGAGCAGGACACGGCGGCCTATTCAAGGAAGGAAAGCCCGAAGACAGGAGATAGAGTCCTAATAGGTTTAGGTCTGTTTTGTCTTGTAATGCAAGTCTCCCCGGACATAAATAGTGGGGGATCCTGTACGTAGAGGGTATCCAAATCCAACACCCGATACTCCATACACCATATTGTACTCTCTGTACTCGCCGAAATAATACAAGAAGCAACTGGACGTAGGGTTTTTACTCGATCTCGAGGGCCCGAACCAGTATAAAAATCCCTTGTATCTGTTTATCTCTATTCGTCTACTATGATCGTTCTTTGCAGGAAGCAGGGTGCCCTAGGAACCAAATATCTGCCGAATATAACCTCGACAGAGGCGCGCCAGGTAGGGGCCCTTGCGTGAAGATCGATCATATCCAGAGGAGTTTGGTTGTGAAATACGTCTACTCCGTCGCCGCTACACCAAGCTTCACCAAAACCGATCTATCAACTCGCCGATTCGAGCGAACAAGAATCGAATTAATTCAGACCATCACCAGAGACACAACTTGCCGACTCGAGCAAGTTCTGGTCAGAAAATATGATTTAATTTATTCCAATAAGAACATGACTCGCCTACAACGAGATCGATTCCCATACCCCCACGACTCGTCGACCGATTCGAGCGCATAATTCCCAAGTCAATTCGACGACTCGAGCGAACCAGGGGTTAGGCTATGAGCGGCTATTCTGTCAACACACGTTTTTTCCGTCATACGCCATCACGTGCAACAAGCTCTGTTCGTCTGGTCAAACGAGCGATTATTTTATTCCAGTTGAGCGAAGTCACCATGTATGGTTCCTGCTGGATCATCCTTTACATGTGACGCTGTGAGCCTGGATGCGATTCATGTGGACCCACAATCAAGTTCTGCAGCAATAAAAAAAATCAGACTGTCCACTTTGAACGGGTAAACAATCGAACTCGGTGATTTCTGAAATCACCCGAACAATTCGATTTGCCCGAACAAACAAAACTCCCGACCATGCACATGGACCTTGCTGCCCGTCAGTATCCATACGTGGGCACTGACAAACAGGGAAAATATTTTTTATTTTTCCCCTGTATCTGATTCCGTCTATGCCTTGAATATTATTTTGAACAAATATTTTTCTAATCTATCTTTTCTCTAATCGTGCATACATGCTTCAAACACTTATACGTGTAAACGCATGGATGGGCACGTCCAGGACGACCTCTTTCTGATTCAGCGCTGTTCGGCATCACGCTCCAAGACGATTCGACCCATCAAGCTGCCTAATTGGACACGCTGGCAAGACGACGTCCGGGGTTTCCATGGCCTACATGCGAGGAGGACAGCACGTCGATTCTTCTGTTCGGATGCGACAGCTAAGCCTTATTTCAATACTTTCACAGTTCAATATTTTTGATTTATACATTCGTGATAAATAAATATGGAGCTAGCAATAATTTTGCTTAAATTCGATGACGGGCGGCTATGTTTAACACATAAGGGCATCAAAGAGATTGTCGAACATCTCGCTCTTAGTGAAATTACAAACGCCTAAATTGAAACTGAGCGACAAAATTATCTACTCCAGTTAGACGCAATAAGAGTTAAATTTATTACCGGTGTATAGACAACCTTTTTCTATCAAAGTATATACTCGGGGGCTTCATCGCTTACCCGAGCACATACTCAAATCAGGCACCTTTATTTTTATTATATTATTTACTAACTGCCTTTTCGCATAAGAATCAGTGGCTATTCAAAGCCTCAATATTCATATTTCCAATTTCTATTGAGTTGATTCCGAGATACTGCATGTCCAAGTATCCGATCTCAAAGATTCGAACTATTCTAATTCCTATGGCGCTTGATTGCAAGAGAGTCCATTGTGCTCGACGGAGCACTCGATCTCAAGCAAGCCCGAAGCGCATTCGAAGCGTCTGACCATAAGAGAGTCCAAAGTTCTCGACGGAGTGCTTGATCTCAAGTAGGTCCAAGATGCTCTATTATTCTAAAAGTGCTTGATCGTAAGAGAGTCCATTGTATTCGACGGAGTACTCGATCTCGAGCGAGTCCAAAGTACGCCGAAGTACCAAATCTTGAGAGGGTCCATTGTGCTCGACGGAGTGCTCGACCTCGAATGATTCAAGTACTCATTAATATCAAAGTACAAATCATGAGAGGGTCCATTACGCTCGACGGAGTGTTCGACCTCAAATGATCCAAGTACTAAAATATCGAGGTGCCATCATGAGAGGGTCCATTGCGCTTGGCGAAGTGCTCGACCTCGAGTGATCAAAGTACTCATCAATAATTAGCAGTACTGCCACAAGAGTGCCTATAATACATGCCCAGTATTTGGTCTCAAGTGTAAAAAGTACTCATTCTATTTTCAACGAACCCGAGTATAAGGCTCGGGGGCTTTTCCAAACATGTTGCCCCGAACATGCTGGTCGGGGGCTACAGGTTCACGACGCTTTCTAGTCGTTCCTACAGCTTTAATTATCATATTTGCGAATCAATTTATTATTTTGCAGATTACCTGTTACTAGCAATCAGATCGCGTTTGTCACGATCAACACTACTGCAATCAACATGTCTGACATATCAGATAAGTTATTTCAAGTTTTATTTTCTGCGATACTTGCTCTACTCTCTATTTGATATCAACGTCCAAATAGAGAGTCGGGGGCTACCACTTGCAAACTTCTTTTTTACTTTTGCTCTACTCTCTAATTGGTTACCATTTAATCAAATAGAGAGTCGGGGGCTACTACAATACTCATATCATATCACCAAATGTTGTTGATCCAAAGCAAAACTAGCTATTTATCATGCGCACTTGTTTCAAGGGACTAACGCATGGAAGACCGCCCGAGTCTCATCAGCTAACGCCCCAAATAAACACTGTGTACTACCAAAATAGCTTGAACAAGCTAAATGGCATTTCATTTGGTTATATTGATCTATTTCCATTCTCTGCAACATTCAATTTTTACTATGTTATTTTCTTCTTATAATTTCTCTTAATTATTTTGTTTTGAGGTTTTGAAACAGAATATATTAAGAGGCTCCACTATCGACCTGAATTTACATTCGGGGGTTCCGTCGCTAATCCACCCGAACACACATTCGGGGTTTTTGATGCCAACATCGCCATCTGCGTGCATGGTTCTACAACAGCAAACAGACCGTGGTTTTTCTAAAAATCCTAAGTGATTCTGGATGTTCAAAGTCTATGCGCGGAATATACAGTACGACGGACCGTTCGAGTCCCAAGTGCTAGAAATTCCCCAATATGACATAAACATTCTAGAAAGCCAAAGGTAAATGCAGAAAGCCACCACAGTGTTTATACGCACAACATATCAACATGCTTATTGCTAACAAATCCGACAGCTTAATATATTGGGGCATGTTCGGGAAGGTCAAAACCAGGATAAGCAGAGCGTTCGGTCATTGGAGGTCTAATAGCCCCGATTACCAAACATCGGACTCTCAACTCCTGAAATTCAAATTCCCGAATACCGATATCCCAAGCAATGTCAGCACTGCTGGAAGAAGAGCTCGGGGGCTGATAGTCAATTCCCGATCAAAAAAATACTCAGTCGCAAAGTATCCAATTGCAAGATACCCGATCATGAGTAAAGTCGATGAAAGAATTTCTCATATTCAAAGGACTAGATTGCGAGCATCCGATCTCAAAGTGCCCGATCACAAAGTTCTTGAAATGCTAAACTTCAACTGAATAAGTCTCAACGACTACAAAATGCCCGATCATAGATTCTTAATATCTAAAGATCTCGAGGCATCTGACACCACAACCCTGTTTATGGCACTTGATTATTCTCGAGCTCATCATCCAGATGCAGGTTATTTTACCAGGGATCTCAGTCTTTTCAAATTCTCGGCAAAAGCATCTATGAATATTCTAAATATCATGCGAATGCCCGAAGAATAAAAAGACCCGATGAACGAAAACAACAACCTTTTTTGGACAAGATAAGCTCGGGGGCTACTGTTGTGGCCATAATACCAGGGTACCCGACTACGAGAATTAACGACCACCGACTCCAGACGAGAGACTCCGAGCAGGACACGGCGGCCTATTCAAGGAAGGAAAGCCCGAAGACAGGAGATAGAGTCCTAATAGGTTTAGGTCTGTTTTGTCTTGTAATGCAAGTCTCCCCGGACATAAATAGTGGGGATCCTGTACGTAGAGGGTATCCAATCCAACACCCGATATTCCATACACCATATTGTACTCTCTGTACTCGTCGAAATAATACAAGAAGCAACTGGACGTAGGGTTTTTACTCGATCTCGAGGGCCCGAACCAGTATAAAAATCCCTTGTATCTGTTTATCTCTATTCGTCTACTATGATCGTTCTTTGCAGGAAGCAGGGTGCCCTAGGAACCAAGTATCTGCCGAGTACAACCTCGACAATATTATTAAGAAGATTAAAGCTCCTACATGCAAGAAGGATTTGCAGAAATTCTTGGGCAAGGTGAATTACTTGAGAAGATTTATTTGTAACTTGTCTGGGAAGGTTAATGCTTTTACTCCTATTCTTCGGTTAAAAGATGAAGCCGAATTTACTTGGGGGGCAAAACAGCAAGAAGCTTTTGAGAAGATTAAATATTACTTGTCTTCGCCGCCGGTCATGAAAGCTCCTAGGAGAGGAATTCCATTCAAATTATATGTGGCTGCTGAAGATCGAGTAATTGGAGCTGTTTTGACTCAAGAAACCGAAGGGAAGGAGCATATTATTTCCTATGAAAGTCGTCGATTATTGGATGCTGAAACAAGGTATTTATTTATTGAAAAGCTTTGCTTATCTTTATATTATGCTTGTACCAAGATGAGGCATTATTTGTTATCCAATACTTGCATAGTAGTTTGTCAAACCGATATTATTAAATACATGTTGCATAGACCAATTTCAAGTGGTAGAATTGGTAAATGGGCTTATGCTCTTATTGAATATGATTTGGCTTGTGAACCTTTGACATCAATGAAAGGCCAAATTGTTGCTGATTTTATTGTTGAGCATAGCATTAATTATAATGATCTAGATATCGGTTATATTACTTTTACCCCATGGAAGTTGCATTTTGATGGATCGGTTTGTAAGAGTGGTTGTGGCGTTGGTATTATTTTTATATCACCAAGTGGTGCTGAATTTGAAGCTCTTAACCGATTAGAAAATGATTGCACTAATAATCAAGCCGAATATGAAGCTCTATTATTCGGACTAGAGATTTTGCATGACATGGGGGTGAAACATGTGGAAGCATTTGGTGATTCTCTGCTGGTTGTACAGCAAGTCAATAAGGTATACCAATGCTTTGATGGGCTTTTAAATTCATATCTTGACAAATGTTTAGACATGATTGCTCAATTTGATGAATTTTCTATATATCATGTTCCAAGAGATAAGAATCCAAGGGAAAATGCTCTGGCTCAGCAAGCGTCTGGCTATGATGTTCAGAAAAGAAATTTTTATGAAAGAAAGCCGACACTTTGTATAGCCGAGACATCTGTCCAGGAAGAACCGGTTTCACCGGATCTAGGAACCGGTTCCACCGGAAATTCCGGTAATACCGTTTTTGGAACCGGTGAAACCGGTTCATCCTTTGACAGCAGTACTTCTGTCCATGAGCAATCAAAAATTAATGAGGACGAAGTTACCGATTGGAGAACACCTATTGTTGAATATTTGCAGAATCCTAATCATAAAGTTGACAGAAAAGTCCGACGGTGGGCATTTAAATTTATTTTAGTTGATGGTGAATTGTATCGTCGGACGGCTGAAGATTTATTGTTGAAGTGTTTGGATTCTGATCAAGCTAAAATTGCAATGGGTGAAGTTCATGAAGGTATTTGTGGTACACATCAATCGGCTCCTAAGATGAAGTGGCTTTTGAGAAGGGCTTGTTTTTATTGGCCTAATATGATAGCTGATTGTTTTCGGTACTATAAAGGATGTGAAGAATGTCAAAGGTTTGGAAATATTCAGATGGTTCCAGCAGCTTTATTGCATCCTATTATCAAACCTTGGCCTTTTCGAGGATGGGGATTGGACTTTGTTGGGCAGATTCATCCTCCTTCATCAAAGGGACATCGCTTCGTGTTGGTGGCTACTGATTATTTTACCAAGTGGACCGAAGCGGTACCTTTGAAGAATATGACACATCGGGAGGTAATTGAGTTTATTACTGAACATATTATCCATAGATTTGGCATTTCACAAACTTTGACTACTGATCAAGGCACTTCATTTATATCAAAGGAAGTTCGTGAGTTTGTTGATATGTATGGTATTAAATTGCTCAATTCATCTCCATACTACGCTCAGGCTAATGGTCAAGCCGAGTCTAGTAATAAGATCTTGATCAAGTTGATTAAAAAGAAAATAGAGGAGAATCCTAGAAGATGGCATGAGGTTTTATCTGAAGCTTTGTGGGCTCATCGTATATCTAGACATGGTGCTACTAAGGTTACTCCTTTTGAGCTTGTATATGGTCAAGAAGCTGTTTTGCCTGTTGAAGTGAATTTGAATGCTTATCGGTTAGCTAAGCAAAATGATCTTGATGCTGTTGATTATCATAATTTGATGATGGACAATATTGATGAAGTGACCGATAAGCGATTGAAGGCCTTGAAGGAAATTGAGAAGGACAAAATTCGAGTTGCTAAGGCTTATAATAAAAAGGTAAAACAAAAGTCTTTTCAGGTTGGTGATCTCGTTTGGAAAACAATTCTACCTATAGGATCGAAGAGTAACAAGTTTGGTAAATGGTCTCCAAGTTGGGAAGGTCCATACAAGGTGATTAGAGTGATCTTCGGTAATTCTTATATGGTAGAAACTTTGCCAGGTCAACAGCTGCCAAGAGCTCTTAATGGAAGGTACTTAAAGCAATATTATCCAAGTGTTTGGCAAGGAGCTTGATTTGTATGGCCGATAGTTTTAAATATCGCCCTTAGAATAAAAAGGCCGATGAATTCTGTTTAAACATCGCCCTCAGGAGTGTTTCTTGTGCTAAAATGTTTTCTGGTACACAAGCTTTACCAAAAAACAGGGGGGGCATATGTTGGCGATCAAAATTGGCACAAGGACAGCAAGGCAGAAAGAACCGGTGGAACCGATTTTTCAAACCGGTGGAACCGGTTTAGCACTGTTGCCTGTTCGACAAGGCAAACCGGTGGAACCGGTTTAGGGAACCGGTGGAACCGGTTTTCCCCGAGTCCTAGTAGGATTGGACTCTTTTATAGATCCGAGTTGTAATAGGACTTTTCTTGCGGGATACGACCTTCCCACCCTATAAATATGAAGGGTCACGGCCGATTGAGATACATCCAATCGATCAAAACATTTATTACCTTTACTTTTTTGTCATCTCCAAACCCTAGCTTTTCCAACCCTAATTCTGTTCGTTCTTCGTCTCTACGGTGTTTTACGGCGCTCTGAGTGGCCTGCCGATCTCAGAGAAACCCTAGGCGCGCCTGCCCTGACGGGGTCCCTCCCGGGCCGGCGATCTTAGGTCTACGCAGCTGCCCCCGTAGAACCGGTTTCACCGGATCTACAAACCGGTTTTACCGGTTTCGCCTGGGACTACTGCAGTCGATCGATCCGTCGCGGATCTCACGCGTTCTAGCGCAAGTTCGGTGTGTTGATCAGAAAAAGCGTCAACAGCACCAATAGGCGAAGTCTAGACCAAAATAGAAGTTTCGGTGCTAACTCTTATTATTTTGCAAATTTGGCATATGCATGCATTATACAGGATATGAAGATTATTTTTAGATATTCTGGGCATGATTTCATCAAAGAGACAAATAAGCATTCAAAAAAGCATCAAGATGATGTCAAATCATGAGTTTGAGTGTACCAAGACGAAGCCCTCATCGAGACGATCGAAATGGATATATATGGATAACGTATTTCGGAGTTTAGGCACACGAGTTATGGCAAATAGAAGATCTCCTGCCTGAGGACATCCGGTCTGACCGGTTTCGGGAATAGATCTGATCGGTTTTAGCTATTACTACTACGGAATGATTTTTACTGGCGGTTCGTAACCCATTTGACCGTCGGTTTTGGAAAGTGGCACTGATCACGTGGCTGTGAAAATCTATAACCCATGTGGTTAATTTTTCACAGCCGGTTTTTAACCGCCTGTTAAAATCATTTTCATAGCCTGTTTTGGAGAACCGGCTGTGAAAAATTTTGAAAACCGAAAATCAAAAATCAAATAAAAATGTAAATGGGAGCAAAAAACAATTTCACCACATGGGAGGGCACCCCCATAACTTCTTGCTTCACGCGTAGCTTCCCTTACCACTACACCACACGCTTGTGACCCAATCAGTGATGCACTCCTATTATATTAACTGTGTCGAATTTTTATAAAATTTTAGAGGCCACACCTTTGATCCAATTAGGATGACAATTTTTGTGGTAGTTCCTTACATGCACTTGCTTCTAAGAAAAATACCAAAAAATAATATAAAAATAAAAGATAGTTGTATGGAAATTGATTTGTAAGTGCTAAAAATTTATTTAATTCATAAAAAATAGAAAATCATTTCAAAAAACTCCTAAACTCCTCTGTGGCAACTTAGATGCTGTATAAAACATGTAAAAAATATTTATATGTCATATGAGCAAAAATAAGTTTTAGAATGTACAAACATCAAATTTTTCCTTAAAATATATGAAAGAGTGTGAAAGATGTATGTGTTTAGGAACAATGTATAATCCATTTTTTTTGAAATGTATTGAATTTTTTATGACAAGCCTATACACCTATAAAAGGACTCCATGAAAACTTTTATAATTTCTGGACAAGTTTCTGATATTATAATTATTTTTACAAGTAAAGGAGTAAATTAAAGTGTGAATTATCCATAGCAAACCTACTGACTTTTCATATTTTTTTAGGATTTGATCTAAACTAGAGCATATGTCCTTATATACTATTTTCTAGTATTTGGTAACAACTAGTTAAGAGACATGTAGTTCAAATTAGAATTACTAAGAATAAGCACATAGAAATTCATTTAATAGTTAGAAAATAACAAATCATTTAAAAATCCAAAACTCCTCCATGGAAACATATAAATAGTGTAAGACATTTAAAAATTATGTCCATGTAATATGAGAAAAATAACATTTTAGGGTGTCCAAACTAATCGATGTTGCACTTCTTTGATATTAAATATTTCAGAATCCTTATGATTTTTTGGAGACCACACTTTAGATCCAATTGGGCTGAATTTTTTTGTTATCCCTTGTGTGCCCTTAGTCCGATAAAAAATATCAGAAAATAAAATAAAAATAAAACATTTGTGTCACTATAGCTTAGAACCGCATGTGAAAATCGATTCACAGGCGGTTCATGTTATGAATCGGCTGTGAAAATGGATTTTCACAGGCGGTTTGTGTCTAGATCCGGTAGTGAAAATAGATTTTGTTTCACAGACGGTTCGTGTCTAGAACCGGTAGTGAAAATAGATTTGATTTTCTAGTCTACTTACTAACCGGCTGTAAAAATGTATAATGACACTTTTTGAAAACCGGCTGTGAAAATAGTGACTAGAAAATAAATCTATAGTAATGTGTCGTGGGCTACTAGGCATCCAGTCTGACCGGATTTATAGACCTGTCAAACCGGGTTTTAGCGGATTAGTCCAATACTCCGAATTAGAGTTGTAATTTGATCCTTGGTCGGTTTTTGACATGTTTTCGACCTCTCGCGGGTATAGACCTCGCCACCCTATACATATGAAGGTCTAAGGCCAATTGAGGGATATCTAATCGAACCAAACACTATGCATTTACCTTTTTACTCATAAACCATAATTCTCTTCCATCCTCTCCATAATGTTCGTCGACTGATCTCCACATCTCCATAGATGGCGTCCTAAGGCTTGCTGGTCAACCTAGGACACGTTTGGCGACGGGGTCCCTCTCGGGCGAGAGTTTCGATGGCCTTTGCTAGTTTGCTCATAAACTAGTCGTTCTTCACTACGTAAGTGTGTTGGTTATCTATTTATTGGTTTGCTGGTAAACCTAGCCATCCTTTACCATGTAAGCGTGATAGTTATCCTTTCAAACGATCGATTTAGGCCAAACCCTACAAAACTGGTTAGACCTCTTTTAGGAACCGGTCAAACCGCTTTTGCAAACCGGTCAGACCTCTTCTCTAAACCGGTCAGATCTATTTTGGCAGACACATCTTTCGATCTGTTTGCGAGCTGCACGTTCTAGTGCTTTCGGTATGTTAGCCGGATTCAGCGCCAACATATAGATAGATCCCGTCCCTGTCAAAAACAAGGATATTATACCTTTAGACATTTTTAATGTGCTAGCTAAATATTATTGAATGAAAACTGTGACTTATTATGTTCTAATATGCAAGTTTGCATTTGTTATTTTAAGAGCGTCTCCGGGGGTTCTCCAACAATTATTTCTCAATAATCATCTAATGGGGATGTCCCAATATCTTTTTCATGATTATTGGGGGAGTTGTTTTTGCAGTTTCCCAATAACCCTGTCCTAATCCAACTACCGTATTGAGAGAGTTACAACTTCCCGTTTATTTGGGGAGAATTGGGGTGGATTATTGGTTTATCCCAATAATTGTTGGGAAAAGGAAAATATAAAGGGGATCTGCTGGAGCACTATTTTTCCAATAACCCTCCCAATACGGTAGTTGGATTGGGGAATGGGGGACTGCTGGAGATGCTCTAAATACATCATGATTTATTGACTAGCGAAACCATAACCAGGACACGTTGCTTACATAAATGACAATCACGATACATTTTCACACGCGTTTTATTTAGTACTAGAGCGACCACTACACAATCCTAGAGCAACGACTGCTCTGTGGTCGCTACAGGCCATATAGGCGTCGCGTCTGTTGGTCATACAAACATGGAACAGAGCTCATACAAATTCCCTCAGGCAATACTGCTTTTTGCATTCTACCAGGCTTCATGTGCGCCTCCATTCTCGCCGGCGGGGACCCAGATCATGCTGAGCTTAGAGAGGAAATGGCACACCGTCACCTCACCTGGCTTGAGATTGTGCGCAACCAGGAACGGGTGCCTGGGGTTCCACAGCGACGTGTCAAGGTGGCACACAGCTAGCGCCTCCATAGCGGCCGGCACCCCGCCGTCCTCCGCCGTCAGCGTCACCATGTACGTCGCCGCCGGGCTGGCCGTGTGGCAATAGAACACCGCGTATGGGTAGGTCAGGTCATGGCACGCCGCCGCCACTGGCGACTCAGAGAGCTTCCGCACGGCGGTCACGTTGTAACTCCCCCGCCGCGCCGTCGTGCCCGCAGCGTCGATGGGCATGTCTCCTGAGAAAGCTCGAATGTTGCGTGTTCCGAGGAGGGCGGCGGGGAGCCTCGCAAGGGACTCGAGGGAGGTGGCGCAGCCAGCCTTCTCGCCGGGGAGTGGTTGTGGGTGCTCACAAGTGTCTAGAGTCCATTGAATCTCATCAGCCATGGCGAGGGACGCCGGTGCAAACATGGCAATGATGTCGGTGAGGCGCTCGGTGGAGAAGGGGAGGGAGTCGGCCTCGCGGCGCGGTAGAAGGGATGGCAGTGAAGTTGTCACTGGGATGGTGGGCATGATCATGGACCCTGGCCGTAGTAGGACATCATGAAAGAAGAACACGTCTGCTAGCGTGGTGCCGTCGTTGTGGCTATGAACATGGTGGTGCCTGTCCCCTGAAACAAGTTTGAGGCCATAATAATTAAATAACAGATTTTGAAGGTCAAGGTTGTGCAAGTTTATGGACCTGCAACACAATGCAATTTACTATTCTTTATTTAGTCCTCTTAATGGTAAATATTTTTATTCAAAAGATTAGTCAAAATGTCTTAGGATATTAAAACATATTTCACTATAGGGAGTCAAATATTTGCAAAAGTCGTAGTTGGTTTGTCATCTTTGTTACATAACACAAACAAGATCATGTTTTGTTGTGTCATATATATTATCAATCAACATATAATTCATTTTTTTGACATTACACAAAAAATAGTCTCTAGCATAGTTTCTAGAAACTTGCTAGTGAAAAATAAATAAAATGAACTTACCTTGACTTGCTTCACCATTCTCATCTACACTTTGTTGGTTGTGAATGGTCCTCACCTTGAGAGTCATATGTCGTGGTGACCTTCCTTGAGTCCTTAGCTTGGGAGCCATATGATGTGGTGACCTTCCTTGAGTCCTTACATTTGGAACCATAAGATGTGGTGACCTTCCTTGAGTCTTCCACGCCTTGGGACTCATATGACGTCGTGACCTTCCTCGAGTCCTCATCACCTTGGGACCCATATGATGTAGTGACCTTCCGTGAGTCCTCCACACCTTGAGACCCATATGAGGCGGTGACCTTCCTTGAGTCGTCGTTGTCTTGGAATCCATATGATGTGGTCAACTTCCTTGTGTTCTTTGTACCTTGGGATCCATAAGACGTGGTGACCATTCTAGAGTCCTCCTCATCTTTAGACCCATATGATGTGATGACCTTCCTTGAGTCTTCATCACCTTGGGACCCATATGATGTAGTGACCTTCCTTGAATCCTCACCGTGAGACCCATATGAGGTGGTGACCTTCCTTGAGTCCTCGTTGTCTTGGAATCCATATGATGTGGTCACCTTCCTTGTGTTCTCTGTACCTTGGGATCCATAAGATGTGGTGACCATTCTAGAGTCCTCCTCATCTTTAGACCCATATGATGCAGTGACCTTCCTTGAGTCCTCATTACCTTGGGACACATATGATGTAGTGACCTTCCTTGGGTCCTCCTCACCTTGAGACCCATATGAGGTGGTGACCTTTCTTGAGTCCTTGTTGTCTTGGAATCCATATGATGTGGTCACCTTCCCTGTGTTCTCTGTATCTTGGGATCCATAAGATGTGGTGACCATTCTAGAGTCCTCATTATCTTTAGACCCATATGATGTGGTGACCTTCCTTGAGTCTTCATCACCTTGGGACCTATATGATGTAGTGACCTTCCTTGAGTTCTCATCATCATGGAACCCGTATGATGCGGTCACCTTCCTCGAGTCATCCTTACCTTGGGATCCATAAGATGTGGTGACCTTTCTAGAGTCTTCATCACCTTTAGACCCATATGATGTGGTGACCTTCCTTGAGTCATCCTCACCTTGAGACCCATATGACATGGTGGCCTTCCTTGAGTCCTCCTCACCTTGATACCCATATGAGGTGGTGACCATCCTTGAGTCCTCATCATCATTGTACCCATATGATGTGGTCACCTTCCTTGAGTCCTCATTACCTTGGGATCCATAAGATGTGGTGACCTTTCTAGAGTCTTCATCACCTTTAGACGACCCATATGATGTGGTGACTTTCCTTGAGTTCTTCTCATCTTCAGACCCATATGATATGGTGACCTTTCTTGAGTCCTCCTCACCTTGGGACCCATATGTAGTAGTGACTGTCCTTGAGCCTTCATCATCATTGTACCTGTATGATGCGGTCACCTTTCTTGAGTCCTTCTTACCCTGGGACCCATAAGATGTGGTGACCTTTCTAGAATCATCATCACCTTTAGATCCATATGATGTGGTGACCTTCCTAGAGTCCTCATCTCCTTGTGACCTATATGACATGGTGACTATCCTTGAGTCCTTGTCGCCTTGCGGCCCATATGACGTGGCGACTTTCCTTGAGTGGTCTTGACCTTGGGACCCGTACAACATTGTGGTCTTCCTTGAGCCTTCCTTATCCGATGACCCATAAGATGTGGTGACCTTCCTCGAGTCCTTGTCATCGTGGTGGCCATATGATGTTGTCACCTTCCTTGAGTCCTCCTCACCTTGGGACCCAGACGATATTGTGACCTCTCTCGAGTCCTTGCCACCTTGGGACCCATATGATGTGGTGACCTTTCTTGAGTTTTTGTCACCTTGGGATCCATATGACATGGTGACCTTCCTTGAGTTCTCTTTGTCTTGGTGCTCATATAACGTGGCCACCTTCCTTGAGTCCTCCTTACCTTGGGACCCATACGACGTTGTGACCTTTCTTGAGTCTTCGTCACCATAGGACCCATATGATGTGGTGACCTTTCTTGAGTCTTTCTCACCTTGGGATCCATATGACATGGTGACCTTTCTTGAGTCATTTTCACCTTGAGACCCAAATAATATTGTGGTCTTTGTTGGACCATTTTGACTTTGGGAGGTATATGTTGTGGTAACCTTCCTCGAGACATCTTTATTTGTAGCAATGTTCTCCCCGTTAACCACACCCTTCTTGTCTTGAGATGCATGACCTGATGCAATTATTAAAGACTTTATGAATGAGTATTGAACTATGGATTAATGATGATCAAGATAATATTGCAATAATAAAATAATTAGTTCATAGTAACATGCTACTTGCACATGCTATATATATATTTGATCTTATACCTTCTTATGTTGTATATGTATTAGCTTGAATTATAAGTGATCTGACAAAAATAAACTAGGGCGCACTTTTACCATTGGGAATGAAAAACATGAAACCTTTTGTTCCATATTTCATTCAAGATCCTATATCAGACATCCCACTATATACGATTGGATTGAACTATTATGAATAAAACATGGAAATAATCATGACCCACGAAATGTCCAAAGTCAGATTTGAATAACACTAACCTACCGTTATGGGAATATAATGTTGATCAAGTTAGTTTATCATTGTTAAGTACTATTGACACATTTTCTAACATACTTGTCATTATCATTTTAGTTTTGCAATAATAAATTAGAATCAAGAATCAAAACAAAAACATATTGACCATTTTAACGATACATTAATAGTGGCAATTTAATGCAATATACACGACAACAGTTATAGGAGGCTCAAAACTCGAGGACTTTTTTCACGGATTGAAAACATGTAGAATTAAGAGCTACACTATATACTCTCATTCTGATCAATGGTTAATATTTGCGAAACATAACATCTGGTTAAAAATACGTGAAAGTACAATGAAAATAAAAAAGCTAATAAGAAAAGTGAAGCTTAGATTACTAATACAAACAACATATATACTTAAATATAATGGATGGATTACATTAGTAAGAAATATGGAGATTTGTGATATTTGAACCACGAATGGATTCATACAACACATGCTAATGCTGCTTTTTTACTATCCAACTCTACACTTTGAACAATAATCAGCTCAAGAATTTCATTCGGGTCACAAAGTCGATACCATTGGATTCATTTTTAAAAGAATTTCCTAATAATTATGGATCTTACATACTGAATTCCAGGCAAAGGTCAATTTTGGACGGTCAAAGTATATAATGTGAAATTACCACTTCCCCTAATTTAGCTACGTTGCTAATAGTGAAGCTAACAAATGAAGAATACACAGAAAATCTCACTTGTTCTGAAGTCCAATTAACTGGTACTCCCTCCCTTCCAAGTTGTAGGTCGTTTTGGCTTTTTGGGGTTCACTAGTATTGCCATGCACCTACATATATATAATGTCTAGATGCATGTAGAAAGTAATAAATCTTGAATTTTGAAACGACTCATAATTTGAAATGGAGGGAGTACTAAGTTACCTACGACACAATATTTCTCATACATTTGTACTTTATCCGTTTCTTTTTTAAATTTTATGGCTCTGGAAACGTAGCAGGATGTAGCTAGCTAGTAGCCACGTTAGTAACAAGAGGCATGGAAGCAAAGTTGATATGACCATTTCAGGTTATATTAAAATTGCCTGGATAAGGGAGAAGCGGGAGTGTACATATTTTGTCGGCTGATAAATAAGTCCCAATTGGTAGGATTAAGAAAAGAGTAGCTACGGGAAATTTCCTTTTACACATTTCCACGCTAAATCTAATTATAAGTACCTAAATGCGCATAACTAAACTATTTCACAATCACTCCTGGGAAAGAGATATACAGAGATCTGGTCATTATGTACCTGTAGATTGGGCCAACAGGTCGTGTATGGCTTGGGGCATCGGAGTCTGGGGAAGCACTGCCTGCCAATACTCCCTTGGCGCCATCGTCCTGGCAACCCTATCCGTCAGTTCATTTGCATGTTTTCTTGCTCCTGCTCCACCAGTAACCTGCATGCATTATGCAGCATGACACATACAAGTCGTATAGTCGTAATAACTATCAAAAGAAGGAAATAGTTTTGTCATCCGTTATGCATGCGCGCGCACACACTTACCAGGAGTAGCATGACGAGTGACACTGCAATGGCATCCATGCTGTGCATCGCACTGACACTTGTTCTTTCGACTTTCGTTTGCGCTGTGTCGCCGTTCATGCCCAAGATGCCTATTTACAGGCCCAAATATCACATACATACAAAGTTCAGGATATAGATCACCAGTCTCCGCCACGTATGGATCTGTGACCACTCCAAATTAAGTAGATCGATCTGTGACGACTGACGACATTGATGTAGCATCTGCCAATCTGCGTGGCCATTAAAAAAAGGACCACGTGAAACACGTGTAGGTCCAGTCCTGACAGCTCCAAATTAATCAAGTACTTGTCTCAAGATCCATGCTGTATATCGCACTGACACTAGTTATTTAGTTTGCGCTGTGTCGCCGTTCATGCCCAAGATGCCTATTTATAGGCCCAAACATCACACACATATAAAGTTCAGGATATAGATCACCATGTTAGTTGTTTTAGGATCTTAAGCTCAAAATGAAACCACTGATGAATGCTTTAACACATACCTTGATCATTAGAACCACCCATGGTGTTCTTCAACTTGTTCTTGTCTTGGTTATGGATGTGTTTGCTTGTGTATGTGCGTCGGCTCTTGTTTTCCCGGTGATGGCAGAGGGCAGGGCGATCGGTGCCTTTAGAACGGGTTCCTCTTCTCGTTATATAGCCCCTGCTCATCGGGAGACCGACATCCTGAGTCGGTTCCCGTCTCCGATCAGGACAGGATGGAACGGGATGTTATCCCGTTCTCTTATCCTCCCTTATTATCTTCATTAATTAGTCACTGTAGATTACAATAGATTCACTGTAGAGCTTACTGTTTAAGCTTTACAGATCATCATCATTCCAACATTCTCCCCCTTGATCGTAAGGCTTAAACTTATAAGTTCATCTCTCAACAAAATAGTATATCAAGACAAAAGGATTACAATGGCTAATATGAGGTGCCACTGAACCCAGTTACTATAACATACCATTTCATTTCAAAACAAACTTCTTTAACTTATGAGCTCCATAAACTTATTACATTAGGCTTATACAAACTTACAGACTCACTCTTTGATAGACAGTACACCAAGACACTAAGTTACAGCAGTCAATTAAGTACTACTAAACTAAGTGACTATAGTTCCTATACAATCTCCGAGTAAGTCCACATTAGGATATGGGGAGAAGGTGTCATACTAGTCCCAACTAATCCAGGATCTAGGCTTTTCTACCAAACCCATATCGGTAACATGTTCTTTGAATATACTGGGTGGTAGGCCCTTTGTAAGCAGATCCGCTAACATCAGCCTTGTATTAATATACTTAACACTTATAGTCTGATCCTGGATCCTCTCTTTCACAACATGGTACTTAATGTCAATGTGCTTGGCACCACTCATTGACTTGTTGTTACTCGAATAGATTACTGCTGGATGATTATCGCAGTATAATGTGAGTGGCTTAGAAATGCTGTCGACCACTCTCAATCCCGGGATAAAATTCTTCAGCCATACTGCCTGCTCGGTAGCCTCATAGCATGCCACATACTCTGCCTGCATTGTCGACGATGTAGTTACACTTTGTTTGGAGCTTTTCCACGATATAGCTCCTCCTGCGAGTGTGAAGATATAACCTGACGTGGATTTCTTAGAATCAACACATCCCGCAAAATCAGCGTCTGAATAACCTATAACCTCAAGGTTGTCAGACCTCTTATATGTGAGCATGAGATCTTTAGTGCCTTGCAAATAGCGGAAGGTCTTTTTAGCTAATTTCCAGTGTTCTGGTCCTGGATTTGACTAAAATCTGCCAAGCATCCCGGTAACGAATGCTAAATAAGGGCGAGTGCACACTTGTGCATACATTATGCTTCCGACAGCTGAAGCATATCGAATTGACTTCATCTGCGCAGCTTCATAATCATTCTTTGGACATTGGAACTTTCCAAACTTATCGCCCTTAACAATAGGAGCAGGCGAGGCTGAACACTTATGCATATTGTACTTTTTCAGTACCTTTTCAATATATGTCTTCTGAGATAACCCCAAAATCCCTTTGGATCTATCTCGGTAAATTTCTATACCCAGAACATAAGCAGCTTCACCGAGATCTTTCATCTCAAACTTTGAGGTAAGAAACCTCTTTGTTTCTAGTAGCAAATTCTTATCACTGCTGGCCAGGAGTATATCATCTACATAAAGGATCAAGAAAATGAATTTACTCCCCCTGAACTTAACATAAATACAATTATCCCTTCTATTTTCTTCAAAACCAAATTCTCTTATAATCTGGTCAAACTTTAAATACCATTGTCTTGACCCTTGTTTTAATCCATAAATGGATTTCTTCAATCGACATCCCAATTGCTCTTTTCCTTTCACAACAAAACCTTCGGGTTGAGTCATGTATACATTCTCATATAAGTCACCATTTAGGAATGCCGTTTTAACATTCATCTGATGCAATTCCAAATCATAATGAGCCACAAGTGCCATTATAATTCTGAATGAGTCTTTGGATGAAACAGGCGAGAAAGTTTTATTGTAATCAATGCCTTCTCTCTGTGTAAAACCTTTTGCCATGAGTCTTGCTTTGAACCTTTCGATATTCCCTCTAGAGTCACATTTAGTCTTGTAGACCCATTTACAGCCTACTGTTTTGGCTCCTTTGAGAATTTCTACTAAGTCCCAAACTTTATTGATACTCAAGGATTCCATCTCATCTTTCATAGCACCAAGCCATTCAGATGAATATTCACTTTTCATAGCTTCCTTAAATGATGCAGGATCTTCATCCAACATCAACTCATTCATATCTTCACTCATATAAGTAACATAATTACTTGAAATAGCTGATCTTCTTTCTCGTTGTGACCTCCTCAGGGGTTCATTATCTGGTTCATTTTCCACAATTGGGGGCTGCTGAACATCCTCATTAGGCTCATCATTAGGTGCAACATTAAATGTAGTTGCAGAAGATTCAGCAGGTGTTGCATCAACAGTCCTTTCAACTTGAGGTGCAACATCAGCATGTACCGGGAAGATAGGATCTTGAGACATAGGCATTGGGACATATTCCCCTTTTTTCTCCAAATCAATTCTTCTCAGTGTCATGCTCCCCCTAATTACTTCATTTTCCAAGAACACTGTGTGTCTTGTTTCAACAAACTTAGTAACCTGATTGGGGCAATAGAAACGATATGTCTTTGACTTTTTGGGATAACCAATGAAATGACAACTTATGGTCTTGGGGTCTAATTTTCCCATATTTGGATTGAAAACCCTTGCCTCAGCAGGACAGCCCCACACAAGAAAATAATTTGGTTTCTTCCCGGTCCATAACTTAAAAGGAGTCTTAGAAACTGATTTACTGGGAACCCTATTAGGAATATAGGCAGCTGTCTTTAGAGCTTCCATCCATAAATTCACCGGCAAGGTGGAGTGACTTAACATACTTCGTACCATATCCATAAGAGTGCGATTCCGCCTTTTAGCCACTCCATTTTGCTGGGGTTCGCCCGGCGCAGAATACTGGGCCTTAATGCCATTTTCTTCCAGGAACTTTGCAAAAGGTCCAGTTTTTTGCCATAAGTTGTGTGCCTTCCGTAGTATTCACTACCACGGTCAGACCTCACAATTTTGATCTTTTGATCATGCTGATTCTCAACTTCTGCTTTGAATATTTTGAATTTATCTAATGCCTCAGATCTTTCTTTGATTGGATAAATGTATCCATAACGGGAGTAATCATCAGTGAATGTGATGAACGAATCAAAACCATCCACTGATCTTACATTAAAAGGACCACAGATATCTGTGTGGATTATTTCCAAAACTCCCGTGCTTCGATTTGCACCTTTCTTAATTTTCTTCGCATATTTCCCTTTGATGCAATCAATGCAATGCTCAACATTCGCATCTGAGAAATCCAAAGGATGGAGGATATTGTATTTAATGAGATGCCCAATTCTCCCCCTTGAAATATGGCCCAAATGATAGTGCCATAATTTCGAAGAAGTCTCATTATCATTTTGTTTTCATTTGGTACTGACATTCGCATTTGAGGAGGATTCAACATTATAAGTAGCATGACATGAAGAAATTTGATAAAGTTGTTCTCGTTTCACGGCGAGACCAACATCTTTATTATCACACATAATTATACATCTATGGTTACCAAAAGTACAACGATAACCATCATCATCTAAACATGAAACTGAAACTAAGTTTCTTTTCATTGAGGGTACATAAAGAGCATTTTTCAGCCAAAGTACAAAGCCAGTATGAAGTGTAAGTGCAAAGTCTCCAATGGCCTTGACTTCAGCTTCAACTCCATTAGCCACTCTAATTCTTCTTTCCCCTCTTCTTAGGGTCCTCCTCGTAACGAATCCCTGCAAAGAGTTTGCAACATGAATTCTTGCACCTGAGTCAACCCACCAAGAGTCGGTGGCATAATCAATATGTAGGGATTCATCAACAAAAGTAATAACATCGGTACCTTTCTTACTGAGCCATCTCATAAATCCAATACAGTCCTTCTGAAAGTGTCCACTTTTTCCATAAAAGTGGCATCCTTCGGAACCTTTCCCCTTTTGTTCTGTATTGGAATCTCCTCCAGACTTATTCTGCTGAGATTGTTTGGAAGATTGCCCCTTTTCCTTAAATTGACCCGACTTAGGCTTTAAGTATTCCTTCTTGAATTTCTTACTCCTCTTCTTTTCAGAGTGCAGAAATTGATTTGCATGATCAATTCTTTCAGCCTTGAGCCTTTCTTCTTCTTGCACAGACATGGCTATCAACTCATCTATGCCCCACTTAATCTTCATGGAATTATAGTTGATTGTGAACGGAGAGAATTCCTGGGGCAAGGATGACATAATAAAATGGACAAGAAAACCGTCAGAGATTTCCATCTCCATTGACTTAAGCTTTGAGGCCATGTGACATGTCTTCATAATATGCTCCCTTAGACTTCCAGTAGCATCATATTTTTCTCCAACTAACCTTTTGATAAGAGTGGTGGCATAAACTTTAGAGGAACCTTTGAATTGTTCCTCAACTTTAGCCAGATATTCCCTGGCAGCCTGAGTATCTGGTATTGCACCCCTTATGGTGTCAATAATGGAGCTTCTAATGATCATTAGGCATTTGCGGTTTGATGTATCCCACTTTGCCTTTTCCACATCATACTCCTTCTTAAGGGTCTCATAATTTGCTTCTTCCGGTTTAGGTTCAACTGGTGGATCTTTATGAAGGGCATAATCAATGTCCAGCAATGCCAGAGCGATCTCCAGCTTCTCCTTCCATGAAGATAATTACTTCCATTAAGTTGCTCAATATTGCCAATAGTACCGGCAATCTGTGAGGCATAAGATACTGCATAAGAGAATCAATAACTTTAGTAAGCATCTTCTTTTATTGATCAAAACCCAGTCAACTTTGGCCAGAAAGGGAAATGAGCAAAAAAATATTGTGAATAAGTATTTATTAATTAGCTTTGGCCAGAAAAATAAATACATAATCACACTTTATAAAATTCCATAATCTTCTTTTATTAATCCAATAAAATCAGCTTTGGCCAGAATTGAATTGAATTAATAAAATTTGTGATCAAATAAAAGTCAATCAGCTTTGGCCAGAATGACAATTATTAGTCACACTTAATCAGAGTAATTATTTGTAGTGGAATAATAAAATCATAATATTATAACACATAAAATAATGACTTTAAAGTAAGTAACCATAATGTAAATATCCTAAAATAAAATGATCATGTGAAAATTTTATCACATAACAAATCTATTTATCATTCTTATCATTATTTGCTAAAGCATAACAAAAGATCTTTAAAGTTTAAACATAAAATAACAATCATAATGATGTATATATATGAGATAAAATATTAGTCTAATTTTGCAGCCCATTTAATCAAAATTTAGAAAAATATTAAAAAGAGGGGCCCTTTTTAAACTTTTCAAGCTGGGCCGTTTTCGGCCTGGCCCATTACGGCCACCCGCCCTCCCGCCCGGGCTCCAGGCCCAACAACCTGGGCCTGGGCCGGGAAAGTGGCGGCGGTGGCCTTCAGCCCGCTGGCCCAACAAGGCCGCGAAGTGTGTGTGCCGTCGGATCCGGCGTCGCTCCCGCGCGCCTTATCAGGCCGGCGTCGGCTGCGCCCCCCGAACCCTAGTTCATTCTCTCCCTCCCTTTCTCTCTCGTCGCCTGGCGACGGCGGCGGAGAGGAGCGCGGGCGTCGGTGACGCGTCCTGCGCCAGAGAAGGTGATGGCGCCGCCGAGCCTTGCTCGTTGGAGGTGCGTGGGCCGTGGCCAGCGCGCAGCTCCGTCGAGCATAGCTCGTCGGTGCCCTAAAGTCCTCGCCGGTCTGAGCTCAGATCCACGGCGGCGACGGCGGCGCGCGCTGGATCTGGCCGGTGGCCGGCCTTCAGGGAGACGTGAGGGGCTGCGGTAGGCCGCTCGGCCGCTCGGGGCCAAGCCTCGAGCGTGCGCTCGCCATCAGAAGGTGGCGACGGCGACGGTCACGGCCGCCGTGGCCCTTAGGTAAGCCCTGCCGCCCTTCATTTTGTTCTAGGGTTAGGGTTCTTAAGGATTTGGGGATTTTCCTGTAGCTAAGGTTTCGGATTTGGGGATTTCATTAGAGTTTGCCTTTGATTTGTTATCCACTTCTCGTTTATGCTTCAATCCGAAACCCTAGGCCCCCTCTATGCTCACTGAGCATCGAAATTGCATGATTTTGGGCATTTCTTGGGCTTAACAGTGACCTTAAAACATGAATTGATCAAGAATTTGAACAAGAACACTTGAAATCGACATCAATTTCATGCTTAGTAAGCTTGTAGGGTTTCATTTTGATGCTAACCTTGCTCTTGATGCCATTGTTAGATGTTTTAGGATCTTAAGCTCAAAATGAAACCACAGAATGCTTTAACACATACCTTGAGCATTAGAACCACCCATGGTGTTCTTCAACTTGTTCTTGTCTTGGTTATGGATGTGTTTGCTTGTGTATGTGAGTCGGCTCTTGTTTTCCCGGTGATGGCAGAGGGCAGGGCGATCGGTGCCTTTAGAACGGGTTCCTCTTCCCGTTATATAGCCCCTGCTCACCGGGGGGACCGACATCCTGCGTCGGTTCCCGTCCCCGATTAGGACGGGATGGAACGGGATGTTTCCATCCCGTTCTCTTATCCTCCCTTATCATCTTCATTAATTAGTCACTGTAGATTACAGTAGATTCACTGTAGACCTTACTGTTTAAGCTTGACAGATCATCATGAACCCAACACACCAGTCTCCGCCACGTATGGATCTGTAACCACTCCAAATTAAGTAGATCGATCTGTGACGACTGACGACATTAACGTAGCATCTGCCAATCTTTCCATCCTTGTATGCGTGGCCATTAAAAAAAGGACCACGTGAAACACGTGTAGGTCCAGTCCTGACAGCTCCAAATTAATCAAGTACTTGTCTCAAGATTTGGGGACTTGATACTACTTTCACCTGCTGTAACAGCGTATATCACGTGTGTTCCAGCGTGTTGGCGCTGATACACATGTTCATGAATGCTGTAATAGCGTATATCACGTGTGTTCCACGTACTCATAGGATCACTCTCACATGTGAGACTCCTTGATGCATTTTGAATATAGCGTCGATATCCAACGCCACATTTATGGATTTCGACTCTCTTTTTTCTTTGCGAAACCGGTCACGCGTTGTTTGATTATTGGCCTTCCCTACTCTCACATGTCGGTATATACTGATGTTCACAATGCACTTTAGTAATGCTGATATTTGGCATTGCAGATTATTGGTTCTCTTATCTTTTTTATGTTTGTTTGATTCTTACCTACCATATACTCCCTCACATCCTGAAATACAGTCTAAATTTGACTACATTTATAGAGATATTAACATTATCTAACATATCGAATAAGTAAATTATGAGAATATATTTCATAATTGATCTAATTATGCTCATTTGACATCGTAAGTATTACTGTTCTTTTCTATAAAATTGGTCAGACTAGTTTGACTTAGGACAAATGAAGTGTCTTTTATTTCAGAATGGAGGGAGTATATGTTTAATGTGATAGTGGGGCTTTTTGTTGTTATTAGGAGGAGAAATTTAAAAAAATATAGCAAATCCTTAAAGCAATTGTTGGCAAATCCTCACAAATGTGGTTGGTAAAATATCGTGTCAATCTTAAAACCACGTAGGGCTTGCGTGTGTGTATTCATTGGGCTGAATGTGGGTATATATGTGAGTGTTTGCGTGTCTGCTTGTGTTTTGTAGAAAAAGAATATAATGTTGTGTAATAGGTTGGTCATGCATGGTCCACCAATCAATTCTATGAAGCAAACTTGAAACAAGTCCTAGATACCAAGGAGTTTTGGTTAGAGAGCACCCGCTCCATTTTAACATACTATTATGTGCTCTCAGTGACTCCTTTAAGAATGAAACCTTCAAATTTAATTTTCATATATTTTTATGTATTCAAATTTGGCCCAATAAGTTGCTGCATAGAGGATTAATTTAGTAAGACTTACGATAACAATCTTTCCCGAAGTACTTTTAAATACTCTTTTTGTTTTTTAATAGATGTCCTATTAGGTTTGTCTAAGTCAAACTAACAATATTTATGATACTAATAATATGTTCCTTGAAATATATTCTACGGTGGATTCAAAGAAACAAATTTGATATTATAGATGTTATATTTTATAAAAAAATTGGTCAAAATTGAAATTTTTTGATTTAGAAAAATCTAATATGACATGTAAAAAAAACTAGAGGGAGTACTTGTATATACGCCAACGACTTAATGATTAATGAGGAAACAAACTGAAGAAGGAGTTGAGCCACATGGAAGCGCACGCAGAGCACGAGGTCGTATCTCCTGTGCTAGTGGGCATGGTGAGAGTGACAAGTGAGTCATGTATTAATTGTGAAGACTTAACCACTATATAAGTAGGCTGAGAGATAGGCTGCAAACATCCCTACAACTAGCAGCAGGCTGTATTAGGCTAATCTCAATGGGTGGTTTCATTTTGATGTTTTTAAGATGGCCACCTAAGCAAAAGTGAAATGAAACTGCCTCCCTAATGCACCATTTCATGGTGTGGATTCATAAGCTCCACATAACATTTAATTTCAAGACTCATGAGGAGTTGGTATCCGTGCACAGAGAGTTTCATCTAGATGAAACTGATTCCCTCTCTCTCTTCTTAATTATGGTGCCATGTCATCACAAAATCCTACATGACATACTAATTAATGAGAATGAAACCTCATGAAACCACCCATTGGGAGTAGCCTTAGGCTAGTCTCAGTGCAGATTTCATTGCATAGTTATCTAGACTCAGAAACTAGGTAACCGTGCTGAGAGAGTTTCATAGGGATAAAACTCCTCTCAAATTTGATGAAACTCCATCTTTCTCTCTCCTCGCCACATCAGCAAATTTGATGATTTCACATAGAATTTAATGTCATGAAACTCTTCATGAAACCCCATTGAGACTGACCTTATTAGTCTCCAAGTACTCATATATACTCCTACGCAGAACGACTTAAGGACTGGCTTAAGGACAAATATGCGTACTTTAAATACTCCTATATACGCCGATGACTTAATGATTAATGATGGAAATAAACTGGAGGAGGAGGAGTTGTGCCGCATGGAGGCGCATGCAGAGCACGAGGTTGTATCTCATGGTGTGCGGCATGCACGCATAGCGCGATCAATCAAAGAAAAAAAATGAAGGACGAGACCAACGGGAGATTGGCCCACATTGGGGGTAACCAGTGACACTGACCTGGTGGGCCTCTTAACGCCGGTCAGAAATACCCTTGGCCATCAGTAGCGGCGCGCTTGCGCCCCATATTCTTCCTGCTGCTCCCTCTCTATAAAGAGAGCCGCCGGGGACGCCGTGGCAACCAAGCTTTCGTGCTCCCTCAGCTCTCCCCAGTCTCCACTTGCGCAGGTACGATCCGTTTGCTGGTGGTCACCATGTGGAGGCTCAAGGTCGCCGAGGGGGGCACGCCGCCGCTGAAGACGTCCAACAACTTCCTCGGCCGCGCCGTGTGGGAGTTCGACCCCGAGCTGGGCACGCCGGAGGAGCGCGCCGAGGTGGAGAGGCTGCGCCGGGAGTTCACCGAGCGCCGCTTCGAGAAGAAAGAGGCCTCCGACCTCCTCTTGCGCATGCAGGTATACTATACCTGATAGTTAATTAACCTTGCCATATATGTATATATATAATTCCATTTTGTTCGTTCATGGCTCGAGCATTATATTCCTGTGCTTCCAGAAACACCCTGGCCATGAGCTCGTAGACGACGCTTACTTTAGGAGTTTGTTGGGCCTCTGCTTGCTCTGGCCACGTTTTCAGTGAACGTCCGTTTTGCGTTTGTGGTTATTATTCTATTTGTGGTCTCATGTCAGAAGATAGACCACGGACCACGGACCACGGAACAAATAATACTAGTAAGCAAGGTTTCAAGTTGTCCTAATTCAAATGTCTTAAAATTTGGCTGCATATTAATGTATCGATCGAGTTTGTATATATACATACGAAAATAATGATACGAGGAGTTCTGCCTCGAAATATAGTTTCACAAAAGCATATTTTTTGTTATGTTATATAGATACTTTGTAGGAAAAAGACACTACGGGAAATCCCAAGTTTGCCGAGTGTCTTCATGTTTGCCGAGTGTTTTTTTTCGGGCACTCGGCAAACAACTTGTTTGCCGAGAGTTTTTCAAAAAACACTCGGCAAAAAAAAAACACTCGGCAAAAATAGGGTTTGCCGAGTGTAAAAAAAAACACTCGGCAAAGATATTCTTTGCCGAGTGTCAAAAAAAACACTCGGCAAACAATATCTTTGCCGAGTGTTTTTTTTTTGACACTCGGCAAAGGTCCTGTTTGCCGAGTGTTTTTTTTGACACTCGGCAAAGTCATAATTAAAACCACATTTTGAAGTAGTAAATCAATTCAAATTAAAAAGTTTTGAACTACAAAGTTGTATAACTTCTCAAGATGCTGAACTTTTAGTTTGGTCATTTCTTCATTCGACAAATTCATATGAATATTGTTCACAAAATCTAGATCTCTCGTAGAGTTTCCTGAAACTATAAGAGAGATCTATAAGATTTATGAATAATGTTACTCTCACTACATCGGATGAAGAAATGTCATATATCAAAGTTGTAGATCTTCAGAAGTTATACAACTTTGTAGTTTAAAATTTTTTAATTTGAATTTGTTTTGCTAATGAAAAGTACGTTTGTAGTTCTCAAAATTCAAAATTTGAGTTTTTTCAAATGACCTCGGATGAAAAAACAGTCAAAATAATAGTTGTAGATCACAATAAGTTATGAAACTTTGTAGTTGACAACTTTTTCATTTGAAATCATATAGTCAACGAAAACTAAGTGTGAATGTTCTCAAATTTGAAATTCAAATTTTGTAAATGACCTCGGATGGAGAAACTACCAAAATAAAACTTGTAGATTTCAAAAAGTTATAAAACTTTGTAGTTGACAAGTTTTTAATTTGAAATCATTTAGGACCTCAAACAAGTAATTTACACTCAGTTTAGTATAATACGGTAGGAATCAAAACAATATCTAGTCACAAATGAGAGTGTGGTGCAGTGGTAGAGAAGGTCACGCGTGAGAGAGAGGTCGCGGGTTCGAATCCCGCCGACCGCGTAGCGCGCGAATTTTCCGCGAAAAATTTTTTGCTATTATTTTCGGTTTTTTTGAGCACTGGAAACCGGCTGTTTGCCGAGTGTCAAATAGCACTCGGCAAAGGGTTTGCCGAGTGCCCGAGAAAAGACACTCGGCAAACAGCTCTTTGCCGAGTCACTGTTTACCGAGTGTTGTTTGCCGAGTGTAACACTCGGCAAAGTGTTTGCCGAGTGCATTTCGGCCTTTGCCGAGTGCATCTGGCACTCGGCAAACAGCCGGGTTCCCGTAGTGAGAAGTCGTTAATGTTGTGCTTTGGAGACCACGTAGAGGAGGAAATCGCTCCCGGACACCTTTACATATTCTTGCATGCCCATGTTTGTGAGAACGTCGTCGGCCTAAGTCAAGTATTGTACATGTGGCTGCATCACGATTCACAGTCAAATAACGATGCATGCTCAAAAAAAAAGTCAAATAACGACGCTAACACACAGCCAACACATGGCCAACCCTTGCTGTCAACGGAGGCCCAATAAAGAAAAAGCCCCGGAGCTAAAGCCAATCTTAGTGGATTTCATAAAGAGTTTCATCAGCGTTAAATAACATGTCACATCAGCAATTTTGCGGACATGACAAGACCTTTATGAGAAGAAAGGAGATATGGTTTTATCATCTGTGAGGAGAGTTTCATCCCCATGAAACCTATCACGACAATTACCTAGTTATTGGACTATATAACTATGCCATGAAACAATACAGTAAGACTGGTTTAATGGACAAATAACAAATTGCTACCAGCTTATTGGCTATGTCTCTGGCAAATATTATATTAATGGGGCTCTCTAACCAATTCCACGGTTATAAATGTGGACGTGACACTTCCCTGTAGCTAGAGTTCTCCATCTCTGCCGTTCGCGCCGGCGGCTGCAAAGAAAAGCGAGTCTCCACCTGGCTCGTTTGCTCACGGGTCTTTCTCGGTGCTGTACCAAATTGATTTCATGGTCCCAAAACCAATAATATTGACACCGACAGATGACAGTTGATCACATTATTTGTGGCATTTTTTTCTTCTTCAAGCTACATTCAAGAATCATCATACAGGTAGAGGTACCTTTCTAGGAACATTCTGGCTCTCTTCTTCATTAATGAAGCCAAAGTTGAAACATAGCAAGGAAAAAAGGGTAATTCTGTAAATACAATTTCCGAATATCAATCCTTATATATGCATAATAATTAAGAAAAAGTGTGTTACTGCTACTAACTCCTAAGGACATGTACAACAGTTTATATAACCGATGTTTGTTTGACAAATACAGAGAGATAAATAGTCGACTTTACAATAGGTTATCAATTTTGCTGTCTGCGTAATATTTAATGCATCCTCTGGTTAGTGTTGTTTTGTCTGAGAGCACAGGCCAAGACAGTAAACTATATAGCAGACATCCACACCACTCTTTTCTCATTGATGATATGGACTCATACAAACCGTTGTTGTCTAATTGTTTTACGTGTCATAATTAGTCGACCTATAGCTATAAAAAGGGGCCCATCTCATTTATTAGCAGTATTTATAAATGGCATGGGTCCTTCAAGTGGACCACATACTATTCTCAATTCAACATGGATCCACATGATAGGTATTAAAAGCATATACTGTGATAAGGTCCACGTAGTAGTGGCTTAGTTTTTTTTTTATTTCCCTTCTTCTCTCCTACAGAGAGGACTAAAAATCAGATGCTGATATATTTATATACTTAAGATGATGGATCGGAGATGCCCTAAGAGGAAACTACGTTTATGGCCATCTATCCTCAGTCAATGCACAACTCAAGATCACCAAATGAAGGGATAACTTACATATCTTGCATGACGTTACTAGATGAAAGCAGCTAGGCTGTATTTTTCGCCAGCAGATTCACCCCATACTACGATCCGTTTGCTGGTGGTCACCATGTGGATGTTAGGAATAAACCACGCCATGGTGTGGCCGTGGCGTGTCCGTGTCGCGCGTGTGGCGCGCGTGTCGAGTCTGTGTCGCGCGTTGTGGCGTGGAGGCTGGAGCTTGGTGGGCGAACCAGAGGGGACGGATTGCGCGGGCGAGTTGGTTGCTCGACGTGCGGAGGAGTCCGGGTCTCCAGAGAGTGCGTGCGTGCGCTGGGTTCGCCGCGACGTGTGTGCGTGGGCGCCGAGCTCGCCGGGGTGCGTGTGTGTGCGCGTTGGCCTACAAATGGGCATGTGATCCGTGTGTGCAGGGTCGAGTCGAGTCCTTTGATCAATAGAACAGCCAACATACAGGCGTCCGTTGCGCCGGGGCGTTCGTCGCCAATTTCTTGTGTTCACTGTTCATCGTCTTCCTCCTCCGTCCGGCGTGAGTGAGTGAGCTATCCGAGGGTTCGATTCCAACAGTGGAGGCTCAAGGTCGCCGAGGGGGGCACGCCGCCGCTGAAGACGTCCAACAACTTTCTCGGCCGCGCCGTGTGGGAGCTCGACCCCGAGCTCGGCACGCCGGAGGAGCGCGCCGAGGTGGAGAGGCTGCGCCGGGAGTTCACCGAGCGCCGCTTCGAGAAGAAAGAGGCCTCCGACCTCCTCCTGCGCATGCAGGTATACTAGCTGATAGTTAATTAACCTTGCCATATATATGTGTCTATATATATATAATTCCATTGTTCGTTCATGGCTGGAGCATTCCTGGGCTTCCAGAAACACCCTGGCCATGAACTCGTAGACGACGCTTACTTTAGGAGTCTGTTGGGCCTCTGCTTGCTCTGGCCACGTTTTCAGTGAACATCCGTTTTGCGTTTGTGGTTATTCTATTTGTGGTCTCATGTCAGAAGATAGACCACGGACCACGGAAGAAATAATAGTAAACAAGGTTTCAAGTTGTCCTAATTCAAATGTCTTAAAATTTGGCTGCATATTAATGTATTGAGTTTATATACATACGGAAATAATGATATACGAGGAGTTCTGCCTCGAAATATAGTTTCATAAAAGCATATTTTTTGTTATGTTATATAGATACTTTGTAGGAAAAAGAAGTGGTTAAAGTTGTGTTTTTGGAGATCACAGGAGAAAATCACTCCCGGACACCTTTATATATTCTTGCGTGCGTTTTGTTTTCCATATGCCGCCGATCATGTATTTGGATCACACACTTATGAAGTGTACGCACATGTTTGTGAGAATGTCGTCGGCCTAAGTATTGTACATGTGGCTGCATCACGATTCACAGTCAAATAACGACGCATGCTCAAAAGAAAAAAGTCAAATAACGACGCTAACACACAGCCAACACCTGCCCAGCACCCTTGCTGTCAACGGAGGCCCAATAAAGGAAAAAAAACCGGAGCTAATGGACAAATAACAAATTGCTATCAGATTAGCTTATTGGCTGAGATGTCTCTGCCAAATATTATATTAATGGGGCTCTCTAACCAATTCCACGGTTATAAATGTGGACGTGACACTTCGCTGTCGCTGGAATTCTCCATCTCTGCCGTCCGCGCCGTGCTGCAGAGAAAAGCGAGTCTCTCCGTTTCCACTTTTGGCTCGTTTGCTCACGGGTGTTTATGGGTGCTGTACCAAATTGATTTCATGGTCCCAAAACCAATAATATTCATGACACCGACAGACGATAGTTGATCACACTATTTGTGGCATGTTTTCTTCTTCAAGATACATTCAAGAATCATCATACTGGTAGAGATACCTTTCTAGGAACATTCTGGCTCTCTTCTTCATTGATGAAGCCAAAGTTGTAACATAGTAAGGAAAAAAGGATAATTCTGTAAATACAATTTCCAAACATCAATCCTTATATATGCATAATAATTAAGAAAAAGTGTGTTACTGCTACTAACTCTAAAGGACATGTACAACAGTTTCTACAGCCGATGTTTGTTTGATAGATACAGACAGATAAATAGACCACTTTACAATAGGTTATCTATTTTGCTGTCTGTGTAACATTTAATGCATTCTTTGGTTAGTGTTGTTTTGTCTGGGAGCACAGGCCGGGGCAGTAAACTATATAGCAGACACCCACACCACTCATTTTTCATTGATGATATGGACTCATACAAACCGTTGTTGTCTAATTGTTTTACGTGTCATAATTAGTCGACCTATAGCTATAAAAAGGGGCCCATCTCATTTATTAGCAGTATTTATAAATGGCATGGGTCCTTCAAGTGGACCACATACTATTCTCAATAATTCAACATGGAACATGACAGGTATTAAAAGCATATAATGTGATAAGGTCCACGTAGTAGTGGCTTATTTTTTTTCATTTCCCTTCTTCTCTCCCACAGAGAGGACTAAAAATGAGATGCTGATATATTTATATACTTAAGATGATGGATCGAAGATACCCTAAGAGGAAACCACGTCTATGGCCATCTACCCTCAGTCAATGCACAACTTAAGATCACCAAATGAAGGGATAACTTGCATATCGTGCATGACGTTACGTACTAGATGAAAGTAGCTAGGCTGGTTTTTTGGCCAGCAGCTGGTTCAGCCCATATGGCATTGAAATTCTTTGCCCCGGAGCTGGTGGAGGCAAAATCATTCACATTACAGTCTCACAGAAGATATTCTGTTTCTACCCCTTGTTATGCCTAGATGCTCGATCTGCGTTCAATAATGCGTGCCCACAGATAACTAGAGGCAAAAACCGATATTAAATAATGATTGTCAACGTAGCATATTGGGAACTGAACTGAATACAGTCAAATAACGATGCATGCTCAAAAAATAAAGTCAAATAACGATGCTAACACACAGCCGTTCACCTTCCCAACACGCTTGCTGTCAACGGAGGCCAAATAAAGAAAGAAACCCGGAGCTAAGGCGAGTTTCAATGGGGTTTCATCAAGAGTTTCATCATGATTAAATAGCATAACATGCTAAATCAGCAATTTTGCGGACATGACAAAACCTTTATGAGAAGAGAGGAGATATGGTTTCATCATCTGTGAGGAGAGTTTCATCCCCATAAAATCCATCATGCATAGTTACCTAGAACTAAATAACTGTGCCATGAAACAGTGTCCTGAGACCGGTGTAATGGACAAATAACAAATTGCTACCAGCTTAGTTTATTGGCTGAGATGTCTCTGCCAAATATTATATTAATGGGGCTCCCTAACCAATTCCACGGTTATAAATGTGGACGTGACACTTCGTTGTCGCTGGAATTCTCCATCTCTGCCATCCGCGCCGTGCTGCAGAGAAAAGCTAGCGAGTCTCACGGGTCTTTATGAGTTTTGTACCAAATTGATTTCATGGTCCCAAAACCAATAATATTCATGACACCGACAGACGATAGTTGATCACACTATTTGTGGCATGTTTTCTTCTTCAAGCTACATTCAAGAATCATCATACAGGTAGAGGTACCTTTCTAGGAACATTCTGGTTCTATTCTTCACTGATGAAGCCAAAGTTGACACATATAGTAAGGAAAAAAAAGGGTAATTCTGTGAATACAATTTCCGAACATCAATCCTTATATATGCATAATAATTAAGAAAAAGTGTGTTACTGCTACTAACTCTAAAGGGCATGTACAACAGTTTATACAGCCAATATTTGTTTGACGGATACAGACAGATAAATAAACGACTTTACAATAGGTTATCTATTTTGCTGTCTGTGTAATATTTAATGCATCCTCTGGTTAGTGTTGTTTTGTCTGAGAGCACAGATCGGAGCAGTAATCTATATAGCAGACATCCACACACTCTTTTCTCATGGATGATTGCGAGATCAGCTCATTTTGATGATATGGACTCATACAAACGGCTGTTGTCTAATTGTTTTACATGTCATAATTAGTCGACCTATAGCTATAAAAAAGGGCCCATCTCATTTAGAAATACTGGAATGAAGTTTTTATTAGCAGTATTTATAAATGGCATGGGTCCTTCAAGTGGACCACATACTATTCTCATTTCAGCATGGATCCACATGATAGGTATTAAAAGCATATAGTATGTGATAAGGTCCACGTAGTAGTGGCTTAGTTTTTTTTTCATTTCCCTTCTTCTCTCCCACAGAGAGGACTAAAAATCAGATGCTGATATATTTATATACTTAAGATGATGGATCGGAGATACCCTAAGAGGAAACCACGTCTATGGCCATCTACCCTCAGTCAATGCACAACTCAAGATCACCAAATGAAGGGATAACTTGCATATCGTGCATGACGTTACTAGATGAAAGTAGCTAGGCTGGTTTTTTCGCCAGCAGCTGGTTCAGCCCATATGGCATTGAAATTCTTTGCCCCGGAGCTGCTGGAGGCAAAATCATTCACATTACAGTCTTACAGAAGATATTCTGTTTCTACCCCTTGTTAATTGTTATATGCCTAGATGCTCGATCTGCGTTCAATAATGCCCACAGATAACTAGAGGCAAAAACCAATATTAAATAATAATTGTCAACGTAGCGTATTGGGAACTGAACTGGATGCTTCCAAGAAGTGATTCTTAAGTATATCTCCCATGGTGTAGCCCCACATGCTTGCTTGCTACTGCAAGTAGCCATTGCATGTGCTGCTTGCTGATAGATATCAAGTGACTTCCACATGCTGCCTTTCGGAATTGCTGCAACTTGCTAAATCCTGATTCGGGATTTTTTTTAAAAAAAATACTGTGGCTGTATTTGCTGGTCAGCTTGTACTAAAGATATTTGTTTTTTTTCCCTATGTTTATGTTGTATATTGTGTGCGCTTGATTTAATATTGTTGAATCTACCATATATAAAATTCTTTACACTGGACTCTACTTGCAGTATGCAAAACAAAAGCATCTTCAGTTGGGTCCTCCACCGGCCAAGCTTGCAGAGAATGAACGAGTGACAGAAGAGATCATATTAACATCATTGAGGCGAGCCCTCGCTCAACATTCTAGTCTGCAGGCAGAAGATGGGCACTGGCCTGTAGATTTCAGTGGCATTTTGTTCATTATGCCTCTCTTGGTACGCATTTTATTTTTGAATCGACACCGTCAGTTGATACCTGCTTTGCTCATCAACTTAATTAATATATATTCCATAGACAACATTTATATTACATAGACAACATTTATATTGAATAGACAACATTGATATTAGATGACTCATGCTTGATACTGTGTCTACCAGTTAAGCAGTATTAATTGACTTATGGCAAATGCCATCTATAGCCACCATGAAATCTGATAAATAGATTGTTATTGTTTGTTTCATGGTTTACAAGCTTCATTCAATAAACAGTGACAGTAATACTTTTGTTGAACTGCACACAACATTATGAGTATTTTATATTCTTGCAGGTATTTGCGCTATATATCACTGGATCTGTCGATACTGTCCTATCCAAAGAACATCGACTTGAGATATGCCGCTATATTTATAACCAACAGGCATGTAGATGGCATTCCAGCTACTTTCTAGTAATATCATTTGGTCAGCTCTGAATTAGTTTTCTAGTGGTGGCATATTAATAAGAAAGTTTGTATGTGATGTGATCATTGTAGAATGAAGATGGTGGTTGGGGTAAACAAGTGTTGGGACCGAGCACCATGTTCGGCTCATGCCTAAACTATGTTACCTTAAGACTTCTTGGTGAAGAGAACACAAATGCTGCGTTGACCAAAGGACGTGAATGGATTCTATCTCAGGGAAGTGCAGCTGCAATACCACAATGGGGGAAGATATGGCTCTCGGTATGCTATCTAAGTAAAAAAACGAATATTTATTACATGTGCATGTAAAAGTCACTGGGGTTCTATGTTGCCTCTGGTTCTATAATCCGTACTTAACATTTTCCCGTAGGTATCATGCACTATTTTCTGAAAAAACATTCTAACATGTTTGAAGAAATAGTAAGTAAAATCCAATTATGAAATACCCGTTAAAATACATGGATGTATGTGTCTTCTAGATTGTGACTCTTATCAGTATACAAACCTAAAGTTTTTTTTAAAACATTTGATATTCAATTTCAACTTTACCTTAATGTGCTGTCAATTTCAATTATCATGCAAGGGTACCTCAGACTTCCATTTTTGTAGAAAAAGGTAATTCGAATTAGAGCTTAATGTGGCCATTTCAGACATGATGGCGCTTGTGCCCCGTGCTGCCCACATTTTGTGTCATCTATCATTCTGAATTAATATAAATTCCACAGCTATCTTAGTTATGAGTGGATTGCAGTTACTATTAAACATGCTTATTTAAATACAATTTTAGCATTTCTTAGGGTGGGCCTTCTGGTTTGGGAAAAGGTCTTACTAGAAACAGGATGCCTAGAATGCCAATTGTAATTTATTTTGTATATAAATTATAATTTGTTGACTTAGAAATGACTAATTCGTGGTCCTTACCTTTTCAAATGAAGATGATAGGTTTGTATGAATGGTCGGGGAATAATCCTATAATTCCTGAACTATGGCTTGTCCCTCACTTCCTTCCAATACATCCAGGTACTTGTCTCTTATCTCATGATAATTATCTTTGAAGCTTTGTTACAGGTAATAGAAGCATAAAACTGTAGGTTTTAAATAGAAATTGGAGAGAGGGGTGGCAATGGCCTGGAGGCCGGTGTCTAGGACTAGACGGCGGAAGAGGGTATTTAAGGTCATCTAATTTAATGGACAAGTAACCACATTATATAGGCTCTGCCCCCTGGTCCAGAAGTTCCACGTTCCACTCCTTGGATTATAGGGGATCACTGACCATAACAAACTCAAAAATGCAGCTTCAAGTTATTTTTTCGTTTTATTATTGATCTTGTGGCTGGTGTCACCAATATGGTGTTGTAGATGTGCTGTTTGAAATCGATATGGTTTATAGTATGCTAAAAGAAAAGAAATTGATATGGTTTAGTAGATGGAAAGGGTAGAAAAGAGGAGAAGGCGAGTTTGTCCCCTCAAAGAGGCTGATCCTCCAGGTACCTTTTATGTTTCAACAGTTGAATTTAGCCTGATGGACGGTTCGAATTTGTTTCAATCATTGTAAAATTTCTCAACAAACATTGGTAACAATCTCAAGCTAGCAACGTGCTAACAGCTGAATCCTATCTCAACTAATAAGAAACTAATGGTCAAGTTTAGTTTTAAGGCAGAGTTTCTTCAGGCTGCTGTGTCCTTTCACTTATATAGGGTATATTTACTAAATTAATCAGATGATGGATCGATACATAGCTTTTCACTCTGGCAGGGTATGTTAACCGCTTACTTGTTGGTTTCAATCCATCTTTCACCGTGAACCCAAATACAGATAAATAATTGAATAGAGAGATCTGATAAGATAATGTTCTATCTTTCACCCTTGTTGTAGCACTGCACTGCACTGGCCATCCACTGGCTGGATCCACCTCCTTAGCAGTTAGCACATACTCTGAAGCTCTGCTTGTGCTTGAATGTTGCTGGCCTATGTCTCACAGGTGGAAGGGACTAGAGACATCCACCTCCTTAGCAGTTAGCACATACTCTGAAGCTCTGCAGTCTCTAGTGCTGTGTTGTGGCCTTTCCATTCTGCTCCCTATACCTTGTTGGAGCTCAAGGATGAAGGGAACAGGGCTGCCATGAAGAGGCAATGCGTGTAGCTGCTGTTGGGAGATTTGGATTTTATCTTTGCCTCCTGTAGGGATTTTTTGAGAGATCGGGATTCAAGAGAAAGAGGATAGTGGGCATGTCTATGTATGTCCTTTAGCATCTCAAGTTGTCAATTATTTTGAAGTACTGGTGAGGAAGAAAACAAGAACTAGTGGAATTGCATTCGAGGAAACACCAATATTTTGTGGCAAGTGTGGAAAAACTGATATTCCATGACATTTCTAAATTATTTTATTTGAACTAAAGGCATGTGACTCCCGGCCCAATTTGGATATGGCCTAGTTGTGGCCCATGAGTGCAGGTGCACATGTTTAGTACCATATTGCTAGTTGAGCAAGGGTGAAACCAGCTTATAAACCTTTGACCTCCAGCCATAGCACCTTCAGGTTAACCCTTTTACACGAAGCGAGGACGAAAGTGTAAGCAGGGTACTATGTGTAAGCGGGCGTGCCTCTACGAAAGGGCGGCACTGTGCGGTGTTGGAGGGTGGGGTGTTACAAGTGGTATCAGAGCCGACCCTCGCGGTTGCGCGTAAGGGCGTAGTGTGCAGGCGTATGGCGCATGGCGCGTGTGGGCCTGGGATAGGACACACGGCATGGCATATATCAGGCCCTGGACGTATGGTCGTGCGCTAAGAGGGGACGGTCTGTTGGGACATTTGCCCAAATGTGGGTAAGCTGGTGTATGTGAGGGGTGTATGTGACATCCGGCCCAATTGGATATGGCCTAGTTGCGGCCCATGAGTGCAGGTGCACATGTTTAGTTACCACATTGCTAGTTGAGCAAGGGTGGAACCAGCTTATAAACCTTTGACCTCCAACCATAGCACCTTTTACACGAAGCGAGGACGAAAGTGCAAGCAGGGTGCTATGTGTAAGCGGGCGAGCCCCTATGGAAGGACGGCGCTGTGCGGTGTTGGAGGGCGGGGTGTTACAAGGCAGGAGTATCATAGAAGACATAGGTGAAATTTTCTCATTATTTTGTCCGCTGAAGAATATGATCCATCAAAATTAGACCGAGATCCAAAATTTTAGGTAAACTGAACCCCCAAAAAGTTAGATAAAATTAAAATTAGAAGTGCTAACACATACTGAACATAAGTTTTGGAATGTTAACAAATAAACTAGTTTTGGTTGAAAAGGTGGAATTTTGTAAAACTAGATATTCTTTTTTATGTAAAGTCCACTTGCATGAAACTAAAAGAAGTTTTATATATGACATCCTTGAAAATTAGAAGAGTCTGTGTGTGCAGATAGGTGGGTAAACATTATTGAAGACCCACATCTGTGTTAATACATTTGAGTGTTTGGGGGCGGGGAGTTTACCCTGTCTCTCTTGTACTTTTCTTCTCCTTAATGAAATGAGACATAGCTCTTCTGCGCGTTCGAGAAAAAAAGGGACCTATAGCTGTGTGAGGGAAACACACTAATATTACAGATCCTTATTGATATAGCAACAGGGCATTGTAAATATTCTTTCTGATTCTCTGACATTCTGAGCCTTTTATATTTCTTATTTGCTCTCAAAGTCTTCTATTTTGCTGATTAAAAAGTATATTTTCCCTACCACAGGACGATATTGGGTCTTTACTCGTCTGGTTTATCTTCCTATGGCTTATCTCTTTGGTAAGAAGTTTGTTGGACCAATTACACCGACCATATTGGCCTTGAGAGATGAGCTCTATAGTGTACCATACAGTGATATTGATTGGAACAAAGCTCGTGATACTTGTGCCAAGGTTTGCTTTTATAATTTTTGTTTCTTCCACGTACAATTTTTCATTATTCAAACAAAATATATTGGGTAAGCTGTTCGATCATAAATCAGTGAAAGAAATCTATCTATTTGGAAATGGTTCAAGGGTATAATAAATCACCTGTAGGAGATTCAGAACTTCTCCAAACACAATCTCAGCTATAGGTTGGGTATGTAAAACCTTTTGGAGTATTATGGGCAAATGGCTTTCACTTTTGTATATCTTATTTTCAGTCTGCATTTTGTTTTGCATGAAATGTCACATAAAGATCCTAGAGACCCTAGATTGAGCTTATACGAGGCTGCTGCCGGTAATTGGTTTTGATCACATCAACACCTGAAATTTGTTAATTGGAAGATATTAGTTGCAGCATATCAAAACATGAAGAAATTGATGTTCTTATATTAGCTTCAGTTCTATATTCCACCATAAGTGTTGATCAATTTGGACATGAAAATGTTATGTTCATATCTTTTCTTTTTTGTAGGTGATTATTTTCTATCTTAGCTTCTGTTTCATGAAACATGTAGTGCCTTCTCTAGTATGCTTAGCAACAAAAAATGGATTGATACAATTTCAATTGCATCTCTGTGATTTCTGGTTTTGTGCATGCAGGTGGACCTTATCTATCCACGGACAATGGCACAAAATATTGTATGGACTTTCCTTAATAAAGTTGTGGATCCAATGCTGAATATCTGGCCAGTCAACAAGTTAAGAGACATAGCATTGAAAAATATCATGAAGCATATCCACTATGAAGATGAAACTACTAACTACATCTGTATATGCCCAATAAACAAGGTAACATTCATAAAATATTGGAGAGTGATCTAAGTGCTGACCTTACAAAAAAGGGGCCCAATTTTTTACTATATGAGAAATTTTAGCACTCCCCGCTAATTGATCTTAATTTTGGCAAATGCAAACCTTATTTTTTTATCGATATATGCGGAGTTGGCCAGATTAAATAAATATTATAATATCAATCATAATCTTTGAGGCTCAGCTAATCACCCTTACTGTAGTTCATCTATTTTTATTTCTTTGACTAGCTTACCGAATGGTGTATTGATTCTAAAATTTTTGGAGTACTACAACCAAATATACTGTAATGGATGAATGTAATTTGGTTAGCTTACTATAGCAATATTACACATCCTTAAGTTGACTTCTCAAAGTTTAAAGTTCGGTAAATTGATTTGAATATTTATATATAATTTGTAGCTGCTTCTCGACTCTTTGCTTGTAGGCACTAGATATGATTTGTTGTTGGGCAGAAAATCCAAATTCAGATGCATTAAAGAAGCATCTCGCAAGGATATATGATTTTTTATGGCTTGCAGAAGATGGAATGAAGGCACAGGTACCATCTTGTTATACCTTGTGAAGAAATTGAACTGCTCGCCATTTTCTCATTGTTATTATTAAAAATGACATAGTTATAGAAAATCTTTGGCTACAAATATTAGACACTCTTCTAGTTAAGAATTTATCAATACAAACCTAGCTACAAAGAAAGTGATAACTTCACTTGAACACTCGTTATTCATGACTCTATTGTTTAGTCCCCTTTTTCAACCCCATGCACAATTTTGTCGAAGACCACAACAGTGGAGCCTATATAATTTCATAAATATGTTTCTACAGTACCAAATGCCAAAAGTGATGTAAGTATTAGCATCTACATAAAACCTTACACCACACACCGGTTTCTAGTTATAGCCATATTTCAACTAGACTCTTAAGAATGGATAATATTGATTATAAACAATCACTACCCTAGGACCACAAAATCGAATATTACTGTACTTGAATAGTATACTATCAAATGTACGCCAAAATTCATGTTCTCAAGTCTATGTAATGCTTGGACAGTAGTCCTGTGGGAAGATGAGTATACTGCGAATATAATGATGGAAACTAATTAATCAGGAGATTACAATCGATCAATCCTAACTATTCTATCCTACCACAACTGTCGGATCCGATTGGATATCTTCTATATATTCTTACAAGTCTAACTTTAATTTACACAAGATCCTATCTAGGTGATCTGTTATGTACTTATGTTAAATCTTTAAATTGCCATGGCTATTCCAACAGATCACAGTGATTTACAGGAAAGATTGTGTCTGATGACCACTTACCTGTTCATTTTATTTAAGCCACATGTTCTGTTTCGTGAAGACTTAATAAGCATTGTACAAACTCTGATAGGTGTATGATGGTTGTTCAACTTGGGAGACCTCTTTCATTGTCCAAGCCTATTGCTCGACAGATCTTGTTAATGAGTTTGGTCCAACACTCCGTAAAGCTCATGAATTCATTAAAGGCTCACAGGTTCAATTTACCCATCATATATTCTTATATAGTTTATACTAAGAAATGTTTGTGAAACAAATCCTGATATGCATTTATTTATCTAGATCCGTGAAAACCATCCTGACTACGAAGCTTACTACCGCCATAGATCGAAAGGTTCATGGACACTTTCAACAGCAGATAATGGGTGGAATGTGTCTGATTGTACTGCTGAAGCACTCAAGGTCAAACAAGTTACTTCTGATATTTCTCATCTATGAAAACCTTCATTATGTTCTTCCCAGGTCAAAGTATGAGTAATATACTATGACGTGATAACATAGTATACTTTCAGCCATTATCAGTGGTTTGCATAGTCCACTAGGTCTAAAATAGTATTTTACTGTTGGATAAATAAGACATGTGCACTAGACAAATATACACTTGCATAATTACAAACCCTGTTGGTCTTGATTTATCTTCTTTATAATGTATATAGCTTTTTTAAAAAAAAAGATACTATATGGAATATGTCTCTTGTCACTAAGTGCTCGTTCAAATTTTCTGCACTAACATTCAACTTCATTTTTTTAGGCGTTGTTATTGTTATCAAAGATCTCTCCAAGTCTTGTAGGGGATCCCATAAAAGGAGAAAATTTGTATGATACTGTGGATTGCATTCTTTCTTATGTGGTATGACTCTGATTCTGATCATTTATCATTTTTTTATAGATTTATAATTTGTTATGTCTAAAGATGGCATAATCTGGCTTGCTACTAGCTCCATGTTTGCATCCTCTTCTCCTAGCTGCACATGTTCAAACAGTTTTAACTAAGGTAGTATCACTTATTAAAAATTTTAAAATTAAGAAGATTTCATCCACAAAGGCCACCCTATTGTGGGCGGCGGGTCGATTCCACTGGGTGTAATCCCTGAGAATGGATTAAACCATACTGCCATCCACAAAGAAAAACGAAAAAGGAAAGAAAACCAAAAAGGTGAAGCAATGACACATTCTGGAGAAATTTGCACATTCGGTGACAAATTCTGAAAAGTGTGCGAAAGCATGCCGATTTATTGGGAAATTCTAAAATCTTTCTTCCAAGCAAGATCAAATTCTTCCCTATATATTATTGGTGTCCTGCTGAACATCTTATGGACTAAAGGTGGTGTTGTCCGAGTAATATTGATATGCTGCCTATTAATTCGTTATATCTTTTCAATTTACTGCTATGTTCAAGGTATTTTGAGCATTGGAGAGGTGTATTGTACTGGATAATGGCAGGGGATAACTTTTGGGTTGAGTAGAGGCTAATTTGTCACTCTTGCTTGATTACCGAGCTATCTCTTTCATTAGTTCGTCATGACAAAACTCACAAGAAACAATAGATAAGTATACAGAGGATATCTCTAAAGTCTGAACAATGGAATACATCAATACCAAAATAATCCCAAGGAATAAGTAAACTGATGATTCTTACATCTAATGTACAAGTAATGTTGCACCAACTAGTCTCTCGTGAAGGGCACATGGCTGCTACAGCATCATTCGTACAATAGTACCCAGGTGCCAAAGCTAAAGAGAAAAATGCTGCTGCATTGTCTGCCACACAACACAACTGCTTCTTTTTATATATTTTCAATTTACTGAAATTTTTGTTTTCTCTGTATGTAATTCTTTGTCCCAATTTATGAGAAATTTAGTGTTGCACTTTACACCTAAAGTTACTGAGAATGTTTTTTTGTTAATTGAAGAATAACGACGGGACTATTTCTACATATGAGCGTCAAAGAACCACACCTTTGTTGGAGGTGAGTTTTTTAAACTGTTCTATTTTTTTCCTGGAAAATAACCTGTGTAACTTCCATGCTCGAATTCAGTCAAATAGAGAATTTGAATCTGATCAATTCATAATTACATCACTGAAGTGTTTAGAAATTGGAAGATTACTACTCTCTTTCTGGATCTCGAACTTCTAGGTCTTGCCATAAATAAGATATATAGATAGCCCACTCCAGCTGATTATATCAGAAATTGTTACTCTTAATCTAAAGATACGCAGCTCTCCTGCATATTCGATAAAAAAATATATGTCACAAGTATTTGTTTGGGCAGAAGAACATAAACTGTAATTATCCAAATGCTATTCTCGATTAATTGCATATGACTGACTCATGTTAACATGGAATTTGTTGGCCATAGGTTCTCAACCCTTCGGAGAGCTTTATCAACATCGTTGTCGACTATCCGTAAGAAATGAATATCCTCATCATTTTAAAAAGTACATTACATTCCAACTGTTTTTTTATACTTGGTACCTGATTTATTGTTTTTAACCAACTGATAGATCTGTTGAATGCACATCATCAGTGCTCCAAGCTTTGATTATGTTCAGAGAGCAGGATCCAGGGTACCGCAAAGAAGAAATAGGAAATTGCATAAAAAGCACAGCCAAGTTTCTTGAGAAGGAACAACGGAAAGAAGGCTCCTGGTCTGAAATCATCTTGTTTGTTATCTGCAAATTATTCAAAGTTTTAAAATATGAAACCAATGATTAGATTAATTATGATGTAACAGGTTTGGCAGTTGGGGTGTATGTTTCACTTACGGAGCATTCTTTGCGATAAAAGGATTAGCTGCTGCTGGAAGAACTTATGAAAATAGTTCCTGTATCAGGAAAGCATGCAGCTTTATATTGTCAAAGCAGCTACGTACAGGTGGATGGGGTGAAACTTATCTTTCTAGCGAAACTGAGGTAACTCCTTGTTGTCGTTATTCAATTGTAACTAAAACCATGTCTAGGGTTTGGTCTGGTTATTGCATATTTCTACATTTTTTTAACTTTAGAGTTTAGATGCATGATAGTATCTCTTAGCAATTTATTTAATCTGAGTGACAACCACCTACTGGATCCAATTCTAAGGTGCTTGTTTTCAGTCATTGATTCCAATACCATGTTTAGTTGCCTCTAGGAAGACTGAAGAAATTCGAATCACTGGTTGAAAAATAATTTGTCAGTAGTAGTACCTTATTTCTCGATTGTATTGAGTCAATCTTGACTGTCAATCAATTGCTCATGGTAATGTCTGTATCCAAATATATGTTGAGTAGGACCATCCTTTTTTCCAAAAAAAGTTACTATTTTCGATTCTATCAGAATCCATGAAACTAAGCAAAATATCGATTTGTTTCTTTTTTTTTCTAAATCCTAACATCTGAATTATATTTAAGTGTTGCCATACAGATTTTTTATTTATTTTTAATATTAGTTTTATGGATATTAAAATAAGACCCTTGAACTAAAAATTATCAAAAATATACCTAAATTGTCTACCCAGTAGACAAAAACTAGACAAAATCTTATCTACCCAGTAGAAAAATAGGTGATTTTTGTCCCCGGGCAGACGAAAGCAATTTTTGTCTACCCACTGGACGAAATATATTAAAACAATAGATTTCGTCCAACGGGTAGATGACAATAGGAAACTTATTTTTTTCTACATTTGTTGTTACCGTTCGTTTTGTTCGGACTCAAACCTAACAATTCTCTATATTGGACCTTCATATATGGTAGAAATTATAAAAAACAAACATAAATACTTTAGAAAATATAGATAAAATTAAGGGGATTCCTTGGTATTTTCTAAATTGAAAAAACTATTTTTAAATATTTTGTCTAGGAAAACTATTTCCATCATGCATATTGGTCCAATGGGTCAAGGAAAACAACTTTCGTTTACCCAGCAGAAGAAAATAAGATTTCGTCCACTAGATAGACGAAACCCTATTTTCATCTATTGGATAGACAATTTAGTTATATTTTTGACAATTCTCAATTCTAGGGTCTTATTTGGTAATATCCAAAAAAATAAATATTAAAAATAAAAGTTCTTGTCATACACTTCTGGTCCAAGAATCTTGTTTTGGTTTTGAATAAAAGTAAAGGAGGCAGCTGTATGATTGCTGCTAGTTCTCAAAACCTTTTTAGTTGTCTCATCACGGGTGTACATCAAGTACCCTTGGTTCATATATTATATATATATGGTATTGAAAATCTGAAAACTAATAATTTATTATGTTTTTTCATCTGAACCTTTGAAATCTTCTTTCTTATTGGATAATTCCTTACCCGCATCATAACTGCCCTGATAACATTATGCCGTATTTGATGTTTATAGCTATGTAATATCTTCAACATGCTTCTTTTCAAGGAAATATTGATTACTCCAAATCTTAATGAATTTTATCATTACTTCCGCTTTAATATTTGGCAGTCATACGTGGAGGCAAGTGGTCCTCATGCAGTAAACACTGCTTGGGCAATGTTGGCTTTAATTTTCGGTGGGCAGGTATGTATTTTGCACAAATTGTCACAAATACATTATCCATAAAACTGCTATGACAGCTGCTTATTAAGTCGTATTATGGGCACGCTATACAGGTGGAACGAGATCCAACACCTCTATATCATGCTGCAAGAGAATTGATCAATATGCAACTAGATTCAGGCGACTTTCCCCAACAAGTAATTTCTATTTACTTTTGGCTTACAGTAGAATTATGAGTTTAATTAGCATCATGATTTGGTTTCTTCTCTTTCACCTAAATACTTATTTTTTATTTGTCATTATTGTTTTTATAAAATCTCCAAGGTATATGAACTTGACTATTACCTTTTGTAATTTAAATAAATCTCCTAAAAGTGATTAAATTATATTTAAGAGACAAAAGTTAATTATATAATTTTTTTATATTCATTGTAGACAGTTCTAGACATTCCAATGGTCAGCCCTTTTAAGTTCACTCATATTTTGTAGCGTGAAATTAACTAACATCAATGTTGGAACAGCTGAATTGTAAACCTAATAATAATAGACTGGTGCATAATCCATTTTATTTCAGACCAGAACAATAAATATATATTCAGGCCCTGTAAAATAAGGCCTATGTTATGCTGCCAGGTGCAGCCTGAATTTCGAAGCTGCCAAGCTATTTAACCAACAATCCCCCTCTGTCGTCCTTATGCTACTTACGAGTGATATATCGGTCAAAAATTTCATTTTCTATACAATCATGGATAGGTTGAGTTTATGCACTGATGGAGGAGTCAGACTTATATTTTTGCATGAATGCATATAACAATCCCATATTGTATAAACCAATAGTTTATTTTTTATGCAATTGACGTTTGATGTCCTGCCACACATCAACATATATATACATATATATTCTAGTTAGACCTGATGATTCAACTCCACTTGCTGGTACCTCTGATTGTAGGAACATGTTGGGTGCTTCAACAGTTCCCTATACTTCAATTACGGCAACTACCGCAACCTATACCCAATTTGGGCTCTCGGGGAATTTCGCCGGCGGCTTCTCGCAATAAAGAAGTGAAACCAATGTACTTGATTCGCTACATCCCTGCAACTAAGGGCGCCTGAATCTGCAAATTAAACAACGCTTTGAAGCTATGTTTATGTTGCATTTAGTCTGAAGGCGAGCTACTATGAAACAAAATCAGATCCGTAGGAAATGAAATCTAGGATCTGCATAGTTAACAAAGAATCACAAACTGTTTGGAATTACAGTTATATGGTAGTAACTGTGCTCTGCATGGTTGTTTTATGATAAAGCTGCCGCTTTCTCATTTCTATGATTACTTTGTATGAACAGATCAGGTTTTTGCAATATGCTACTACATGCCATTTCATTCCATTGATATATATGGTCTCAAGATTTAATACAAAGGTGCATGCGCAGTTACAGAATGCATAGGGACATCTTAATGCTAGTGGAAACACTGAACCACTCCCTTGCCACTACGCCATGCATTAGAAAAGCCCTCAACACATGCTAATGACATGCAGATTATTGAAAGAACAATATTAACTCTACCATGCCCAGCTTCTTGTAATATTCCCTCCCTTAATCTCATTGTTTTTCCTTAACATCTACCATGCCCAGCTTCTCCCTCATCTCAAGAAACTTGACACGTCCAAGGGACTTTGTCCAAATGTCTGCAAGCTGTTCTCCAGTTCCAACGTGATCCAGCTCTACTTTGCCATCATCCACACAGTCACGGATGAAATGATACCTTATATCAATGTGTTTGCTTCTTTCATGGTGCACTGGATTCTTGCACAGGTCAATAGCGGCCTTGTTATCCACCAACAGCTTTTGCACAGGTCACGATGATATAGTGCAACTACCTTTTGCTTCTGTGACATCCAAGCTATCAGGTTGTCACCAAGATAATACACAGCTCCAGTGGTGCTCTTGCTGTCGTCAACACATCACCAGCAAGACTATCGCTATACCCAACTAGGGCCATGTCTGCATCTTTCTTTCTCCCATAAAAGCAGCCTCAAGTAAAGCGTGCCTTTCACATGCCTCAGTATGCGCTTTAGAGCAGTCAAATGTTCAGAGGTCGGGTTTTCCATAAATCAACTTACAAGGCCAACTGAATGAGCAATATCTGGCCGTGTTCACCAAATATCTGAGGCTCCCAACAGTGCTTCTATACATACATGGTAGCATCAACAGGAGTGCCTGAACTCTTCTTCTCTTTTGCGAAAGACCAGTATAAACACAGACACACACGCACGCACACTCACCCATATGAATTCACGCACGCAAATCCTACCCCTATCACCTCCGATCCGAGAGACTGGGCCGGTTGTTCCGATCTTTAGATTGACGAAGTCACTACAGACGCCTCACTATCAACAGGCACGTTGTCTACCACTGAAAGAATAGCACCGGTTAAAATCCTGGAATAAATCCAGAAAAATGTGACACCCGTGCCGAGTTGGAGACTCGAACTCGGGTGGTCAGGTTCCACCATAAGGAACCTAACCAACTAAGCTACGCTTAGTTCCATGGTGCCTGAACTCTTCTTGCTCAGTTTAAGTCTCTCTTCCATGGGTGTAGCACATGGATTACACCCACTCATCCCAGCTTGCTCGACAACCTTCTTTGCATACGCAGATTAGCACATGGTGATTCCTTTCTTCGTTTCCTCGACTTCAATTCCCAAATAATAATTGAGTAAATCCAGATCAGCCATGCTGAACATCTGCTTCATTTGGGACTTGAAATTTCTGATGTCAATGATATTGGAGCCAAGTATGATTAAGTCATTGACATAAACACCCACAAGCAAAATTGATGAGATATACACCTTATAAACAGCATGCTCTAGGGGGCAGCACTCAAACCCGAGTGACACCAGACTTCTGTCCAGCTTAGAATACCATGACCTCGGCGCTTGCCGCAGCCCATATAATGCCTTATTTACCTTCCAACACCTAGTGCTCTTTATTCTCTATCTCAAAACCTGGAGGTTGAGTCACATACACCTCCTCATTTAGATCACCATTTAAGAATGCTGATTTTACATCCATGTGGTGAACCTCTCAGCCTTCTCGTGCTGCCATGCTCACTGCCATCCTTGCAACTGGTGCAAAGACTTAGGTGAAATCCACTCCCTGACGTTGGACATAGCCCTTCGCCACTAAGAGAGCTTTGTCCTCAACAATAGCACCATGAGAATCTTATTTCACCTTGAACACCCATTTCAATCCAATGGCTTTATGACCATGTGGCAGCTCCACAAGCTTCCAGGTTGCATTATCATCATTTGACTTGAGCTCATCTTGCATGGCAGCCTTCCAGCATGCTTCTTTCATTGCCTCAACAAAATTTGCAGGCTCCTCAGATGTCAACAAGAGCTGGTCAAGATTAAGCTCAACTTGAGTCGAATTATCATAGATGTCAGAGAGAGATCGAACAAAACGTATTGGCTCTTGTGGTGATGCATTTGGCATAGCTGATCCAGTTGCCGTGGCTGGCCAAGCAACTCCTGGATGGGTGTCGTGCAGCATGGTGGACAGCGTGTCTGCGCCACTGTGTGCTGGGGCATCTATGCCATTGTTTCCAATGTCTTCATCCACAGCCGGCAGATCAGTACCATGGTTCTCATTTTCACCTGCATGATTATTTGTTTCATGATGGATAAGAAAATCACCACCAGCTGGTTGAGGCTGATCAGAACTAACATGTGAACCCCAGCTCCACTCATCCTGGAAATGGACATCACGACTCACATGTAGTTTACCGTTCTTTGGATCATAAACACTATATGCCTTCGACCCAGGTTCATACCCAAGGAAGATCATAGAAGTGCTCCGATCGTGCAGCTTGGTGAGATGTGCTACTGCTGTCTTGAGATGTGCCACACACCCAAACATGCGCAACAGCGCAAGTGATGCACATTTGGCTTTCTCTTGTACAGAGATTCATAGGGTGTCATGCCAATGACACTCTTGGTCAAGGCACGATTCAGCAGGTAGACCGCCGTAGTTGCCGCCTCACCCCAAAATCTACCCAGTACCTTTTTACTCTTCAACAAGCTAGCTTCTTGTCCAACCAACAATAGTCTGATTCCGTAGCTCAGCGACCCCATTCTGCTGCGGTGAATAGGGGGCTGTTAAGTATCGCTTCAGTCCTAGCTATGTTGTCACAGAAATCAGTGAAGTCATTCGATGTCAATTCTCCTCCATGATCTGTTCTCAATGCCTTCACTTTTAACCCAGTATCCAACTCAACCTTTGCATTCACAGACCTGAAAGCAGCCAATGCTTCATCTTTGTTTTGCTCAGAACTATCCACATGAACCTAGTACAATCACCAACAATCAACAAAGAAATACCTCTTCCCTGCTGGTTTAGGTGGTGAAATAGGCCCACATAAATCTCCATGCAGTAGAAGTTCCAGCGGTGCTTGACCACGATATTTCGTCATTGACGGAAATGGCAAGCCATGTTGCTTGCCTGCCAAACACCCTTCGCATAGCTGCTCAGAGTTCAAGTGCACTCAGGTTGTTTTGGGACATCTCCCTGAGTGCACGGAAGTTCAAGTGGCCAAATCTTGAGTGCCAGAGCCACTCCTCCTGGTGAACAGCCATCATGCACACAGGTTGAGCACGATCCAGCTTTAGCACATACAGCCGATTGTTTGCCCTTTTCACCTTGGCAAGAAGACACCTCTCACTATCATGTATAATCAAGTGGCCATCTTCCAATACAACCTTACAGCCATTCTCCTCTAGCTGACCCAAACTGATAATGTTACTGCATAAACGAGGGATGTAATACACATCAGTCAGTACCTTGTGTTCTTGTGGCAAGCCTTTAAATAGAATCATGCCGCGGCCTCATATCTCCATGACCGAGCCATCTCCGAGCCTCACCGACCCACGTACAGATATGTCAAGTTCAGCGAACACATCCTTGCAACCAGTCATATGGTTGCTTGCGCCGGTGTCAAGGTACCAGAGAATTCCATCACGGCTTCCTCCTTCTCCAAGCTTTGGCTTTATCTTCTCCTCGTTCAGCAAGATGGTCTCTTGTAACATGTTCTTCAGAATAGTTCAGTTCACACACCTCGGCAAACAAAAGGAAAGGCTCATTGTCATCCTTCTCAACTACAAATGCCTTCTCTTCTTTCTTTTTACTACGACACTCCCATGAGTAGTGCCCAAAGTTTTCACAATTAAAGCATTGGATCTTGGACTTGTCAGTCTTCTTCTCGCCATCGACTTGCTGGCCATCGCCACGTCCACGGCTACGTCCACGCCCACGACACAACCTCTGCCACGGCCATGGCCGCCGCCTCACTCATGCGCTTTGAGACACCCAATGAGCTCCACCGGCATCACAGTCAAATTAGCAAATTGCTCGACTGATGAGGCAATTTGGAGGATTTTTTTGGGGAGAGCACGAAGAATTCGCTTGACCACACATAGGAATCCTCCATTTGCCTCCCACCCCCCACACCCCCCCCTCCAACTCCCGTATCTTGCTGACGAGGCTGCCGACCTTGATTGCGTACTCCTCAACACTCTCGGTGCTCTTCATCTTCAGTGCATCAAGTTCCTCCTTGAGGGTCTGCACCCTCGCTTCCTGCACGCGGTCAGCCCCTAAAAACATAGTTTTCAGGGCCGACCACACCTCCTTTGCCGTCGCCTTCTGGGAGACAACGAAGAGAAGGTCCTCTGGAATTGCCTGAAGGATGGATGCACGAGCCACCTTGTCGTGCCTTGCGTCGACTTGAGCTCGAGGATCAGCTGGCTCTACCACGTCCTACATCTCCTGCGCCTCCATCACATCCTGCATCTTGATAGACCATGCTGAATAATTCTTCCGCATCAGCACGGGATATGACAGCCCAGCCGCAGCCGAATTCACAGCTCCTCCTCCACTGCCGCCCGTCATATCATTAGACGCCGGCTAGTACTTCTCGCATTACTGCTCCGTTCGAACTTATGAATTGCGACATTTGGACATTCCTTGTTCCCAATGTTTCAGGATTCACTTATTATTTACTCATGCCTGATGACTTCATGCATTATAGTTGGACGTTTCCTCTCAAAAGGAAATCTAATGTTCACCAGCACATGGTTAATTTTGTTTCCTATGCACACACTAAGTTTGCCCTCCCATTAAAATGCTTCCAAGCTGATAATGGCATCGAGTTCGTTAACCATGCTACCACTTCCTTCCTGGATGCCCGAGACATTAGTTACGCCTTTTGTGTCCCTATACTTCTCCTCAGAATTGGAAGGCCGAACGTGTTCTTCGGACACTCAACAACTCTGTACTCAATCTTTTCTCCATGCCCACATGCCGCCCACATACTGGGCCAAGGCCCTAGCCATGGAAACATTCTTGTTGAACAGACGCGTCCTCCCCTGTCAGCAATGAGGCTCCCTACATCCTTCTCCATCGCCAAGCACCCGAGTATGATTACTTGTGTGTTTTTTGATGCCTCTGCTGTCCAAACCAAGAGGCTACATTTGCTCACAAGCTTGCTCCATGCTCTACTGCATGTGTCTTCCTCAGTGGAATGCTACATGCCCTAGCCAGTGCTGCTGGGTTGCCTGGCCAGCATCCTGCAGAGCCCGGCCGGGCACCAGGTGGTCATGTGCTGCCTCTCCGGTTCATGTACAACCGGAAACCTCCACCGACACAGCTCCATGCGTCGATTGCGCCCACCCGTCGCCCGGGTGCCTCTACCGTGACACCTGTTCTTCCTAGTGCTCACGCTATTCCAGCCGCACCTCGCGTTCGTGTTCCACAGCCACCTCCTGCGCCTCACACTATGGTGAGTTGGTGATCGCGTTCGTGTTCCACAGCCACCTCCTGCGCCTCACACTATGGTGAGTTGGTGATGCGGTCACGGTCTGAGCCGACCACCATCTTCAATTTGATGCATCTTGCGACATCCAGTTTCTCATCTGAGTCTCCAATTCCATCGAACTACCACAGTGCTCTTGTTGATCCTTACTGTGCACAACAATGGTGGATGAGTAACATGCATTGATGGATAATGGTACCTGGCATCTTGTTCCTCGATCCCCAGGTGCTAACATTGTGACAGGAAAGTGGATTTTCAAGAAAAAAACCATTATGATGGGTCTCTTGCTCGCCATAAGGCACAGTGGGTTGTTCGTGGTTTCTCTTAGCAGTACGGCATCGACTATGATGAGACCTTCAGCCTAGTTATCAAACCTGCCACCATTTGGCTTGTTCTCAGCATTGCCACTTTTGTCGGGCCTGGCCAATACATTAGCTGGACATGAAGAACGCTTTTCTTCATGGACATCTAGAGGAGACAGTCTACTATAAGCTTCCTCCTCATTTCATCGACCCCGCTGCCCCTGATCATGTCTGTTTGTTGCAGCACTCTCTATATGGTCTAAAGCAGGCGCCCCGTGCGTAGTACCAACAGTTCTCCACTTATATTCAGCACCTTGGGTTTGTGGCTTCGATGTCTGACACCTCTCTCTCTGTTTACAAAGAGGGCACGAGGGTTGCCTACCTGCTCCTCTACATCAACGACATCATCCTTATGGCCTCTTCGTCAGCTCTACTTCAGCGCACCATGGAGCGTTTGCATGCTGAATTTGTCATGATAGACTTTGGTGCACTCCATCACTTCCTCGGCATCTCTGTTACTTGCTCCACTTATGGTCTATTTCTTTCACAGAAGTAGTATGCGCTGGACCTTCTGCAGTGTGCCAGCATGGCCCAGTTTCATTCTACCTCAACTCCTATTGACACTTAGGCCAAGCTCTCGACGATCGATGGTGATTCTGTCCAAGATCCATCTGAGTACATGAGTCGTGTTGGAGCTCTATAGTACCTCACTTTGACTCAACCAGACTTGGCGTATGTTGTTCAACGGGTCTGCCTCTTCATGCATGGTCCCTGAGAGCCCCATCTCGCGTTGATCAAGTGTCTTGCGCTATGTGAAGGGCACCCTCTCTTCTGGTCTTCATGTTGGCACTGGAGACATTCACTCATTGATAGCTTAATCCGATGCTGACTAGGATAGCAGTCCTGACTCCCGTCACTCCACGTCTGGTTACTGTGTTTTCTTTGGTTATACTCTGGTCTCCTGGTCATCCAAATGGTGAAACGGTAGACTACGGTCTCTCGTTCCAGTACTGAGGCTAATTATCGGGTAGTTGCTCACGCAGTTTGCCGAGTGTTGTTAGCTTGGTCAGCTTTTACAGGAACTTCACACTTCACTTGCTTTGGTTACGGTTGTTTATTGTGACGACATCAGCTTTGTCTACATGTGTCACACCTGGATTTACGAAGAAAACCGAATGCTACTGTATGTGTACCCAATAAGTCCAAAACGCACATATAGCACCAAAGTAAGGTAAAATCAAGTAAACCATTGCTCGATTACAAAATGTCAATTAGAATGTGTACTTAGATGAGCACACGTATGTCAACTGCCTCCTGAAGTCCAAGACTATATATACTTGTCCTGAGATGGTAATCTGTAAGATACATCTCACTTTAAGGTAGTTACCTCTAGCCACGAATAAGTTCTTTGGCACTCAAATTTAGAAAACATTGTGAATCAAGAAGCTAACCAGGATATAACAAAATCATGTTTAAAAAAATCATTAACTAACTGAATATTTGAAATAGGTGCAAAATAAAACTAAAAGTAGCTAATAAATATGAGCAATTGCATTTAGTTATATGGATGGAAAATAATAATTCTCCTAAAATCCTTTTGTAACTTCAGTAGTCATGTTCTAGTTCCCAACCATGTTGGTTGGCTACTAGGATTCATAAATAGTGCAAGCACATAATTTTGTACTTACCTGTCACACCCGGTTTTAAGGACAAAACTGAATGATAATCATATGTGTGTCAGGATAAAGTTTACACACATGTGAGACTTCATCAGTAATAAACAATAGTAGTATCACGTAAAAAATACAAAAGACTTACAAACTATCAGAGTCACAGCTTATCCTGGAAACAAAAGCTCCAACACTTCACAGGCAATCGACTGAGAGTTGCGTACACCTAGCACCATCTTCAACAACTTCACATCATCATCTGAGCAGCTGTAAGCAAGGATGAGTATACTTATGGTTGGTACTCAACAAGACCACAAGAAATAACCAGAATATGATTTATTATCAACTTAAAATATATTGATCATGTGAGGGTGCAGGCCACTCTTGACCATGAACATGGCTGTTATAACAGTTTTTAACACTATACAGAAGTTGTACACTTTCCCCACAGGAAGCATAAATCCAACCACGAAGCGTAAACCCAACCACGAAGTGCTGATCAGACACACTCATCACACTACCTTTGGTGTGACTGCATAGGGACGTGACAGACCAAGATCCATGAGAGTCCTTATGAGCTGCAGGCCCGCGAGGAGATTGGGCCACCAACTCTGACAGATACAAGGAACAGACGTACAGGTTAAGGGAACTAGTCGGCTATTAGGAAACAACTCGGCCTACTCATGTTAGGACTCTATGCTTAATATCCGACTGGGAATCTGTATTATTTACCTTGTAGACCCTGTCTCCTAAGTATATAAGGTGAGGCAGAGATCCCTTGTAAAATCATAACCATCAATACGAAGCGATCCACCATACATGACGTAGGGTATTACGCTTTCTCTTGAGGCGGCATGAACCTGTCTAAATCGTCTCGTGTTCACCATCGTGCTTCGGTTCCGGCGAGGCCCTTATGAACAACTCGACTACTCAGGGACCCCTTATAGTAGGCTAGCCGGTATAAAAAAATCGACAGTTGGCACGCCAGGTAGGGGCTCTAGTCGAGAATCATCAAGAAAGCTCGATGGCACCAGTCATTATCTCCTACGACGGCGACATGGCGTTCGAGAAAGGTGCCACCTTCGTCTTCGGCTCCTGGGTCAGCACGGCGGACGGCGCGGGCAACTTCGACCGCGTCCTCAAGCCGGCGACCTCGGAGCAACTCACCGACAAGCTCGACGAGATCGCTCTTCCGGACCCGATTTCGACTCGAGCTCGGGAAACTCCGAGTCTTAGTTCGAATACAACTCAGACTGGGAAAAATTCAAAGAGGACTAGGCAGTTCGAGTCAGTTTCTGAACCATCGGTCGTGCCGAAATCCAATTCTTTAGAAACCTAGAAAAGGAAGGGCTCAGCCACTGCTAGGCACAAGGTCACTACCCTGAGTCAGATTCCTTTTGGTCTCGTGGGAACTACCTCTGTCTACCAAGCGGCAACATCAAAGAAACTCCGATCTTTGGTCAAATTTGACGAACTTACACCCTTGAGCGGGAAACAAGCCGGACTCATAATCACTTCAACTCCAGAAGGGAGATTCGTCCACTGGCCTTGACGCAAGCCAAAGATCGGCGAAACACCCTAAGAGGAACTGGACATGTCTCACATCATTGCATGCATTGATCCGTTGTCTTTTCAACACGGCAAGGTGTTGGACTCTTCAGATGAACACGGTTCTACCATCCTCGCATCTTCAAGTACGGGAAGCTTCTCACTAGGGCAACAAGCCATGTTGATCATCGGCAACGAAGACCAAGTATCCAATGACAAGGCTGCGGATGACCGGGAGAGGCGCCGACAACGCAATGCTGCCCGCGCAGAACATCGTCGCCGAGCCAATAGATTGCCTCCGCAAAACCTTCATGAATGATTTGTACAAGTCGCCAGCCAAGACGTCTACCTTAATGCTGCAACCAACATCATGGTTATCGCACAAGGACTCGACGCTTAGGAGCAGACCCCAGAGATCCAATGCATGAAGACTATCCTTGAAACAACAACAATTCAGCACGACACGATGCACCCTGCTCGATCAATCACCAAAACTGCAAGTCGACAGGGCAGCAGTCGTCAGCCTGTGGGTAGCCACCGCGGCAATCCGTCCCATCACCCAAGCAGAGATCGCCAAGAACACGGAAACGAGGTCGGCATGGTAGTACAGGCTGGAGGTCGTGACCACGGTGCTGGGCCTAGCCACCACGTTGCCCAACAAAGCCACAATCATGGACACGGCGGGAACAAGGACAGAGACGGACGTCACGACAACCGTGATGACGACAGGGATCTGTGACACCAACTGAAGAACAGAGACGCACGTACAGTCATCTTCGCGTGCGCTTGCTACCACGAAGAAGAAGAACGCAGGCGGCGCCAGGAGTATGACAAGATTTACAGGCCTCCAGGATAAGGCCACCACAACCTTGACAAGTATGAAGAGTTCCCGTTTTTCTCAAATCGCATCCGAGCTACTGCCTGGCCCGAGAAGTTCAAGCCGTCCGGCATAGAAAGATACGACAGGAAACGCGATCCGAGCAGTGGCTTCGCATCTACTACTCGGCGATCAAAGCTACCAAGGGGAACACCAACACTATGTGCACCTACTTCCCTGTGGTCCTTGACCAAGCTCCTCTGACGTGGCTGGAAGGATTAAAGCCCGGCTCCATCGACTCCTAGGAAGAACTTTGTAAGGCTTTCATCAACAACTTCCAGGGCTCATGGAAGAAGCTGGGTACTCGCTTTGACCTCGCCCAGTGCAAATAGGGTCAGAACGAGTACCTCCGAAGCTACACCCGCTAATTCTGGGAGAAGCGCAGAACATGCGCAGGGATCACTGACCAGGATGTCATCGACTGCTCCCACAACGGTGTTACCAACCCCACACTTCACCTAGACTTCGGAAGAAACAGACCCAAAACAGTGGAAGCAATGCGCGATCTTGTTAGCCGATGGGCCAACGCTGAAGAAATGCAACGCGAAAGGTTCAACCGAAACAAGTCGGGGGGTGACCGCAACAACAATAATGACAAGAACAAGGCAAGCAAATTGAAGGCAGCAGCAAGCGTGACTTCAATGACAAGAAACGCAAGCCCGAGGATTCAGTCAACGTTGCCGAGAGGATCCCTCCTGCAAGAAGTTCAAGAAGTTGCTCGATAAGCGATGTCCTTTCTACCCAGAGGACAAACACTCTGGCAGGCAATGCTATGGACTCAAGAAGGCTTTCGGCACTGAAAGCACTCCCAAACTCAACGGACCAGACAACGATGGAGGTGACAAGGGTGACAAAGGCATCGGCTACCAACAAGCCGACAAGGTGGTCAATGTCATCTTCGGGGGAATAGCTCAGACGAACTCAAAGCGCAAGCAAAAGCTAATCCATCGTGAGATTGGATGCATCGAGCTGGCTATCCTCACCTTCTAGAAGTGGTCGGAGGTCCCGATCAGTTTCTCTCGTGACGATAAATGGACCAACATCAAGAACCCGGGAAGGTACCCTCTTGTACTATATCCAGTAGTAGCAGGCGCGACTCACGAGGATGCTGATTGATGGCGGAAGTGGACTCAACATCCTTTTCGCCAAGACACTGAAGAAGATGGGCTTGGACATAACCAATTTGCTCAAGCCCATTGATTCACCCTTCTACGGCATCATCCCAGGCAACACTGCTGTACCCGTAGGCCAGGTATCACTTCCAGTTACATTTGGTACCGAGGCTAACTATAGGACCGAGTACATCACATTCGAGGTCGTCGACTTCGAGTCTTCGTACCATGCGATCCTAGGGAAACCTGCTCTGGCGAAGTTCATGGCAATTCCACACTACATCTACCTTGTCCTGAAGATGCCAGGCCCTAAAGGGATCCTATCTTTAAAGGGTGACCTGAAGACCTCCTACGATTGCGATACCAAGACAGTGACGATTGCTGCAAGCCTGCAGCAACTGAGCCAGGCAGCAATTGTAGCAGCAATGGCGAAACAACTCGGCGAGGCAGAGTTGAACATCCCAACAAAAAAGCCAGTCACATCAACCATAAAGCCCTCCCAGGAAGTTTCAATCAAGGCAATCGACCTAGGGACGGGCGACCCCTCCAAGACGGCGCTGATCGGCGCTGACCTGCCTACCAAATAGGAAAGCGCGCTCACCAGCTTCTTACGGGACAACCGCGACATCTTTGTATGTAAGCCATCTGACATGCCGGGAGTCCCAAGAGAGCTGACTGAGCGCAAACTCAACGTTAATCCAGCTGCCAAACCCAAGAAACAACGTCTGCGACGCTTCGCCCAGGAGAAGAAAGAAGCCATCCGATCGGAGCTGGCTAAACTACTAGCATCCGGGTTCATCAAGGAGGTGTTCCACCCCGACTGGCTTACTAATCCTGTCTTGGTGCGCAAGAAGAACAACAACGAGTGAAGGACGTGTGTCGACTACACCGACTTGAACAAGCATTGCCTAAAGGATCCTTTCGGGATGCCACGCATTGATCAAGTGGTGGACTCCGCAGCCGGCTGCTCCCTACTCTGCTTCCTCGACTGCTACATAGGCTATCATCAGATAAGCCTGCATGAAGACGACCAGATCAAGATGACGTTCATCACTCCGTTTGGCGCCTACTGCTATTCAACAATGTCCTTTGGACTCAAGAACGCAGGGGCAACATATCAGCGCACAATTTTGAGTTGTTTAAAGGCTCAGATTGGCCGCAATGTTGAAGCCTATATTGATGACGTCGTAGTAAAGACAAAGAACCCGAACAGCCTCATCGTCGACTTGGCTGAGACCTTTGCATACCTCAGGGAGTTCCAATGGAAGGTCAACACAACCAAGTGTGTGTTTGGCGTGCCCGCAGGAAAATTGCTGGGCTTCATAGTCAGCTACCGTGGAATTGAAGCTAATCCCGAGAAAATCACTGCCATCACATCCATGAAGCCTCCCAAGTCCCTCAAGGATGTCCAGAAGCTGACTGGGTGTATGGCGGCCCTCAACAGATTCATCTCAAGACCTGTTGACAGAGGATTACCTTTCTTCAAACTCCTCAAGAAGCAAGACAAGTTCATATGGACTGAAGAGGCTGATGCGGCGTTTGAAGACCTCAAGAAATTCCTCCAGACACCACCAGTACTTATACTGCACCAGCTGATCAGGAACCACTACTCCTCTACATTGTAGCCAAAACCCACGTGGTGAGTACTGCGATTGTAGTTGAGCGGGAGGAACCCGGCCATGTATTTAAAGTACAGCGGCCAGTCTACTTCATCAGCGAGGTACTCACAGAATCAAAAGTACACTACCCTCAGGTCGAGAAGCTGTTATATGCTGTCTTGATCACATCCCGCAAGTTGCGCCACTACTTCGACGCTCACCGAGTTGTTGTAGTCACCTCCTTCCCAATCGGCGACATCCTCTATAATCGAGACGCGACCGGGCGAATCTCGAAATGAGCGGTCGAGCTGGTGTTGACGGTCCTTGTAACGAAAATCTGACTATCAATGGGCTCAGAAAACTAATAAAGATCAAGCATAACTTAGACATTTGTATTCAGCATGCATATCTAGAATATATTTGAGTAGAGGGACCATGGTGCAAAAGATGGACGAAAACGGGCACAGGCCCAGGTCGGCCGACTTGGCTAGGATTCGCCCGGTCAAGAAGCACACTAAGAGGTGATCGTGGACACTGAATCGTGGTCAGTTGAAGTCAATGGTGAAAGATGAGCTAGTGTCAATCCCATGGATTGAAGGGCCCACAACCAGAGCTTCGTGCACTCAAAACAACAGTACCCACCTGAAACCGACCTCAGGACCCATATGACAGACTCCCAGAGAAAGGTGGGCCCGAGAGGCAATTGTGGAGGGTCGGCCGACCCCCCTAGGTCGGCCGACCTCCTCGTGCAAAGTCGTATTGATACTGGCATAAGGACAAATATAAGTACTCCCTCCGGTTTAGTATTAGGAGTCGTTTACTACAGGATTACACATACCAAGGAGTCATTTAATAGAGGTAATTTTTCCATGTTTACCCTTAATAAATAGGGTCATGGGTGCATTGCAAACACCAAAGTTGTCTTGGCCGGTTGGCTAGCGCAACGCTTCCCGATGCACTCCAGGTGCGAGGTCGCGGTTCGACTCCTCGCCGTGGCTGTTTTTTTGCCGTAGAGGATGATTTTTGCATGCGGTTGCATGGTACTGTGAATGGATGTGGTGGCGCGTTTTTTTTGCCCCTTTTTTTCGTTCTCGTTCTGGGCGCGCTGGTTAGGCGTGGTGGCGCCCTTTTCTTTTTTCTGCCGCGCCCTTTTTTCACGTTTTTGCTTGCGCGGTTGCTTCGGCGCCCATTTTTTCGCGTTTTGGTGCACACGCGCGCTGGCCGCCCCCTTCCCCTTCCATTTAAACGCCTGGAGTCCTTGAACGAGTGAACGAGCAGCAAACGAGAACGAAATGGCCGGGCTAAACTTGAATGCTCCACCAGAGGAAGAAGCTGATGCATGGGTTGATTTGAACATTCCAGTAGTGTTGCCAGAAGAAGAAGAAGCCCATGGTCTTGCTCAAGAAGAACTACAAGCCGATGCTCCTGGCAAGTTCCTGGTGGTTTCGTCCTTTGCTCATGTTCATTTGTCTATTTTTTTTTCCTCTTCCTTTGGACAGATTTCGATTTGAACTTACCTCTAGATGAGTTTGGCGCGGTTGATTTGGACTTCCTTCAAAACATGACTGCTCAAGAAGAACTACAAGCCGATGCTCCTGGTAATGAACGTTCTTTTGTAGCATGTAATGAACGTTCTAAGGTCCTTTGCATTTGCTCACGTAATGAACGTTCTTTTGTAGAACATGCTCCGGTTATAGAGAACCATCGACGGAAAGAGATGTCAGAAGTTTTGAGAAAGCAAGTTTATCAAGCCTTGTTGGCTAGAAGTAATAACGGGACACTCCACAAGAAAGATACTCAAATTGTTGCTGAACAATTTGATCTCCACATTCGGTCAGTTCAGCGCATATGGAAGAGAGGTAAAGTTCAACTTGCAAGCTCTGTCCCGGTCGTGGTTTCTAGTCAAAAAAAGGGAAGAGTTGGTCGTAAGGCAATTCCAATTGATTTGGAAGTTTTGCGTACCATTCCTCTAAAGGATAGGATGACCTTAGAGGATGTTTGTGCCAAGCTTAACATAAGCAAATGGAAGGTGCTAAAGTATTTGAGAAAAGGTTTGCTTAGACGCCATTCTAGTAGCGTCAAGCCCTATCTCACTGAAAGTAACAAAAAGACTAGGTTAAAGTTCTGTATTGACATGATTAAGAGAGAGTTCAATGGTGATCCAAGGTTTAGGGATTTTTTTGACTTTGTCTTCATTGATGAAAAATGGTTCTACCTCACCCAGAAATCTGAAAAGTATTATTTGCTCCCCGAAGAGGATGATCCACATAGGACTTGTAAGAACAAAAACTACATCCCAAGGCTCATGTTTTTGTGTGTTTGTGCTCGGCCGAGGTTTAGAGATGGGGAGTGCATTTTTGATGGTAAGATTGGATGTTTTCCTCTTGTCACTTATGAACCGGCTATAAGAGGTAATGCGGTAACCGGCCGTGTACGGGGAGATATGGTTATGAAGCCCATTTCAAGTATCAACAGAGAGGTCATTAGAGGATTCATGATTAATCAAGTCTTGCCGGCCATTAGAGCCAAGTGGCCGAAAGAAGATGTTGGCAGTCCTATTTATATTCAACAAGACAATGCACCTTCACATTTAAAGTTTGATGATCCTTTGTTTCATGAGGCTGCAATGCAATCTGGTCTTGATATTCACATCATTTGTCAACCTCCAAATTCTCCTGATTTCAACATTTTGGACTTGGGTTTTTTTCGAGCTATTCAAACAATCCAGTATAAAAAGAATGCAAAAACTATTCAAGAACTAGTTCCAGCAGTGCAACAGGTATTGTTCACACATTCTTGATCAAATTGTTCACACGTTTTTCATCATTGAAACAACTAATTTCATCACTGATTTTTGTAGGCATTCATGGAGTATTGTCCACGAAAAGCAAATCGCATTTTTGTGACACTACAAACTGTTTTAATGGAAGCAATGAAGAAGAAAGGATGCAACAACTACAAGATCCCTCACATGAATAAGGCGACATTAGAAAGACAAGACAGGCTTCCAACTTGTATCCCATGTCCACCATATTTGCTAGATGAAGCTGAGGCTACACTTGCTGCAATGTAGGGAGAAAAAGCTAGTTAGATATTGGGAGCTTTCTGTAATTTTGTTTATCATGTTGCTGCATGAACAATTAGATCTATGCATGAACATTTAGATCTATGAATGAACATTATCTTACCGATGCTTTGAAGTCCTCACAAGAGGGCTTGCAGTCCCACTCCTGAACTCCGCGAAGCAGGGCGTCGACTAGGTTTTCCTTGTGGACAACACCGCAGCGAGAGCAAGGACGAAACTGCGAGTGAACAAGGTTCCATGCTTCGCGGTTCTCATGGACGACACCACAGCGACCACAAACAAACGCGTCCGGCGGCAAAGACTCCGAGTCCGGCACGAGCTCGAGGGACTCCGAGTCAGGCGCGACGAGCTTGGGCGCCATGGAGTCCGGCGCCATCTCGGCGTCCAGCAGGGAGGAGTCGTCGTCCTTGGGCGCCATGGAGTCCGGCACCATCTCGGAGTCCAGCGGGGAGGAGTCGTCGTCCTTGGGAGCCACGGAGTCCGGCGCCGCGACCGGAGAGTCCGGCGACAAGGAGGCGACAGCGAGCAGAGAATCAGAGTCCATGGCGAGCAGAGCGTCGGAGGAGTCCATGGCGAGGACGAAGAGAGGTGCGAGGGAAAGCGAGTGCGAGCGAGGAAGGAAGGCGAGGCGTGCGGCGTTAATTAGGGGCGGCGGGCGACGAGAGAAACGAAGCGCTCGCGCGACGCAATTACGCAGGGGCAAGGACGTCCAAAACACGGCCTCACGCGTAGAACGACCGGTTTTTGCAAACTAACAATCGCGCGCAGGACGACTCCTAATACTAAACCGGAGGGAGTATAATATATATATATATATATATATATATATATATATATATATATATATATATATATATATATATATATATATAATATATGCACACACTGACACACACAATATCTTACGCTATCCCTGATGGCGAATTTTTATATTACATAATTTAAATGCTAGCTTCCACAGCTATCGAAACGACATTTAGTATTAATGCCTCCTTAGCCGTAGAGGGATGGTCGAAACTGTCTCTCTGGTACTATGCCACATGTTGATGGTCCTTAGACGCGACAATTGTGA
>CM014273.1:46341238-46356488 GCA_004135705.1 Alloteropsis semialata
TTATATATGCATAATAATTAAGAAAAAGTGTGTTACTGCTACTAACTCCTAAGGACATGTACAACAGTTTATATAACCGATGTTTGTTTGACAAATACAGAGAGATAAATAGTCGACTTTACAATAGGTTATCAATTTTGCTGTCTGCGTAATATTTAATGCATCCTCTGGTTAGTGTTGTTTTGTCTGAGAGCACAGGCCAAGACAGTAAACTATATAGCAGACATCCACACCACTCTTTTCTCATTGATGATATGGACTCATACAAACCGTTGTTGTCTAATTGTTTTACGTGTCATAATTAGTCGACCTATAGCTATAAAAAGGGGCCCATCTCATTTATTAGCAGTATTTATAAATGGCATGGGTCCTTCAAGTGGACCACATACTATTCTCAATTCAACATGGATCCATACCACATCGACTAGGGCATTAATATAGAGCATCTGCTTTGTGTTTCCTTGTATGCGTCTTTATTGTCAATAATCATACACGTCCAAACAAATGCAAACACAAGGCAATATCATTCAATACGGGAGAAACAATTGGACGCCAAATGGCATATAATGTTTCTTCTTGTTGGTTCTTACCAATAAAGTTTAAATTTGATGAACACGGCAAACAATTAGCAAGGTTGGCTGAGACAAAAGTACAAGACAAACAAATCTGAAGGGATGTGTTTGTCTGTGTTGCCAAATGCTTATTAGCACATACATGGCGCTAACAATTGGATTGACATCAAGTAAGTAAGCTGTGAATGTATCAGGAGGAAAAACATGGAAGAATGCATAGCAAAGGCGATGTTAACAAAGGAACGGGGATAAGCCTGCATGAAGACGACCAGATCAAGATGACGTTCATCACTCCGTTTGGCGCCTACTGCTATACAACAATGTCCTTTGGACTCAAGAACGCAGGGGCAACATAGCAGCGCGCAATTTTGAGTTGTTTAAAGGCTCAGATTGGCCGCAATGTTGAAGCCTATGTTGATGACGTCGTAGTAAAGACAAAGAACCCGAACAGCCTCATCGCCGACTTGTCCGAGACCTTTGCATACCTCAGGGAGTTCCAATGGAAGGTCAACACAACCAAGTGTGTGTTTGGCGTGCCCGCAGGAAAATTGCTGGGCTTCATAGTCAGCCACCATGGAATTGAAGCTAATCCCGAGAAAATCACTGCCATCACATCCATGAAGCCTCCCAAGTCCCTCAAGGATGTCCAGAAGCTGACTGGGTGTATGGCGGCCCTCAACAGATTCATCTCAAGACCTGTTGACAGAGGATTACCTTTCTTCAAACTCCTCAAGAAGCAAGACAAGTTCATATGGACTGAAGAGGCTGATGCGGCGTTTGAAGACCTCAAGAAATTCCTCCAGACACCACCAGTACTTACAGCACCAGCTGATCAGGAACCACTACTCCTCTACATTGCAGCCAAAACCCACGTGGTGAGTACTGCGATTGTAGTTGAGCGGGAGGAACCCGGCCATGTATTTAAAGTACAGCGGCCAGTCTACTTCATCAGCGAGGTACTCACAGAATCAAAAGTACACTACCCTCAGGTCGAGAAGCTGTTATATGCTGTCTTGATCACATCCCGCAAGTTGTGCCACTACTTCGACGCTCACCGAGTTGTTGTAGTCACCTCCTTCCCAATCGGCGACATCCTCTATAATCGAGACGCGATCGGGCGAATCTCGAAATGAGCGGTCGAGCTGGTGTTGACGGTCCTTGTAACGAAAATCTGACTATCAATGGGCTCAGAAAACTAATAAAGATCAAGCATAACTTAGACATTTGTATTCAGCATGCATATCTAGAATATATTTGAGTAGAGGGACCATGGTGCAAAAGATGGACGAAAACGGGCACAGGCCAGGTCGGCCGACTTGGCTAGGTCGGGCGACCTGGCCTGGACCACGTTCGAGCCCATCCTCCACACAGGTCAAGAAGCACACTAAGAGGTGATCGTGGACGCTGAATCGTGGTCGGTTGAAGTCAATGGTAAAAGATGAGCTAGTGTCAATCCCATGGATTGAAGGGCCCACAACCAGAGCTTCGTGCACTCAAAACAACAGTACCCACCTGAAACCGACCTCAGGACCCATATGACAGACTCCCAGAGAAAGGTGGGCCCGAGAGGCAATTGTGGAGGGTCGGCCGACCTCGTGCAAAGTCGTATTGATACTGGCATAAGGACAAATATAAGTACTTTTAAATACTCTTTTTGTTTTTTAATAGATGTCGTATTAGGTTTGTCTAAGTCAAACTAACAATATTTATGATACTAATAATATGTTCCTTGAAATATATTCTACGGTGGATTCAAAGAAACAAATTTGATATTATAGATGTTATATTTTATAAAAAAATTGGTCAAAATTGAAATTTTTTGATTTAGAAAAATCTAATATGACATGTAAAAAAAACTAGAGGGAGTACTTGTATATACGCCAATGACTTAATGATGGAAACAAACTGAAGAAGGAGTTGAGCCACATGGAAGCGCACGCAGAGCACGAGGTCGTATCTCCTGTGCTAGTGGGCATGGTGAGAGTGACAAGTGAGTCATGTATTAATTGTGAAGACTTAACCACTATATAAGTAGGCTGAGAGATAGGCTGCAAACATCCCTACAACTAGCAGCAGGCTGTATTAGGCTAATCTCAATGGGTGGTTTCATTTTGATGTTTTCAAGATGGCCACCTAAGCAAAAGTGAAATGAAACTGCCTCCCTAATGCACAATTTCATGGTGTGGATTCATAAGCTCCACGTAACATTTAATTTCAAGACTCATGAGGAGTTGGTATCCGTGCACAGAGAGTTTCATCTAGATGAAACTGATTCCCTCTCTCTCTTCTTAATTATGGTGCCATGTCATCACAAAATCCTACATGACATACTAATTAATGAGAATGAAACCTCATGAAACCACCCATTGGGAGTAGCCTTAGGCTAGTCTCAGTGCAGATTTCATTGCATAGTTATCTAGACTCAGAAACTAGGTAACCGTGCTGAGAGAGTTTCATAGGGATAAAACTCCTCTCAAATTTGATGAAACTCCATCTTTCTCTCTCCTCGCCACATCAGCAAATTTGATGATTTCACATAGAATTTAATGTCATGAAACTCTTCATGAAACCCCATTGAGACTGACCTTATTAGTCTCCAAGTACTCATATATACTCCTACGCAGAACGACTTAAGGACTGGCTTAAGGACAAATATGCGTACTTTAAATACTCCTATATACGCCGATGACTTAATGATTAATGATGGAAATAAACTGGAGGAGGAGGAGTTGTGCCGCATGGAGGCGCATGCAGAGCACGAGGTTGTATCTCATGGTGTGCGGCATGCACGCATAGCGCGATCAATCAAAGAAAAAAAATGAAGGACGAGACCAACGGGAGATTCGAGAGGGTAAAACTGCACAGCTGGCCCACATTGGGGGTAACCAGTGACACTGACCTGGTGGGCCTCTTAACGCCGGTCAGAAATACCCTTGGCCATCAGTAGCGGCGCGCTTGCGCCCCATATTCTTCCTGCTGCTCCCTCTCTATAAAGAGAGCCGCCGGGGACGCCGTGGCAACCAAGCTTTCGTGCTCCCTCAGCTCTCCCCAGTCTCCACTTGCGCAGGTACGATCCGTTTGCTGGTGGTCACCATGTGGAGGCTCAAGGTCGCCGAGGGGGGCTCGCCGCCGCTGAAGACGTCCAACAACTTCCTCGGCCGCGCCGTGTGGGAGTTCGACCCCGAGCTGGGCACGCCGGAGGAGCGCGCCGAGGTGGAGAGGCTGCGCCGGGAGTTCACCGAGCGCCGCTTCGAGAAGAAAGAGGCCTCCGACCTCCTCCTGCGCATGCAGGTATACTAGCTGATAGTTAATTAACCTTGCCATATATGTGTGTCTATATATATATATATAATTCCATTGTTCGTTCATGGCTGGAGCATTCCTGGGCTTCCAGAAACACCCTGGCCATGAACTCGTAGACGACGCTTACTTTAGGAGTCTGTTGGGCCTCTGCTTGCTCTGGCCACGTTTTCAGTGAACATCCGTTTTGCGTTTGTGGTTATTCTATTTGTGGTCTCATGTCAGAAGATAGACCACGGACCACGGAAGAAATAATAGTAAACAAGGTTTCAAGTTGTCCTAATTCAAATGTCTTAAAATTTGGCTGCATATTAATGTATTGAGTTTATATACATACGGAAATAATGATATACGAGGAGTTCTGCCTCGAAATATAGTTTCATAAAAGCATATTTTTTGTTATGTTATATAGATACTTTGTAGGAAAAAGAAGTGGTTAAAGTTGTGTTTTTGGAGATCACAGGAGAAAATCACTCCCGGACACCTTTATATATTCTTGCGTGCGTTTTGTTTTCCATATGCCGCCGATCATGTATTTGGATCACACACTTATGAAGTGTACGCACATGTTTGTGAGAATGTCGTCGGCCTAAGTATTGTACATGTGGCTGCATCACGATTCACAGTCAAATAACGACGCATACTCAAAAGAAAAAAGTCAAATAACGACGCTAACACACAGCCAACACCTGCCCAGCACCCTTGCTGTCAACGGAGGCCCAATAAAGGAAAAAAAACCGGAGCTAATGCATAATAATTAAGAAAAAGTGTGTTACTGCTACTAACTCTAAAGGACATGTACAACAGTTTCTACAGCCGATGTTTGTTTGATAGATACAGATAGATAAATAGACCACTTTACAATAGGTTATCTATTTTGCTGTCTGTGTAACATTTAATGCATTCTTTGGTTAGTGTTGTTTTGTCTGGGAGCACAGGCCGGGGCAGTAAACTATATAGCAGACACCCACACCACTCATTTTTCATTGATGATATGGACTCATACAAACCGTTGTTGTCTAATTGTTTTACGTGTCATAATTAGTCGACCTATAGCTATAAAAAGGGGCCCATCTCATTTATTAGCAGTATTTATAAATGGCATGGGTCCTTCAAGTGGACCACATACTATTCTCAATAATTCAACATGGAACATGACAGGTATTAAAAGCATATAATGTGATAAGGTCCACGTAGTAGTGGCTTATTTTTTTTCATTTCCCTTCTTCTCTCCCACAGAGAGGACTAAAAATGAGATGCTGATATATTTATATACTTAAGATGATGGATCGAAGATACCCTAAGAGGAAACCACGTCTATGGCCATCTACCCTCAGTCAATGCACAACTTAAGATCACCAAATGAAGGGATAACTTGCATATCGTGCATGACGTTACGTACTAGATGAAAGTAGCTAGGCTGGTTTTTTGGCCAGCAGCTGGTTCAGCCCATATGGCATTGAAATTCTTTGCCCCGGAGCTGGTGGAGGCAAAATCATTCACATTACAGTCTCACAGAAGATATTCTGTTTCTACCCCTTGTTATGCCTAGATGCTCGATCTGCGTTCAATAATGCGTGCCCACAGATAACTAGAGGCAAAAACCGATATTAAATAATGATTGTCAACGTAGCATATTGGGAACTGAACTGAATACAGTCAAATAACGATGCATGCTCAAAAAATAAAGTCAAATAACGATGCTAACACACAGCCGTTCACCTTCCCAACACGCTTGCTGTCAACGGAGGCCAAATAAAGAAAGAAACCCGGAGCTAAGGCGAGTTTCAATGGGGTTTCATCAAGAGTTTCATCATGATTAAATAGCATAACATGCTAAATCAGCAATTTTGCGGACATGACAAAACCTTTATGAGAAGAGAGGAGATATGGTTTCATCATCTGTGAGGAGAGTTTCATCCCCATAAAATCCATCATGCATAGTTACCTAGAACTAAATAACTGTGCCATGAAACAGTGTCCTGAGACCGGTGTAATGGACAAATAACAAATTGCTACCAGCTTAGTTTATTGGCTGAGATGTCTCTGCCAAATATTATATTAATGGGGCTCCCTAACCAATTCCACGGTTATAAATGTGGACGTGACACTTCGTTGTCGCTGGAATTCTCCATCTCTGCCATCCGCGCCGTGCTGCAGAGAAAAGCTAGCGAGTCTCACGGGTCTTTATGAGTGCTGTACCAAATTGATTTCATGGTCCCAAAACCAATAATATTCATGACACCGACAGACGATAGTTGATCACACTATTTGTGGCATGTTTTCTTCTTCAAGCTACATTCAAGAATCATCATACAGGTAGAGGTACCTTTCTAGGAACATTCTGGTTCTATTCTTCACTGATGAAGCCAAAGTTGACACATATAGTAAGGAAAAAAAAGGGTAATTCTGTGAATACAATTTCCGAACATCAATCCTTATATATGCATAATAATTAAGAAAAAGTGTGTTACTGCTACTAACTCTAAAGGGCATGTACAACAGTTTATACAGCCAATGTTTGTTTGACGGATACAGACAGATAAATAAATGACTTTACAATAGGTTATCTATTTTGCTGTCTGTGTAATATTTAATGCATCCTCTGGTTAGTGTTGTTTTGTCTGAGAGCACAGATCGGAGCAGTAATCTATATAGCAGACATCCACACACTCTTTTCTCATGGATGATTGCGAGATCAGCTCATTTTGATGATATGGACTCATACAAACGGCTGTTGTCTAATTGTTTTACATGTCATAATTAGTCGACCTATAGCTATAAAAAAGGGCCCATCTCATTTAGAAATACTGGAATGAAGTTTTTATTAGCAGTATTTGGCATGGGTCCTTCAAGTGGACCACATACTATTCTCATTTCAGCATGGATCCACATGATAGGTATTAAAAGCATATAGTATGTGATAAGGTCCACGTAGTAGTGGCTTAGTTTTTTTTTTCATTTCCCTTCTTCTCTCCTACAGAGAGGACTAAAAATCAGATGCTGATATATTTATATACTCAAGATGATGGATCGGAGATGCCCTAAGAGGAAACTACGTTTATGGCCATTTTTCCCAGTCAATGCACAACTCAAGATCACCAAATGAAGGGATAACTTACATATCTTGCATGACGTTACTAGATGAAAGCAGCTAGGCTGTATTTTTCGCCCACAGATTCACCCCATATATATGGGCTTGAAATTCTTGCCCCGGAGCTACTGGAGGCAAAATCATTCACATTACAGTCTCACAGAAGATATTCTCTGTTTCTACCCCTTGTTATGCCTAGATGCTGGATCTGCGTTCAATAATGCCCACAGATATGACTTTGCTTGCTACTGCAAGTAGTCTCTGCATGTGGTGCTTGGTGATAGATATGACTTCCACATGCTGCCTTTCGGAATTGCTGCAACTTGCTAAATCCTGATTCGGGATTTGTTTTTTTAAAAAAATAATGTGGCTGTATTTGCTGGTCAGCTTGTACTAAAGATATTAGTTTTCTTTCCCTATGTTTATGTTGTATATTGTGTGCGCTTGATTTAAATATTGTTGAATCTACCATATATAAAATTCTTTACACTGAACTGTACTTGCAGTATGCAAAACAAAAGCATCTTCAGTTGGATCCTCCACCGGCCAAGCTTGCAGAGAATGAACGAGTCACAGAAGATATCATATTAACATCATTGAGGCGAGCCCTCGCTCAACATTCTAGTCTGCAGGCAGAAGATGGGCACTGGCCTGTAGATTTCAGTGGCATTTTGTTCATTATGCCTCTCTTGGTACGCATTTTATTTTCGAATCGACACCATCAGTTGATACCTGCTTGCTCAACTTAATTAATATATTCCATAGACAACATTTATATTAGATAGACAACATATATTTATATTGGATAGACAACATTGATATTAAATGACTCATGCTTGATACTGTGCCTACCAGTTAAGCATTATTAATCTTGCTCAACATTGTTATTGTTTGTTTCATGGTTTACAAGCTTCAATAAACAGTGACAGTAATTAATCCTTATTTTATATTCTTGCAGGTATTTGCACTATATATCACTGGATCTGTCGATACTGTCCTATCCAAAGAACATCGACTTGAGATATGTCGCTATATTTATAACCAACAGGCATGTAGCTAGATGGCATTCCAGCTATTTCTAGTAATATCATTTGGTCAGCTCTGAATTAGTTTTCTAGTGGTGGCATATTAATAAGAAAGTTTGTATGTGATGTGATCATTGTAGAATGAAGATGGTGGTTGGGGTAAACAAGTGTTGGGACCGAGCACCATGTTCGGCTCATGCCTAAACTATGTTACCTTAAGACTTCTTGGTGAAGAGAGCACAAATGCTGCGTTGACCAAAGGACGTGAATGGATTCTATCTCAAGGAAGTGCGGCTGCAATACCACAATGGGGGAAGATATGGCTCTCGGTATGCTATCTAAGTAAAAGAAAATGAATATTTATTACATGTGCATGTAAAAGTCACCGGGGTTCTATGTTGCCTGGTTCTATAATCCATGTTTAACATTTTCCCATAGGTATCATGCACTATTTTCTTAAAAAAATCTAACAGGTTTGAAGAAATGGGAAGTAAAATCCAAATTATGAAATGCCCGTTAAAATACATGGATGTATGTGTCTTCTAAGTTCTAGATTGTGTCTCTTGTCAGTAAACAAACCTAAAGTTTTTTAAGAACCTTTGATATTAAATATTAACTTTACCTTAGTCTGTTGTCAATTTCACTAAAATGCAAGGGTACCTCAAATTTCCATTGTAGAAAAAAGGTAATTTGAATTAGAGCTTAATGTGGCCATTTCAGACATGATGGGGCTTTGTGCCCCGTGATGCCCACATTTTGTGTTATGAGTGGATTGCAGTTACTATTAAACATACTTATTTAAATACACTTTTAGCATTTCTTAGGGTGGGCCTTCTAGTTTGGGAAAAGGTCTTACTAGAAACAGGATGCCTAGAATTCCAATTGTAATTATGTTTGTATATAACTTGTAATTTGTTGACTTGGAAGTGACTAATTTGTGGTCCTTACCTTTTCAAATGAAGATGATTGGCTTGTACGATTGGTCGGGAAATAATCCTATAATTCCGGAACTATGGCTTGTCCCTCACTTTCTTCCAATACATCCAGGTACGTGTCTCTTATCCCATGATAATTATCTTTGAAGCTTTGTTACAGGTAACAGAAGCATAAAACTGTAGGTTTTGAAGGAAACTAGAGATAGTGCGGCAGTGGCCTGCAGGCTGGTGTCTAGGACTAGACGGTGCAAGAGATCGAGTACTTAAGGTCTCCCTTTATCTAATTTAATGGACAAGTAACCGCATTATAGGCTCTGGCCCCTGATCCAGCAGTTCCACGCTCCACTCCTTGGCTTATAGGGGATCACTGGCCATAACAAACTCAAAAATGCATCTTGATTTTTTTTCGTTTTATTATTGCTCTTGTGGCTGGTGTCACCAATATGGTGTTGTAGACGTGCTGTTTGAAATTGATATGGTTTAGTAGATGGAAAGGGTATGTAGCAAAGAGACGAAGGCGAGTTTGCCTCCTCAAAGAGGCTCTGAACTGCCAAATTATGTGGTTTAGGGATTATCTATGCTTAATCTTAATGAATGTGCCTGGCCTCCAATCCAAATATAGATCGGACCGTAACAAACATTGGTAACAATCTCAAGCTAGCAACCTGCTAACAGCTGAATCCTATCTCAACTAATAAGAAACTAATGGTCAACACTACTGGAGAAGGCGCTATCGGTCACGGTTCGTAACCCTCATAGGTACCGGTTCTGGAACCGGTACCGCGACACCGTGACTAAAGGGGGCCTGCCTTTGGTACCGGGTCCAGAACCGGTACCAAAGGGAGCCTTTGGTACCGGTTGGTAACAGGACCCCCCCGCGTAGGCATTCGGAGGAGGGCCTTTGGTACCGGTTGGTGTTACCAACCGGTACCAAAGGCTGTTTTGGTTTTTTTTAAATGTTTGATATTTGGGTTAGTTATATACAAATCTACGCGTCTACGTGTCTGCTCGTCATATGTCATATGTCGTACACGATCTTTCACGCAATAAGATTGAAGTCGTCACAATTGTCAATTGATTTTGACCCGACTTTGATTGCATTTTTTTTCGAACATTCACATATAAACATTTGAGATCGGCCAATACAAAAGTTAGAGCATTTAAAAGTTATTTACAATTAACGAGCAGAACTGGAAGAAGGAGCAGAAAGGGAGTCCAATTGAGCGATAGCGGTTCCGTCATGATGGTACTCTCCCAGTGGACTTATAATATCTAAAAATCATAATAAGCATAAATATGAAAATCATTTAAAGTTTCTACAAATAATCCAAAAATCTAAACAATGTCTAAAAATTTGTGCATCATCTCTACACATGCAACAACTAACTATATATTGATTCTCTATTACAAATTCATAATAAAAATGAAGATTCAATCTAAAATCTCTTATTTCAATCCATTCCACAAAACACAAATTACTCAAAACATAGAGCATGAAATAGACCATACTAAACGTCAAAAGAGAGAAGATGAAGTTGCTAACCTTCTAGCGGACTTGGTTTGCAAAATCTCCAAAAGTTATGGAAAAATCGGGCATGAGCTCCCCCAACCCGAGCTCAATGGAGGATGAAGAAATGAGCCATGGCTCGGGCTGGGGGAGGAAGAAGGGGCCTTATACGCAGAGCCCCTTTGGTACCGGTTGGTGGCACCATCCGGTACCAAAGGGGGTCACATTGGTACCGGTTGGTGTCACCAATCGGTACCAAAGGCCCCGAGGCTCATTGGTACCGGGTGGTGACACCAACCGGTACCAATGTGGCCATATAGGTACCGGTTGGTGCCACCACCCGGTACCAATGAGCGCGCAAAATTACCGGTTGGTGTCACCACCCGGTACCAATGTGGCCATATAGGTACCGGGTGGTGCCACCACCCGGTACCAATGAGCTCGCAGAATTATTGGCCGTTGGACCCGGTACCAATGCTTCCATTGGTACCGGGTCCTTTCCATCCGTGACCGATTACGGTGGATGGATGGCGGGTTCTCTGGTAGTGCAAGTTTTAAGGCAGAGTTTCTTCAGGTTGCTATGTCCTTTCACTTATATAGGATATACTTACTAAATTAATCAGATGATGGATCGATACATAGCTTTTCACTCGGGCAGAGTATGTTAACCGCTTACTTGTTGGTTTCAATCCATCTATCACCGTGAACCCAAATACAGATAAATAATTGAATAGAGAGATCTGATAAGATAATATTCTATCTTTCACCCTTGTTGGAGCACTGCACTGCACCGGCCATCCACTGGCTGGATCCACCTCCTTAGCAGTTAGCACATAATCTGAAGCTCTGCTTGTGCTTGAATGTTGCTGGCCTATGTCCCTTCCACCTGTGAGAGCACACAGACCAGGTGCAGTCACCATGGCTTTGAAGCTTGCCATGAGTGAAGGGGGTGCTGTGCTGTGGCCTCTCCATTCTCTTCTCCATGTACCTTGTTGGATCTCAAGGATGATGGGAACAGGGCTGCCATCAATGCGTGTAGCTGCTGTTGGGAGATTTGGATTTTATCTTTGCCTCCAGTAGGGATTTTTTGAGAGATCAGGATTCAAGAGAAAGAGGATAGTGGGCATGTCTATGTATGTCCTTTAGCATCTCAAGTTGTCAATTATTTTGAAGTAGTGGTGAGGAAGAAAACAAGAACTAGCGGCATTGCATTGGACCAATATTTTGTGGCAAGTGTGGAAAAACTGATATATTCCATGGCATATCTAAATTATTTTGTTTGAACTAAAGGCAGGAGTATCATACAAGACATAGGTTAAATTTTCTCTTTAGTTCGTCAATGCTGAAAAATATGATCCATCAAAATTAGATCGAGATCCAAAATTTTAGGTAAACTGAACCCCAAAATTTTAGATCAAATTAAAATTAGAAGTGCTAACCACATACTAAAGATTAGTTTTGGAATGTTAAAAAGTAAACAAGTTTTGGTTGAAAAGGTGGAATTTTGTAAAACCAGATATTCTTTTTTATGTAATTAATGTCCTCTTGCATGAAACTAAAAGAAGTTTTGTATATGACATCCTTGGAAATTAGAAAGAGTCTGTGTGTGCAGAAAGGTGGGTAAACGTTATTGAAGACCCACAGCTGTGTTGATACATTTGAGTGTTTGGGGGCAGGGGAGTTTACCCTATCTCTCTTGTACTTTTCTTCTCCGGAATGAGACATAGCTCTTCGGTGTGTCCGAGAAAAAAAAAGACCTATAGCTGTGTGAGAGCAACACACTAATATTATAGATCCTTATTGATATAGCAACATGGCATTGTAAATAGTTTTTTTGACTCTTTGACGTTCTGAACCTTTTTATATTTCTTATTTGCTCTCAGAGTCATCTATTTTGCTGATTAAAAAGTATATTTCTCTACCACAGGACGATATTGGGTCTTTACTCGTATGGTTTATCTGCCTATGGCTTATCTCTTTGGTAAGAAGTTTGTTGGACCAATTACACCGACCATATTGGCCTTGAGAGATGAGCTCTATAGTGTACCATACAGTGATATTGATTGGAACAATGCTCGTGATACTTGTGCCAAGGTTTGCTTTTATAATTTTTGTTTCTTCCACGTATAATTTTTAATTATTCAAACAAAATATATTGGGTAAGCTGTTCGATCTTAAATCAGTGAAAGCAATCTATCTATTTGGAAATGGTTCAAGGGTATAATAAATCATCTGTAGGAGATTGAAAACTTCTCCAAACACAATCTCAGCTATAGGTTGGGTATGTAAAACCTTTTGGAGTAATATGGGCAAATGGCTTTCACTTTTATATATATCTTATTTTTCAGTCTGCATATTGTTTTCCATGAAATGTCACATAAAGATCCTAGATTGAGCTTATACGAGAGGCTGCTGCTGCTGGTAACTGGTTTTGATCACATCAACACCTGAAATTTGTTAATTGGAAGATATTAGTTGCAGCATATCAAAACATGAAATTGATGTTCATATCTAGCTTCAGTTCTATATTCCACCATAAGTGTTGATCAATTTGGACATGAAAATGTTATCAGAAAACATCCCGTGCCCACCAGGACACATGCCCACCCCTAACGTCGTTGGATTTCCGTTAAGAAAAGAGAAAATGGAATCCCACGCTGCACTGTTTTTTGCATTTGTTGTGTCAGTGTCTATATATTGTGTCAGAGTATAGACCAAAAAGCTGACATTTCATTTGTGCCAAAACAGACACAAAAACTGACATTTCATTGTGGAAAAACTGACATTTCATTTGTGCAAAAACTGACATTTCATTTGACAGATCCTCCCATCCAAAATCAAGAAAACTTCGTAAACTACCTTTGGAACCATACAGAACAGGAAAAAAAAAGCAAAAGAAAATTCATGTTCTAGAAATGCTCCGATTCAATCCACCTCTCCTTCTCTCTCCTCCCTGCTCACCTCCTCCCCGCCCAGTGAATGTGCTTCCAGTGGACGCCACGGAGGTCGTGCGCTCGCGGGGGCCACGCCGCACGCGATGGTGCCACAGCGGCCGCGCGCCGCCCGCGCCTGGTGCCGCAGCGCCCGCGCCGGGTGCCGGCCTGCTCTGGCCTGCTCATCTGCTGCGAGGAAGAGGGAGACGGTGAGATGTGAGAGACGGTGAGATGAGAGAGACGCGTTGAGATAAAAGGTTGCCCGTGACCCTGTGTCTTTTTTGTGTCAGAAAGATTCTTTGCATGCACCAGCTCACGATGTTAGAGGAGTTGTTTTCTCCACAATGAATCTGCACCGTTAGCTTTGCATCGGATGCCTAGCAGACACCTGTCCTGGTGGGCAAAAAAGTCGCCCTCAAATGTTATGTTCATATCTTGTCTTTTTTGTAGGGGACTATTTTCTCTCTTAGCTTCTATTTCATGAAACATATAAGAAGCTAGATTATATAGTGCCTTCTCTAGTATGATTAGCAACAAAAAATTGATTGATACAATTTCATCTGCATCTCTGTGATTTCTGGTTTTGTGCGTGCAGGTGGACCTTATCTATCCACGGACAATGGCACAAAATGTTGTATGGACTTTCCTTAATAAAGTTGTAGATCCGATGCTGAATATCTGGCCAGTCAGCAAGTTAAGAGACATAGCATTGAAAAATATCATGAAGCATATCCACTATGAAGATGAAATTAGTAACTACATCTGTGTATGCCCAATAAACAAGGTAACATTCATAAAATATTGGAGAGTGATCTAAGTACTGACCTTACAAAAAAGGGGCCCACTTTTTTACTATATGAGAAACTTTAGCACTCCCCGCTAATTGATCTTAATTTTGGCAAATGAAACCTTATTTTCTTATCGATATATGCTGAGTTGGTGGGATTCAATAAATATTACAATATCAATCGTAATCTTTGAGGCTCAGCTAATCACCCTTACTGTAGTTCATCTATTTGTATTTCTTTGACTAGCTTACCGAAAGGTGTATTGATTCTAAAATTTTTGGAGTACTACTACCAAATATATTGTAATGGATGAATGTAATTTGGTTAGCTTACTATAGCAATATTCAACGTCCTTAAGTTGACTTCTCAAAGTTTAAAGTTCGGTAAATGATTTGAATATTTATATATAATTTGTAGTTGCTTCTCGACTCTTTGCTTGTAGGCACTAGATATGATTTGTTGTTGGGCAGAAAATCCAAATTCAGATGCATTAAAGAAGCATCTCGCAAGGATATACGATTTTTTATGGCTTGCGGAAGATGGAATGAAGGCACAGGTACCATCTTGTTATACCTTGTGCAGAAATTGTACTGCTCGCCATTTTCTCATTGTTATTGTTAAAAATGATATAGTTATAGAAAATCTTTGGCTACAAATATTAGACACTCTTCTGGTTAAGAATTTATCAATACAAACCTAGCTACAAAGAAAGTAATAACTTCACTTCAACACTCGTTATTCATGACTCTATTGTTTAGTCCCCTTTTTCAACCCCATGCACAATTTTGTCGAAGACCACAAAAGTGGAGCCTATATAATTTCATAAATATGTTTCTACAGTACCAAATGCCAAAAGTGATGTAAGTATCAGCATCTACATAAAACCTTACACCACACACCGGTTTCTAGTTATAGCCATATTTCAACTAGACTCTTAAGAATGGATAATATTGATTATAAACAATCACTACCCTAGGACCACAAAATTGGATATTACTGTTCTTGAATAGTATACTATAAATGTACGCCAAAATTCATTTTCAAGTCTATGTAATGCTTGGACAGTAGTCCTGTGGGAAGATGAGTATATATACTG
>CM014273.1:46360566-46378929 GCA_004135705.1 Alloteropsis semialata
CCACAAAGGGACCAAGAACCACAAGTTAAGATCAAGTTTAAGTTCAATTATCATGTAAGGGTCCAAGCCGCTCTTAACCGTGGGCACGGCTGATATATCAGTTTTACACTCTGCAGAGGTTGTACACTTTACCCACAGCTCGTGTTCCCTTTGTCGCCCGGGTTTGCAAGGCCCTTAAAAACTTCCTTTGGTGAGCGGCGAGAGTTCACTACGAAGCCTTTACAAAGACCTAAAGTTAACTAGCAGCCCGCTAGAGTTTTAGCCGCGGGAGGTCCATAACCCTCCCTAATGAGACCGTACCTTAGCAAAGGCTACTCCTCCAAGAGGATCGGGCTATGACCCCTTCACCATCCCCCTCCTTGCCCTTACGGTAAGGCCACTAACTAACCCCAAGTCTAATTAATTAGCTAAGTTCAGAGCCATGTGACACTGTAGTTGCACTGTTTTCTTGGGTGGTTCTCCATGTTTCAATTAATCATGATGATCTTGTAATTAAGCAAGAATATAACAACATAATTAAATCATGATTAACATTTGCATAAAAGGTAACAGAACCATCCCAAGTTTAAGCAAGCTAAGCATTTCTACCCATGATATAACCAGGTGATTCAAGGTTCAAAGCAAAAAGATCTAGTCATGTCCTAAAAAGTGACCCGTCAAAATTAATGCATAAACAGTAAAGTAAAAGTGAATTTCATGAATGTAAATGGGACAAAAAGAATGTTCATGAAGAGGAAGGCCACTTGCCTTCCTCAACAAACTGCTGTTGGTCCTCTTCAAACAGCTGCTGATCTTGATCTTCCTCGAACGGCACGTTCTCTACACGATCACACAAGACATACAACAAAATAAATAAAAACAGTACATCAAACAGTACTAAAAACACAGAACAAACATCCTAAACTAAAGAGCATGCAAAGATGATCGCGTGGCCGCAAGAATCGCCCAAAACGGATTTAAAACGACGAAGTTACACTAATAACATGGTTGCAGGGACTAATATGCAATAAAAACTAAGTTTGCATACTGTTTTGAGTAAAACCGAGGGCACAAACATGATTATTCATATACCAGAAGGGCTAGCAAGTGAAAATGCCATGTAATGGACTGCGGGTTCAAAATACAGGAAGATCAGGGGCCTAAACAGAAAATATAAGGGCATATGTATGAATATTTTCTACTGTGAATGGACTGCGGGTTAATTTGCAAAGAGTTCAAGGACTCTTAACAAAAATGGCCAAGGGCGCCGGTCTGACTCAGGTTTGATCGGTATCAAGGTTTTGATCTCTGCCGTTGATCGAGAAATGAATGGTGCAGAATTAAAAGGGCGGCCGGCAAAAATTGGGTGCGGCGGCGCTGCCGCGACCGCGGCGAGGGATCGCCGGCGTGATGGCCATAGGGCGCTACGGTGCACGGGGACGTGAACAAATGACATGGGAAGGTTCGGGAGGACATGGCGAGCTCACCAGAGGGGGTTTCATCGACGATTGCTGGACGGTGATGGGTCGACGACGAAAAGGAGGCGGCGCCGGCGGTCAGAGGGGTTTTTGGCGTGGATTGATGGACGGAAAGGGTTCGTCGGCGAACAGGGGTGGCGACGGCCTCGGTCGGACGGCGAAGACGGTCGTCCGGTGATTGCTTCGGCTCTGAAGCTCCACGGGCATGCTCCAAGTGACCCTGCGGACCGAGTGAAAGAGGAGAGGGGGTCAAAGGAGAGCGGGGCGCAAAGAGCCGAGCCGGTGGCGGAATTCTACCTCGGCGACGACGATGGTGCGCTTCTCAAACATGTATGATCCAATGGAACATGGGATGGCTGGACACCCCGGGTCCCTCTTCTTCTCGAGAACTTGATCAGCGATGGTCGCGCTGCATTCTTCGGTCATCTTGATGGTGTGCTTCGACGGCTATCCAAAGCTCAGGTGGGGTGGTTTGAGTGTGTGAAGCGTGTGTGCACGAGAAGAACTTGGGTGGGGTTTATATAGAGTCCAAAAGAGAACGGGAAGGACTCGGCCGAGAGGAAATTGAAGACGGGCGGAGCTCACGGCCATTGATGGCCTTGATGTTGATTCGGCCGTTGCGGGGGAGGAAAGGGAGAGAGGGCCGAGGGAAGGGGAGTGATGCCGGGTTGATGGCGCAGTGAATAGGAGGAACGAGGGAGAGGGAATCGCGGACGTGAGGTCGTGGGGCGGCGATCGCGGACGCGGAGAGGCGGCTCGGGCGGGCGTCCAGGGCAGCGTGAGGATGAAGACGACATGTGGGGCCCATAGGTCAGTGACCGGATGAGAGGGAGAGCGTGTGGGGGAGGAGGAGGCCGGATGGGCTGTCTGCTGGGCCGGGCGGGGGATAGGGAGGAGGAGTGGTGGCTTGGGCCGGGCCAGATTGTGGAAACGGAAGGGGAGGGAAAGTTTTGGGGGTTTGAACTTTGTTTGAATGGAAATTGAGAGATTTGAGAGGATTTTGAGTGGTGTTTGAACTGGAGAGAGAGATTTGAGGTACACACAAGCAAACAAAAACAAATGCAAGGCATGATATGCAACAAATACTTATTGTACTAAAATTAATTATTTAATGTTTAAGTGTTTAGGGCCACAAATTAAATAAAGGAAAAGAAATTCATTTAACCTAAGATCAACCTATACAAAACAAAGTTGCTATAATTTATTAAATGATGGAATTTGAGTGTTACAAATCCTACCCCCCTTAAAGAGAATCTCGTCCTCGAGATTCGGATAGATTTGGATACAACTGTGGGAATTCTGCCAGTAGCTCATCTTCTCTTTCCCAGGTAGCTTCATCCTCTGAATGATGACTCCACTGCACTTTGCACATTTTGATGACTTTGTTCCTCGTGGCTCTTTCTGATGTTTCTAAAATTTTGACTGGCTGCTCTGAATAAGTTAGGTCATCTTGTACATTAAGCTCTTCTAATGGCAGTTGCTCCTCGGGTACTCAAGCACTTCTTTAGCTGAGATATGTGGAACACATCGTGAACATCCGACAATCGCTCGGGTAACTCCAATTGATATGCCACTTCACCTTTCCTTTCCAAGATCTGAAAAGGACCGATATAGCGAGGTGACAACTTTCCTTTGACTTTGAATCTACGAAGACCTCTGATAGGTGACCTTGAGATACACATAATCCCCTACTTCAAATGTCAATTCCCTTCTCCGGGTATCGGCATAACTCTTCTGTCGTGACTGAGCAGTTCTGAGATTATCCCGGATTATCTGGACTTGTCTTTCAGCTTCTTGTAGAATTTCAGTTCCAAAAACCTGACTTTCACCTGTCTGACTCCAGTACAGCGGTGTCCTACACTTCCTTTCGTACAGAGCTTCAAACGGGGCCATTTTGAGACTGGCTTGATAGCTGTTGTTATAAGAGAATTCTGCGTATGGCAAAGTCTTATCCCAACTGCCTCCATGCTTTAAGGCACAAGCTCGGAGCATATCCTCTAGGATTTGATTTGTTCTCTCAGTTTGTCCATCTGTCTGCGGATGATACGCTGAACTGAAATTAAGCTTTGTGTCCATTGACTCATGCAGTTTCTGCCAAAAACGAGACGTGAACTGGGTACCTCGATCAGACACTATCTTCTTTGGCACTCCGTGTAGACACACAATTCTGGACATATACAACTCTGCTAACTTGGCTCCGCTATATGTGGTTTTGACTGGAATGAAATGAGCAACTTTAGTCAATCTGTCCACAATGACCCATATAGAATCATAACCATCCCGAGTGCGAGGCAATCCTACGATAAAGTCCATACCAATTTCTTCCCATTTCCACTCGGGTACTTTCAACGGCTGAAGCAAACCTGCTGGCCTTTGATGTTCTGCTTTCACTCTTTGACACACATCACAAAAAGCTACGTGAGTTGCCACGTCTCTCTTAAGACCATACCACAAATATTTCTCCTTCAAATCTTGGTACATCTTGGTACAGCCGGGGTGAATGGAATAGACGGAATCATGTGCTTCCTTCAATATGAGCTCATGAAGACGGTCGATGTCGGGTACACAGATCCTTTTTCTGAACCAAACAGTGCCTTGTTCATCTTCAGTGAAATTCGTTGTTTTTTCCAAACCAATCAAAATCTTGATTTCTTTGATCTTAGCATCTGTCAACTGACCTTGCCTGATTTCCTGCTCCAGCGTGGGTTCAATCTCCATTGTCATAGCTTCTGAGTTATAAAGAATCCCAAGATTGGGTCGTTCCATTTCCCAACACAATTCTTGAGGCATTAGTCGAGCTATAGTCATATTACTTGACTCTTCCAACTCAAAGCATCTGCCATGACATTGGCCTTGCCAGGATGATACTGAATATCCAAGTCATAATCCTTTATCAATTCCAGCCATCTGCGTTGTCTGAGATTGAGATCCCTCTGAGTGAAGATATATTTCAAGCTTTTATGATCCATGAAAATTTGGCACTTGTTTCCAATCATATAATGTCTCCAAATCTTCAGTGCGTGCACGACAGCGGCTAGCTCTAAATCATGAGTTGGATAGTTTTGCTCATGCTTCCTCAACTGCCGAGATGCATAAGCTACCACTCTGCCTTCTTGCATTAACACACAACCAAGACCGAGACGTGAAGCATCACAGTAGACATCGAACCCTTTATGTATATCTGGCATTATCAACACTGGGGCCGTGGTTAACCTCTTCTTCAGCTCTTCAAAACAATTCTGACAAGCTTCATCCCATTTGAACTCTCGTTCCTTTTCTAACAATGAGGTGAGCGGTTTCACGATCTTGGAGAATCCTTCAATGAACCTGCGGTAGTATCCTGCCAAACCAAGGAAACTCCTGATCTCGGACACATTCGTAGGTGGTTTCCAATTCAACACATCCTGAACCTTGCTGGGATCAACTGCTATTCCTCCATCGGTGATGACATGACCAAGGAAAGAAACTTCCTTCAACCAAAAATCACACTTACTGAGCTTGGCATACAACTGATTCTCTCGGAGTTTCTGTAGTACCAACCTCAGATGTTCTTCATGTTCTTCTTCATTCCGAGAAAACACCAAGATATCGTCGATGAACACCACTACAAACTTGTCAAGATATTCCATGAACACCTTGTTCATCAAGTACATGAAGTACGCCGGGGCATTGGTCAATCCAAACGACATCACTATGTACTTAAATAACCCATATCTGGAGGTGAACGCCGTTTTGGGGATATCTTCTGGTCGGATTCTCAACTGGTGATATCCTGATTGCAGATCAATCTTGGAGAATACTTTAGCACCTCTCATTTGATCAAACAGATCTTCAATTCTGGGTAGTGGGTATTTGTTCTTGATAGTAGCATCATTGAGAGCTCTATAATCAACACACATCCTTCTAGTGCCATCCTTTTTATCAACAAAGATGACAGGGGCTCCCCAAGGTGATGAGCTAGGATGGATATATCCTTTTCCTAATAGCTCTTCTATTTGTTTCTTTAATTCACTCAAATCCTTAACATCCAACCTATAGGGTCTTTTGAATATAGGTGCAGTGCCAGGTAAGAGATCAATACGGAACTCAATGTCACGGTCGGGTGGCATACCTGGTAAGTCCTCCGGAAAGACGTCTGGATACTCACTCACGACCTTGATCTCCTCCAAAGGTATTCCCTTGATCTGATTCACCGTTACTTCATCTGTGGATGGCATGCTAGCAACGAACTCAATCTGATCTCCTTGAGGACTGGTCAAGAGCACTGACTTCTTGGCACATTGAATTACTCCGTCACACTTTGTCAACCAATCCATTCCAAGAATCACATCGATCCCACTGGACTTGAGGACTATAAGGTTTGCTAGAAAGTCTACCCCCATGATTTTTAGATTCACCCGCGGGCATAAGTGAGTAGCCTTCATCTCGTTGCCCGGGGAACTCACTAGCAGTGTTTTCTTCATAAGGCTCATAGGCATATTATATTTTTCCACAAATTGCTCAGTAATGAAAGAATGCGATGCTCCAAAATCAAACAAAACTGATGCAGGTTCAGAATTGACAAGAAACGTACCGAGCACAACGTCCTGAGCATCTTGAGCTGATTCAGCTGACACGTGGTTCACCCGTCCACGCATGTAGTTCTGCTGGCCCTTGCTGCCCTGGGAATTCTGACTCCCGTTGCGCATCTGTAGGGTCTGCGATCCAGGCCTCTGACCATTGGTCTTCTGGCCTTGAGGTGTCTGCATGTTGCACTTGGGGCAGTTGTTAGCATAGTGCCCCACTTCTCCACATTTGAAGCAGCCATTTGGAGGAACCGGTGCGACTGAGCTGATGTTGTTGTTGTTGCGCACTGGAGTACCAGATGAACTGCCAGACCTGTTCTGCTAGAAGTTGGGACTCCACTGGACCTGCTGGTTGAAGCGCTGGGGCTGCTGCTGGCTGCGGTACTGCTGATTCTGCTGGTAATTTCCGCCTTGCCCTCCAGAGCGGAACTGTGACCCTTGCTGAGAGTTGAAGCGCGGGCGGCTGCTGATTGACTGTTCCTGTGACTGGGACTTCCTCTTGAGCTCTCCGAGCTCCTTGCGAGTGTTCTCCAGGCCAATAGCTTTGTCCAGGAGTCTCTGGAAAGTCGGGAAAGTATGACTCTGCAGCTGATACTTGAGTGGCCCGATCAGACCATCCAAGAAGCGATCCTGCTTCTTCTCGTCATCATCAACCTCATTGGACGCGTAGCGGGACAGCTGGATGAATTTGTCCCGGTACTCGCTCACTGACATGTGGCCCTGCATCAGAGCCAAGAACTCGTTCTTCTTCAGTTTCATCACACCAGCTGGGACGTGATGCAGGCGGAAATTGTCTCTGAACTCTGCCCAGGTAATAGTGTCGGCGTTGGCGTGTGCAGCTGTGTATGCATCCCACCAGTCGGATGCAGCTCCTTCCAGGCGTCTAGCAGCATACAAGACTCTCTCACGGTCTGTACACTGGGTGATATCCAGCTTCTTGCTAATGACTTTCAGCCAGTCATCAGCATCTAAAGGGTCCACCGAGTGAGAGTAGGTTGGCGAGTGGTGACTCATGAAATCCCGGTGCCTGTCCCGGGCTTGTGGAGGCATCTATGGCAGCTGCTGATTCTGCTGTGCTTGAATGTTGTGCACAGTGTTAGTAAGATCCTGCAGCAACTGCATCTGAGCTTGTAGAAACTACTCCATTGCTGGGTTTGGGGGTGGAGGCGGTGCTTGATTCTGACGGTTGATTACGTGAGCACGTCTGACACTAGGAATGTCACGTCCTCCGCCTCTCCTGGTATTTACCATCTGATCGTTAGGGGAATGCTGTAGATAAGATAGATAAACTGATATAGATAGAAAGAACAGAGCCAAGATTGAAACTTAAGACTGACTTTAACTTTAATTATTTAATAATGCATTTGTGGCCATCACTCCACAAAAACATGACATTCATTACAAAGAAACTCCAACTCAAACATGAAACAAACAAGCAAACAAAAACATCGCACGTCCTCGCAGGAACGGTTCTATCGCGATGACTTATTATGGTAGACTCCCTAAAGCTGGCCTAGGAGACCGGTGATAGAGCCTGGCTCTCCAGTACGAAGCCTCTTGCGTGGGGGTGAAGCGGCGGGGCAGTCGGCTCTATCTGCCTCCACTGGGGGCACGTGACCTGCCATCTGTGCCTCCAGCTGCCTGATCCTGGCCTGAGCACTGGCCAGTCTCTGAGTAGTCTCCATGAGGTCAGAAGCTGTGCCCTCCACGTCCTTGTTGAGACCAGCGACGACACGAGTGAGGATGTCGATGCGGGGCACGTGAGGTCCTCCTAGTGGCACGTGGGTCACCTCTGTGCCACTAGCCCGTCGTGGAAGGTGGCGGTACTCCGTGATGCTCAGCTCACCACGGCGAGCGTGGCAGAGAGACCACAGAGCTCTCCTGGCGGCGCTGCTGACGGAGGCGGTGACGGTGGAGTAGGGGATGTCGGAGTCGTGCATGGAACAGGTCTTGTATCCACCAGTGTCAGAAGCCTCCCGGATGTGGACCCGGGTGATGTAGAAGACCGGCATCCCAGGGTTGGAGACACGCTGCGTCATGTAGAGGGGCCTGACATTGTTCCCCAACTCCTGTAGCACGTCCATGAGCATCTTGGGGAAGGTGCCAGTCTCATTGACTGAAGTCTCTGACTCGTAGGTTGCTTTCACAACCTCAGCCACTCCAACTGGTACGTCGTTCTGGCCCACGCCAGAACCGTCGTCCTACGCCTCGCCCTGGTCGTCCTGACCAAGGCCCTGGTCGGTGTCGTGGCCGTCGTCCGGCTGTCCTCCAGCAGCAGGTACTGGAGCCTCCAGAGCAGGAGCAGCAGGTGGTGCTGGTGGAGCGTCAACTACGGGGTCCATCGGAACGATGTCTCTGTCTGCCATCTCCTGAAAGTAGTGGAGCTCCTCGGGCTCTGCCTCCTCCGGTTCCACCACTGGTGGAAGCCGCGGAACTGGCTGTGCAGGAGCGATGCGCCTCCTGCCTCCGGTGCTCTTGCGTGCTGTCTGCCTCTGCCTGGCCATCTGTGATAGAGTAAGAACAAAACTAAGTACCAGAACAAAAAGAGATAGAAAAGGAACAGAGTAAGTTTTTATGCAAATAAAATTTTTCCTAAGAGCAGAAAGGCTGACTAAGAATGTCAATCCTATGTTTCGACCATTTTCTAGCTAGGCTGGCGTCCTACAGTCAACACAGCTCTGATACCACTTGTGTCACACCTGATTTTAAGGACAAAATCGAATGCATCACATATGTGTGCCAGGATCTGTTCATCACACATATGTTGACGTCATCAGTGAATATATCAAAAGACAATGTTCAAAAACGTACAAAGAGAGAGTACATAACTTTGTTACACGCATCGATATTTAGACACGAAGGTCTTAATCGTTCACCGACAACCTAATACGATAAAACAGTTCCTTGACTTCATTCACAGGCACTTGACTGGTTGACGCGCCTAGAACTCATCAAAGTCGCTGAAGTACTCCACTTCATTGTTATTTTCTGAACAGCAGTTGTTTAGCAAAGGTGAGTACACTTATGGTTGGTACTCAACAAGTGGGGGAATATGCAAGGCCGTCAAAGGGGGTTCAGGCTCATGCGGTTAGCACGTTTAGTTGATCAAGTTTGATTAGCAAGCACCTATTTACTAGATGTAAGTTTATACCAACCCAAAATTATTCCACAAAGGGACCAAGAACCACAAGTTAAGATCAAGTTTAAGTTCAATTATCATGTGAGGGTCCAAGCCGCCCTTAACCGTGGGCACAGCTGATATATCAGTTTTACACTTTGTAGAGGTTGTACACTTTACCCACAGCTCGTGTTCCCTTTGTCGGCCGGGTTTGCAAGGCCCTTAAACACTTTCTTTGGTGAGTGGCGAGGGTTCACTACGAAGCCTTTACAAAGACCCAAAGTTAACTAGCAGCCCGCTAGAGTTTCAGCCGCGGTGAGGTCCATAACCCTCCCTAATGAGACCGTACCTTAGCAAAGGCTACTCCTCCAAGAGGACCGGGCTATGACCCCTTCACCGTATCCCTCCTTGCCCTTATGGTAAGGCCACTAACTAACCCCAAGTCTAATTAATTAGCTAAGTTCAAAGCCATGTGACACTGTGGTTGCACTGTTTTCTTGGGTAGTTCTCCATGTTCCAATTAATCATGATGATCTTGTAATTAAGCAAGAATATAACAACATAATTAAATCATGATTAACATTTGCATAAAAGGTAACAGAACCATCCCAAGTTTAAGCAAGCTAAGCATTTCTACCCATGATATAACCAGGTGATTCAAGGTTCAAGGCAAAAAGATCTAGTCATGTCCTAAAAGGTGACCCGTCAAAATTAATGCATAAACAGTAAAGTAAAAGTGAATTTCATGAATGTAAATGGGACAAAAAGAATGTTCATGAAGAGGAAGGCCACTTGCCTTCCTCAACAAACTGCTGTTGATCCTCTTCAAACAGCAGCTGATCTTGATCTTCCTCGAACGGCACGTTCTCTACACGATCACACAAGAGATACAACAAAATAAATAAAAACAGTACATCAAACAGTACTAAAAACACAGAACAAACACCCTAAACTAAAGAGCATGCAAAGACGATCGCGTGGCCGCAAGAATCGCCCAAAACAGATTTAAAACGACGAAGTTACACTAATAACATGGTTGCAGGGACTAATATGCAATAAAACTAAGTTTGCGTACTGTTTTGAGTAAAATTGAGGCACAAACATGATTATTCATATACCAGAAGGGCTAGCAAGTGAAAATGCCATGTAAAGGACTGCGGGTTCAAAATACAGGAAGATCAGGGGCCTAAACAGAAAGTATAAGGGCATATGTATGAATATTTTCTACTGTAAATGGACTGCGGGTTAATTTGCAAAGAGTTCAAGGACTCTTAACAAAAATGGCCAAGGGCGCTGGTCTGACTCAGGTTTGACCGGTATCAAGGTTTTGATCTCTGCCGTTGATCGAGAAATGAATGGTGCAGAATTAAATGGGCGGGCGGCGACCACTGGGTGCGGCGGCGGCCGCCGCGACCGTGGCGAGGGATCGCCGGCGTGATGGCCATAGGGCGCTACGGTGCACGGGGACGTGAACAAATGACATGGAAAGGTTCGGGAGGACATGGCGAGCTCACCAGAGGGGGTTTCATCGATGATTGCTGGACGGTGATGGGCCGACGACGAAAGGGAGGCGGCGCCGGCGGTTAGAGGGGTTTTTGGTGTGGATTGATGGACAGAAAGGGTTCGTCGGCGAACAGGGGTGGCGACGGCCTCGGTCGGACGGCGAAGATGGTCGTCCGGTGATTGCTTCGGCTCCGAAGCTCTGCGGGCGTGCTCCATGTGACCCTGTGGACCGAGTGAAAGAGGAGAGGGGGTCAAAGGAGAGCAGGGCGCAAAGAGCCGAGCCAGTGGCGGAATTCTACCTCGGCGACGACGATGGTGCGCTCCGACGGCGATCCAAAGCTCAGGTGGGGTGGTTTGAGTGTGCGAAGCGTGTGTGCGTGAGAAGAACTTGGGTGGGGTTTATATAGAGTCCAAAAGAGAACGGGAAGGACTCGGCCGAGAGGAAATTGAAGACGGGCGGAGCTCACGGCCATTGATGGCCTTGATGTTGATTCGGCCGTTGCGGGGGAGGAAAGGGAGAGAGGGCCGAGGGAAGGGGAGTGATGCCGGGTTGATGGCGCAGTGAATAGGAGGAACGAGGGAGAGGGAATCGCGGACGTGAGGTCGTGGGGCGGTGATCGCGGACGCGGGGAGGCGGCTCGGACGGGCGTCCAGGGCAGCGTGAGGATGAAGATGACATGTGGGGCCCGTAGGTCAGTGACCGGATGAGAGGGAGAGCGTGTGGGGGAGGAGGAGGCCGGATGGGCCGTCTACTGGGCCGGGCGGGGGATAGGGAGGAGGAGTGGTGGCTTGGGCCGGGCCAGATTGTGGAAAAGGAAAGGGAGGGAAAGTTTTGGGGGTTTGAACTTTGTTTGAATCGAAATTGAGAGATTTGAGAGGATTTTGAGTGGAGTTTGAACTGGAGAGAGAGATTTGAGATACACACAAGCAAACAAAAACAAATGCAAGGCATGATATGCAACAAACACTTATTGTACTAAAATTAATTATTTAATGTTTAAGTGTTTAGGGCCACAAATTAAATAAAGGAAAATAAATTCATTTAACCTAAGATCAACCTATACAAAACAAAGTTGCTATAATTTATTAAATGATGGAATTTGGGTGTTACAATAGACAATTTAGTTATATTTTTGACAATTCTCAATTCTAGGGTCTTATTTGGTAATACCCAAAAAAATAAATATTAAAAATAAAAGTTCTTGTCATACACTTCTGGTCCAAGCATCTTGCTTTGGTTTTGAATAAAAGTAAAGGAGGCAGCTGTATGATTGCTGATAGTTCTCAAAACCTTTGAAATCTTCTATCTTATTGGATAATTCCTTATCCGCATCGTAACTGCCCTAATAACATTATGCCGTATTTGATGTTTATAGCTATGTAAAATCTTCAACATGCTTCTTTCCAAGGAAATATTGATTACTCCAAATCTTAATGAATTTTATCATTACTTCCGCTTTAATATTTGGCAGTCATACGTGGAGGCAAGTGGTCCTCATGCAGTAAACACTGCTTGGGCAATGTTGGCTTTAATTTTTGGTGGGCAGGTATGTATTTTGCACAAATTGTCACAAATACATTATCCATAAAACTGTTATGACAGCTGCTTATTAAGTCATATTATGGGCACGCTATACAGGTGGAACGAGATCCAACACCTCTATATCATGCAGCAAGAGAATTGATCAATATGCAACTAGATTCAGGCGACTTTCCCCAACAAGTAATTTCTATTTACTTTTGGCTTACAGTAGAATTATGAGTTTAATTAGCATCATGATTTGGTTTCTTCTCTTTCACCTAAATACTTATTTTTTATTTGTCATTATTGTTTTTATAAAGTCTCCAAGATATATGAACTTGACTATTACCTTTTATAATTTAAATAAATCTCCTAAAAGTGATTAAATTATTTTTAAGAGACAAAAGCTAATTATATAATTTTTTTATATTCATTGTAGACAGTTCTAGACATTACAATGGTCCGCCCTTTTAAGTTCACTCATATTTTGTAGCGTGAAATTAACTAACATCAATGTAGGAACAGTTGAAGTGCAAACCCAATAATAATAGACTGGTGCATAATCCATTTTATTTCAGACCAGAACAATAAATATATATTCAGGCCCTGTAAAATAAGGCCTATGTTATGCTGCCAGGTGCAGCCTGAATTTCCAAGCTGCCAAGCTATTTAACCAACAATCCCCCTCTGTCGTCCTTATGGTACTTACGAGTGATATATCGGTCAAAATTTCATTTTCTATACAATCATGGATAGGTTGAGTTTATGCACTGATGGAGGAGTCAGAATTATATTTTTGCATGAATGCATATAACAATCCCATATATTGTATAAACCAATAGTTTATTTTTTATGCAATTGACGCTTGATGTCCTGCCACACATCAACATATATATATACATATATATTCTAGTTAGACCTGATGATTCAACTCCACTTACTTGCTGGTACCTCTGATTGTAGGAACATGTTGGGTGCTTCAACAGTTCCCTATACTTCAATTACGGCAACTACCGCAACCTGTACCCAATTTGGGCTCTTGGGGAATTTCGCCGTCGGCTTCTGGCAAGAAAGAAGTGAAACCAATGTACTTTGATTCGTTACATCCCCGCAACTAAGGGCACCTGCACCTGAATCTGCAAACAACACTTGAAGCTATGTATGTGTTGCATTTACTCCAAAGGCTGAGTTACTATGAAACAAAATCAGATCCGTAGGAAAGGAAGTATAGGATCTGCATAGTTAACAAAGAATCACAAAATGTTTGAAATTACAGTTATGTGTTAGTAACTTTGCTCTGTATTGTTATTTAATTTTGTCATAAAGTTGCCGCTTTCTCATTTCTATGATTACTTGGGAAAAATTTCTCCAGTAAGACGCTTTCTTTACTAGCAGAGAAAGGGCCTTAGGTTCGAGACCTTTAGTCCCGGGTCCAAGCATGGGGCTGCGGGGCATCTAGTCTCGGTTGGTGGCTCCAACCGGGACTAAAAGATGCTTTTAGTCCGAGCTGGAGCCACCAGCCGGGACTAAATAGGGGCGCGCACTTTAGTCCCGGTTGGTGGCTCCAGCCGGCACTAAAGGTTGACGATTTAGCCCCGGCTCGAGCCATCAGCCGGGACTAAAGGGGGAGCGTCTTTTAGTCCCGGCTGGTAGCTCCAGCCGGGGCTAAAGGGGACCTTTTAGTCCCGGTTGGAGCCACCAATCCGGACTAAAGGTTCTCCTACAAATATCGTCTTCGTCCCCCAGCCCGGCCGAGAACCATGAACAGAGCTCGTTCATGGCGCCGGCCGGAGCTAGGGGAGGTCATGCCCATTATTTTTCTCGGTTTTTGAAGATTTAGCTCTTTCAAGTGGTCTAAAAGCACCATATCTTCATCCTCTTATCTTTCACAGTTAGTATTTCTTATTTCCTCCTTCATACATAGAGAACTATGAGTTTTAGTGGAATGGAGAGATGGGTGAGTTTTGTTTTTTAACACAATTGAGATATTGATTTGATAGTAGTTTGCACTAGCATGTTTAGTTGTTACATAAAAAAAATTCTTGCTTAGTATTTAGTTTTTTTATTTTAGTTTTATTTTTTAATTCATATTTATACTTTAGTTATTTATCCTAATTAATTAGAGAATAGTGTATTGTATAATTCATTTCTTGGTACATGATTAGATATTTCTTAGTTAACGATGTTGCTTATTAGTTGTTAATGATTATAATTTATATATTGACTCTAGTTATTTATTCACTTTGATTAGAGGGTAATGTGACTTGTTTATATATTCACTTTGACCCTAGTTATTTGTATATTGACCTTAATTATATTGGCGCTTAGTTAATATTTTGATTCTTTCGTGACTTATTTATTTTAAATAGAGCTTCGTGGATTTTTTTGTTTTCATTTATTGCTTAGTGAATTAGGATGGTAATTTTCATTTATTGCAAAAATAAAATTACTTTCTGTACTAGTTATAAATAATTGCCTAAACTTGCAGATGGACCGTCAATGGATGTATAACGCCGGCAGACGTTCAGATGACTTCATTCAAGGCATGCATCATTTTCTAGATGTGGCTGAGCAAAACAATAAAAATTGTTTGATGTGTTGCCCTTGCGGGGTCTGCAAGAACCAGAAGGAGCACAGTTCAAGAAAGGTCATTCACAACCACTTGATTAGACATGGTTTCATGCCTAGCTATAGTTGTTGGACCAGCCATGTAGAAAGAGGTGTTATAATGGAAGACGGTGAAGATGAGATTGACCAACATTCTTGGATTTGCTGAATAACGTGCCTTTGTTGATACGATAATGGGTGATGCTGAGGAAGAGGATGAAGAAGATGCGCCTGCAGATGATCTTGGTCAGATGTTGCAAGATGCAAAGGACACAAGCGAAACTGAGAATGAGAGGTTGAAGTTTCAGCACATGTTAGAGGACCACCGCAAACCTTTGTACCTCGGTTGCAAAGAGCGACTCAAAAAGCTGGGGAGCACACTGGTTTTGCTGCAGTGAAAGGCAAAAAATGGCGTATCGGACAACGGCTTTGGTGAGTTACTAAAAATCATAAAGAAGATGCTTCCTAACGATAATGAATTGCCCTCGACAACATACAAAGCAAAAAAAACTCGTTTGCCCGCTGGGGTTGGAGGTGCAGAAGATACACGCATGTCCGAATGACTGCATCCTGTATCGTGGTTTCGAGCACCAGAAAATGGACGTGTGTCCGGTTTGCGGCGCCTTGCGGTAGAATATCAGAAAAAACGACCCTAGTGACGTTGAGGGAGAGCCTATCAAAAAGAGAGTTCCTGCCAAGGTCATATAGTTGTTGACGGCCCTTAGACGCGTCAAATCGTGAACCGCAAGCGCACAGATCAGTTGTAGCTCTTCCCTTAGTGTATTCTCCCAAGGTCTATCAATCCATGGATCGACAGTGAACTACCTAGGGTTTTCTATCTAGCTAACCGATCTTATCCCAATATTAGGCATAGATTGCATATGAAGGTAAACCAAATAGATATGAATCAAGTGTAGGGTTGATCTCATCCGGAAGCATAAGCAAAGATAACATAACCAATGTTAATGAAGGCCTTATCGTCTCTAGGTACAGCTCTAGTCAAAAGTTGATCAAAACCATAGATTGCATCTCTACCAAAGGTACCGGAGTCTTCCCTCAGAAAGGCAGCTCGCAAGCGGCCTACTTTCCAATGATCGCCGCTGTGAGATGCGTGCTAACGCCTAAGGTTTCCCAAAGCTTTGCCTCAAACGCCCACCAAGTGCTCTTTACTCGAGGCTCCTCCTCTTGGTGGCCACGCAACAACTCCCATCGTACTCGCCATTGATCCAACTCAACATCAAGTCGTCGCTAGAACCTTTCCCTCCAGCATGCTGTCACCACACCAGGGTAATCTACAGACTAGCTAGAATGCACTACTTCAATGTATCCGCAAGATATGGACTAATCACCTCGATTAGATCTAATCTTACTAAGAACATATGACGGCCATACACATGAATATAAAGCGTGCAATGAAGTAGACCAAGGTTGAGACAACTAGAATAGAGATTAGATGATATCACCATCGTTTGTGCACATACCCCGATGAATCTTGGAGTTTGACTCCTGAACTCCGCCGTGACACAACCGCGCAGGGAGGCCATGGCTGCTAGGGTTGGCCTAGGCCATACCCTAGGTACCTTCGAAGACTTGCACCATCCCTCGTCTCCCTTTGGTGTATGCCCTAGTTTTCGCCGACTTCTGGTGGATGGATGGATGTGCCTTTGGGTATTGGGGCTATAAATAGTTCGAGGAAACCCTAGCTCGAAGGGAGGTCGAGGTGGCACAGAAAAGGGCTAGGCCGGCCGGCCTAGTGGGCTTTGGCCGGCCGGCCTGGGCTCTTTTTGGCCCGCCTCAGTCCCATCTTTTGCGTGCGAGCTTCTTGATCCTCCAGGAGTTCAGGTGTCAATGCATGTGGGTATTGGAAATCGGTTGCTTCAGGATAAGATGGGGGTCTTGATAACATTCCAAATGTCTGATTGATTCACCTTGATCCTAAAATCATCCGACCTTGTCTTCAAGTCTTTGCCCTTGCACATTCTTGGAGTCTGGTTCACCATTAATGAGCGTGAACGAGATCCGAGTCACATTAGGTTCTAGCCTTCATATTCCTCCATGCTATGCACGATATCGGTCTTCGTCCAAAAGTGCTCATTTATAGCTCAAAAACCCGCATAAACCAAAATCCTCCAAAAATACATGCATATGCGAAAACGGGATTATTTCACGTGCCAAGTGGCGGGTTAGTATATGAATTAGTCCAAAAAATCCACCTAAATAGCACTAAAAAGGTGTCACTAATGAGCGCCAACAAACCCCCCATGCTTAAACCTTGCTCGTCCTCGAGTAAGTCCAGGATCTTTGCTTAACTAAGAAATCAGCATTTCCCTTCAATGCCTTCCCTGCACTTAGTTATACACAACAAGACACATTGCTATCAAGCGTTTAGCATTAAAGTTCAAGTTGTGACCGGCTACTTCACATTATGTAAGATAGACTAGCAATAAATAACATGCCACAATTAAAATAAATGCAATGCTCTTGAACTTAAGCGAACTTCAGACCTTTACCTTGTTCCATCGTGAAGAGTTCTCAAAAAGATGCGTATCCAACTTAAGTGAGATTCTCTTGCAATTGTTCATGGAAACACTCATATCATCAAGTCGCTCAATCCTATACTAGATTATTTTTTACCTATTCTACTCATATATAAAAGTGGAAGGCTTATGTGGAGCTTGGTAGGTAAAAACAATCCTAGCAAAACATTATATTTGAAATATTGTTAAATTAAGAGAGAGATCTATCGAAATTACCGAGACTAGTCAAAAAGCCCATGGAAGATAATTGTTGGAAAGAGAGAGGGATGAAACACACACATTTAGATAGGTGGACATGTGCAAATGGCAAATGGATGATCCCGAGGCACAAATGATGTCCTCGTTATCGGATTGCACATTGTTGGAAAATTGAGTATGGAATTGTCTTCAAAGCACTTGGAATTTAATCAAGCTAAAAGGACCAAGGAGCATTTTTCCTTTCTCTTTTTTTCTTTCTTTCCAATATTTTTTCTTTAATCATTTTTTTCTTCTTTCTTTTTGCTCCTCAAAACTTTTTGCAACATAGTACTTACTCAGCATCCTTCCCCCCATGCTTAAATGATTGCTCGTCCTCGAGCATAGAAGTGATGGCTATTGCTGAAGTAAGCATCCATCTTGATCTTCTGGAAAATAACTTGTATCTTCAAGGAGTTTCTTCTCGTCAAAATTTGAAGCTGTCACAGGGGAAAAAGAGCCAGGCCGGCCGGCCTAGGGGTGCTTGTGCCGGTCGGCCCATTGCTTGTGGACCTCCGTTCCTTCTGATTCTTCTGATGCGTACTCCTGGATGACTCCCAAAATTATGTTCTTTGAATTAAGCCTCTGATCCTTATGAATTTTCCTCGATATAATGATCCATACTCAATTGTAGGTTGTGGTCAAGAAGGTAATCACAAAAAGATATATTTGGGTTTTTGGGTGGGTATCCAACAAGGTTTGCAAAGTTTCCGGTGTAGAAACTCACAATGCATGGATAGAAAAGCTAGCAAAAAGAATGTACACAAAAATGGAATGGCCAGCTTCTTAGTCTCGTACCACAGAAATCAATCTTAATCCA
>CM014273.1:46386991-46409853 GCA_004135705.1 Alloteropsis semialata
GACATGCCCACTATCCTCTTTCTCTTGAATCCCGATCTCTCAAAAAATCCCTACAGGAGGCAAAGATAAAATCCAAATCTCCCAACAGCAGCTACACGCATTGCCTCTTCATGGCAGCCCTGTTCCCTTCATCCTTGAGCTCCAACAAGGTATAGGGAGCAGAATGGAAAGGCCACAACACAGCACTAGAGACTGCAGAGCTTCAGAGTATGTGCTAACTGCTAAGGAGGTGGATGTCTCTAGTCCCTTCCACCTGTGAGACATAGGCCAGCAACATTCAAGCACAAGCAGAGCTTCAGAGTATGTGCTAACTGCTAAGGAGGTGGATCCAGCCAGTGGATGGCCAGTGCAGTGCAGTGCTACAACAAGGGTGAAAGATAGAACATTATCTTATCAGATCTCTCTATTCAATTATTTATCTGTATTTGGGTTCACGGTGAAAGATGGATTGAAACCAACAAGTAAGCGGTTAACATACTCTGCCAGAGTGAAAAGCTATGTATCGATCCATCATCTGATTAATTTAGTAAATATACCCTATATAAGTGAAAGGACACAGCAGCCTGAAGAAACTCTGCCTTAAAACTAAACTTGACCATTAGTTTCTTATTAGTTGAGATAGGATTCAGCTGTTAGCACGTTGCTAGCTTGAGATTGTTACCAATGTTTGTTGAGAAATTTTACAATGATTGAAACAAATTCGAACAGTCCATCAGGCTAAATTCAACTGTTGAAACATAAAAGGTACCTGGAGGATCAGCCTCTTTGAGGGGACAAACTCGCCTTCTCCTCTTTTCTACCCTTTCCATCTACTAAACCATATCAATTTCTTTTCTTTTAGCATACTATAAACCATATCGATTTCAAACAGCACATCTACAACACCAGCCACAAGATCAATAATAAAACGAAAAAAGAACTTGAAGCTGCATTTTTGAGTTTGTTATGGTCAGTGATCCCCTATAATCCAAGGAGTGGAACGTGGAACTTCTGGACCAGGGGGCAGAGCCTATATAATGTGGTTACTTGTCCATTAAATTAGATGACCTTAAATACCCTCTTCCGCCGTCTAGTCCTAGACACCGGCCTCCAGGCCATTGCCACCCCTCTCTCCAATTTCTATTTAAAACCTACAGTTTTATGCTTCTATTACCTGTAACAAAGCTTCAAAGATAATTATCATGGGATAAGAGACAAGTACCTGGATGTATTGGAAGGAAGTGAGGGACAAGCCATAGTTCAGGAATTATAGGATTATTCCCCGACCATTCATACAAACCTATCATCTTCATTTGAAAAGGTAAGGACCACGAATTAGTCATTTCTAAGTCAACAAATTATAATTTATATACAAAATAAATTACAATTGGCATTCTAGGCATCCTGTTTCTAGTAAGACCTTTTCCCAAACCAGAAGGCCCACCCTAAGAAATGCTAAAATTGTATTTAAATAAGCATGTTTAATAGTAACTGCAATCCACTCATAACTAAGATAGCTGTGGAATTTATATTAATTCAGAATGATAGATGACACAAAATGTGGGCAGCACGGGGCACAAGCGCCATCATGTCTGAAATGGCCACATTAAGCTCTAATTCGAATTACCTTTTTCTACAAAAATGGAAGTCTGAGGTACCCTTGCATGATAATTGAAATTGACAGCACATTAAGGTAAAGTTGAAATTGAATATCAAATGTTTTAAAAAAAACTTTAGGTTTGTATACTGATAAGAGTCACAATCTAGAAGACACATACATCCGTGTATTTTAACGGGTATTTCATAATTGGATTTTACTTACTATTTCTTCAAACATGTTAGAATGTTTTTTCAGAAAATAGTGCATGATACCTATGGGAAAATGTTAAGTACGGATTATAGAACCAGAGGCAACATAGAACCCCAGTGACTTTTACATGCACATGTAATAAATATTCGTTTTTTTACTTAGATAGCATACCGAGAGCCATATCTTCCCCCATTGTGGTATTGCAGCTGCACTTCCCTGAGATAGAATCCATTCACGTCCTTTGGTCAACGCAGCATTTGTGTTCTCTTCACCAAGAAGTCTTAAGGTAACATAGTTTAGGCATGAGCCGAACATGGTGCTCGGTCCCAACACTTGTTTACCCCAACCACCATCTTCATTCTACAATGATCACATCACATACAAACTTTCTTATTAATATGCCACCACTAGAAAACTAATTCAGAGCTGACCAAATGATATTACTAGAAAGTAGCTGGAATGCCATCTACATGCCTGTTGGTTATAAATATAGCGGCATATCTCAAGTCGATGTTCTTTGGATAGGACAGTATCGACAGATCCAGTGATATATAGCGCAAATACCTGCAAGAATATAAAATACTCATAATGTTGTGTGCAGTTCAACAAAAGTATTACTGTCACTGTTTATTGAATGAAGCTTGTAAACCATGAAACAAACAATAACAATCTATTTATCAGATTTCATGGTGGCTATAGATGGCATTTGCCATAAGTCAATTAATACTGCTTAACTGGTAGACACAGTATCAAGCATGAGTCATCTAATATCAATGTTGTCTATTCAATATAAATGTTGTCTATGTAATATAAATGTTGTCTATGGAATATATATTAATTAAGTTGATGAGCAAAGCAGGTATCAACTGACGGTGTCGATTCAAAAATAAAATGCGTACCAAGAGAGGCATAATGAACAAAATGCCACTGAAATCTACAGGCCAGTGCCCATCTTCTGCCTGCAGACTAGAATGTTGAGCGAGGGCTCGCCTCAATGATGTTAATATGATCTCTTCTGTCACTCGTTCATTCTCTGCAAGCTTGGCCGGTGGAGGACCCAACTGAAGATGCTTTTGTTTTGCATACTGCAAGTAGAGTCCAATGTAAAGAATTTTATATATGGTAGATTCAACAATATTAAATCAAGCGCACACAATATACAACATAAACATAGGGAAAAAAACAAATATCTTTAGTACAAGCTGACCAGCAAATACAGCCACAGTATTTTTTTTAAAAAAAAATCCCGAATCAGGATTTAGCAAGTTGCAGCAATTCCGAAAGGCAGCATGTGGAAGTCACTTGATATCTATCAGCAAGCAGCACATGCAATGGCTACTTGCAGTAGCAAGCAAGCATGTGGGGCTACACCATGGGAGATATACTTAAGAATCACTTCTTGGAAGCATCCAGTTCAGTTCCCAATACGCTACGTTGACAATTATTATTTAATATTGGTTTTTGCCTCTAGTTATCTGTGGGCATTATTGAACGCAGATCGAGCATCTAGGCATATAACAATTAACAAGGGGTAGAAACAGAATATCTTCTGTAAGACTGTAATGTGAATGGTTTTGCCTCCAGCAGCTCCGGGGCAAAGAATTTCAATGCCATATGGGCTGAACCAGCTGCTGGCGAAAAAACCAGCCTAGCTACTTTCATCTAGTAACGTCATGCACGATATGCAAGTTATCCCTTCATTTGGTGATCTTGAGTTGTGCATTGACTGAGGGTAGATGGCCATAGACGTGGTTTCCTCTTAGGGTATCTCCGATCCATCATCTTAAGTATATAAATATATCAGCATCTGATTTTTAGTCCTCTCTGTGGGAGAGATGAAGGGAAATGAAAAAAAAAACTAAGCCACTACTACGTGGACCTTATCACAGTATATGCTTTTAAATACTGCTAATAAATGAGATGGGCCCCTTTTTATAGCTATAGGTCAACTAATTATGACACGTAAAACAATTAGACAACAACGGTTTGTATGAGTCCATATCATCAATGAGAAAAGAGTGGTGTGGATGTCTGCTATATAGTTTACTGCCCTAGCCTGTGCTCTCAGACAAAACAACACTAACCAGAGGATGCATTAAATATTACCCAGACAGCAAAATTGATAACCTATTGTAAAGTCGTCCATTTATCTCTCTGTATTTGTCAAGCAAACATCAGTTATATAAACTGTTGTACATGTCCTTAACTCCTAAGTAGCAGTAACACACTTTTCTTAATTATTATGCATATATAAGGATTGATGTTCAAAAATTGTATTTACATAATTACCCTTTTTTTCCTTGCTATGTTTCAACTTTGGCTTCATTAATGAAGAAGAGAGCCAGAATGTTCCTAGAAAGGTACCTCTACCTGTATGATGATTCTTGAATGTAGCTTGAAGAAGAAAAAATGCCACAAATAGTGTGATCAACTATCGTCTGTCGGTGTCATGAATATTATTGGTTTTGGGACCATAAAGGCCCTGTTTAGTTTGGTCAAAAGAGCACCAATTCAATCAAAAGCAACGCATTGAATACGTACCCCTTTCTACTTTTTCAATTCCCAATGCACTTTTCTACAGTCAATTTGATCGAATTCAACCGAACTAAACAGGGCCGAAATCAATTTGGTACTGCACCCATAAAGACCCGTGAGACTCGCTAGCTTTTCTCTGCAGCCCGGTGCGGATGGCAGAGATGGAGAATTCCAGCGACAGAGAAGTGTCACGTCCCATTCATAACCGTGGAATTGGTTAGAGAGCCCCATTAATATAATATTTGGCTTGTCTCTCAGCCAATAAACTAAGCTGGTAGCAATTTGTTATTTGTGCTAGTCTCAGTACAATGTTATTTGTTATTTGTGCATGATGAGTTTCATGAAAATGAAATTCTTCTCACTGATGAAATCATATCTCCTCTCTCCCTCGTAAAGGCTTTGCCATGTCCGCAAAATTGCTGATTTAGCATGTTATGAGTATTTAATCATGATGAAACTCTTGATGAAACCCATTGAAGCTGGCCTTAGCTCTGGTTTTTTTTTTCTTTATTGGGCCTCCGTTGACAGTAAGGGTGTTGGCCAGGTGTTGGCTGTGTGTTAGCGTCGTTATTTGACTTTTTTTTTGAGCATGCGTCGTTATTTGACTGTGAATCGTGATGCAGCCACATGTACAATACTTACCGGCGACATTCTCACAAACATGTGCGTGCGTAAGTGTGGATCCAAATACACGATCGGCGGCGTATGGAAAACGAAATGCACGCAAGAATTATGTAAAGATGTCCGGGATCGGTTTTTTTCCTGTACGTGTCTCCAAAACACAACTTTAACCACTTCTTTTTCCTGTAAAGTATCTATATAACACAACAAAAATATGCTTTTATGAAACTATATTTCGAGACAGAACTCCTCGTATCATTATTTTCGTATGTATATGTACAAACTCGATACATTAATATGCAGCCAAATTTTAAGACATTTGAATTAGGACAACTTGAAACCTTGCTTACTATTATGTGTTCCGTTGTCCGTGGTCTATCTTCTGACATGAGACCACAAATAGAATAACCACAAACGCAAAACGGATGTTCACTGAAAACGTGGCCAGAGCAAGCAGAGGCCCAACAAAGTCCTAAAGTAAACGTCGTCTACGAGCTCATGGCCAGAGTGTACGTTTCTGGAGCCCAGGAATGCTGGAGCCATGAACGAACTATGGAATTATATATATACATATATGGCAAGGTTAATTAACTATCAGGTAGTATACCTGCATGCGCAGGAGGAGGTCGGAGGCCTCTTTCTTCTCGAAGCGGCGCTCGGTGAACTCCCGGCGCAGCCTCTCCACCTCGGCGCGCTCCTCCGGCGTGCCCAGCTCGGGGTCGAACTCCCACACGGCGCGGCCGAGGAAGTTGTTGGACGTCTTCAGCGGCGGCGTGCCCCCCTCGGCGACCTTGAGCCTCCACATGGTGACCACCAGCAAACGGATCGGCGCAAGTGGAAACTGGGGGGAGCTTAGGGAGCACGAAAGCTTGGTTGCCACGGCGTCGCCGGCTCTCTTTATAGAGAGGGAGCAGCAGCAGGAAGAATATGTTGCGCGCGCGCGCCGCTACTGATGGCCAACAGTATCTCTGACCGGCGCTAAGAGGCGAACCAGGTCAGTGGAACCAGTGCAGTTTTACCCTCTCGGATCTCCCGTTGGTCAACTCGTCCTTCGATTTTTTTTCCCTTTGATTGATCGTGCATTGCGTGCATGCCGCACAACCATGCCCACCAGCACAGGAGATACGACCTCGTGCTCCGCGTGCGCCTCCATGCGCCACAACTCCTCCTCCTCCTTCAGTTTATTTCCATCGTTAATCATTAAGTCATCGGCGTATATAGGAGTATTTAAAGTACGCATATTTGTCCTTAAGCCAGTGCTTAAGTCGTCGGCGTAGGAGTATATACGAGTACTTAAGAGACTAATAAGGTTAGTCTCAACGGGGTTTCATGAAGAGTTTCATAACATTAAATTCTATGTCAAATTATCAAATTTGCTGATGTGGCAAGGAGAGAGAAAGATGGAGTTTCATAAATATGAGAGGAGTTTCATCCCTATGAAACTCTCTCATCACAGTTACCTAGTTTCTAAGTCTAGGTAACTGTGCAATGAAATATGCACTGAGACTGGTCTAAGACTCCTCCCAATGGGTGGTTTCATGAGGTTTAATTCTCATTAATTAGTATGCCATGTAGGATTTTGTGATAACATGGCACTATAATTAAGAAGATAGAGAGAGAACCAGTTTCATCTAGATGAAACTCCCTGTGCACAGATACCAACTCCTCATGAGTCTTGAAATTAAATGTTATGTGTAGCCTATGAAACCACACCATGAAATTGTGCATTGGGGAGGTAGTTTCATTTCACTTTTGCTTAGGTGGCCATCTTGGAAACATCAAAATGAAACCACCCATTGAGATTAGCCTAATACAGCCTGCTGCTAGTTGTAGGGATGTTTGCAGCCTCTCTCTCTCAACCTACTTATATAGTGGTTAAGTCTTCACAATTAATACATTACTCACTTGTCACTCTGATGATGCCCACTAGCACAGGAGATACGATCTCGTGCTCTGCATGCGCTTCCATGAGGCTCAACTCCTTCTTCAGTTTATTTCCATCATTAATCAAGTCATCAGCGTATATACAAGTACTCCCTTTATTTTTTTACATGTCGAATTAGATTTGTTCTAAATCAAAAAATTTCAATTTTGACCAATTTTTTTATAAAATATAACATCTATAATATCAAATTTGTTTCTTTGAATCCACCGTAGAATATAGAATATATTTCAAGGGTAAATATTATTGGTATCATAAATATTGTTAGTTTGACTTATGACAAATCTAATACGACATCTATACCAATAGAACTTTGCTCGGCGAGAAAGGGATGGGACATATGGTGCTGGATTACAGATTCTTTGCTCCCGAAACCAAAGCTACTGGCCAACAGACCAGCGTTAAGAGGCCCACCAGGTCAGTGTAACTGGCTACCGTCAATGTGGGCCACTGCAGCTTTACCCTCTCGAATCTCCCGTTGGTCAACTCCTCTTTTAGGTCCTGTTTAGTTGGTGGAGAAAGTTTGCGAAATTTACTGTAGCAATTTTAAATTTAAGATTAGGGGGACTAAACATGATCTAATTATAAAACTAATTACACGGATGGACGGAAAATCGCGAGACAAATCTATTAAGCCTAATTAATCTGTTATTAGAAATTGTTTACTATAGCACGACGTTATCTAATCATGACATAATTAGGCTCATTAGATTCATCTCGCGAAGTTACCGGGGGTTATGAAATGGGTTTTGTCATTAATCCACGTTTAATACCCTTAATTAGTGTCCTAACATTTGATGTGACAGGTAAATAGTGAAAAGTTTGTGTAACTAAACAACGATCTAATTTATTTCCATCATCAGTCATTAAGTCGTTGGCGTATACAAAAGTAACACGCGGAGAGTATTTAAAGTACGTGTATTTGTCCTTAGCGAGATGCTTTTCGGGGGGAGGTTGCAGCAATGGAAGGAGTCCAAGCGTCCAGTGGGAAGAGGATCGGATATGTGGTGCTGGAAGCAGATACTTTGCTCTCGAAACAAGCGCTGGAGACAGACCATTATCGGTTGGCCTGCCATGACGGGAGGAATGACACATGAGATCAGATCAAGAGTGTGATTAGCTCGAGTTTTATTTCTCGTTCATTTGTTTATGCTCCCAGAGATTGCAATAGTTACTCATTCCCATGCGGCAATGGGATGTAAGTGTCCTCAGGATACCGTCTTACAATGGAATGGTACGCTTTGAGGACCTTGTGACCAGCAACATCCGTTAGTCCATCTGTTAATGGAAAGCTCTTTCCACTAAAAAAATGTAAATTACACTGTGGATCTGTAAACTTTTCCCAAAGTCCAATCTAGATCCATCAACTAAAAATGGTCATCTAGGTCCACGATCTATTAAAGAGTGAGGGTGGAGATCCACGGGCGTCCACGGAGGCATATTTTTCCTACGTGGCGATGCCAGTGTAGCAACAAATTGCAAAAGGCCCCTCTATCTCTCATTTTTTACGCTTTCATTCTCATGTTGTCCCTTCTCTCCATTCTTTGCTCCGGTGGGCCAGGACAGCACAGCTGGGGATGCATGGCCTGGCCAGCACGGCCTGGGTGACCAAGGGAAGCGGCGGCTCTTGAAGACGACCTGCCAGCGCTGTTCAAGGCACTCAGCGCCATGGAGGGGGCGGTGGTGGTGCCGGAGGGGGAGGAGGGGGAGACGGAGGGAGAGGACGGGTACATCGGCAGGGCAGGAGACAACGGTCGGGTGGACGTGGCACGCCAGATAGAGCCCCTCGTGCTCTCAGCGCTAGGCTAGTGGATGCACCCGTCACGCCCATCTCTTACCTCCAGCCACTCTTCGTCGCCGTTGCCACGCGTCTGCAGAACTGTGACATCGTCCTCCTCGCTGTCATGGCATGTGTGTTGTTTCTTCTCCAGCGAGCTCCAAGCAATAACGGTGAGGGAAGGAGGGGCGCTAGCGGCATCCGACGGGTTCGCGGTCCGAAAGCCATGGTCGGCGGCGCAGGCGCTCGGCTGGCAATGGCTTGGACAAGCGTGTGGGAGACGAAGGGGAGACAGGTGGATACAAACAGTTTTTTTTTTTTGCAATTTGTTGCCACGCTGGCATCACCACGTAGGCGAAATGTGCCTCCGTAGATGCTCATGAACCTCCGCAACCACTCTTTAATAGCTGTGTGAGCATATTTCTTTGATGACTATGGCTGTTGACAACTAAGCATGTGTACTATAATTCTTCTTATTTATAAAATGTATATCTCATATGATCAGGTTTTGACAAAAAATAGATACGCTACTTGCATCAACTACTGTTTTGTCTCCTCTTAGTTAATAAATGAAACGAGACCCGCATGCATGGTATTTTTTGATGATGGTCCACGCGCATTTCTCTGTATCTGATGGCGAAACAAATGAATGGTGGTACAAAGTACAGATAAAAGTGGCCAAAGGAGAAAATAAGTTGTGGTTTCTGTGGTCGTCGCCGCGCCATTCATGTTCTTGCTTCAAGGGCTTAGTGCTAAAATGTTGCTTTGCATTATAATGTAAATTTACAGACGAGAGTCTTTCCAAAAACTACCGATCCTCATCCTCCTGTAGTACTGTTGCTCCTGTCCTGCCCTCCATTCATGTTCTAGCTTACTGGTGGTCCTCCCACCCAGATCTCAGTGCCCGCTTGCACCACTCTTCCTCTGGAATCTCAGCACAAGCTTCCTCCTAGCTAGGCCCGGGGCTCCCGCCGACTAGGTCAACCGGATCCGGCCAAGTTGGCACCATCCCCCTCCCCTCCTGTATGTGAGCACTCTCCAATACAGTCAAAGATACTCTGATCTCGCCTGCTACAGCTAGCACCACCACCATCGGTGAGTACATCCTGCCTCCATTTTTATTCCGCAAGTGTTCGATGAAATATTTATATCTAAGGTGGATTTCTGTGAAATGACAGTTGTGTCCTTTTAATTAATGGCAACTGATAGTATTGGGCGGATAGCTGTGTGTGTTCACTATTTAGAATCCAGGTTTGGATCTCTATATCAGGATCTCTAACTGACCTTGTGATGCTAGATCATAATAATTACTTTGAACCTCTATTCCTGTGGCACGAATTGTTTATGACAAATTGATCTGTCGGTGAACATTTTTGGAACATTTGGATTGGATATCTGACTAGATGCAGATCCACCATTTCTAGAAGCACAAATATGAGCTCGTGAACTGTAGCAGGAAATTGAACAGTATGATTTCTTTCCTTTATATTTGATCTCCTTTTCATTTAGAAGTGTTGGACTTTCAAACAGATCCCGTCCGAAAGAGCAAAGATTGAGCGAATTGGGTTTATTATGAAGGGTGTACAAAATTACAAAAGGTTCGATCTCCGATATGGGCACTGTTCACCTATATTTATAGATGCTAGAGCGGGTCAGTATTAACCCCCCAGTGTCATTCAACTGCTAAATTCCATGAATATTCAAGAGTACTGTCAAGGTTGTACTCGGCAGATATTTGTTCGGCAAGCACCCCGCTTCGTACGAAGATCGATCACAGTGGATGAACAGAGAGACTCGGGATTTTATACTGGTTCGAACCCTCGAGATCGAGTAATAACCATACGTCCAGTTGTTGTTTGTATTATCTTGGTGAGTATAGATTACAATGATGTAACAAATACTCTCGGGTGGATTGCTAAGATTGGAAATATCCTCTACGTGCAGGACCCCCCACTATTTATATCCAGGGAGACGTGCCTTACAAGACAAAACAGACCTAAACTTAGTAGGACTCTAACTATCATCGGGCTTTCCTTCTGCGATCCGGCCATCGTGTCTTATTCGGAGTCTTCTTCATTCGGAGTCGGTAGTCGGTAATCCTCGTGATTGGGTACCCAGGTATTATGGCCTCAACAGTAGCCCTCGAGCTTATCTTATTCAGAAAAGGTTGATCCCTAAGTAGCCTTCGGGTCTTTTTGCTCTTCGGGTGATTTTGGGATATGCAAATATCTTGACAATCACTTAAAAACGAGAGCCAGAAAAGATCCCAAACTCTGAATGGAGAAACCTGCATCTGAATGATAAGGTCAGAGAAAATATCAGCCATAATAATAGTAAATAAAGAATATTCCATCTTGGAAACTGAAACATCAAGGGTTGATGTAGCCTGCCCCGTGCATTTAAAACCCACTCCGTACGTCTCCTGAAACTCTAGCAGTGCACGCGGCATAAATTATGGCACTGTTCCGATTTCTCGATTCTCGTGCGAAGCGTCGCCTCAGGGTCTTCAAATATCAAATCCCTTGGATAGATCTGCACTTGAACCTTCCTTTCCGATCCCTTCTCCTCCCCACACCATGAGAAAGAAAAGAATCAGCCGCAAGTTCAAGTTGCCTCGCCTCCTTTTGGAGACTCCCCTCATAGCTCTGCCGAGCCACCACCCAGCGCACAAGAGGGTCTGGTGATGTCCACGCCGCCCGTCACTCCCCCTCCCGCTCCCCTCCTGGCTCTCCCGTGGCATGGGGATGAAGGAATCGCGAGTGAGCCACGAGAAGAAGTTCCGGTGATGGCATCTCCAGTCCCAGAGGCCGCTCCATCGAGCATCGCCACCGGGAAGCGTCCTGCACCGCCGTCTCCAGCCTCGGCGTCTCCCATCTTCCTCTCCTCCGACGACGAGCCGAAAGGGGGACCCAGCGGAGCCCTACTAGAACCGGAGTCCTCGCGCGCAGGCGCATCTTCGTCTCCTGCTCCGGTCGACACCAGCGGCGAAGAGGAATTCGCCTGGTGCCTCTTCGTCTCCGTGAACCGCGAGCTGATCGAGATCCCGGGAGACGGAGCGCTCGTGTACCTCGTCAGCGACTCCGAAGAGGAGGACGCGGAAGAGGCTTCACCGCATGGTGCCACACCGCCCTGATCCTGGCGGACGACGTTAGTCAAAGCTAGGATCGTTATTTTGAATTTTTAGTTTCAGGATAGTTATCGATCCCTTGTGAAATGTACTCTCTTTTGAATTAATGAAGAAATTTCACTTGAGAGATGTAACAATAGTCCCTCCTTCTGTGTTCGGAAACTTTCACGTTGATCTGTTTATGAATCTGCTTGTCTAGAGAATAAAATCCCCCGAACAAGACCTCTTTCCGAACAGACCAACTATTTTAGTATGTTCGAGAAATTTGATCCCAATCAAAGATGATCGGGCTAGTCCCAACACCTTACAGTGCTGACAATCCTCCTCTAGAGGTAAACTGGCTCTTAGGTAAACTGGCTCTTAGAAAAAAAAATTTCTTGCTTAATATTCATATAATATGATTTTTTTTCCCGAACAGGCCCCACCTGTCGTTGATGCTCCCGTTCAGAGCGGAGCCATTAATGTCGAGGAGGAGGCTGAGCCGCCCGTCAATCAAGGCGCCAAGACCCCGACCGTCGAACTGCCCGAACCATCACCTGCTACGGAGAAAAAGACCCCGAGCAGCACCAAGGCAATCGTTCCCCAAACCCGCAAGTGCTCTCGCTAGGGGTGGAAACGAGCTTTCCCGAGCCAGGCTCGGCTTGGCTCATGAAAGCTTGTCCAAAGTAGGCTCGGCTCAGCTCGGCTTGGTCCAAAAAATGAGCTAATCTTGAGGCTCGGCTCGGCTCGGCTTGTTTACAAGCTCGAGCCAGCTCGAGCCAGCTTGCGAGCCTGCATGCTAAAAGCCTCTAAGAGATATGGAGTACCTAGACAATGTGAAAATATACAAATATTAATATAGGAACATGATAGTCAATTTTAAGAGCATAAATTATAAAAATATTACTACTTTATGCTAGGAACAACCTCAATTTACAAAATAAAATTAAGATAGCAAGTCATTACATATTCAAAAAGAAAATATTACCTCCAATTCTTTAATATCTACTCCTAATTGGCAAGTCACAACTATTCAACTATCGACATGCCTATATACATCATCTAAAGGTAAATAATTTTAATGCAATCTTAAAAATATAGTATAAAAACAATATTTAGAGTCCTAACACCAAGCTTGTTGAGCTTGCAAGCTGCTCACGAGCCGGCTCGGGCTCGGCTCAGTTCACTAACGAGCCAAAACGTTGGCTCAGGCTCGGCTCATTTGGAATTCGAGCCGAGCCGAGCTAAGCGAGCTCGAGCCGAGCCTGAGCCGAGTTCACGAGCCTGAGCTTTTTGGCCACCCCTAGCTCTCGCAGCGCGAGCGTGGAGAGGACAACTCCGGGTCCAGGATCTCTTGGTGTGCCCAAAACTAGTGACCTGCCGCCCTGTCGTGATCCACCTCGTCCCGATGACCAGGTACCAAGCATGGTCGTATTCGGGCGTCTATTTGCGGCCTTTGATTGCATAACCAAAGCTAAATGTGTTCGGGAGATTTCTTGTTAGGAAATTCGTCCGACCCCACCTCCGTCAAACCCCCCCCTCTGGTGCCAAGAAGTTCAAAGTCACACTCCTGACGACAGAGTGAGGGCTCTGACTTGTTTGGTTTTGCTTAATTACTTCTCATAGGGAGAATATTTTTAACTGTTTTGTTTGTTTGGGAACTCAGGCCTTCCAAGCCCGCAGCTTCTCCTCCCATTAGGCCATCAAAGAAAGAGAAAACTCCCAAGCCTGACTCAGCGGGCCAGCCCGATGGTGTGGAGAAGACTGTAAAAGCTGCAAGACCTGTCCCGACGCCCTTGGGCCCGATCATTACTTCGTTCTCTGCAGCCGAGGAGAAATGGCGCTCGCTGGACGCTCGTGCCTCTGCTGCGGAAGCATCTATGACCAGACTGGAGGCCCAAGTTGCCATTCTCCAGTCCGATAAAGAAGATACTTGTCTTATGTCTGTTTTTGGTCCTTATCCCGCAAACTGTTATTTATGCATTACCTCTGATTCTGTAGTTGACTCCAAGAGCATTGAGGTGCTCGAGAAGAAAAACTCAGATCTGTAAGGCAAGCTTGTTGTCCGGGACAAGGACTTTGCTGATCTCACCGCCCGTCTTGAAGCTTCAGAGAAGCGCAGCTCGTCCTTGGAGACTAGGCTCATGGAGGGTGCGTGCATCGCTGCAACTCACACCATTAGGGCCTTGAAAAGCCACGTTCCTGATCTCGATGCCTCACTGCTTTCCCAAGGCTTCAAGTGTTCGGCGGCGGATGCTAAGGTACTATTTGACAGTCTCGCCCCACTGGTGGAACCTTTTGTTAAGAAACTTGATCTCCATTTGAGTGATTTGGAGGACTTGTCTTAAACTCTGTGCTTGAATCCTGTAATAGGGCAAAACTTGAAGGTTTAGCATGCGACTTTTATTTTGAGAAACATATACTTGCATGTTTTTGCTTAAGTCTTAGAGCTGATCGGTCATTTCATGGAACTTTTTAACTGATAGCTTTGTCATGGCCAAAGGTCCCGTTATTATGAACTATTTTGGAATTGTTTAGTCGCTGAGACACGAGCGGTCTTCTGAACTTTGTAATTCCTTGTAGTCATGATATTCAGTATCTTAGCACAGCTTAGCTTTCTTGATTTAAAAATCCCAATTCTTGTGTGGTAGTAGTACCATAGTAGCCCCTGGGCTCTTTTGCAGTCATGCGAGCATGCTGGAAAAGAGTCCAGAAGTACCAAACACTAGAATTTCTCGATCATTTGAGGAGCCCCCGAGTGTTGCGCTTGGGATGCGTAAAATTGGTCTGAAAAAACTTTCAGCGTGGTAGTCCCCAGCTCTTTGTTAGTATATGCAGTATGGTAACAAAGAGTAGAAATAGAAATAGAAAAAGAACACCCAGCCCCCGAGCGTAAAAGCGAGGGTGAGTAAAGTGCGTAGAACTTATCTTTTTTTTGTTGGTGCCGAAAGTGACGCGAATGATGGCTTTTATCTGTCAAACTTGCTGGACAGGCTTGAACTTGCTTGATTACCTTCGTTTAGGCGTAGAATCTGCGTAGTTGATCCATGTTCCACGTGTTTGGCAGTATATCTCCATCTATCTCCGTGATCCTGTAGGCTCCTGGTCGGGCGATGTCTACTACGATGTACGGCCCTTGTCGTGGAGAGGACAATTTGTTTTTGTCCTTGGTGCATTGATCTAATTTGAGCACCATGTCACTGTCACCAATGCATAGGTTTCTCTTGCGAACATTAGCATCGTAGTATTGTTGCAGCTTTTGCTGATACTGGGCCACCCTGAAAGCGGCTGCGTCGTGAGCCTCCTCAAGGAGGATTAGCTCATCGGTGTGTCTGTCAGGCTCTTCAGTCTCTGAAAACATTGCCACGAGTGGGGCTTGTAGTCGGATATCGGATCGTAGAATTGCCTCGGGTCCATACACCAAAAAAAAGGGTGTTTCGCCTGTTGCTCGGTTCATGGTGGTCCTCATCGACCATAGTACTGTAGGATCTTCATGAATCCATCGCTTATCGTAAGCTTGCAATCTGTTAAAGATTCTCTTCTTGATGCCTTGAAGCACGATGCCATTAGCACGCTCTACTTGCCCGTTTGTCTTCGGGTGATTTACCGATGACCGATCATGTTTGATCCCGTGGTCGTAGCAGAAATCAAAAAACTTTTTGCTTTTAAACTTCCATTATCAGAGATTATCCTGTTCGGGACATCGAATCGTATGACAATACTCCATAGGAATTTGATAGCAGCCTCTTTTGTTATTTTCTGAACCGGCTTGGCCTCAACCCATTTTGTAAATGTGTCGATGCCGACGAACAGAAATCTATACCCCCCGACGGCCCTTGGAAAAGGCCCGAGGATGTCTACTCCCCACGTGGCAAAAGGCCATGACAGAGGAATAGTGTTTAAAGCTTGCACAGATTTAGTTTGTTTTTGTGCAATGAATTGGCATGCCTCACACTTTTGAAGAGCTGTAAGCCAGTAGAAGCTCTGTCGGAGTGCTTTCCCTTCTAGATATCAGGGAGAAGCATGAAATCCACAGATTCCTCCTTGAATATCGTGGAGCAAACTAATGCCTTTGGCCCGTGTGATGCATTTGATGAGCATTCCATTGTGAGTAAGCTTGTATAACCGCCCGTCAACCAATTGATAGTTCTTGGCTTTACGATGGATTTTCTCCAGTGTCGCATCATTGTCGGGTATAGCTTGGTTTGTGAGGTATGCCCGGATTGGATCCATCCAATTCTCCTCGTTTCCAACTAAAGCGACAGCCCGAGCCGTATCGACCAACATAGACTCCTTAACGGATTTGTTGGTTGTAGAAACTGTTCCCTTGGCGGGCATAGTTTTTTGGTTCGGTAGTGAAACCGACACAAATGGTTTAGTAAGAACTTCAAGTAACACGTTACCTGGGAGCCATGTGCACTCGACAACTGCCTTTGCTAGCTTATCTGCGTCGCTGTTGAATTCCCTTTTGACATGTCGTACTTCAAGCCCATCAAATTTGCTCTCCATCCTTCTGTATGCTTCCAAGTATTTGGCCATGACATCGCTCCGCGCACTGTACTCTTTCATGACCTGGTTTGCAGCTAACTCGGAATCCCCTTTCATGAGCAGCCTCTTAACGCCCAGAGATGCAACTATGCGGAGTCCTGTTAAAAGTCCCTCATACTCGGCAACATTGTTAGTAGGGGTTGGATCAACAAAATTGATTTGTAGCGCGTACCTGATGACATCACTGTGTGGAGAAATCAAGACCACCCCAACCCCCGCTCCCGCTCTGCAAAATGCTCCGTCATAGAACATGGTCCAGTGTTCGGGATTTTGGGCAGTCTCTTCCGGTTCAGGATTAGTTCTCTCTGCGATGAAATCTGCCAGAGCCTGCGACTTGATGGCAATTCTGGGTATGAATTCAACGTCGTAAGCCCCCAGCTCCACAGACCATTATGCAATCCTACCCACGGCATCTCGATTGTGTAAAATGGTGCCTAGGGGATAAGTTGACACGACTTTGATCTTGTGGCTCAGAAAATAATGCTTGAGTTTCCTGGAAGTCATTAGCACAGCATATAGCAATTTCTGAATCTGAGGGTACCTTGTTTTTGCGTCATGTAGCACCTCACTCACGAAGTAAACGGGGTGTTGTGTTGTTGACTTTTCTGTTGGTCTCTCGACCACCAGAACAATACTAAAAACTATTGGTGTTGCTGCTACGTATAACAACATCTCCTCTTTTGGCTGTGGCGGAACCAGTACGAGCATTTTCCGCAGGTATTGCTTGAACACCTGGAACGCATCTTCTGCTTCTGCCGACCACTCAAAACGATCAATTTTACATAGCAACTTATAGAATGGCATACCTCGTTCACCTGACTCAGGGACGCCATCATTCCTGCCAACTTCTGGACCTCGTGGCGGCTTGCGCGGAGACTTCATGTCGTCGACTGCTTTGATCTTGTGTGGATTTGTCTCTATACCTCATTGGGAAACAAGGTAACCAAGCTCCGAGGAGCTTTCTCGATGATACACCAGGTGCATTTGACGGGGTTGAGCATCATCCTGTTCTTACGCAAGTTGTCGAATGTTTCGGTTAAATCAGCAATCAGGTCGCCTTTTAACCTACTTTTTACAACAATATCATCTATGTATGCTTCCACATTATGGCCGATCTGGCCTTCGAGAACAATGTGAACACATTTTTGATAAGTGCGACCTGCGTTTTTCAGACCAAAAGGCATCTTTATATAATAGTAAACACTAAAGGGAGTTACAAATGCAATTTTCTCCTCATCATCAATGCACATGCTGATTTGGTGATACCCCAAATAGGCATCTAGAAAACAAAGCAGCTCGCATCCAGAGGTTGAATCTACAATTTGATCTATCCTAGGCAATGTATACTCGTCCTTCGGGCAAGCTTTATTCAAATCGGTGTAGTCCACGCACATCCGCCACGTTCCATTGGGCTTCTTCACCATGACTGGATTTGTCAGCCACTCCGGGAAAGGGACCTCTCGAACAAAGCCAGCTTTGAGTATTCAGTTGATTTCTTCGTTAATGGCGTCTCGCTTCTCCGGGGTATATCTCCTTTGCTTTTGCTTGACTAGTCGGATGCCAGTTCTTATGCCAAGCTTGTGCTCGATTACCTTCTGGGGATCCCGGGCATGTTAGACAGTTCCCAAGCGAACACATATGCGTTTGCTTAGAGGAAACCAATGAGCTCGAGTTCCTATTTTTCACCCAGACCAGAGCCCACCTGGGTGGTCTTGGTCGGGTCTGCCTCATCAAGGGCCACCGACTTCGTGCCCGGCTCACTGCGCTTTACCGCCGGCGTGCTTGGTGAGGCCTCAGCTGGTGACTCGCCTGCTTCCTGTGATGGCGTCCCCTTGAGCGGGGCCTGTTCCACCACGGTCTGCTTCTCGGCGATGCCATCATGGGTCTTTGTGTCCCCCACGGGCCCCAACATGGGCAATTCTTTTCCCTTGGCCTTTGATTGGGCCTCCGCTGCTCGGGAGGTTTCTGCGACTGCCGCCTTTGCAGCAGTGGTCGGCAGATTCTTGGTCTTTTTCTTGGCAAGTTTGGCAGCCTTGACTGGTTTGTGCTCTTCTCCCTTGATCATTTCCAGGGTCTTCATGTCGCACTAGACTGCGCCCTTGCGATCCCCGCAGACGGTGATCGGGCCCAGTGGCCCCGGGATCTTGATCATGGAGTAAGCAAAGTGGGCGGCCGCCATGAATTTCTTCAGGAACGGCCTGCCCAAGAGGCAGTTATAGGCTGATGTGATATCAGCCATACCTCAAAGGTGAGGAACTCTGATCGGATGTTTTTCCCCTCCATGAGGGTCACCTGCAGATCGATCCTCCCTAAGGGAAAGGCTTTGATGCCTAGTACGACCCCGTAGAAAGGCTTCTCCACTGGGGACAAAGACCTCCTCGGGATTCTAAGTTTGTCGAAAGCGTTGATGAATAGTAAGTTGAGGGTGCTTCCACTGTCAATCAAGGTTCGCCCGATCTTGTGGGACCCGATCCAGGGCTTGATGCACAAAGGAAGTAGTGGCCCGTCGTACAGCATTTCGGGGTGATCCCTTTGATCGAAAGTGATCGGGACTTCAGACCACCTCAATGGCTGTGTGCAGGGTTCGGTGCTTGCTATCTGCCTCTCGACCAGCTTCAACTGGGATTTGGAGGTTTGGGTCGAATAGCCACCAAAAATTGTGTCAATCTCCAGGTCTTCAGGAAGTTCTGGCTTATCGTCACAATCCATGTAATTTGTTTGCCGAGGGTTATGAGCGGCCTGGTCATGTGGAGCCCCCCTGCTGTTGGCTCTTCTCCTCCTGCTTTTGCTTTTTGTACACCGTGCAGTCCACAAAGTGATGCTTTGTTGACCGGTGAATGGGCCAGTACATCGGGAGATCGGTAGGTTTGCCCTGGCGCCTGTACGGGGCTTTGTTGTCCACGGCCATGATTTCTTCGCCCTCGGGCTTGCGCTTCTTGTTCAGGTGTTTGTTTTTCTTCTTGCCTTCCCCAGATGGCTGGCTTTGTTCGGGCTTTCCTTGGACCCAGGCTTAGGCGTCCGCCATCTTGGCGGTCTCCTCCAAGATCCCATAGAGCTCGGCCACCATCTTCTGGTGCTTCTTGGCAAGCTCCTCCGTCGTCCGCTCGTCCTTGCAGCCCTGATTAAAGGCCACAATCAACAGATCATCCACCATATCCGGGATGATGTTGCGGGTGTCACTGAATCGGCGGATGTAGTCCCAGAGGGATTCTCTGGGCTTCTGCACACAGTTGAGCATGTCTCCTTCATGTCCGGGGCGTTTGTAGGTGCCTTGGAAATTGGCTTCAAATGTCTCTCGGAGATGGCCCCATCACTTGATACTAGCCTCGAGCAGGTTCATGAGCCACGTTCGGCTGATCCCTGCAGGGCCGTCGGCAAGTAGTTGGCCTTGACGTAGTCGTCTCCCCCGGTGGCATCGATGATCGTGGAATAGATCTGAATCCACTCATGAGGGTTGGTTGTTCCATCATACTTCTCGATGTTAGTAGGACAGAACTTTTCTGGCCACCTGACCTTGCGCAGGCCTGGAGAGTACGCAAGGCACCCCCAGTGCCTATTCGGTAGTCTCATGGTGGTGAATTCGAATGGGACCGGTAGTAGCCCTCACATGCTCTGTAATCTCGATTGTAGTTGAGTGTTTCTTGAGCATCGTGATTGCGACGGTTGCGTTCGAGCTGCGGCCTCATGTCATGCCCCTCATGCGGGCGATAATGGGGTTGTCCATCAACAGATCGGGAGCGAACTGGTTGGGGTTCACCAGGCCTGTTTGACGAAGCTTGTGGTGCGGCAGCGGCAGCCTCGAGCCGCTCCTTGGCCTTGTCCACTGCTTCCCGAGCCTTCTTGGCGATGGTGGCCATCAGGGTTTCCTCGGCCATTGCCTCCATTGTATCCAAGAGGGTTCGGATCTGCAGGTTGTCCTGTTCGACTACCCAGAAGTCATTGCTGAGATTCCGAGGAGCCAGCGAGGACGGAGCCTGCTATGTACGGGTTTTAGCTGTCTGAAGAGTCGGTGCATTACTGAAACACGGTGGAGGCACGGGTCTACATGAGCTGGACGACTCGGCAGCGGCCTCTTTCCCGTTTGCAGTTAGCACATGGATGCGGTGGTCTTCGGGCTGTTCCGATCCATTGCTAGATCCACTGTAGTCGAGATACAACTACAGTGTGATCGACAATGTCTTCTGGAGTCGGCTCCGTGAAGGTGGCGAAAACTTCCCGACCGGCGCATGTGAGATTGGGATCATGGATCCCTGACAGCTTGAGCTCGTAATCGCCTTGGTGCTCAAACACGAGATCCCCGAAGCGGATCTCTCGTGTAGGCACTAGATGGCTATGAGCGTAGAGATCGGAAGCGGAGGCGGAACTCCCGATGGCTTCCGACTTGACAGAACTAGGCATGTAGGGCATCGATGAACTTGACATGTCGGCAAACTAGATTCTGTTGATGATTGGCCTAATCTTTCTTCACGCAAGGGCCCCTACCTGCTGCGCCTCTGTCGAGGTTGTACTCGGCAGATATTTGTCCGGCAAGCACCCCGCTTCGTGTGAAGATCGATCACAGTGGATGAACAGAGAGACTCGAGATTTTATACTGTTTCGGGACCTCGAGATCGAGTAATAACCCTACGTCCAGTTGTTGCTTGTATTATCTCGGCGAGTATAGATTACAATGATGTAACAAATACTCTCAGGTGGATTGGCTAAGATTGGGAATACCCTCTATGTGCAGGACCCCCACTATTTATATCCCAGGAGACATGCCTTACAAGACAAAACAGATCTAAACCTAGTAGGACTCTAACTATCATCGGGCTTTCCTTCTGTGATCCGGTCGTCGTGTCTTCTTCGGAGTCTTCTTCGTTCGGAGTCGGTAGTCAGTAATCCTCGTGATCGGGTACCCAGGTATTATGGCCTCAACAAGTACGATAGTATTTTGAGCACCTGACATGGGGCACAGCTCCCTAGACACTTCTTCGTGGTTGTTGTTGAGCCACGTCTCCTCTTGACTTCTGACTTGTGGGCCCCACTCAACTTGGAGCGCTTGCCATCTTTGTCTGCGAAGGGGTCCAGTCGCTTAGCAACCATTTGAGCAGTCGTGCGAAGGGCTTCTTGCTCCAAGTCTTCCAAACCTGGACCTAGCTTATGAAGGGGTCCTTGACCCCTTCGCGCTCTTTGAACATGGGTTTGACTCTACATGAGTCAAAAAGTATGACATTCAAATGGTCAAAGAAAAATACTTGAACGGAATTGCTCATCCACGACAGAAGAGGGACTCAGGGAGTTAGCCAATTTGCGTCTCCCCCAATAGTATCCCCTCATGGACGAATGCCTCGTCTTGACAGGTTGATGTTCACGAATCACTCGTGGGAGCGAAAATTGACTTACCAGTTTTGTTTGCATGCGTCCCCTTCTTGTTAACATTAGGTATGATGTACGACGCTTTCACTAATGGTACTTATCTTTTTTATTTCCCCGCCTTAAATTTTTCGAACAAGACAGGCGGGCGCCTCATTTTTCGTGTATGCACGCTATATAAGGACTTGGTGGGGGGAACTGTTTGCCTTCCTCAACCTTGCTTTTCCTCTTTCAATGTTCATCTTCCACCTCCAGATCATGATTTGCGTGGGTGCATGATTTGATTCTTCCATTGAATCTCCTCCCGCTGCGGTGGATTGTTTGCTTTGTTCACATCACTTTTGGGATTTGCTTAGATCTGTTATTGTATTTAGACTTCAAGCAGTGCATATAAGCGCTGCTAAAGGGGTGTTCCTCTTGTAGTGTATAAGCAGAATAGAGAAGATAATCTTACAAGACAACACAAAAACAGATTAGAGTAACTAAGTATTCTTCATATTGTGTTAAGCAACAGGGCACGTGATCCATATGGATCATAATACTTGGTTGACATGGCATTAAATTCTAAATTCAAGTGAGAATGAAAAAGATGTGCAAAGATGGAACACAGCCAAGTGACTTATCACAATTCTTATTACTGGCAAAGTTCGTATATTACTTTTGCATTCTTCAAATTAAAATGAAGGCAGTAATGTATACAACTCTTGGTCTTTTTACTGATTCAACAAACATGCGACAGATAATCTGCTTGTCCACATCCCATAAACAAACAGCATATAATCCCCATGTAAAAATTGCTCTGAAGTTTATTTTTATTTTTTTATTTCTGTGTGATGAATTATCTAAACCATTTCCATCTATTCTATATTAAAATTCAACATTAGAAATGAGGTGAATAGTTTTATATACAGTATGCTATTTAATTGTGTTGTTAAGCATCATCTGATGTATAGTATATGAAATGATTGCATAATCATTTGTCAAACATCAATCAGGTAGTCCTACAAATCTCTACTCCAAAAATAAGGAAGTGTGGACATTTTTTCTAGTCTTTTTGCCTCCACCACTTCGTTCTCCGTTTGGACGAAAATCGCCCACCCGCTACCGGAGAAGGCGCTATCGGTCACGGTTCGTAACACTCATAGGTACCGGTTCTGGAACCGGTACCGCGACACCGTGACTAAAGGGG
>CM014273.1:46410853-46452008 GCA_004135705.1 Alloteropsis semialata
AGCACGAATGGTTCGTCTACATACCCAATTTTGTTGAGATCCACAGTTGTCATGCCGTAGCGGTCTATAGTAACACCTCCACTTGTAAGTTTCACCCATTTGCACCGAAAAAGTGGTATTTTCAAAGGTCCATAATCTAGTTCCTAGATCTCCTCTACCTGGCCATAATATGAGTCCCTGTTCCCTTTGTTGTCATAGGCCAGCTGTGTATGTATTGTCTCGTTACCCATGAGCTTTTGTCGCAACCAACCAGCGAAAGTTTCTATGTGATGGCGTGTAATCCACTTGTCAGACTTTCTTGGATTTTGGTAGCATATTATAGTCTTGTGCTCCTCGATGTAAGGAGCCACCATGGTTGACGACTGCAATACAGTGTAATGAGCTTTCATGAATAAATCGTAGTCGCTGCACCTTGTTTGTTTCCTTCCTAACGTGCCCTTTCCAAGTAGTCTCCCCTCATGGCGTGACTAAGGTAGCCCAATCGGTTTCAGTTCGGGGATATAGTCAACACAGAACTCAATGACCTCCTCTGTTCTGTATCCCTTGGCGATGCATCCTTCTGGAAGAGAACGGTTACGAACATATTTCTTTAGAATAGCCATGAGCCTCTCAAAAGGATACATATTGTGTAGGAATACAGGACCAAGAATACCAATCTCTTTGACAACATGGACCAGGAGATGCGTCATAATATTAAAGAAAGACGGAGGAAATATCATCTCAAGGCTGACAAGGCTTTGGGCCACATCATCCTGCAGCTTTGCTAGATTAGTTGGATCGATTGCCTTCTGGTCGATTGCATTGAGAAAGGCGCATAGCTTCACAATAGTTGTTCGGACATTAACGGGTAGAATTCCCCTCAGCGCCACCGGAAGCAATTGTGTGAGCAGCACATGGCAGTCATGGGACTTGAGGTGTACAAATTTCTTCTCTTTCATATTTATCAGACTCTTTACATTCGATGAATAGCCGGACGGGACCTTAATACTGTTCAAGCAATCAAACATGCTGGTCTTCTCCTCCTTGCTTAGAGTGTAGCTAGCAGGACGCAAGTTCCAACGCCCTTCCTCTCTTTTCTCAGGATGCAGGGGATCTCGTTGTTTCATACGTTTCAGGTCCTGTCGTGCTTCAAGCGTATCTTTTGACTTTCCGTAAGTACCAAGGAACCCTAGCACGTTTACGCAAAGATTTTTCGTCAGGTGCATCACATCAATTGCGTGGCGTACATCTAAGACCTCCCAATATGGTAGGTCCCAGAATATTGACTTTTTCTTCCACATGGGCACCTTTCCATTTTCACTTGCGCTGGCTGGCTGCCAGGTCCCTTCCCAAAGACCACCTTCACATCTTTTACCATAGCAAATACATATTTTCCATCCCGATGCCTTGGTTTGCTACGACCTTCCGCCTCAAAATGCTTTCCTTTCTTTCTTAGCGGATGTTTCTCAGAAAGGAATCGACGATGGCCCATATACACACACTTTCTACAATGTTTCAGATAAATGCAGTCGGTGTGTTCTAGACAATGTGTGCATGCTTTGTATCCCTTGTTTGACTGTCCCGACAGGTTACTAAGTGCAGGCCAATCATTGATGAGTAATGCTCGTAGGTTAAATTCCTCTTGCTTGTGCTCATCCCACGCCTTTACACCATCTTTGCCCCACAACAACAAAAGTTCCTCAATCAGTGGCCTTAGATACACATCAATGTCGTTGCCAGGCTGCTTTGGCCCTTGGATTAGCACTGGCATCATAATGAACTTTCGCTTCATGCACATCCACGGAGGAAGGTTGTACATACAAAGAGTCACGGGCCAAGTGCTGTGGCTACTGCTCATATCACCGAAATGATTCATGCCATCCGTACTCAAACCAAATCTTATGTTCCTTGCATCTTCTGCGAAGTCTGGGAACGCTCTGTCGATTTTTCTCCATTGCGACCCAATCAGCGGGGTGTCTCAACATATTGTCTTCCCTCCGATCCTCTTTGTGCCACCGCAGCAATTTAGCATGCTCATTGTTTCTGAACAAGCGCTTCAGACGTTGTATTATAGGGAAATACCACATCACCTTGGCAGGGACTCTTTTCTTGGGCCTCTCCCTCAACATCACCAGGGTCGTCTCGCCTGATTTTATACCGCGAACAATTGCAAACCGGACAGGCGTCCAAAGATTCGTACGACTTGCCCCGATAAAGGATACAATCATTGAGACATGCATGTATCTTTTGTACTTCCAGTCCTAGAGGGCAAACGATTTTTCTTGCTTCGTATGTTGTTTCGGGCAATGTGTTGCCCTCTGGAAGCATCTTCTTTATCATTTTCAATATCTCTCCAAAACCTTTGTCAGACAAGCCATTAGTTGCCTTCCATTGCAACAGTTCCAGTGTGGTACCCAATTTTTTCCGGTCCTCTTTGCAATCTGGGTACAACAATGTTTTGTGGTCCTCCAACAAACGGTTCATCTTCTCCCGCTCTTTCGCACTTTCGCAGTCTTTCTCTTCATCACGGATCATGCCACCTAAGGCGTCATCATCCTCATCTTCTGCAACTGCTTCACCCTCGCCCATTGCTGTATCATCTGCAAAAGGCACCGTATTGTGCAAAGTCCGGGATGTTGTCGTCACCTTCTTCATCACCTTCTTCAAAGAATATCCCCGCTTCGCCGTGTTTGGTCCAACAGATATAGTTAGGCATGAAACCACTCATAAGCAAGTGTGTGTGGACCACCTTCTTCGAGATGTGATAATCCTTCTTATTCTCACAGACCTTGCATGGACAGCATATAAAACCCGAGGTCGAATTAGCCTCTGCCGCGTCGAGGAATTGATGAACGCCATTAATGAAGTCAGATGAGCGTCTATCCGCGTTGTACATCCATTGCCGATTCATCTATTCACAAAATACAATGAAAAATTCATCCCCAATTTCTAAAGTTCGTAATAAACCTAAATAAGAATATCATATATAATCTCTAAAAATCTTAATAACCGTAAACATCAACATCATTTGATGCCACCAAAAAGATGTATTTCTAAAGTTCGTAGTAAGCCTTAACAAGAATATCTTTTATAATCTCTAAAAATTTCGACAGCACCTCTCCTGCATCGGGAGGTTTCCAAAACCTGCGACAAACCAAGGGCACGATGGCCGACAACCACATTCCAAATTAATCAACGTCTTACTTTTGCTCATCTCAAAAAAAAATTGAAGGAGTGATTTGCCTCAGATATGTTGTCTTTTATTTGACCTTGAACTTGAGCATAAGAAACATTACAGGTGGTAAAAAAAATTGGTTCATGGTAGGCATGGAACCGTGGGACACACCCAGCCCAACCATCACAACCGATTCGTTGCTTGGGCATGGATGTATCCCACGGTTTGATGACAACCATGAGAAGCATAACTATACAATACAAGCTCAAGCTCAAGGTCATCATATGTTACCCAGCTAGAAAACTAGGTAAAATTTGATATCATCATAGGCATGCCAAGAGTTGGATTGTTTTAGTTCAAGATATTTACAACCATGAGAAGTAAAATTGAATTTAAAATCTAACTAAATAAGAATATCATTTATAATCTCAAAAATCCTAATAACCCTTAATATCAACGTCATTTGAAGCCTCTAAAAAGATGTAATTCTAAATTTCGTAATAAGCCTAAATATGAATTTCATTTATAATCTCTAAAAATCCTAATAACCCTAAATATGAATATCATTTATAATATCTAAAAATCATAATAAGCATAAATATGAAAATCATTTAAAGTTTCTACAAATAATCCAAAAATCTAAACAATGTCTAAAAATTTGTGCATCATCTCTACATATGCAACAACTAACTATATATTGATTCTCTATTACAAATTCATAATAAAAATGAAGATTCAATCTAAAATCTCTTATTTCAATCCATTCCACAAAACACAAATTACTCAAAACATAGAGCATGAAATAGACCATACTAAACGTCAAAAGAGAGAGGATGAAATTGCTAACCTTCTAGCGGACTTGGTTTGCAAAATCTCCAAAAGTTATGGAAAAATCGGACATGAGCTCCCCCAACCCGAGCTCAATGGAGGATGAAGAAATGAGCCATGGCTCGGGCTGGGGGAGAAAGAAGGGGCCTTATACGCAGAGCCCCTTTGGTACCGGTTGGTGGCACCATCCGGTACCAAAGGGGGTCACATTGGTACCGGTTGGTGTCACCAACCGGTACCAAAGGCCCCGAGGCTCATTGGTACCGGGTGGTGACACCAACCGGTACCAATGTGGCCATATAGGTACCGGGTGGTGCCACCACCCGGTACCAATGAGCTCGCAGAATTATTGGCCGTTGGACCCGGTACCAATGCTTCCATTGGTACCGGGTCCTTTCCATCCGTGACCGATTACGGTGGATGGATGGCGGGTTCTCTAGTAGTGCCCCTTCGTCCTTTGCCCATGGTTAGGCCACAGAAACATCTCGTTCGTACAAACAGATTAACTACAAGCGCACGGCTATCACAGTAGCATTCACCCGAGAGTATATTGTTGGTATTTCTTACGTCACGAATAAATTGGCAAGATACCGATATAGTGTTCACCCGTGACTATTCAAGGGTTTTTTTATCCATAGGGAACGTGTGCGTACTAATCTTCTACTGGTTCGTCCAAGAACAACAAGTAAGGTAAGAGATGGTAGAGAGAATTCCTATAGCTTATGGGTTTCTGGATAGAATAAGCTCAACCTCTACTTGCTCACTTCGGGCACCGGCTCAGACCTGGTCTGCTAGGTCACTCCGGCCTTTGGCTCACGGAACCTAGACGTGGAGAACTACAGAGGATGGACAGGGTTGTCACCACATGCCAAATACCTCACAAACCGTAGGGAACGAGGCAAACAAAGGTAGCATAGAGTCTAGACACAACGTCTATGCTATTAATTATTACTCTAGCGATGTGCAGGATTAGTCGTCTTTGTCAGGTGTCCTCTAGCAGAGCATTTTGTCACAAGGACAAACAATGAACCCGCAAGCAAGTAAATAATAGAGCTTACCTAGCCAAGATACTCACCATCATAGGAGATCACGAACATTTACTTAGACAAAAAAAAAAGCATCCGTCCAGGTACAAGATCGTGAAAGAGTGTCGTCAGGCCGGCTCCCCCGAGCTACCCCTCACTCTCTCCCTATTTCCTAAGTACCATGGAGGTAGGCCTTCGCCTTGGAGTGGAGCTCTTCTCTTCTCATGTGTTGTGTGGAATGGGGTCTCTCCTCCTCCCTATACAAGTGCTTAGGGGCGGTTTCCAGGTTCTTCGAGACGGGAAACCTTGTGGGCCGCTGCCTTGGGGAGAGCGCAGGAGAGCTTCCCGCCGAATTTGCCTCAGCAGCACTGCTCCCTCTCCGCATCCATGACACAAGTGACCAGCTATGTTGTTAGTGAAGTCCTACATCGAAAATTGATGTTGAGGAGCGCAACATACATGAGGGGCAGCTCTCACCTATCAGACTAGTGTTTTTGGTTGAACTAGATCCGAGACATTGGTTGTTGTGGCTTGTGGGCTCCGCTGGACCAGAACTTGATAGGGTGCCGGCTTGTAGGTTTAGCGGGCCGGCCGGAATCTGCGCACTCTTACATATATCTCGTCAAGCCACGGGTGCCGGCGGCACAATGATGACCCTGCTCGCCATGGTCGATGCAGCCTTCCTCCCCTGCAACCTGTTTGGTAAAATGTGCCAGCCGTGTCGCTATTCCCAACGGTGAGCCGCTGCTACCACTCCATCGTCGGTCTTCTACCTTGACGACCCCTCCATGCCTCATAAGCCACACGCAACCAGCACTCCAGCAGCTAGGTTGACTCCCTCCTCTGTTTCTCTCTAAATTCCTGGAAAAATAAGAAGAGGAACAGTACAAGCTAGATAGTTGGGCTTTGCTACGGTACTCCGAAGTGATTGTGAACCATCCATTTAAATAGATCTAGACACGTATTACCTCCTATGAAGTAATTGAGGAAATACATTTTTTATTTTAGGAAATAAGAAAAATAGGCAAAATATCTCCCAATTAGATCTAACTTCCATCTATGGCGCTATTAGATGTGACATGCAACTTGACAGCGGAACATGTATTTTGTTATTTTGTTAATTTGTTACATTTGATGATCGATCGGTGGACTAAGAGATGAGCCACCATTTTTAATTCATGTGTATGCCGTGTATACGTGTTTTGAAGACGGTTCTCAGGAGTACGCACACATGCACCTAACCTGTCTTGTTTCGTACACGTACATGGATGCCATTCACATCGTGTGGACCTGTTTTTACTGTGTTCGAGATTCCATCTACTACGTGTTCTCGAGAACTCAGAACTCATATATCCACCAACGTGCATGTTACACTTACACCTGCATTAGCTTGTCACGTTCGTAATTCCCATATGGCCTCTTCTTCTTACGTCTGTTCATACACAAATTATGAGATCCAATGCTGTTATAATAGCCAGGATTTTCTCCGTCGAGCATCGCCCGTGCCTAACTGCCGGCCCGGGTTCTGTTTTTTTTCTGTTTTTAATTATCTATAAATGTTTCATATATTCTAAAAATAGATAGGAGATTTTTTTAAGATCTTACCTCCTAGGGAGTAATCGGAGTACCTTAGCAAAGCCCTAGATAGTTAGATCATGCTTGTTAGCACTTGTGCATTCGAGATCTTGACAAAATGATAGTATGCTTAGTCTGTATTAAAACATTGGCACGACCAAAAAAAGGGAAACCCCATCTGTTAGTCCACCTACATGCTGCGCTAAGTGAGAAATTTATGTGCAATAATGAAACTGGTACCTTCCATGTTCCGATTGGAATGGCACGTTTGCTGAATTTTGCCCTTTTCGCAGAGAATGTATCTCAAATCCTTCTTATTACGTGAGACTAGTCCGGTTAGTTCCATCATTGGACGCCTTACTTGTCCAAAATACGTGTGCTCATGAAAGATTTGTCAAAATTTTCAAGAAATAAACAATTGTGCTCCTATTGCTTTAATTCTTGATAAAACCAAAGATCACTACACTAACCTTTACTAGCTTTTTGTAATCTTTTGAATCTGGCACCGGCACTTACTGATATGAAGTTGCTAATTAACACTTGACAAGTGGACAATGGTCAATGGGAGATGGTTGCTTAAAGTACCAAGTTTCGTCAAATGTCCAACTGCACTAGCCTGTATGCTCAGTATCTAATATTTTATTTGCATAGATCTCGTGGACTGGTTCTGAATTGTTAGTGATTGTCCCATATGTGTGGTAACTAGTTAATTCTCATGACATGACAAAATTTGTGAAAATGAATATGCATGGCCACTGATACTGACTGATTAGATCAGGGTTAAAAATTGTTGCCATGCACCTGAACTTGACCTCCTGAATTGCTGTCGTGTGCATCCTTGTATGTCTGAACCCGCTAGTTGTATCCTACTGCAAATTGATGCCGTGGAAACATTAAGTACTCTGATGAGCAACAAAATCAGATTTGACTTCCTTCCATATCGTGTGCATGATTATTACAACATTGACCTACAATTAATTGGGCTGGCATGATCAGCCTTGTGTTATTATTTAATCAAACATTTAATTGGAAGTAACATGTCTGAAACCCTAAAATACAGAAGAATCCTGTTAGTTTGTCCACAACTGAATCTTTGAGTGATCCTTGCACTTGCATCCATCCCATATACATGTGCTCCTAAAAGAAAAACTGATTTCAACGGTGTGTACCTACCCTGCAATATAAATTGTTGCATTCATGAACAGAGATCATGATGTCTACTGTACCTATAATTGAGCTTATAATTCAACCATTAAAGGCATAACCTATCGATGAAACCAAAATTTCTGCACCAATTTCAAACTTGTGCTATCCACGAAAGATGCTGAACCTGGTGCAATGACCTTTCTGACTGGTAATTGTGCTATGTTTGGTCTCTAATTTGAAAATACAAAGCAATGTGTTAGAGCCAATTTCATGCCCTGAACTGGAGGTGGTGCTTATGCTCAGCTAATTTGTTTTACAATAACGACACAACAGAAGATGGTGAAACACCACTTTCGTTAGTTTGCTTACCTGTTGTAAAACCTGGGGAAAACATATGCACTCAAGAAACTGATAGTTACCAATGACTGATAAATGTTACCTTGTTGAACTTTTAATAGAGTATGCATTTAAATCTATAAAATGGGCAGGAGGAAAATTCGATGGTTTCATAGTATTCATTCGTACCTGAAAAAATATGTATAAACATGAAGCTGTTTACAGCATCTCCACATGCTCCACTTAGTGGAAGCTTACAAAACTCGTAAAAATTGAGAGAGCATTCATATCAGTTTCAGTTAGGTGAATTTTAACCTTGATAAATGTATGTGCCCATTATCTACCAGGCAGGAGGAAAACTTCGATGGTTTCATAGTATTCATTCGTACCTAACAAAATATGTATAAACATAAAGCTGTTTACAGCATCTCCACATGCTCCACTTAGTGGAAGCTTACAAAACTCGTAAAAATTGAGAGAGCATTCATATCAGTTTCAGTTAGGTGAATTATAACCTTGATAAATGTATGTGCCCATTATCTATCATTTAAATGTGGCAGACTGCCCCAATTAATCTGGTTCAAATGCATGAGACCAAACCATAGCAAATACTTCCATACCATTGCGGTGCATAGGCTTCGTACGATGCTTTGGCTCACCTTTCAAATGGTTGCATTTCTTTCTTAATGGATGGTTGAGAGAAAGAAATTGGTGATGTCCCATGTACACAACTTTTCGAGATTTTTTTCAACCAAATGATGTCAGTATATTTCAAACAGTGGGTGCAGGCATTATATCTCTTGTTTGACTGTCCTGACAAATTACTAAGAGCGGGTCAATCATTGATGGTTATGAACAGCAATGCTGGTATGTCAGACTCCTCATATTTGTCCTCATCCCACACACGTATACCTTTTGGTCGCCACAATAGCAAAAGTTCTTCAACTAGTGGTCTTAGGTACACATCAATGTCATTGCCATGTTGCTTTGGGCCTTCGATTAATGTTGGCATCATAATGAACTTCTGCTTCATGCATAGTCAGGGAGGAAGGTTGAAGATACATAGGGTCACATGCCAAGTGCTATGACCACTACTCAACTCATTGAAGGTATTCAATTCCATCAGTGCTTAGACCACACCTTATGTTCCTAGCATTACTTTCAAACTCTGTAAATACTCTGGTAACTGTTCTCCACTGGGACCCATCAGCAGGATGTCTCAGCATATCATCATCTTGCTTATGATTTTCTTTGTGCCAACGCATCAACTTAGCATGCGCATTGTTTCTGAACAAATGCTTCAAATAAACGTGGTATTATAGAAAAGTACAGCATCGCCTTTGCAGGAACTCTCTTCTTGGGGGATCCCCCTCAACATCGACAGGGTCATCTCCCCTTATCTTATATCGCAGCGCTCCACACACAAGACAAGAATCCAATTTCTCATACTCCTTACCACAATAGAGAATGGAGTCATTAGGCATACATGTATCTTCTGTACATCCAGTCCTAGAGGGCAAACAACATGTTTTGCTTCGTACGTTGTGGCAGGCAATTCTTTATCCTTCGGAAGCATCTTCTTTATAACATTTAGTAACTACCCAAATCCCTTGTCAGATACACCATTTTTTGCCTTCCATTGGAGCAAATCCAACATGCTACAAAATTTTTTTGTGTGACTCTTCGCAACCTAGGTACAGTTTGTTGTAGTCCTCTAACATGCACTAAAAATTAATCCTCCCCTTTTCACTTTCAAAGTCTTTCTCAACATCCCGCAACATCTGCCCAAGATCATCTCCTGCAACCTCTTCTTCTGTCTCACCCATTGTATTATCTACAAAGGCACCGGCTTGAGCCTAGTATGAAATGTTGTCATCATCCTCATCTTCTTCATCATTTTCCATTATAACTTCTCTTTCCCAGTGCTTGGTCCAAACAAAATAGTTAGGCATGAAACCTGAACTATACAAGATGGTGTGAAAACTCATTTTGGAATGGTAATCCTTCTCATTTTTGCAAACTTTGCATGGACAACACATGAAATAAAGAGATTGCCAATCATACTGCTTACTTCACTACACGTGCATACACATCACCTTCCATACCTAATCTAACTAGTGCTTATGGAATTCCCAATGATGTGTATGATCGGTATTTGCGGCAAACTCCTAATCGCACACCTCATGTTGCTCCAGTTCAAAATACAGCCATAGTGCAGCAAGAGTGTTGACGCTTGTTAGCAACACCTTTTTAGTGCTAATTAAGTGGTGTTTTGGGACCAATTCATATACTAACCCACCACTTGGCACTTGAAATAACCCCATTTTCGCATATGCATGTATTTTTGGAGGATTTTGGTTCACGCAGGTATTTGAGCTATAAATGAGAACTTTTGGACGAAGATCAAGATCATGCGTAGCATGGAGGAATATGAAGGCCAAAACCTAATGTGACTCAGATGTCGTTCGCTTTCATCTATGGTGAACCAACCTCCAAGAATGTGTAAGGGCAAAGACTTGAAGATAAGGTCGGATGACTTTGGGATCAAGGCGAATCAGGCAGATATTTGGAAAGTTATCAAGACCCAATCTTATCCCGAAGCAACCGATGTCCAAATACCCACATGCATTGACACCTAAACTCCTGGAGGATCTAGAAGCTTGCACGCAAAAGATGGGACTGAGGCGGGCCAAGGCCGGCCGGCCTAGAGGGGCCCGTGCCGGTCGGCCAAGGCTTTTTCTGCGCCACCTCGACCTCCCCTTCGAGCTAGGGTTTCCTCGGACTATTTATAGCCATGATACCCAGAGGCATGCACATCAATCCACCAGAACTCAGTGAAACCTAGGGCATACACCAAAAGGACACAACAGCCGCCGCAAGTCCTCAAAGTTGTCTAGGGATGGCTTAGGCCAACCCTAGCTGTCATGGCCTCCCTGCGTGGTTGTGCCATGGCGGAGTTCATGAGCTAGTTGGAGTCATCAATGATATGTACTTGGTGGTGATGGTCCAAACACATCTATTATATTAGTATTGTTCTTCATGTCATCCTATCTCTTAGCGACTCAATAACTCCTTCTATGCTTTCTACTTATCATGAATATGATTGTTTTTTAGTCTAATTCCGGTTTAAACTATATTGAATACTTTATGTAATCATGGTGATTAGATCTAGTATGTCGACCCTTTATGATGTCTAGACACGTTCACTTGTGGACATGCCCTTGTAACTAACCACGCCGACAGGGAGCATCGTGACAGGGTGTGATCCCATATAAGGTGGCGTTCTCGAAAGTTGATCGGAGGTAAGAGTTTAAAGATTGCTTGGATTGAAAGGACCTTGATGTCGCCTAGAGGGGGGTGAATAGGCAAATCTGTGATTTACAAAAACTAATTCCAACTGTCAGCACCAAAACTGGTAAAACCGGTTTGGTAAACCGAAAAAACCGGTTCCACACAGACTGCACCAACAAATGAAATTTGCCCCTCTACGAATTCTAGCACAAACCACAAATGGTGTGAAGCTTTCAGGGATGTTTCCAAGTGTTCCAATGAAGCTCCTGCACACAGCTCAAGCACACCAAAGTAGATCAAAGCGGAAGCACAAGTAATATGCTAGAATTGACAAATTGAGGAAAACTCAAACCAAGACACAAGGAGTTGTTTTCCCGAAGTTCGGATTCACCACTCGCACCAAGCAGCCCCCAAGGCACGATAAATCCTACTCTTCGTTGAGGAAGCTTATACGACCACACAAGGTCAAGATATCTCCTCCTTCCACTAGTTTGCTTCTTCCCTTTCGGAGGCGAAGCACAACCTGCACAAAAATCCCGTAGCTCACCACACACTTTGGTAGCTCACCGGGCGATGCCTAGCTGTCTAGGAGGAAGAACCTCCAAGAGTAACAAATGCTTCAACAGCTACTTGACAAAACCACAAGTGCTCAAGGAATAGGATTGTTCTTCAATGCTCACACACAAGTCACTCTCTCAACCCAACTCAAAGAATTCAAGCTATGAACACAAGTCTCACTTAGAGAGGTTGGGGAGAGCTCAGCTGGCCTTTAGGAAGTGTCAAACTCGAGCAGAACCAGCAGCACCTCCAAGAGGAGCTCATGGGTATAAATACCCATCTCTCCAAAAACTAGCCGATTTTCTGTCAGAGAAAACAGGTTCCACCGGTGGCCAAAACCAGTTTCTCCGGATTTCAAACCAACTAACCGTTAGACACTCGAGGCCACAGAAACCAGTTTAACTGGTTCCCAAAACTGGTTCAACCGGTTTCCTCAGGAAACCCACAATAAGTTAGAAACTCTCACCGTTAGTCTCACAAGGATTCACTTGAGCACTTTTCGAGATTGTCATTCAACCAATGTTGCATCCCTCTTGATAGTACGGCATACCTATACTCAAGACATAAGATGAATCATAAGTCGACCACTTGAGCTTGTATGTCAAACAATCATGCCAATACTTGATCAATCACTTCTTTGAGGGCTTTCAACATTGTATCTTCAACTGAGCATATCCACCTTGAGCTAGTGACTTAGGATTTTCCATAACTTATATTTGAGTTCACTTTAATCCTTAGGCCACTCCATTCATCAATCATAACATATATGCATTGCATTGCTTCTCTTGACAAGACTTGGATACGATACTTCGAAACCCCCCGGATACTAGATACTTCACCTTAGCAATTCGCACATGGTCATAAGTCGTCACTTAACCAAAGCTTGCTTAGTCCCTCGCTCTAGTCATCTCGATTTGTTTCTTCACCACTTACCCTTGCATCATCAAGTTAGCTTTGCTTTGCTATTGAATGAATTCCATTTGAAAGATTCTTCAAATGCTTGTTCTTGATTAATAAAGAATATCCCACATAATGCAAGCTTCTAATTGTAGACCAATATGTAGCACATATGCTCATGTCATTTTATCGTACATACATGAAGTCTTGCAATATCCAATCTTATGCATTTTTCTTCTTTTCTTAGCTGATCCATAGATCTTTATCTTCATCATAGTGATATTGTCTCATGTCTTGTTCAAAGAGCATCCATGTCATGAGACCAATAATGATCCAAACATACTTCATTGAAACTATCATCCCAATATTTCAATGACAGTCCTTCTTAAGAAATTAGAGACCACATATCAATCATAAAACCATGTCTCCATCATGAATACCAATGACATGCCATCTTCAACAATTTAGAATCTTGGGATCATACTTGCTTGCTTTGATTAATAACCACGTATATATCATGAGCATGTTAACTGTAAATGAACTATAAGAATAGATCTCTGCTCATGCACTTAAACACACAAGTTAGTCCTTTAATCATTTTGTCACTCAATTCACCAAAATCCATTCGAGGGCCTAGATGCACTTTCATGAGATGCATGATATGGTTGCTCTATTTGGCTAGAACTACCACTAGAAGGCGATAGGCTCATCTACCCCTTTGGTTCCTCTTTATCCTCGCCCATGTTATGGATGAGATCAACCTTTATACTCACTCACATCTTAAAGGTTTACCTCTATATGCAATCAATGCTTAATGCTAGAAATAGATCCGTTAGATTAGATGGGGACCCCTAGTAAGTTCATTGTCGATCCACGGATTGATAAACCTTGGATGAAATATTCTAGGGAAAAGCTACAATGATCCGTGTGCTTGCTGTTCACAATTGGCGCGTCTAAGGACCATCAACAAAGAGTTAACTCGTCCAAATTTATATGCTGAATTTTTAAAATTAAAGGACGAATTGGCTAATATGATGCAGGATAAGCTTGGCATTGATCTGGGTAATTCTAGGTTGTATCAAAAACCATATTCTTCTAAATTTGATAATGTTGCTTATCCTATTAATTGGCGTGTTCCTGATTTTGTAAAGTTCAATGGTGATTATAATAAAACTACTTGGGAGCATATTAATCAATATATTGCTCAGTTAGGGGAAGCTGGTTCTAGTGAAGCTTTAAAAGTTCGCTTATTTTCTTTATCTTTAACTGGAACTGCTTTCGCTTGGTTTTCTTCATTGACTCCCGGTTCTATTAATGCATGGAATCAATTAGAGCAAAGGTTTCATCATCATTTTTATAGTGGGAGTACTCAGTTAAAATTGACAGATTTAACATCGGTTAAACAACAAAGGGATGAATCTGTTTCTGATTATTTTAAATGATTCAAGGAAACTAGAAATTGATGCTTTAATTTATCTCTTTCTGAAAGAAATCTTGCTGATGTTGCTTTTAAAGGTTTGAGATATTTTATTAAAGAAAAAATAGAAGGCTTTGATCATCTTTCGGTTAAGCAAGTACAAGTGAGAGCTGTAAGTGCTTAAAACCGAATGAAAAATTCTAAGGATGCATATAAGACGCATCGTTCTAATGTTCATATTGTGAATTATGATTCTAGTAGTTCGGACAATGAGGGAAAGGAAGTATATGCTGCTGAAATTGTTTGGCCTTCTAAGAATAAATCGTACGCATGTCCTTCTCTTAAGCCAATTCATAAAAAATTGGCAAGATGAAGTGTGATTTGCTTTTGACGTTTCCAAATGTGATCATATATTTGATGAATTATTGAAGAATGGGAACATTAATATGACTCATACTATTCCTTCACCTGAAAAACTTAGAAGGCGTGCATACTGTAAGTTGCATAATTCTTTTTCGCATGCCACTAATGATTGCAACGTTTTCCGTCCACAGGTGCAATCGGCCCTATATGAAGGGTGGTTGACCCATCATTAGATGCAGGTGGACAAGATGTCTTTCCCCGTCAACATCATTGAGATGCAACAGCCTAAGGTACTGGTTTGGCCGCATCAAGTCGAATCAACTAAGGTCAAAAATGTTGTCATTGGAGAGGAAAAACCTGAAAATCAAAAGGGGAAACATACAGTCAGGGAAGTTGTGTCTCAGAAATCCTCTGATGGAAGGGAGGTGTTCAAGATTACATCAAGAAAGTCTGATCTTGGGGGGGGGGGCAAGGGCCATCTAAACGACCGTTTGAGTCTGCTAAGTAGGACAAACCGGTCAGACCGGTCCTTGCAACCGACCAGACCGGTTCAGGTCAGGGACGTCCAAGAATGCTGAAGCCGAAGCGTCCCGAAATAGGTACTTGGAAGATCAATATGTTAAAGGATCAGGGAATGCATGCAAAGAAGAAACCAACTTTTGATCAGCTATTATCCAAGTACGTGAATCAAAGGCCAATTGAAGATGATCGGCCATCAAAAGAGAGGACAATGTCACCAAAGCATCAAGAGAGATGTGCTTGGCCTCTTAGAGCAGCTATGACTCAGAAACGTGATGTTGTTAAATTGCATCCTCCTCAGAATCAATATCAAGCTATGTCATGGGCTCTGTCGTCGTCAAATTACTCATATCCTCCATGGGAGTTTAATGGATGTGGATGCCATAATACCCTGTGCAATATCCTCCTTTTCATCCAGGATGGGATAATACCAGGAAGCCTGTACAGGAGCGATCTCATATAACCGATCGACTCATCGTCAATCTGGTTGGGATCAGCAGGAGACAACCGGTCTGACCGTATCCCCAAACCGGTCTGACCGGTTCCTACAACACATAGGACCTTCTGTGACGAATACCTCGTGACATCGGAGCTAATCGTCGCTATGGCAGCCTACTTTGTGACGTTTTGTATTGGGCACCATGGTTTAGTGAAGAAAATAAAGTGTTCGTCGCTAACACCAATTAGAAATCATCATAAACGAATCCAGTTACATATCATGACAAACTTAATTTCGTCATAAAGGCTAAATAACAAATGTCACAAAATTTTTGACAAATAACAATGTCTATTTCGTCATAAAGGCTAAATGACAAACGTCACAAAAATTATGGCAATGCTAATTCGTCATTAAGACTAAATGACAAGCGTCACAAAAATTATGACTATGCTAATTCATCATAAAAATTATTTCCAAACAAATAAAATAAATAAGTTCCCCACATCATTTCCTGCCTCTCTTTTATCTTTCTCAATAGAACATTTTTAACGAGCTTTTAAATGTATTGTTTTCTTTTTTTAAGGAGAAAGAACTTAAATGGGTAGAAAAATTGGTCTGCAGGGAAAAAATGGGAAAAATCAAAAAATTAGGAGAAAATCACACTCAACTGAGCATCCGCCTTATTGGGCTATAGGCTGCGCAAAATGTAGCAAAAACAAAAAAAAAGGCTATACGCTTGCGCAAAATGTAGCAAAAATCAAAAAAAGGGAGTGTGACAGGCTTTGAACCGGCGACCTATCGCTCACGCAAAGAAGTTACCACCAGACCGATCGACCTTTGCTGAATGTTATGGGAAATAAATTTATTTATACCATAAACTTTTACAGGATTAGTCCACAAGATCCTGTTCTGTTCCCATCGCGTCACACCTGCTCTATTCCCACCCGCGAGGTTCCCATCGGGACGCCGCTGCCGGCGACATCCGCGCCTGACACCGTCGGCGCTTAGGCTGAACCCCGGCGAGGGCAGGCAGCCACCGCGCCACCCTCCCCACCNACAGGTGGTCGGCGAGGAGTGGAGATCTGGGAACGTGAGGAGATTAGGGATCGGGCAGCACCGGCGTTTGGTGGCGTCGTGCTGGACTACGGGAAGGGCTGGTGGTCCTCTCCACCCTCCGCCGCCGCCCCTCGATCTGCTCGGCACCCACGGCGAACACGTGGCCTCGCTAGGGCACCGCTGAACCCACGACGCGGACCAGAGCGCCGACCAAGGTCATCTTCAAGATGCCTCTGGATCGGAAGGGGGGCAAAGCAAAGCCCAATCAACAGGTAGATTCATGTGCTTTTGTCCTTTACTTTTGCAATGGAAACAACGGAGGCAGTGGGGGGGTGGGGGCAGTGGAGCACCAGTAGATTCAAGTTGCAGATGTCCTAGATTTGTGATGGATTAGGGTTTGGGTCCTTGATTTGTGATAGATTTGTGATGGATTAGGGTTTGGGTCCTTGATCTGTGATAGATTGGTCCTCGATCTGTGATAGATTTGAGTTCTGGCTGTCCTTGTAGTTTTAGCAAGATGAGTTGTGTTTTTTTTAGGGCAGCAAGATGAGTTGTGTTTCTTAAGGATATGGAGACCAGTAGCATGCATGTTTCTTAGGAATATACCTGCTGCGTTCTTAGTAATGTTCCTGTAGGATTTGTTCTTGTTCTCGAATATATGTCTGTTTCTTGTTGCCACTGTTAATTTGTCTTGGTGACAGTAGAAGTCTCACTGCCATCTATTAGTTTTGCTTGTTATCCTAGAGTTGGAACTTATTTTTTTTGGCAATGCCCTAGCAATTGTCTTGCTAAGCTTTGTGTTACGTTCCACAGGCCTATGCCATGATGCATCTTCTGTGTAACACCTTTTAATTGACAAATCAGAGCCAATTGCTAGTCAAGATATGTATTTGTTTGAAATTTGCCAGTTACTCTCTCCACTTACAATTGTTTTTATGTTGGTTTATGACTCACGTATGTCTCCAATGGCATGGTTTTAGTTTGGAATAAATAAATCATGAACTGAATAATGTTGCAGCAGGCTATTTCTGTGAATGACTTGACTGATTTTTCAGCATCTGTGATGGTGGTAGAGTAGCAGTTAATATATAACCATGTGTGTACAAGTTGGTTGGCTGTTAATTTTATCAAACACAGAATGTAAACTGTTTTGAATCTGAATACAAATGTAAACTCAGAATGTCCAGCAGTTTGACCTCATGGAACATGGAAATAGTTTTGTTTGTAAGACATTTAAATATGTCCAGTCCATATATTTTAAATCATTTATGCATGCTGCCTTTGATTTCTTCGTTAGTTCATTTATGCATGTTAAATTAGTTTATAGTAGTTGCACAGGTTATCCATTGGCATAATCATACATCCATTAGTTTATAGCTGATGCCCACCTTGTCCATGCAGTCCTCTGCAGTGCTCCTCCTCCAACCTTAGCAGCTACTGGTTCCCCATCGGTTGTATCTAATCATACATGTGTCTTAGGCACTTGTGATAGAAATATTATTTGCACTTGTCTGTACTCTCTAGTGTATCCAGTAAATACTAATGAGTCTGGCTCCATTCTGATGTTCTTGCTAGCCTGTACAGGGAATGGAGTGGTGCCCAGTTGATAGAAACAATGTCATTTCCTGGGCATTTGAAATTCTTGTGCTCCTGTCTGGTCTCCTGACAAATCCTTAGCTAGAGACTTCAGTGCTCACAATTTGGTAATACAAATCTAACACTGATGATCTTCAGAAATGACTCTCCTTGCTCTAGCTAATTACCTATTATTGTTCATCTTGTCAGCCTCCTGGAGATCTGGTCTTCAAGAACCATTGGGGCTAAGTAATTCAGTGAGGTGACTTACTGAATGTCCTCAACACAATCTGTATATATTTTATACAGTTCTGTTTATCTGCATTGAACAATATTTAGAAGACATGTTGGTCCTGATCTCATTTAGGAACATGCTACTTTATATAGTTCTGTTTATCTGTCTTCCATAAGCATTTGTGCATGTTCTCCTTAAATGCCTATAGTATTGCTAGCCAACTATAACCTGCTGAAATGTCTCGAAACTTTTATTTGTGTGTGATGATGACTTGCGTCGGCTTGGGTCTTTCTATTGATGCTAGTAGACTCCTGATTATCTTGCCATGATAAACTCATCTTATGCTATATTTCTGTACTGAAATCGAAGTACTCCAGAGCCATGAGTTGTAGTTAGCTTTTAGCTCTTAGTACTAATATCCACCATGCCATTAGTATATCTACCTTAATCTTAATCTCTATGTGCGTTTGAAAGAAATGGTGGTCTGTTGATGCGAAATGAGCTGCTAGAATGATAACTGTCCTCACCACTGATTTATTTCTGTCAACCATGATTATTTTAAAGAACCTGTAGCCTTAACAATTATGGACAATTAAAAAAATACATAATAGCTTTTCTGTATCAAAAGCATAAGGCCAACTTTATTTAATAATTAAAGTTCAGATTACTACCTGTAATGCATGGCACTGTTTGTGTTAACAAAAGGTTTTGAGTCATTATCTAAACAAGCACTAGTGTCTTATGCTCATCAATCCAAATAAACTTAACTTACTGTTGTTTTATTTGTGCAGGAAGCCCAGTGCTACTAGCCTAGTACAGACATATTTTTCAGATGCTACTGTTTTCCTGAGAAATTGACTTTGTATTCAATAGTTTTTCTGTACAACTATTTTCTGTATGGATGTCGGAAAATTGTTTTGCTATATATTGTGTATATCTATTTGTATGGATGGACCATGAAAGTGTGTATTGAATTGTTTTGTAACTGCAATATGAGTTATTACATGGAAATGATGTTTTGTAATTGCAAATGTGTTGTTTATGTAGAAATGAATGGACCAAAAGACGACGTTTCATTTGTCACAAAAAATTTATGACGAATCAAATCGTCACAATTGATATGCCATGTAAGATCCTAATCATTGTCATGTCATACGAACGGAACATTTTGTGATGTTTTTTGTCCTACGTGGCATCTGCGCAGGTCTCCTGGGTAAAGGATTTGTGACATTTTTCGGGCTTAACAGTGACGAAAACTAAGCGTCACAAATTAGTGACGACATAAACAACGTCACAAATTTTACGACAAAAAAACATGTTTTCGTCACAGTATATCTTTTATGACACACTATAGGCGACGAACTGGTTTTCGTCACGTGAATGTCACAAAATGCAAAATATGACGAAATTTACTGTTTTTGTGACATAAATGGAACGTCGTCTATCCTAACATCTCTTGTAGTAGGAAATTAGCCTCTCCTCCCCGACAGGTTTACCACCCCAAGAAGGAGGAATTTGCTCAGAAGATGGATGTAGACCGAGAAAGAACTACTGGCAATGATGTTATACAGATTGGCAGCATCAACGTGGTTCCAAAGGACGACGGCAAAAAACTGGTTGTTATTGGCAATGAGGTCAAGACGTCCGTCCAGAAAAATATAATAGTTGAGAAAGGTGAGAACAGTGGTGTTGATACTAATGTTTCTAAGTGTTTCTTGCCGAGATGGTGTCCTCCAGATTTAACTCGCACACAAAGAAGGAAACTGCAGCGACTCCGTTGTCAAGAACAGAGGGAGAAGGATCTTGAAAAACAGAGGGATGAACAGTTCAACAAGTACAGGCCCATGATTCCTCAAGGCAAGGAGTGGAAAATCAAGGCTGATGAAGATGTTGGCGTAGAAGCGTTCAGACCGATTTCAGACCGGTCAGACCGGTTTCCTCTGAGCCAGAGCAGTCTCGTCCTGTTTCGGAGATTTTTGTTACCCCTTCTTTTGATAAAAAATTGTCATCGGATCCGTAGGACATGGACGATGAGCAATTAGTTGATTATGGATCATCACCTGAGCATATGAATGTTGACATCAATGTGGTATATCTCTCTTCAGATTATTATATCATTCCGGAGGAAGAGTTGGCTCATCTTGACTTTGGCCCAAAAGAAGCTATTTTTCAGAGGCCAAAGGATTCTGAAAACCATCTCAAGGCGTTGTATATGAAGGGACACATTAACGGGAGGCCTGTTTCTAGAATGCTTGTTGGTACAGGGGCAATTGTCAATTTGATGCTTTATTCCTTGTTCAAGAAGTTGGGTGGTTCAGATGATGAGCTGATCAAGACCAACATGATTGTCAGTGACGTGGGAGGAGGTGAACCTATGAGTGCTAGAGGGATTACTTCCATGGAGCTCATCGTTGGGAGCAAGACGTTGGCTACTGCTTCCTTCATCGCTGAAGCCTAAGGTAATTTTAGTTTAATATTAGGTCAGGATTGGATTCATGCAAATAGATGTATACCTTCTAGTTTGCATCAATTTCTTATTCAATGGGTTGGCGACGACGTTGAGGTGGTTCATGGTGATACATCTGCTTTTGTTGCTACAGCCGATAGTTCCACTATATCTATACATGATCATGTAAAGTGTTTAACTGGTTTAGATATTTCAGACTATGAGATGATCAGTCGTACTAGGGATGGCTTTGTGCCTGCTATTTTAAAGCCAGTTGAGAATCGGCTAAACCATTTGTTATGAATTAATGAATAGTTCAGAATGGTTGCAGCAGAGACTTGAGCACTATCGGACACAAAAGAACGATATGTGTGAGGCCATTGAGGATTTTGATGATATGAGTAAATTGAGACAGAGTTTTACGTCGGCTGATCATTTAGAGAAAGTTGATATTGGTGATGGTTCTATACCTAGGCTGACGTTTGTAAACAAAATTTTGGAAGCTGATTATAAAGCTGAATTAATCGAGCTATTGAAAGAATATGTTGATTGCTTTGCATGGAGTTATCAAGAGATGCCTGGTTTAATCCGTGAGTTAGTTGAACATCTGCTACCCATTAAACCTGGTTTTAGGCCTTTCAAACAAAGTGCTAGACGTTTCAATCCCAATATGGTATGACCGAATTAAAGAAGAAATTAATCGGTTATTGGATGCAAATTTTATTAGGCCTTGTCGTTATGCTGAAAGGTTATCAAATATTGTACCAGTTGAGAAGAAAGATTGTGGTAAGCTCAGAATTTGCATTGATTTTAGAAATCTTAATAGAGCTACTCCTAAAGATGAATATCCTATGTCCATAGCCAATATACTTATTAAGGATGCTTTTGGACATAAAGTTATTAGTTTTCTTGATGGTAATGCTGGTTACAATCAAATTTTTATGGCTGAAGAGGATATATCCAAAACGGCCTTTGTATGTCCAGGTTTTGTTGGTTTGTTCGAGTGGGTAGTTATGACCTTTGGTTTAAAAAATGCTGGTGCTACTTACTAAGGGGCCATGAATTTAATTTTTCATAATTTGCTTGACTTAATTATAGAAGTTTATATCGATGATATTGTTGTTAAATCGGCTGGTTTAAAACCCCATTTGGCTGATTTAATTGCTTTTGAAAGAATGTGTCGATATGGATTGAAGATGAACCCACTTAAATGTGCATTTGCTGTGTCGGCTGGAAAGTTTCTAGGATTTATTATTCATGAAAATGGCATAGAGACAGATCCTAAGAAAATTGATATTGTGAGAAAAATTAAGGCTCCTATATGCAAGAAGGATTTACAAAAGTTTTTGGGCAAGGTAAACTATTTGAGGAGATTTATTTGTAACTTGTCTAGGAAGATTAATGCTTTTACTCATATTCTTTGGTTAAAAGATGAAGCCGAATTTGCTTGAAAGGCAAAATAGCAGGAAGCTTTTGAAAAGATTAAATATTACTTATCTTCGCCGCCGGTTATTAAAGCTCCTAAGATAGGGACTCCATTTAAATTGGGGCTATTTTGACTCAAGAAACGAAGGGAAGGAGCACGCTATTACTTATGCAAGTCACCGATTGTTGGATGCTAAAACAAGGTACATATTTATTGAGAAGCTTTGCTTGTCATTGTATTATGCTTGTACCAAGATGATGAATTATTTGTTATATAATACTTGCATAGTAGCTTGTCAAACCGATGTTATTAAATACATGCTGCATAGTAGCTTGTGAAACTTTGAATTCTATGAAAGTCTAAATTGTTGCTAATTTTATTGTTGAGCATAGCATTAATGATGATCATGATTTGGAAATCGATTATATTATTCTTACCCATGAAAATTGCATTTTGATGGATCGGTTTGCAAAAGCGGTTGCGGTATTGGTGTTATTTTTATTTCACCAGGTGGTGCTACTTTTGAAGCTCTTAGCCAATTGGAAGATAATTGTACTAATAATCAAGCTGAATATGAGGCTCTCTTATTCGGGCTAGAAATTTTACATGACATGGTTGTGAAACATGTGGATGCATTTGGTGATTCTCTGCTGGTGGTGAAACAAGTTACTCGAATATATCAATGCTTTGATGAGGTTCTAAATGTATAACTTGGTAAGTGTTTTGATATTATTTCTCATTTCGATGAATTTACTATATGCCATGTATCATGAGATGAGAATCCAAAGGAGAATGCTCTGGCAGCAAGCATCTGGCTATGATGTTCAGAGAAGGAATTTTCGTGAACAAAAGCCGTTGTTTGGCAAAGCTGAGATTTCTGTCTGCGAGGAACTGGTCAGACCGCTTCTTGTAACCGGTCAGACCAGTTTGGTATGTGATGATAGTACTTCGGCCAATAAGTGTGTTAAAATTGTTAAGGACGAAGATATTGATTGGAGAAAATCCATTATTGATTATTTACAGGATCCTAGTTACAAGTTTGATAGAAAAATTTGATGATGGGCATTTAAATTTGTTTTGGTTGATGGTGAGTTGTATCGTCGGACAACTGAAGATTTATTGTTAAAGTGTTTGGATTCTGATCAAGCCAAAGTGGCTATAGGTGAAGTTCATGAAGGTATTTGTGGTACACATCAGTCGACTCCTAAGATGAAGTGGCTTTTCAGGTTGGCCAAATATGATAGCCGATTGTTTTCGATATTACAAAAGTTGTGAGGAGTGTCAAAGGTTTGAAAATATTCAGATCGTTCTAGCAGCGATGTTGAATCCTATTATCAAGCCTTGGCCTTTTAGAGGATGGGGACTAGATTTTGTTGGGCAAATTTATCCTCCTTCATCAAATGGACATAGCTTCGTATTGGTGGCTACAGATTATTTCACAAAATGGACAGAACCAGTTCCTTTAAAGAATATGACACATCGTCAGGTAATTGAGTTCATAGCTGAACATATTATTCATAAGTTTGGTATTTCACAAACTTTGACTACCGATCAAGGCACTTCATTTATATCAAAAGAAGTTCGTGCGTTTGCTGAAATGTATGGAATTAAATTGCTCAATTCATCTCCATACTATGCTTAGGCTAATGGACAAGCCGAGTTTAGTAATAAGATTTTGATTAAACTCATTAAGAAAAAAATAGAAGAAAATCCTAGAAGATGGCATGAGATTTTGTTTGAAGCTTTGTGAGCTCATCGTATATCTAGACATCATGCTACTAAAGTTACTCCTTTTGAGCTTGTATATGGTCAAGAAGCTGTTTTGCCTATTGAGGTGAATCTGGGTGCATATAGATTGGCCAAGTAGAATAATCTTAATGCTGTTGATTATCATGATTTAATGATGGGCAATATTGATGAGGTGATTCACAAGTGTTTAAGGACTTTAAAGGATATTGAGAAAGACAAGGTCCGAGTTGCTAAAGCTTACAATAAAAAGGTAAGAGAAAAATCTTTCAAATTGGCGATCTGGTTTCAAAAACTATTCTACCAATAGGAACGAAAAGCAATAAGTTTGGTAAGTGGTCTCCAAGGGAGGTACCTTACAAGGTGTTTAAAGTGATTTTTGGTAAATCTTATATGGTGGAGACTTTGCAAGGTCAGAGATTTTCTAGAGCACTTGATGGAAGGTAATTAAAGAAATATTATCCAAGTGTTTGGCAAGAAGCTTAGTTGTACATAGTCGATATCTTTGAGTATCGGCTTTGGTGTGAAAAGCTGGTGATATGTGCTGGACATCGTCTTCAGTAGTGTAATTTTGACCATTGTATGTTTTTTGGTTTGCAAGCTACACCAAAAAACAGGTGGGCATATGTTAGAGGTCGAAATTGGCATGAAGCTGTTATGGCTGGACAAACCGGTCTGACCAGTTACTGAAGCGGTCAAACTGGTTTCTGTCCTATAGCTGATCTGGCATCGTAACCGGTTTGACCGGTTCTCATATCCGGTCTGACCGGTTTAGGCCGATTCGTAGTAAAATTGGACTCTTGGGACAAATCCGACTTGTGGAAAATGTTCCTTGCAGGGCAAGACCTCCCTACCCTATAAATATAAAGGGTCGTGGCCGATTGAGGGAATCCAATCGATCATAATACAAAATACATTTACTTTTCATCTCTTCAAACCCTAGCTTTTCCAACCCTTTGTGCTGTTCGTTCTTCGTCTCTATGGCGATTGACGGCTCTTTGAGTGGTCTGCCGATCTCAGAGAAACCCTAGGCACGCTAGTCCTGAAGGGATCCCTCCCGGGCCAGCGATTTTAGGTCGAAGCAGTCAGCCCTAGGAATCCGGTCTGACCTGATCCTCAAACTGGTCTGACTGGTTTGCTCGCAGAGCTGCTGCTGGTGCTCGATCCGTTGCGGATCCGCGCGTTCTAGCGTTATCTCGGCGTGTTGGCCAAAACAAGCGCCAACAAAATGTCTTGTTTTTTGGACAAATTTTGGATCATGGGATGTCTTCTTTTTGGGACGGAGAGAGTACATGGAAATCGTATAGTATGTGGCCTTGCCGGCGCCTACCTCATCATGTGTAATTAGCATCTCGAGATATAAATGATTATAAATTTATATAAGGATGTGTTTGTTTCATATCTAGTTTATATAATCTAGGTTAAACCAAGGATGTTACAGTAATATGTCACTATGGACCAATAAAATAATTCAAATAAGCTGCACATTGATAGCGTGTTTAAACTTATTCGATGGTTCATGATAATCTTTTACCTTAATGCTCTTGGTTTATAAGCATATTATATAATCTAGATGGAAACAAACAGGGGCTAAATCAAACTATTATAAGCTTGGCTATATTTGTAGAAATAATAATATTTATGATATGACGTTAGTATAATCATATCCTCTATGAGTATATTTTTATTTATTTTTTCTTGGATGCCAAATTTATAATATAATGATTAGAAAAAATTCAGACCAAAGTAGGTTTGTGTTGTGGGAAGATACTTTCAACGGCAATCCTCGCAAAATACTTCCTTCGTTCCAAGTCATAGTCTATTGTTTTTTTATACGCCTTTAGATATGCTATGTGTCTAGATACCTATGAAAAGTAAATATCTAGAAAATCAAAATAAATTATAATTTGAAACAAAAGAAGTAGAAACTTTTAGTTGAGCTTTCGACCTATGATAACCCTAAATCGATTTTAGTTTCAACTAGACGGCTTGACCCCTCGAAGCAAATACAAAACACCTTAGGCTGGCAGCCTGCCACCATTCTCGTATTGTCCCTTGCGTGCTAAAGCTATCTCCAACAGCACTGTCCAAGTCGCCGGTGACATGTAGGCTGAAGAATAAATAAAAGCAGCAAAAACTTGGGCACTGATCATGTTAGTGCATTGAGCAGTGTGATATGGAGGTAGGGGTGGACAAAATGCTCATGACTTGTTAGCTCGTTCGGCTCGTTACTAACTCGGCTCGGCTCGACTCAGGTCGATTTATTAACGAGCTAGCTCGAACAACCATCTCAGCTCGTTAGTATAACAAGCGAGTTCGAGCTGCTCGCGAGCCAAACGAGCTGCAACATTGTAGGCCAACGAACTGCAAGCCTACTCATATGTATGGTTGTGTACTTGTGTTCATTTGCATACTTGCATATTGAACCTTATATGTACCATGTGGATGGTTGTTTATTTGTGTTTATGTTATTTATATGAATTGTGAACATCAATGATTATTTTTTGTCAATATTTGTGTTGACGCGGAAAATCGGCGGTCGTATTCCCCGCGGTCAGCACACGAAGACCAGGGAGATCAGCTTCGCTCCAGTGCCAGTCTACACTCCAGTTCAGGTTCGCAGCGTGCCAGTCAATTTGACCTGAAATTGACAAGGGAATAAAACAGTTAAATTGCTCTTTGATTGTGCCGGCTCTATTTCAGACGATGGAGTGACGTCGAATTTTAGCCAAGACCCAATCAGACACGTATCGGCCGATACCGATCGGACCTCAAAATCGGACCTCATTGATGACGTCAATCGGACCGAGTGATCGGACCTCAATCAGACACCAAATCGGACCTCAGAATCGGACCATCAGGATCGGACCTTGATTGATATAACAGATCAGCCTTTGAATAATGAAATAAAGCGTAAAACAAGGCCAATATGTAAAATAATGGATCAGCTATGTCTTGAAACAAGATATTAAATAATCAAAGTGTAAGCCGATACATTGTCCACCTTGTCTAGTTGCCAGTTTGACTCGTCTTATCGGACCATCTAACCAACTAATCAGACTATAGCCTTTTCAGAGAAATCTAGCTCCGACGTAGGGAATCTAGATTTCTCCAACTATGATCAGATCAGATAGCTAGATAATCAGACTCGATTCATCAACCTGTCAATTAAACAAGATGCTCGCACAGGTGTTGATCAGATTAAGCAAAATAAGCAGGTAAAACATTAACAGATTCGTTCTGATTCTAAGATATGCTACCAAATAATTAAGCGAGATCCAGCTCCGACGTAGGGAATCTACACCACACTTAACATTCAAATAGCAATAAGGCATAACCAAAGCTTCCTTTAACTAATCAAGATGAATCTAGCTCCGACGTAGGGATCTAGACCAAGCATGACAATCAAAGATTAATCTAATCGTATTGTAAAGATCCAGCTCCGACGTAGGGAATCTACACCAGTACAATACTCAAAGAACAACCAGATTAAACCACAAAGCGGGATCGGACCTAGAACGATGCTGTAAGATAAATATTGCTTAAATCGGACCAAGACCAATGCTCAAAGCCGTTGAAGAAGTAGAATTGATTCACATGGCGTAGATCTAAACCAATCTAGCAACTCCAACAAACCGCAAAGACTACCTTTAGTAACCAAGATTACTCTAGCTCCGACGTAGGGAATCTAGACTAATCTTGATACCTAGCTCCGACGTAGGGAATCTAGGCTTAAAGTGTAGTCCGATAAACGATAATCTTTTGAATAATCAATATTGATCTAGCTCCGACGTAGGGAATCTATATCAATCTTGATTATCCAGAGATAAATCGGTTGAACAGTATAAACGAGAAAGGGCGATGCGCCTCAATTCAAAGCCTATACTAGTTCGATAAATTGACTAACTTACTGGTAAGCCGGAGATCAGAACTGATGCAGCCCGTCCACCAATGAGCTTCGTCGGTAACTACTACTAGGGTTTTGGCGTGAAGCCGGGTTGTATTGATTGTGAGAATAGTTTTTACAATGGACGAGGGCTCATATTTATACCCTGGTCATGGGGAGTCCTGATCGGACCAGACTAACTTGCAGATAAAGTAAACTAGATCTAATATAGAATGGGACTCTCAATGTGCCTTCAAAAAGGAAATAGTCCCTGCATATGATGCGCTTCCTTCCCAGCCGACGCGTCTTTCCTCTTGTACTCGTTATCGGGTCGGATTCCTGCTTCATCGGATCTCTTCTGCATATCGGCTTCCTTCTCTGTCATCTTCAGCTTTGACCAGTCAATGGGTCCACCAGCCTTACCACGTCACCTCATTATTCAGCATATCTGGTGCGAAAATCTGGTGTCAATAATTTGTATTACATGTTCAGCTCGCGAGCTAAACAAGCTGACTCGAGCAAGCTACCGAGCCGATAACGAGCCGAGCCGAGCTGGCTCGTTATCTTAACGAGCCGAACCAGTCCAGCGTTATATAAAAGGCGGTGGGTCTTGCAGGGCTATTGGGATCCATGCAAGACTGTTGCTCTTTTTTTCCTTTCTATCGCGGCTTACATGTCGAACAAAATGTGGGCGTGTTTACTTCCGGCTCCGTTTTGCAGAATGAGTTCATTTTGCAAAACGCACGATTCCCAATGCACTTTTTTCTCTCTATGCACGCGGTCCAATATGCCTATTTTGCATTCTATGTTTGCATTCTGGGAACTAAACACCCCCTGTGAGGTGCGACGTCGCTACCGGGTTGAGCACGGCCTTAAGGTTGATAGGACGTAGGAGTACTTGCTGTCACTGACACTAACGGACTAACCGTAGCCCCGGTTAAAAGAAATTCAGAAATGCGAAATGCAGCCCTGAGCAGAGCGGATAAGACTACCAGCTCAGCTCAGCTCTGGTGCGCAGGCGCATCATCACCTTCTAGAAGCCCTGGCCCCTGGTGTGGTACCACACACTGTACGGCGACAGAATCTAAACAAGAAGGCAAACCAGGTGAGGCATCCATGCGCCACAAGCACAGGACCTGACCAATCAGGCGTCGCCCAGCCAACCATTCCTTCTGGAAGAAAGCGACGCCCGGCAGCGCCTTTGCCTCGCCCTCGCCTCGCTAGTGCGGACCGCGGAGTCGTCTTCGTCTCCTCCAACGATGGCCCAAGGTCCCAACCGGTGAGGCTGCAGGTGGGGCCCCGACGTACCGCTTTTTTTTCGAATAATTTTTACCCGCTTTTTATAAACCCAATCCACCTCGACCAAACCAAACCATCGCTCACACTCTCACTCGCCAAGTCGCCATTCCCCTGCTCAGGGCAGACCTCGCTCCATCTTCCCGCGAGGCGCGAGCCACCACACAATCAGCAGGAAGAGAGAAAGCGAAGGTAGGAAGGAAGGAAGGAATCAAGCAAAGCAGCGGCGGGCCGGGAGAGACCTCATGGCGGGAGCCGTGCCCCTGGCGTCGCCGGTGCCGGCGCCGGCGCTCGCGGCGGCGGGGAGCCTGTACGAGGCGCTGCGGGTGGGGCGCACCGCGACGCCGGTGGAGATCAAGGCCGCGTACCGCGCCATGGCCAAGCGCCTCCACCCGGACGCCTCCCGCGCGTCCGGGGCCGCGGCGGCGTTCCTCGAGATCCGCCGCGCCTACGAGACGCTGTCGGACCCGGACGCCCGGGCGCGCTACGACCGCTCGCTCGGCCCGTCGTCGCACCACCGGGCGGGCGTCGGCGGCGTGCGGGCGCGGAGGTGGGAGACGGACCAGTGCTGGTAGCGAGCACATGCCATGCCATGTCGCTCGCTCCCGGTAGAGATGCGCATGGCCTGAGCCCTCGGAGCTTCTCGGCTTGCGTCGTTGGCGCTCTGGAGGTGCTGCAGAGCGCGTTGCGTATGTTTTGTATATATAAAAAAAAAATATTATATATGTATATATAGTAAAGTAGTGCAGGGTCCAGTTGTCAGCCGCTCAGCAGCCGGGCCCACCTGTTGGCGCCACAGCTTTTGTAAATACTACACTAATATAGGACTACCAGGTTTTTGAATTTGTAGCTCTACCAGGTTACTATTTACTATGTGACCATGCGAAGCTACGCATTATCAGTCACTCTTCATCTTCTTCTACGTCGTTGTCTCGTGCAGCGCACAGAACAACCTAATTTTCTATGAAAAAAAGAGAGACAAAACACGTTTGTATGTAGGCACACAAATCCGCATAAAAGAAAATCCAAACATGAAAAATCTGAGACACACCTTAGCATCGGAAACGACTAGCTCAAGAAATTCAGAGAAGCATTCGGTAATAACATCAGTCAGGCATACAAACAAAGCGAAGAAAACTGGCACCGGCAACCGCACGGAACAATGCACCACGCTTCAGAACCCGGGCAAACAAACGACCAGATCAAGCAGGTCCGAGTGTGCGCTTCACATTCACACGACCAAGAGTCGCAGGCGATGATCCCACACGAGCTCTATCCACAAATTATTATGGAACTCAGAATGTAGTTATGGAACTACAGGTAGTATAACATTTGCGCTGGACGGAACAGATCCAATCCATGTACGCAACCTTAAGACAATGGACCCAACAAATCCATGTACTCAGGTTTTAAAAAAAAAACAAATGCTACTCAGTAGCATGTCACACGACCAATTTACACAGGAAGATACCTTCCACATTGCCAACTAGTAGTCCTGCCGGACACAACTATCACTCCCTTTCGGTTTTCATTTGCTATACAAAATTTTCTATCTACAGCGATGCAGTGTGAGAATGCGCCTTACTTACGATCATCACTTATGGCTCATCAGCACTGAGGTGATCACGTGCATGATTAAGCGAATGTTTGTTGCGTCCCCTGCACTGGTTGTTGGGAGCGACCGCTGGTGCGCCAAGGCGCCATAGACTTGTTCAAATATTGGCCTTACGTGCATAGCGATTATTGGATCTGTTGGCTGTATTGCCACAGCAACGTTTGTCATCCATTGAAGCTTCCGGGAAGTGTCATTGGCAATGTCACACGCTAGCTGCTGGAAAAGGGCTAGAAGCACCCCTTGGTTCAGAGGGATGGGAACCGCTCCACATAGTGCTTGCAAATCAACCTGAAATAAATGTGTAAGACGATATCTACACAGTAGTATTTATAGAACGATAAAAAAAAAAGCACAAACATGACGAAATTACTGCTTTGTGTAATGTGCGAATCATGTTTTGCATGATGACCAACATCCTTTTATTCTTTTTAGCAAAACATGTGGGGCCATGCAGTGGTGGAGCCAGAAAGGCTGATAAAGGGGTGCTAAATCAATAAAAGAGGTGCTGAATTGATTGAAATAGAATCAATTTTCGTTTTTAGACTCCTTTTGCTCACTAATATTACATGGAATTTCACAGGCAAAGCCGGAGCCTCAGCAGCACCGAGCCTACCTCCGCCCCTGGGGTCATGTATGTGTGGTAGGTGTGGTGAAGATGATTTTTAAAAGAGTAAAGTCCATTTTCGACCATCCAACTCTTGCCTCAGTTTGGTTTTGGCCATCGAACTTCAAAACCGGGTATCTTTGGCCATCCAACTATCAAAACCGTTCAAATTTGGCCATTGGGCTGTTTTGATGAGTAGTTTTAAATTTTTTTATTTACAATTTAGTCCTTAGATCTTAAAATGATTATTACTTTTTTCCCGTACCTCCGATTTAGGTGATTCTTATGATCACGCGTTCATAACGGTGAGCTTTATCTTTTAAAATGGTCTTTATACTATTTTATCACTATTTGTTATATTATTCTTATGTTGTTGTGTAAAATCAACAATATAAGAAAAGTAAAACAAACAGTTACAAAATAATATATCCATGATTTTAAAAGATAAAGCTCATCGTTACGAATGCATGACCATAAGAATCACTTAAATCGGAGATACGAGAAAAAATAGTAATCATTTTAAGATCCACGGCCTATTTAGTCCTTGGATCTTAAAATGATTACTATTTTTCGTCCTTGGATTTTAAAATAATTACTATTTTTTCTCGTATCTCCGATTTAAGTGATTCTAGTGGTCATGCGTTCGTAACGATGAGCTTTATCTTTTAAAATGTTGTTCATATTATTTTGTAACTGTTTGTTTTACTTTTCTTATATTGTTGTTTTTACACAACAACATAAGACTAATATAACAAATAGTGATAAAATAGTATAAAGACCATTTTAAAAGATAAAGCTCACCGTTATGAACGCGTGACCGTAAGAATCACCTAAATCGGAGGTACGGGCAAAAAGTAATAATCATTTTAAGATCTAAGGACTAAATTGTAAATAAAAAATTTAAAACCACTCATCAAAACAGCCCGATGGCCAAATTTGAACGGTTTTGATAGTTGGATGGCCAAAGATACCCGGTTTTGAAGTTCGATGGCCAAAACCAAACTGAGGCAAAAGTTGAATGGTCGAAAATGGACTTTACTCTTTTTAAAATGGCAAATTTAGTTCTGGGTTACCTGAGAACACAACCAAGAGACTATGGAGACATCGCTTCTTTGAAGAGCCATTGTAAATGCCTCATCAAACTTCCGCTCAGCAATCAGTCGGCCTAGTTCTTTCATAGGGTCCAATGGAGCATCAACCTGAAACAGCAAATACACCAAATGAATCATTCAGTATGTTCCGGGGAACACTATATTCAATTACACAGAAAAGTGGAAAATTCAAAGTATATCCTACCTCAGGAAGATTCACCACTGGTCCGTTACTGGGCTGCAAAGCACCTGTGCTCTGTGATGTTGGGCTCCCTGATGCAAATAGTGACAAAAGCTTGCGCTGGCCATCAAGTAACTCTGATGTAACACCCTGGTTAATTGATGATGCTGAATTGATTGCTTCCTGAGAGAATTGAAATGAGACAGAAGAAATGTCACTCATCATAAAGGGCGCAAACAGAAAATGACTATTTATCGTTTATAACAAAAGATCTGGCAAATTTACCCTTAGAGTTTGTGCTAATGGAGTATGTGCTGTCAGGACCTGCTGCTGGATAGCAGCACTGTGCTCAGACATGCCCTTCTGGAATGAACCATCTACTTGCTCAAATATTTTCTTGCATGATTGTTCAAACGCTGGAATAAGTGACGACTCAAAGCTAGTGCGGAATGCATCCTGCACGGATAAAATCAAATGACTCAGCTGCATAGTAGTATGTACATACACAGTAAAACATAAGACATCGAGGTTGTTCAATTTAACACAATATAAATGAACAAATTCCAAATATGTACATGGAGGTGCTTGGTGCTATAATAATCTGCCATTCTTTATGGTTGGTTATAAAGTTTAGTATTTGCAATTGCAAGATGATGTTAATATTTTTTACTTGACAAAACCACTAACTAATGTGGTGTTTCAAACTTTTTTGAACAGTATACCAGCAAGCAGTTGTCTTTTTGAATAGTATATACTTGTTTTGTGTATTCTTATCTACGGACCCATCCATACATTCTCAATGAAATTCCTGAAATAAACTCCATCCCGTGAACTGATGAGTTGGTTCAGGCAACAAAGCAACCCTCAGTACATGGCTCTTCACTGACAATGATAATCTAGAAAAAGTAACAAGATATTACCTGAAGTGTCTGCTTGGCGGATGTCTGGAACTGTGTTTGGATCTGCCTAGCAACAGTAGCTTCAAGTTTCGCGCTTATAGACTTGTCTAGCTGGCTAACAACCTTCTCACCCAGCACTTTCTGAAAAGGGAGTTGAATGAGAAAGATGACTAGAAAAATAGAATATTAAGAAGAAAAAAGCCGCAACCTGAAGTGAATCAAACACAGCAGAAGACAATGACTTCTCAATGATAGGTGCTGTTGTACGAGCAACAGCAGGTCCCAGTGAAGATATTTCTTTCTTTAGTGACTTCTCCAGCATAACAGGAATATCCTTGTTTACAGAAGTTGTGATTAGAGTAGCCATCTGCTGCATTCGGTCTTTTTCAGATTTTTCATGCCTTGCATTTTCCTCCTGGAAACGTGCCCACATGGCATCAATGTTAGCCTTGATGGACTTCTCCATGTTTCGACCTAGTGATGCCTCAATTCTTTTGCCTTCCTTTGCGATTGGAGCAGACACTATTGTGCTCAATTGTTTTTGCAGGTTACTATATGTGGCCATAAGCTGCAAAATGACATGCGTAGTATGTAAATGAAAATCATAATGTTCAAATACTGACATTTGATGCTCGCATTCTGAGCACAAGTCAAAGGTTAATAACTTGACAGGGAAGCTAAATGTTGATAAGACCTGACAATTAATCAGTTAGCCACTACTACCCGCGCTCTCTCTTAACTGCCATGTTCAGAGTTCACAATTTTCAATACAGGCCTTTGACCATTGTTTTTCCAAACGACATATCAGCAAACTATAAAACATACAATTACAGGCTAGAACTTGCTGTGGTGCAAATGCAATGGCTAGTCTAGTATCCCGAAAAAGGATATATTCCAATTTTGACGTGTCCCCAAGGCGCGAGTGAAGCCCTTCTCCAGTATGGTAAAGTGATTAAATAGTTAAAGTTTTTCCTGGTCAAAGTAATACAAGACTGACAGTGCTAAAAGAGAATAGAGGGTCTAGGATTTTAGCTATACAATTAACTGACCAAGTTTGAGCATGATGTCTATGTCAAAACTGTCTGATTTCTGGGAGTAATTAGAGAGGTTCATTCCTTGAAAGTAGATCAGATAATGCTTAGTTGCTAATCCAAAGTTCATGATGCAGGTTGGGAATATTATGCAATCCTATGCACAAAAACTTTCAACTTCAACACCACGGAGATTATGAACCATATACCCAACATATACACATACATAAACAATCTGCCATTTCTTATTTTGGAGAAAGAACATGAAACTAATGACAAAGATAATGACACCTTCTGAATCAGAAAATATCCTGGTGATTAAAAATTTAAAGAAGTCAATTTAACTTAACTACTGACTGATTAGCTTCATGCATCTATGCAATATTGCATAACAACACTAATGTCCTATCCTGTATAAACTATGATGTGATGAACCATAACTCAATTATCTAAAGATGATTTTTGCCATAAAAAATGGAGGCACAGTCATTGCAGCTCAAAAAAGATGTAGCATGGCTCAATTCACATTCCCAAGCACATTTTTAAATAGTCAATGAGAGCATATCACACAAGGTTGGCACAGGGGCAAAATTATTTAATGCACAATCACCTGTTGCAGTGTTCCTTGAATAGCTGCAGCTTGCAGGGACGGATCAATAGGAGGATTCTCATTGCTTCGAGGTTCATGCGAGGAATCAGTAGAGTTGAATGCAATTGTAGGAGACAATTGCCAAGACACTTGAGGATGTATAATTTTCCCCTCTTTGGTAGCTAAGGGTAATGGTAAATCCCTTGAAGCATCAGCTCCCTCAGAAGCTTCAGTTGCTCTGTTCACAACAATTTCATCTCCAGCCCCAGAAGATTGTTCCAAAAGCATGGGCACTGATCTATCAGCCAGAGGCTGTGAATCATCTACACTGTACTTGTCAGTTATTATTGTGTGTTCACTGACAGCATCTACAGTTTGCTCTGAAGGTTTGACAGGTCTCTCTTTTTTCTCAGGAATAATTTGGGCCTCCTTACCAGCCTCAAGTTCAACAATTTGATTTGATTTTCTCTTATCTACATCTTTCACTTCTGCTTCCACATTCCGTGAGCTGCCACTCGCAACTGTTTCAGCAGCAATGACCACACCTGAAATAATTTCGGATGGAGTTATCAAGTGCGTAGAATGGCCTCCCGCCTGAAACACAGGATGAGGATCTGAAATTGATATACCGTCACTCTGAACGCCTCTTGGCTCTTGCTTTCCGAAGCTATCCTTTCTGCCAAAAGATAACTGGTCCGCATCACGACCATGATCACTTCCTGAAGAGTGTCTACTCAAGACAACCGGAGATCCAGCCTGATTCATATTTGATGTAGGAGCTACAGATGGAAAATGGGGGAGAAGAGTCAGCTTCCGCATAACACAATGGTGGAATTGATACTTATATCCTACTAAGTATCATCTAAATTAACTGAAACAGGTATAAATGAAGTTACTATACATTACCTGCGCCCTGAATGTCACTTGATGGCTTAGTTGAAACAGTAATAGAAGAATCAACGGGAGTAGTTCCTGTGGGAGGCTCCAGTGCTGCCATTTCTGGAAGCCTCTCATTTAAATGAGAAATAGCAGGGTCTCTACCAGATCCAGAGTTATCAGCTGTAGGAGGAAGACAGAGCGATAACTCCAACCCATACTGCTGGATAGCCATTGTCTGGACACAATAAACTTGAACAACTTGTTCACCATCAGGCTGGGCTTCATGAGTTCCCGTGAGACTCAAGATGGGCATTGCAACAGTAAAATCTGCTATATAGTCCAGCCGAGTTGAGGCGGGATCTTGACCATACTCAAGATGCACGGCATAAATAGCATTCTTTTTGGCATTTGCCAGCAATATAAGGCTAGCCTGCGGCAACACTGCAACTTGGTTGAAAAATGCCTCCTCAGACCTATGTTCCAGAGAACTTACAAGTTCCAATGTTTGAGTGCATTTCCATGTCTCTGAATCACTTGGCAACAACCAGCCTTCTTCATTAGTGGAGGCCCAAATTTTTACTTCTCGGTTGAGCGGACCCTGCAACATAAAAAAGCTGAATATTTAATAGTCCTATTCAAGAATGATGCTGAACAAGAGGCGTGATATGAGCTTAATTTGCTAAGCTTCCATGATAAACAAGGATGAATAGTGGGGAATTTTGATTATGAAACAATCTTTACAGATTATTCAACTGATTTTGAAGGTACAATTCTGAGGTACGTTTTTGGTCATCAAAAGAAATTTGGAATTATAATTACTTCAAATAGACAAGAACTGTATGAGCTGGACAACAACAATGTTGTGGTTATTAATTACAGCATAAAAATGCTTTATAGAATGTAATTCTTTTCATTCAACATGCATGTGCGTATCAATATACTAAGAGGAGCGGGTGTAGAAACCCAGTTACCATTACACAGGCCTTTTGGGAGAAAACCTGGAGAAAAAACCAACCACACTTTACAACTATTACTCTTTGCTGAACAAGACCCCAATCTGGACCTGAAATATTCTTGACCCAAAAAGGATCTTCTAATACTAGCCATTTGGCAGCAGGGCGAGGAGGTAAGTAATTCCTCAAGCCCCAGCCAGAGCCCACATGTGCAACTCCTCTTTAATATAGAATGTAAATTAAAATTACTCCTGAGCACAATTGTATTGTGTATTTCTAGAACAGTATTGTCCATAAAATGTAAGCCGTATATGACTTTATATACAAATTTGCTGCGTTGTTCCCTATATATCCCTAGTAAAATATCCAGTTTCTACCTTGTACTGCTTACGTGCAATGAAAAGGCCATCGAGATAATAGTTGTCTAATATGCAGAATAAAATACGCCTATCATTGATTGGTGGAGCAAGTAACACTTCTAAATTGCTAAAGATCTCCCTCTAAAAATGATAACAAGAAAATCAGGCTCCAATAAGAAAATATCAAGAAAACAACAAAGTGAAAGGCAGAAGAATACATACTGCTGTAACAAGATTTATATGATTTGGTCGTTCAGGTGCTGTAAGGAAAGAAACCGAGTAAACAGGTTGACCATCATGTGGTTTCAGCACAGACAAAGAGGCTACCCTGCGATCATCCCAGACCTTTACCTGTCACAAACTAAGGGGAGACATCACAAACTGCATTCAGCAATACTGAATTCTGCATATCTAATATGGTACCAAACAAATACAATGGTAAACTATGCCCCAATACCAAGAGAACGAATAACAATTCTCTTGACAGAGAGCAGATTTTCTCCAAGTGCAGCAGGATTAACAATATAGATTGATAAAATTAAGACCAACAAACATAGAATCCATTCTGTGTGTTGGTTGCATACCAATTTGAACTGGAACTAGAAAGCAAGGAGAACATATCAACTATTCCCACCATTTCAAAATGTAAGTCATTTTGGTTTTGTTGTAAGTCAAACCTCTAGCTTTGACCGAGTTTCTAGAAATACACACCAACATCTGTAACATCAAATCAGTTTTGTTAAATCCACCATGAAATGTCTTGTTATTGCATTTATTTAGTACTATTGTAGATGTCAATATATTTTTTGATAAACTTGGTCAAAGTTGGAAAGTTTCAACTTAGGATGAAATTAGAATGACCTACAATTTGGAAAGGAGGAAGTATTGAGTAACACCATATATAAGCAATAGCAGCTTGCATTCCAAGAAAGTTCTTGGCATTCTTGGAAGAAATGGTCGAATACAAATGTGCACAATGAAACAGAAGTTCATGAAGAAAGTTTTAGATGAGTACTCTTCTAATATTGTGCTAGTCTACCGATGTAGTTTCCCCAACCAACAAGAGGATATCCTGTAAAGAGTACAAACCGTGCCATCTTTTGATGCTGAAGCAAGACGTGTAGTCATCCATTGAGATATGGACAGATCAGTAATGTCTCCACCATGTTTACCAACTACACTTACACCATCAATCAGCTTGTCAAGTGGGCATCTTAGAGGCTCTTCCTTATGGAAGTCTCTTCCTCTTCCCACTTTTGTTGTGTCTATTCTTAAGATGCAATTCCCAATTCCAACATACAGAATCTCCTACATGAGAGAAACTACATGGATCAGTTTGCATGAATAGAATCAAGACATCTAAGGCGGTAGAGGACATGTATATGAGGGACTTGCTTGCTTATGAGAGTGCCAACATATTCTCGGATGATAAGTTTCAGCATCTCCTATAATCTGGATGGCGATTTCAATCTTTCCTGTGATTTGAGATTTATTTTCCTCATCAGGGCCCTCATCGATCTTCCACACGTATACCCGTCCATCTACACTTGCACTGCAGAATCATAAAATCAGTTGGTAAGTTTATGAGAGACAGAGAAAAGGTTTATGCAGAGTTTGGACTAGCAAAAGGAGCAGGTTTATATTCCACCAATAACTGGATGACAAAAGTTAACCCCAACCAGTTGTCCACTGCACAACGGCAAGGAGAAGAAAACAGATACACGTGCCCTAAAATGCACTGCACCAAGAAAAAAAAAACATGTCTCAAAATCATATACGTCAGTACAAAGTACCTTGCTAAACGATGGACATCTTCTGCAAAAAAGGTCATGTCCGTCACCCTCTGCACCAAACAAAAAATAAGACCAAAACACAAATAAGAAAAACTAATTCATGCTGATAAAAAAAAATATCACAAGGAATGGGGAAGGCACCAAATTACTGAATAAATACTCTCTTAAAAAGTTAAAACCAAAAATATTTACAACAGATAAATTATCTGTTACTGTGCACTTGAATAGCATAAATGAAAAAGGAAAGCTAATTTCAAGGACTATGAAATAAGTTGCTATTAATATTCTTCACTTGTGTAGCAGTAAGGTTCACCCTCCCTTTTTGATTTTCTGCTACATGCACATGCAGCAACCATAGCAATTAATTTACAGAACATATGTGAACGCAGTCAAATCTAAATTCACAGCATGGAGTAAGGTAGCACCAAGGTGATTATACCAAACACGGTGTACATTTACTAAACAATGCCTGATGTGTTCATGTGCTAGGACAAAAGCAACAGTTCACTTCGGAGCCACTGTCAACATTGGTTCATGGACCATAAATTACATGACTACCGAAGGTACTCAGGAGCCAGTATAACACAACTGCAGCAATCACACCCTCACACATTCCATCATACCTGGGTGTGCCCCCGAAGGAGGGAGCGGAGCGCGGTGTTAATGTTGAGCACACGAATGTTGCCTAGCTTAAGCCCGTACACTATGTACGTCCTGTTCACCGCGATCTGCCTGCCGAGGACCAGCCCCGGGTCCGAGGTGTACTTGGTTATGGGCGTCACCTCCAACTGTGGAGGCTCTGCCTCCCCTGGCAGCCGCGAGTCCACGTCGTGCACCACTCGGTCACCAGGCCCCAGCAGTCTCCCGCGCGGCATCTTGCTGCTAAGCATCCTCGCCGGGGGCGCGGACGACGACGCAGGGAGCGACGCCGCGGGGGCCGCGGAGAACTCCGACGAGGGCGGCATGGACGCCGCCGACTCCAGGTGGGTGGGCGCGGTGTTGCCGAGAAGCTGCATCAGCCGCTCCCCCGGGTTCGGGCCCGCGCCGGGGTTCGGGATAGGGTTTGCGGTGGGGTTAGCGTTGGCGTAGGCGGCCGCGGCGGGGTGGTGGAAGCCGTGGGGGTCGTTGGGGTAGTGGAGGTAGGGGCCGCGGTGGAAGGGCGGGGTGGCCGGCGGGTAGGAGTAGGGCCCTGTGGGCGGTGGCCCGGCAGCAGGGCCAGGCGCGCCCGGGAAGACGCCGGTGGGGGTCGGGGCTGTGGTGGGGTGGTTAGGGTTTGGCGCAGGCCGCAAGAGCTTGCTGAGCTCGAAAGGGGCGCTGGGGGCGGGGTTAGGATTCCCCGACGGAGACGCCATGTGAGGCGGTGAGGGGCGGTGGCGGTGGGGTGGATCTGCGGTCGGGGAGAAGGGAAATGGCGGAGAAGTGCGCCGGAGAGACGGGGACGACGACGAGGAGAGTGTGATTTTGCAATTTACCCCCGTAGTTTTATGGTTTTAATTTAGGAGGGGTCCTGGGAGCAGATCTGGCCCCAGTCAAAACAAGACATAGCCAACACTGGTTAAAGTGATGTAGTTTGGATTTCTATCGAACTCACCATGCCGAATTCTCATCTGTGAAGATGACATGTGGGTCATGTATAGTATAAATATTTTTAGCATCAAAATGTATTTAATATGGATCTTGAATCTAGATTATGTTGGTGCAAACGGATTAGAAATTACATCCACGGTTTACATAAAATATCCAATTGCAGATTGTTACCAAAGAAACAAGCCAATTAATACTTTCACTCTTATGCATGGTGATACGTCAACGTACATGGCCCAAGAAGCCAAGCCAAATTTAAGCCATCGGCCCATTGGCCGGCCAAAATTTGTTTTGGAATTGCCAAACTTTGGCCTTAAGCCAAATCGCGGCCCAAGTTATTCGGCATGGCCAAATTTTGGCTTG
>CM014273.1:46453008-46505802 GCA_004135705.1 Alloteropsis semialata
AATATGATTATTAGTGTATATTTATTATGAATATATTTATTATACTTTATTATTTCATGTATACTTTGTTATTTCATGAATGTACTTTGTTTAGAAATGATTATTAGTTATTGATTATTGTTTAGAAATGATTATTTGTTATTGTTTAGAAATGATTATTAGTTATTGTTTAGAAATGAATGTGTTAGGAAATTTTATGATTATATGCAAAATTTATTTATTATATGAATGAATGATTATTAGTTACTTGTTTCGAAATGATAATATGCAAAATTTATTTATTATATGAATGAATGTTGTCATTTGTGATTAATGCAGAGGATGTTTTACCATGAAGAGCTCCCAATGACAAAAAAAAAAGCAAAAGCTATTGCGGACCAACTATTTGGATTCATTATGGACCAAGTTATAAATTCACACGGAGAGTACCACCATGACGGACGCGCTATCGCTCAATATGACTCCCTTTCCGCTCCTTCTTCCAGTTCTGATCGTCAATTATAAATAACTTTTAATTGCTCTAACTTTTGTATTGGCTGTTCTCAAATGTTTATATGTGAATGTTCGAGAAAAATGCAATCAAAGTCCGGTCAAAATCAATTGACAATTGCGACGACTTCAATCTTATTGCGTGAAAGATCGTGTACGACTTACGACATATGATGCTTAGACACGTAGACGCGTAGACACGTAGACGAATTGCGTATAACTAACCCAAATAGCAAACCAAAACAACCTTTGGTACCGGTTGATAACACCAACCGGTAGCAAAGGGCCTCCCCTGTAGCATACAGGAGAGGGCCTTTTGGTATCGGTTGGTGTTATCAACCGGTACCAAAGGCCCCCTTTGGTACCGGTTCTGGACCCGGTACCAAAGACCGAGCCCTTTAGTCTCGGTTACGCGGTACCGGTTCCAGAACCGGTACCGAAGGGCCTTATGACCCGGTATTGATAGAGGTCTCTCTGGCAGTGGAGGCACCAAATCCGGTTCGCCCGGACATATGAGCAGGTTGACAGAATGCGGCTTGCCTGGCCATTATGGGCCCACATTTCAACAGCACAAATCTATTTGTTGACCTTTGCCCCAATCGAGGCTGACAAATGCTTTGTCTTTCTTTTGGTCTCCAATTGTGTTATTATAGATTGTTTCTCTTCCTCCATCTTTCCAATTGTGTCTGGATAGGGAAAATGGGGGAATGAGACCAAGAATGTCGTGTGCGAATGAGAGCACTATGTGTTCCCACCTGCCAGCATGTTTGTAGATGAAAGTCGGTGATTCACGAAGAAAATGGTCCACTCTTTAGAAATAGGTAGAGGTAGAAATTTGCAAATGATTACCCATGCAACAGTTGAAGCCAATGATTAGAAAAGTTTGTTAAATACAAAAATCTCAAAAAATCTCGAAGATACTTAAAAAGGAAAAAATAGGTCTAGTTGTGCAATTGCATATGCTAATCGGCTAGTTATGCCACGTACAGATTGAGGCATAGATGATTTTAGTTCTGTCAGTGGCAAAGTAACTGTGATGTGTGATGATCTAGATCACCACAACTGCTCCAAAAACTCTTTAATCACCGCTATGACAAAGTGGTTTCCAATAAGAACCTTATTATGTGATAAAAACCGAGCGATGTGTACCATAGATCGATGAGCAATGATATCAAAAACCTTCTATAATGCTTAACACAAACAAATAAAAAAGATGTCAACGATCAACAGACGCATTTTGCACGCTTCCATTTCCATACCTGCGCTTCCGAGTTTCCGACTCTGTTTTCTCTTTCTGATTGCGGTAAATGCGCTTTGCTTGTTCCTCTGTCATTATTATATAATATATTTATTTTGACTGCTTACTGTGGAATCTGTTATTGAGGTTGTATTAATAGTAAACTTGTTGGTGATTGTACTAGTTGGAGCAACTCCAATGGGAGCCTGCAAATTGAAGCCCCCAAAACCCATTTGTAGGCCGGACTGCAAAAAATATGGGCCTGAAAATACCTCTCAACTCCAGTGGGAAATCAAGCCAGACCCCTATTTTCCTATGGACCCCGTCTGTCAGCGAGAGATATCCCGTCGTTCTGCTCGAGCGCCCGCGCCGCCGCTCCTGCGCGTCCGCCTGCTGCGTCGTCGCTCCTGCCGCGCCACCGGTTCTGCACACCCCAACTGCGTCACCGCTCCCGCCTGGCCGTCGTGCTTGCCGTGGAAGAGCCCCTCCCGTGGAAGAGCCCCTCCGCTCGCCCTGGCCCTGCCCCCAGCTTCCCCTGACGGCTTCTGATCCATCCAGACTCCAGAGAAGGAAGAAAGAAAGAAGAAAGAAAGAAAGAAAGAAAGAAAGAAAGAAAGAAAAGAGAGAGTGTGAGACGAGCGTGCGTGAGGGAGGATCAGAAGAAGATGAGGTAGGAGGATCCTCATCTCGGGAGATCGAGATCATGTACCATTCGCCCTGCCCGCAGATCCTCTCTCTTCCTTCGCCTTCAGGGTGTGTATGCCTCCGATTGATTGCTTGCTTGCTGCTCCCCGTCTCTTCCCCCATTCTTCCCCTATTTTGAAAAGAATTATGAAATTCTCTGTTACTTCATTTTGAAAATAATTATGAAATTCACCATATTAACTCGAATCGTTTGATTTTGTTGTTATGGCAGATGTCAAGTTCTCAAAGTAGAAATGTTCGTTGGTGGAATGAAGATGACGATTCTGGTGTTGATGACCTCTTGATCATTGCCGGTCTTCGTGATGGTTCGAGGAGGAGCAAGCGCAAGAAAAAGTATCGAGGTTCATTGCCAGGTCGCCACAACTTGCCAAGGGGCATTTCAGGAGGTCATGATCACATCTACCTAGACTATTTTGCCGACCAGTGTGTCTATCCTGAGAAGCATTTCAGAAGAAGATTTCGGATGTACAATTCACTCTTTCTGCGTATAGTTGCTGAAGTGGAGGCTCATGATGACTACTTCCGTCAGAAGCCCAATGCCCTTGGAGTTCTTGGCGCCTCTCCCATCCACAAAAATGTTGCTGCCATTCGGATGCTTGCCTACGGCTGTTCAACCGACTTCTTGGATGATTATGTCAGGATGGGAGAGAGCACCATCATTGAGTGTCTCACACATTTTGTGGAGGCTATTGTCAATGTCTTCGGTGAAGAATTCTTGAGGGCCCCCAATGCCCAAGACATAGAGAGGTTGTTGGCCATCAATAGTGCAAGAGGGTTCCCAGGAATATTTGGTTCCGTCGACTGCATGCATTGGAAATGGGATAAGTGCCCAACAGCGTGGAGAGGTGCCTACACAGGGCATAAGGATGGGCCTACCATGATCCTTGAGGTCGTTGCATCTCAAGATCTGTGGATATGGTATTCCTTCTTTGGTCTTCCTGGTTCTCTAAATGATATCAATGTCTTGCGCCGATCTCCACTTTTTGACAGTCTGACTTCTGGGACAGCACCACGAGTGGAGTATATGGTTAATGGAAACAAGTATACCATGGGGTACTATCTTGCCGACGAGATATACCCAGCCTGGGCAATGTTTGTGAAAGCTTTTCAAAATCCACAGAGCAACAAGAAAATCCACTTCAAAATGGCTCAAGAAGCAGCAAGAAAAGATGTGGAAAGAGCGTTCGGGGTACTCCAGGCTCTCGCTTTGCAATAGTGCGGGGTCCTGCAAGATTGTGGAGCAAGGAGCAATTGTGGTACATAATTCAGGCTTGTGTGGTGTTGCACAACATGATCATTGAGGATGAGCGAGAGGAGGAAGATGATTTCAATTACCATCAAGATCGCAACGGTATTCCTGTATTGAAACCAAAGGACTACGAACATCATGATCCTATTTTGATCGAGGAATTCCTGAAGATACATGAGGAGATCGAGGATAAGTCGTCACATGAGCTACTTCGTGATGACCTTGTAGAGCACTTATGGGCAATCCATAGTTCTAGATGATGTATTTTCTATGTTTCATTGTACAATTAAATAAAAGAGATGATATTATTCATTAATAAAAGAGATTGTATCCACTAGTTTCTGCAAATGCTCTATCTTGCTATCTGGTGCCACTGTCTTGCTATCCACTAATTTTTTATGAGGTTTTATTTTATCAGCACAGGGTGGGTGGTGGTACTTGAAATGATTTTCTCAGTTGGTAGAACAGGAAATTTTTTATTTTTTTTACGATTTTTCAGAAAGAACGTTCGGTTGACAGAATTTGCAAATCTGTCATCCAACCGCCGTATCATATGGCTACCGCCATATGATACGACAGTAAGAAGCCGCAACCGCCAAATCACACGGCGGTTAGGGAAACTGCCAAATAAACCGGCGGATTAGACTAACTGCCGGTTCATTTGGCGGTTAAGCCTAATCACCATTTAAACCGGCGGTTCAGCTTAACCACCAAATGAACCGGTGGTCACGAACCACCGGCCTGCGGTTCATGTAACCGCCGTTTCATTCAGCGGCTAGCCCTTACCGTCAAATGGAACGGTGGTATTTTTTCATTTTTGTATTAAAAAATGGTGTAATTTTTTAAAATGCTTGCGAATGAAAGGAAATTATAACATGGAATGGAATATATCACAAACAAGAAGCTAGTAAACATGAAAAGTATAATACAACATCCAGTACGATACATAATCACTCTGTAAAAAGTAAAAAAACTAAATGCGGCCTCGCTTGGCCACCTTAGTCCTGACCCTCCTGGCCGCCTGCTGCGCGGCCCTCGTGTGGTGCGCGGAGTACGTGAGGGGCTCAGGTGGCGGTGCCTGCCGACTCGGGCGCCTTGCATCTGCAGGAGGCGGTGTCGCGAACGGTGGCTGCTGCGAGAACGGAGTAGTAGGTAAAGGGGCGCCACCTAATTGCGAACCACCAATCTCCTCCTACGACCCCTGCCCCTGTCGGTACCACCGGTCAATCTCGGAGGGGACCATCCACTGGGTCGGCGCTGGGTTCTGCTCCTCGACTGGGTCGTCGGGTGTCCCGCCTGAAGCGTACGCTGCATTATACACAATCACGTTAATACGCAAGTAAAAGCATGTAGTCATATCATTTGGTCAATTACGTACATAAGTCGTGGACGGCGTGCCCTGCCGACGTGGACGCGCCGCCTGTGGTCATCGCTGGTTGCCCTGTCACATAAAACGTTAGTTTAGAACGTAATTACACAATGCTAGGATGTTATGAACAAAACGTGGATACTATGGTGTACCTGTGCTGTAGACAGCTGCTGGCCTCGGCGTGTACGTGGGTATCTCCAAGGGAGCGCTCTGAGCCGGGAGAGGAGTGCTGAGCGCGGGGGTACCGTCAACGGACCTGCTCCCATAGGAGGGCAGGGCGGCCGCGAGGAGCTAGACGGCGCGTGGTACGAACGTCCAGTCGACGCCGAGCTCGAGGACGAGGCGGGGTGGCCTGGAATCGCCGGAGCGTCATCGTGCCGGCACGAAACCGCCTGCCTGAACCTCGTGAGGAGGCCCAAAATGCGATCGTACGTCGCCACGTGGTCGGCGGGAGTCATGAAATCTGCCCTCGCTCGGCTCCTCGCAGCTGTAGCGTCGATCTTCGTGAGCACGTCGTACTGTTCAATTATGTTAATTAAAATGCGTACCGTACGAATGTGTTATAGCAGTAAGGACGTAGTACTTACCCCAATCGCGTAGTTCTGATCGCGTCGTACCGGGTACGTAGTCGTGACCTCCGCCGGGGGGAAAGTGGCCTAGGGCGGAACGCGGAGGACCCGAACGCGGGTCCGAGGCTAGTACCACTGCAGGTACGCTGCGAAGGCCACCTCGGAGTACGGTCAGTGCTCGTCGACGACGTCGTTCACCACCTCTGCCCAACCCGCCACGTAGGGCGCCACCGCGGCCTGCCACTATGTGCCAGCGGTGTGTCCCTTCCTCATCCACCTATTCAACGATTGACCACGTAAGTTATGAAATATACAAAACTTGCGGGATGGAAATACGACACACGTACCTGTGGTGGGTCGGCTCAACGGAGTGGACGACCGGCAGCGTTGACTCCTGGTAGAGGTGGAACTGCCTCATCACCCTGTGCACCGCGTACTCCTCCATGTGGACGTCGAAACTAGGGGCTTCCTCGTCATCAAGTAGTCCTGGTCATGCTGGCACAAGGAGGACAGGCCCTGCGGTGCCCGAGCGTGGATCGCGTCGGGCGAGTAGGGGGTCCAGCGCATGTCCGCGTCAACGAGGCCGTCGAACTGGCCGATGAAGTCTGCGTACGACTTCCTCGTCTGCTAGCCCACCCAGCTCGGCTGCACAAGTAATACAAATAATATAGCAAGTCCCAACAACAAAAGGATGTTACAAAAAATGTTTGAACACATACCTTCCGGAGGCACCACAAAGACCCCATGGTGGGTTAGTCACGCGAGTCCGTGCCAGGAGCCTACGCGTCGTACGGCTTGGGGCTCATCGCTGGTCTGCCCACGGGGAACCGCTCGTACAACCACAGCTACAGAAGCATGGGACACCCGACGAAGATAGGATCTCCCTTCTTAATCTTGTGCACGCCCGTGCAGAGGCCCCTGTACGTGGCGGCCAACACCGCTGAGCCCCAGCTGACATGGGGAATCTGCTCGAGCGGCCACATCGCGACGGCCGTCGCGTAAGGGATCAGGACCTTGGGACACGAGTCCTCCAGTGAGCTGCAGAACATCACCCACCCAAGGAGCCAGAGCAGGTACGCCTCCAAATGACGTTGGACGGTCTCGTCGTCAGCGTCTGCCCTCATGTAGTCCGCCTGCAAGAAGTGCAATAACTCTAATTTAAACTCTAATATAAGAAGATAGAAACTTTACTATAAAAACATATAAAACTCTAATATAAAGTCTAATTTAATCTTTAATTTAAACTCTAATTATAACTCTAATTTTAACTCTAATATAAACTCTAATTTAAACTGTAATTTAAACTCAAATTTTAATTCAAATTTGAACTCTAATTTAAACTCTAATTTAAACTCAAATTTAAACTCTAATATAAACGCTAATATAAACTCTAATTTAAACTCAAATATAAACTCTAATTTAAACTCTAATATAAACTCAAATATAAACTCTAATTATAACTCTAATTTTAACTCTAATATAAACTCTAATTTAAACTCTAATTTAAACTCAAACTTTAATTCAAATTTTAACTCTAATTTAAAAAGATATAAACTATAATATAAAAGATATAAACTCTAATATAAAAAGATATAAAACTCAAACAGAATGGTGTAGGTACTTACGCTAAACTGAAGCAACCACTTCTTGGTGGGGCCGTGCGTGCTGGTGAACTCCTGATAGCCCACAGCGCGCTCGTTCTGCTGAAGGCCCGCAAACCTGTCGAGGAGATCCCACCGCCAAGTGACCGGAGGGTCGCTCCCCCCCATGGCGCTGCTTGCTAGCGGCAGGCCAAGCAGGAAAGCCACGTCCAGCAAAGTGGGCGCCATCTCCCCCACGGTGAGGTGGAAGGTGTGCGTCTCTGGCCGCCACCTGTCGAGGAGAGCCGCTAGCAAGGAGTAGTCGAACTGAAACCGCGTCATGCGGTCCGGTGGCTTCATGTGCGACCGGTCCATGTCGCCCTCCACCAGACGCGCGATAGGCAGAAGGCCTGCTGCGCGTAACCTGCAACGCAAAGTAGTGCTCGCATTAGATATAAATTTTTAACATATCATAAATGTTGACAATTTGAAGTGACGGCTTACCTCAGAACAAAGAGGGGGTGTAGCGGCATGTACATCATACCGACACGAGAGCGAAAGCTGCTCCCGACATCGACCCCCAGCACGGCCGAGTGGTACGAACAGTGCTGCAGGTCGAGTCGCCTGTCGAGCAACTCAGGAGTCACGTACGTGGGTCCGCCATAGCTGCAGGGAATTTGTGAAAAAATAGAATAAGGTAAACATTGACATAGAAAAATAATAGTAACAAAATAATATTAAAAACATAACTTCTATTACAAACAATAATATTAAAAAAACCTTATTCAGAACTTACATTACATAATAATTCAGAACTTACATTACATAAATAATATTACACAACTTATATTACCGAACTTATATTACAGAACTTACATTACATAACTAATGTGTCAGAACTTACATTACACAACTTATATTACCGAATTAATAATTCAGAACTTACATTACATAACTAATAATATAATAAACTGAACAATGGTAAAGTAGTTCTACATGAGGCCCTCATTGGTGCGATGGCCACGACCAGCGCCCCTTGATGGAGGATTTGATACCACATTTGATGACCCTCCTGCACCGCTTGGATCATAATAAGACGTCGCAGTGCACTTCTTGTATGTGTGCCCAACCTCATTGCACTTAGAGCAGATACGCACATCTGGACCAGCTTCAGATCGATCCATGTTATTCCTAATGCGCTTCTTCTTTCATCGCCCAGGTCCTTGCCTCATTTCTGGATCTGGGTCGAGGATATAAGTTGCATTTTTCCCTGGGTTGTTGGTGAAGGAGCCAAATATCCCATAGCCATACACCTCAAAACTCCAGGTAGCCATAATGGTTTGCTTAAAGAAGTAGAGAGAGACGTACATACACGGCTGCAGTCCCCCAGCTTCATAGCAGGCAGCAATCACATGGGAGCAAGGCTTGTGCAGCAGCTGAGGCTTCTGGCACGAGCAAATGCAACTATCGTTCCAGAGAACACACTCTTGTCTGACCCTTTCCCGTCCAGCCACCGTCCTCCCTTTGTCCTTGCAAAGAACCTCGAACCGCCGTTCAGCTGAACTCTGTGGATACGCACAGTGTAATAGAACCTTCTTCTGCTTCTCATCCATATACTCGGTCATCTTGTAGCCGTACATCAATTGGTTGCTTTCCATGGCAGCCGCAGCCTTTCCATACCAGTCATAGAAATATTTGATTGTGTGGTACACGAAGAACTCGATGATTCCCACTAGGGGGAGGCCCCTAGCTCCACGAAGCACCCAATTGTAAACCTCGGCATAGTTTGTAGTCTTTATACCATGTCGAGCACCTCCATCATCATAGATCAATGCCCATTTTTCTTTGGGCTCATTCTCAATCCACTGGCTGAAAGTCTTAACTGCACGACCCCTTCTCCTTCTAGTCTGGCTAGTGTCCAACCCCACATCCTCAAGAGACTTGGGCTCGTCTGCTTCATTTGTCACGGGTTTCTTTGCGAGCTCTTCTGATTGTTTCTTCCCAAGGTCATCTAGTTTCTTCCAGATTTGGTTGAACTTCCTCTCTTGATTCTGGCTGCATAAGCACTTGAACAGCTTCATCAGTGCCTTGTTCTTGAACTGGCTATGGAAATTAGCCCCCATGTGATGGATGCGCCACCTACTCACGACGTTGGGCCATCGTGGTAATGTCTGCCGCTCGGTGCTGCCATTCTTCATTTCTTCCATTGCTTGCGGAATACCTTTGTGCCTATCGTGTATGACACACATGTTTGGCACATCCCCCACAACCATACTCTTCAGCCTCTCCAGAAACCAATACCAGCTGTCTCCGCTCTCTTTCTCCACAAAAGCCAAGGCCAAGGGCACTAATTGATTGTTACCGTTGCCGGCAGCAGCGGTGAGGATTGTGCCGTTATACCTTCCTATCAGGAAGGTCCCATCAATGCATATGGCTGGCCTACAGTGTCAAAAAGCCATAATGCACGGCCCCAATGCCAGGAATGCCCGCTGCAGCACTTGCTTCCCTAGCCTTAAGACAGAGGGAAAAGTCTTAAGGTCATAGAAACTCCCTTCATTTCGCTGGCATATGGCGTGGAGCAAAGCAGGAAGGTTGTCATATGATGCATCATAAGTCCCCCACTTCATCTCGAATACCTTCTGTCTTGCTCTATATGCCTTGCCGTAACTAATTTTGTACTTGAATTTCTCCTCGATGACACATATTATAGACTTGGGCTCATAGCTTGGATTATCAATGATCTATGCATACATGAAGTTAGCCACAAAACCGGATGTGAGGTTCCGGTGGTCTGTGTCCAACTGCTCAAGCACACATGTGTGATCCTCGATTCTGCTCACCTCCCAGTAACTATTTCACTTCCCACAGAATGCATGAACCCGAAAAGGACACCCTTCTGTGACGCAGCATATATCATAGACTTGTTTGCTGCTCTTAACAACCCTGAATTTCCTTTGCAAACACAAAGTGAACCACTGTTTTATTGCATCCTTCATTTCTTCTGCAGTCTTGTAGCACGAACCGAGGCAAACCTCGTTGCACCTGTACTCCCAGGGGACTTGTTGGCCTTCTGTCGAGGTTGTACTCGGCAGATATTTGTCGGCAAGCACCCCGCTTCGTGCGAAGATTAATCACGGTGATGAACAAAGAGACACAGGATTTTTATACTGGTTCAGGCCCTCGAGATCGAGTAATAACCTTACGTCCAGTTGCTGCTTGTATTATTTCGTCGAGTATAGATTACAATGCGTAACAAGTACCCTCGGGTGGATTGGCTAGTTTCTGGGATACCCTCTACGTATAAGACCCCCGCTATTTATATCCAGGGAGACGTGCCTTACAAGACAAAACAGACCTAAACCTAGTAGGACTCTAGCTATCTTCGGGCTTTTCCTCCTGCGATCCGGCCATCGTGTCTTGTTCGGAGTCTTGATCGTTCAGAGTCGGTAGTCGGTAGTCCACGTGATCGGGCACCCTGGTATTATGGCCTCAACAGTAGCCCTCGAGCTTATCTTGTTCAGAAAAGGTTGATTGTTCAATAGCCTTTGGGTCTTTTTGCTCTTCGGGTGATTTCTGGTATGTTAATACCTCGTCATTCACTTGTGCATGAGAGCCAGAAAAGATCCCGAACTCTTGAATATTAAAACCTGCATCTGAATGATAAGGTTAGAGAAAAATATCAGCCATAATAATAGTAAATAAAAACTGTTCCATCGTGGAAACTGAAACGCCCCAGGATTGATGTAATGGCTGCCCAGTGCATTTAAAACCCACTCCGCATATCTCCCGAAACTTTAGCAGCGCACACAACATTCACGGCTCTGCTCCGGCTCCTCGATTCCCGTGCGAAGCGTTGATCCCTGGGTCTTTAAGTATCAGATCTCCTGGTCGATTTGTACTTGAACCTTCCTTTCTAAGCCTTCTTCCTCCCCTCGCCATGGGAAAGAAAAAACTCAGCCGCAAGTTCAAGCTTCCTCGCCTCCTTTTCAGAGACTCTCCCCGCGGCTCCGGCGAACAGCCGCCTGACAAGCCGGAAGACCCGCTGGTGACGACACCTCCCTCTGCTCCTCCTCAGGCTCCGTTCCTGGCCCTCCCCTGGTACGGGGATGAAGGAGTCGAGGTCGAGCCACCAGAGGAGGCTCCGGTAATGGCGTCTCCGACTCCCGACGCTGCTCCGTCAAGCATTGCCGCCGGGAAATGCCCTGCGTCTTCCTCTCCAGCCCAGGCATCTCCCATCTCCCTCTGCTCCGACGACGAGCCAGAACAAAGAGGGAGTAGAACCCGGCTGAAGCCAGAGGCAGCACACGCAGGCGCATCTTCCTCTTCTGCTCCTTTTGGATTAATGAAGAAATTTCACTTGATGGATGTAACAAAAGTCCCTTTTTCCCTATGTTCGGAACATTGTTTGTATCAATCTGTTCATGAAACTGACTGTTCAGAAACAAAATCCCCGAACAAAAGTTTCTTCCGATCAGACCAACAAGTTTTTAGCGTGTTCGGGAAGTTTGACCCGGATCAGATGTGATCGGGGCATTTCCTCGTTTCACACCAAGCGTTTGGTCATTTAAAACTGATAGCTTCCCTTGTAAGCCAACAATCCTAAATGCATTGAATTTGACCTACGCATTCCTTGAAACAACGTGTGCCGCAGAAAAAGGAAAGAATCTTTTTGACCCAACAGTCACTGCGGATTGCGCGGCTCGAGGGCAGGTTTCTCGGGGTTCGTGCCCCCTCGCAGAACCATAAAGCCCCCAAGCGCGGCTGCTTGGACTCCATTTGGGCCTTCGTCATCCTTGTTCACATCTACAGAACACTCGCCATTCTTCATCCGCTTTCTTCCCTTCATCCACCTGTTCCCCCAGCCCCTCAGGCCAGCTTCCAGTCGCCATGGTATCCTCGCACCAATCTTCATCCGGCGGTGAATCTTCAGGAGATCAGAGCAGCGCCACCACCGGGCGAGAGCTCCGCAGCGGAAACACGGTCTGCACCACGGACCAGTATTGGGACAAGTCCACCACTACAGCCAAACAACTGAAGCAACTGGAGGATCTTGGATTGCTCCCTGACACCAGCCTCTTCCCTCGTCGGCATGCCAAAGGTCAGGTGTATCCGACCCCCAACACCCTTGAAATGGTGGCGTTCTTGGAGTTTTTCCATTGTGGATTCGGGGTTTATCCTTCTGATTTCTTCCACAACATCTGTGAGCATTACCAAATAGAGCTCGTGCACCTTAAGCCCGGTGCCTTGACTATGCTTAGCGTCTTTGCCTTTCTGTGCGAAGCTTGGTTAGAGATTAAGCCGTCACTGCTGCTGTGGAGATATTTTTATACCCTGCATTTTACAAGAACCAACTCATGATCGGGTCCATTGGGTTTTCCTTGAGAGATCGGGAGATCTATATCCCTTTTCCAGTTAAAGATTGCTGGAAAGGATATGAGCGTCACTAGTTTTACATCACCCTTCCCCAAGCCTCAGTGGCAAAAGGGAAATATTTGATGCCCTATCTCAAAGAAGAGACCAAAGCCCTGCCAAGAGTCACCCCAGAGATGCAGAAGCACATTGATCGGGTCCTGGAGCTCCGCAATGCCGGCCTGACGGCGGTTCATGTAGCAGAAATCTTCATCAGAAGGAGATTTATCCCGCTCATGACTCACGACCGCTATGCCTGGACATTCAAAGGCGACAACGACCCGAACAGAATGAAACCCGATGGTGAGCCTTTGTTTTTCTGTTCGGGTGTTTTTCTGAGTTCGTTCAGTCATTTGAATTCATGAATTTTAACTAACAGTTGTCCCAGAGACAGAAGTGGCCGCTCGCCTAAAGAAGATGTTTGGAGCTGATCTCCCGAACTGGGAAAACGTCCCAACACCCTACAGCGCTGACAACCCTCATCCAGAGGTAAACTGTTGCTCAGAAAACTTTCTTTCTTGCTTAATATTGATTTGATGCAACTCTTTTCCCCGAATAGGTCCCTGCTGTTGTTGACGCCCCAGCACAGAGCGGTGCCATCAATGTAGAGGAGGAGGGAGAGCAGCCCGTCGATCAAGGCGCCATGGCCCCGACCACCGAACAGCCTGAACCGTCAGCTGGTGCGGAGAAAGAGATCCCGAGCAGCCCCAAGGTGATTATTCCCCGAACTCGAAAGCGCTCTCGCAGCGTGGAAAGGACACTTCCGGGTTTGGGAATTCTCGGTGTGCCCGGGGCCGCCGGGCTGCAGCCCAGTCGTGATCCACCTCGCCCTGATACCCAGGTACCGAGCATGATCGTATTCGGGCGTTTATTCACAGCCTTTGATCGCATAACCAAAGCTAAACGTGCTCGGGAGATTTCTCGACAGGAAAATCGTCCGACGCCACTGCCATCAAAGCTTACACCTGGTGCCAAGAGATTCAAAGTTAGAATCTCAACAGCGAAGTAAGAGCTCTGACAAACTTGATTATGCTTAAGTATTTTCTCGGAGAAAATCTTGTTTTAACTGTATCTGATTGTTCGGGAATTCAGGCAATCTGATCCTGCCGCCTCTCCTCCCGTCAAGCCGTCTGACAAGGAGAAAACTCCCGAGCCTGACTCGGCAGCTCAACCTGACGGTGTGAAGAAGACTGCGGAAATCGCAGGACCTGTCCCGATGCCCCTGGGGCCGATCATTAGCGCGCTTTCGGCAGCCGAAGAGCAATGGCGTTCGCTAGACGCTCGTGCCTCTGCTGCAGAAGCGTCTGTGATCAGACTGGGGGCCCAGGTGACCGTTCTCCAGTCCAAGAAGGAAGGTACATGTCTTTATGTTATCATGCTTGTTTGTTGAGTCCTCATCTAGAAACTTTTTCTTACACACTGCCTTTGATCCTGTAGCTAACTCCAAGAGCATTGAGGTGCTTGAGAAGAAATGCTCGGATCTGGAAGGGAGGCTAGCAGTTCGGGACAAAGACGTTGCTGATCTAACCGCCCGACTTGAAGCATCAAAAAAGCGCAGCTTGTCCTTGGAATCCAGGCTGATGGAAGGTGCCTGCGTCGCAGCAACTCACACCATCGAGGCCTTGAAGAGCCACATTCCTGATCTTGACATTTCCCTGCTCTCTAAAGGATTCAAGTGCTCCGCGACAGAAGCTGAGGTAATGTTCAAAAACTTTGCCCCGTTGGTAGAGCCTTTTGTCAAGAACCTTGATCTCCATCTGAGTGATTCGGAGGAATCACCTTGAACTCTGTGCAAGACTCCTGTAATAGGGCAAAACTTTAAGGATTTAGAATGTGACTATAATTTGCGAAACATATGCTTGCATGTTTTTGCATCAGTCTTTAGAGCTGATCAGTGTTTTTGTGGAGCTTTTTAACTGATAGCTTTGTCATAGCCAAAGGTCCCGTTACCACAAGCTATTTCGGAATTGTTTAGTCGCTGAGACACGGGCGGCCTTCTGAACTGTGTAATTCCTTGTAGTCATGGTATTCGGTAATTTAGCGTAGCCTAGATTTCTTGGCTTAAAAAGCCCGATTCTTGCGTGGTAGTAGTATCATAGTAGCCCCCGGGCTCTTTTACAGTCATGCAGGCATGCTGAAAAAGAGTCTAGAAGTACTAACCGTAAGAATTTCCCGATCAAGTGGGGAGCCCCCGAGCCTAGAGCTCGGGACGCATAGAATAGATCTGAAAAGAAAATTTTCAGCATGGTAGTCCCCGGCTCTTTGTTAGTGTATGCAGTATGGTAACAAAGAGTAGAAACAGAATAGAAAAATAAAGCCCAGCCCCCGAGCGTAAAAGCGAGGGTGAGTAGAGTGTGTAGAACTTATCTTTTTGTTTTGTTGGCGCTGTAGGCGACGTAGATAACGGTTTTTATCTGCCAAACCTGATGGTCGGGTTTGAACTTGCACGATCTCCGTAGTTTAGGCGTAGAATCTGCGTAGTTGATCCATGTTCCACGTGTTTGGCAGTATATCCCCATCTATCTCCGCGATCCTGTAGGCTCCTGGTCGTGCGATATCTACTACAATGTACGGCCCTTGCCATGGAGAGGACAATTTAGTTTTGTCCTTGGTGCGTTGATCTAGTTTGAGCACCATGTCACCAATGCACAGGCTTCGTTTGCGAACATTAGCATCATAGTATTGCCGCAATTTTTGCTGATACTGGGGTACTCTAAAAGCAGCTGCATCACGAACCTCCTCCAGGAGGATTAGCTCATCAGCGCGTCTGTCAGGCTCTTCAGTTTCTAAAAACATTGCCACGCGTGGGGCTTGTAGTCGGATATCGGATGGTAGAATCGCTTCCGCTCCATACACCAAGAAGAAAGGTGTTTCGCCCGTTGCCCGATTCATGGTGGTCCTCATCGACCAAAGTACTGTAGGGACTTCATGAATCCAATGCTTGTCGTAAGCTTGCAATCTGTTAAAGATTCTCTTCTTGATGCCTTGGAGCACGATGCCGTTGGCACGCTCTACTTGCCCGTTCGTCTTCGGGTGATTTACCGACGACCGATCATGCCTGATCCCGTGGTCGTAGCAGAAATCAAAAAACTTTTTACTTTTAAACTGCGTTCCATTATCAGAGATTATCCTGTTCGGGACACCGAATCGGACGACAATACTCCGTAGGAATTTGACAGCTGCCTCTTTTGTGATTTTCTGAACTGGCTCGGCTTCAACCCATTTTGTAAATGTGTCGATGCCAACGAACAGAAATCTGTAACCCCCGACCGCCCTGGGGAAGGGCCCGAGAATGTCTATACCCCATGCGGCAAAGGGCCATGACAAGGGTATAGTGTTTAAAGCTTTCGCAGGTTTAGTTTGTTTCCGTGCGAAGAATTGGCATGCCTCGCACTTTTTAACTAACTCGCTTGCGTCTTGAAGAGCTGTGGGCCAGTAGAAGCTCTGTCGAAATGCTTTCCCTGTTAGATATCTGGGAGAAGCATGTGATCCACAGATTCCTCCGTGAATATCGTGGAGCAAACTAATGCCCTCGGTCCGTGTGATGCATTTGAGGAGCATTCCATTGCGGGTTAGCTTGTATAATCGCCCGTCAACCAATTGATAGTTCTTGGTTTTACGATGGATTTTCTCCAATGTAGCATCATCGTCCGGAATAGCTTGGTTTGTGAGGTACGCCCGGATTGGATCCATCCAGTTCTCCTCATTTCCAACTAGAGCGGCGGCTCGGGCCGTACCGACCAACATAGACTCTTTGGCGGATTCGTTGGTTGTAGAAACTGAGCCCTTGGCAGGCGCGGTTTTTAGGTTCGGTGGTGAAACCGACACAGATGGCTTAGTAAGAACTTCAAGTAACACGTCACCTGGGAGCCGTGTGCGCTCTGCAGCTGCCTTTGCGAGCTTGTCTGCGTCGCCATTGAATTCCCTCTTGACGTGCCATACTTCAAGTCCATCAAATTTGTTCTCCATGTGCCTATATGCTTCCAAGTATTTAGCCATGACCTCGCTCCGCGCAATGTACTCTTTCATGACTTGCTTTGCAGCTAACTCGGAATCCCCTTTCACGAGCAGCCTTCTCATGCCAAGAGATGCAGCTATACGGAGTCCTGTCAAGAGTCCCTCATACTCGGCAACATTGTTAGTAGGAGTTGGATCAACAAAATTGATTTGTAATGTGTACCTGATGATGTCATTGTGCGGTGAAATCAGGACCACCCCAGCCCCCGCGCCTGCTCGGCAAAATGCTCCATCATAGAACATGGTCCAGTGTTCGGGATTTTGGGCAGCCTCTTCGGGTTCGGGGTTTGTCCACTCTGCGATGAAATCTGCCAGAGCCTGCGACTTGATGGCAGTTCTGGGTATGAATTCAACGTCATAAGCCCCCATCTCCATAGACCATTGCGCAATCCTACCCACGGCATCTCGATTATGTAAAATGTTGCCTAGAGGGTAAGTTGAGACAACCTTGATCTTGTGGCTCAGAAAATAATGCTTAAGCTTCCTGGAAGTCATTAGTACAGCATATAATAATTTCTGAATCTGAGGGTACCTTGTTTTGGCATCATGTAGCACCTCGCTTACGAAGTAAACAGGATGTTGTGTTGTTGACTTTTCTGTTGGTCTCTCGACCACCAAAACAGTGCTGACAACAGTTGGTGTCGCTGCTACGTATAACAGCATCTCCTCTTGTGGCTGTGGCGGGACCAGTACGGGCATTTTTCGTAGGTATTGCTTGAACGCCTGGAACGCCTCTTCTGCTTCTGCCGACCACTCAAAACGATCAGTTTTATGTAGCAATTTGTAGAATGGCATACCTCGTTCGCCTGACTTGGACACGAATCGACTCAGGGATGCCATCATTCCTGCCAACTTCTGGACTTCGTGGCGGCTGCGTGGAGACTTCATGTCGTCGATTGCCTTGATCTTGTGCGGATTTGCCTCTATACCTCATTGGGAAACAAGGTAACCGAGGAGCTTACCCGATGATACACCAAAGGTGCACTTAGCGGGGTTGAGCATCATCCTTTTTTCACGCAAGTTGTTGAATGTTTCGGTTAAATCAGCGATCAGGTCGCCCTTTAACTTACTTTTTACAACAATGTCATCTATATATGCTTCCACATTATGGTCGATCTGGCCCTCGAGAACAATGTGAACACATTTTTGATAAGTGCAACCTGCGTTTTTCAGACCAAAAGGCATCTTTATATAGCAATAAACACCGAAGGGAGTTACAAATGCAGTTTTTTCCTCATCGTCAATGCACATGCTGATTTGGTGATACCCCGAACAGGCATCTAGAAAACAAAGCAGCTCGCATCCAGAGGTTGAATCTACAATTTGATCTATCCTAGGTAATAGATACTCGTCCTTCGGGCAAGCTTTATTCAGATCTATGTAGTACACGCACATCCTCCACGTTCCGTTGGGCTTCTTCACCATGACTGGGTTTGCCAACCATTCCGGGAAAGGGACTTCTCGAACGAAGTTGGCTTTGAGTAGTCGGTTGATTTCTTCCTTAATGGCGTCTCGCTTCTCTGGGGTATATCTCCTTTGCTTTTGCTTAACTGGTCGGACGCCAGTTCGTATGCCAAGCTTGTGCTCGATCACCTCCCTGGGGATCCCGGGCATGTCAAATGGTTCCCAAGCGAACACATCTGCGTTTGCCCAGAGGAAAGCAATGAGCTCGAGTTCCTATTTATCACCCAGGCCAAGGCCCACCTGGGTGGTCTTGGTTGGGTCCGCCTCGTCAAGGGCCACAGACTTTGTGCCTGGCTCGGAGCGCTTGGCTGTTGGCACGATTGGTGAGGCATCGGTTGGCGACTCGCCGGCTGCCTGTGATGGCGTCCCCTTGAGTGAGGTCTGGTCCACCACGGCCTGCTTCTCAGCGGCGCCGTCGTCGGTCTTCTGTTCCCCGATGGGCTCCTGTTCGGGAACTTCTTTCCCCTTGGCCCTTGATCAGGTCTCCGCTGCTTGGGAGGTTTCAGCCAATGCTGCTTTAGCGGCAGTCTTAAGCTGGTTCTTGATTTTTTCTTGGCAGGTTCAGCAGCCTTGGCTGGCTCCTGCTCGTCTCCCTTGATCATGTCCAGGGTCTTCATGTCGCACTGGACTGTGCCCTTGCGATCGCCGCAGACGGTGATCGGGCCCAGCGGCCCTAGGACCTTGATCATGGAGTACGCAAAGTGAGCAACCGCCATGAATTTCTTCAGAAACGGCTGGCCCAAGATGCAGTTATAGGCCGACGTGATGTCAGCCACCTCGAAGGTGAGGAACTCTGTTCGGATGTTTTTGCCCTCCATGAGGGTCACCTGCAGATCGATCCTCCCTAGGGGAAAGGCTTGGATGCCTGGTATGACCCCGTAGAAAGGCTTCTCCATCGGGGACAAGGACCTCCTCGGGATCCCGAGCTCGTCAAAGGCGTTGACGAATAGTAGGTTGAGGGCGCTTCCACTGTCGATCAGGGTTCGCCCGATCTTGCGGGGCCCGATCCATGGTTTGATGCACAGTGGTAGTAGCGGCCCGTCGTAGAGCGTCTCGGGGTGGTCCCTCTGATCAAATGTGATCGGGATTTCGGACCACCTTAGCGGATGCTTGCAGGGCTCGGTGCTGGCTATCTGCCTCTCGACCAGCTTGAGCTGGGACTTGGAGGTTCGGGTAGAATAGCCACCGAAAATTGTGGCGATCTCCAGATCTTCGGGAAGATCTGGCTCATCATCACAATCCATGTAGTTCGCCGTCCGAGGGTTGTGGGCTGCCTGGTCACGCGGAGACCCCTGCTGCCGGCTCTCCTCCTCCTGCTTTTGCTTCTTGTACACCGTGCAGTCCACAAAGTGATGCTTTGTGGATCGGTGGATCGGGCAGTGCATCGGGAGATCGGTAGGTTTGCCTTAACGCCTGTACGGGGGCTTGTTGTCCACGGCCATAACTTCGTCGCCCTCGGTCTTGCGCTTCTTGTTCTTATGCTTATTTTTCTTCTTGCCTTCCCCGGCTGGCTGGCTTTGTTTGGGCTTTCCGTGAACCCGCGCTCGAGCGTCCGCCATCTTGGCGGTCTCTTCCAGGATCCCGTAGAGCTCTGCCACCGTCTTCGGGTTCTTCTTGGCAAGTTCCTCCGCCGTTCGCTCATCCTTGCAACCCTGATTGAAGGCCACAATCACCCGATCATCCACCATGTCAGGGATAGTGTTACGGGTGTCACTGAACCGGCGGATGTAGCCCCGGAGGGATTCTCCAGGCTTCTGCACACAGTTGAGCAGATCTCCTTCATGTCCGGGGCGTTTGTAGGTGCCTTGGAAGTTGGCTTCAAACGTCTCCCGGAGGTGGCCCCATGACTTGATGCTAGCCTCGGGCAGGTTCATGAGCCACGTTCGGGCTGATCCCTGCAGGGCAGTCGGCAAATAGTTGGCCTTGACGTAGTCGTCACCCCCGGTGGCATCGATGATCGTGGAATAGATCTGAATCCACTCGCGGGGGTTGGTTGTTCCGTCATACTTCTCGATGTTAGTAGGACGAAACTTCTCGGGCCACCTGACCTTGCGCAGGGCTGGGAGTACGCAAGGCATCCCCCTGTGCCTGGTCGGGAGTCACGTGGCGGCGAATCTGGATGGGACCGATAGTAGCCCTCACGTGCTCGGTAATCTCGATTGTAATTGAGAGTTTCCCGAGCGTCGCGAGCGCGACGGTTGCGTTCGAGCTGCGGCCTCATGTCGCGCCCCTCGTGTGTGCGATAGTGGGGTCGTCCATTAACAGATCGGGACCAACCGGCTGTGGTTCATGTGGTCTGTTTGACAGAGCTGGTGGTGCGGCAGCGGCGGCCTCGATGCGCTCCTTGGCCTTGTCTGCTGCTTCCCGAGCCTTCTTGGCTATGGTGGCCATCGGGGTCCCTTCGGCCATTGCTTCCATGGTCTCCAAGAGGGTTCGGATCTGCAGATTGTCCTGCTCGACAGCCCGGAAATCGTTGTTGAGATCTCGGGGAGCCAACGAGGACGCGACCTGCTGTGTTCGGGTTTTAGCCGTCTGAAGCATTGGTGCGTTGCTGAAACGTGGAGGAGGCATGGGCCTGCACGAGCTAGATGACTCGGCAACGGCCTCGGTCCTGTTTGCAGTTAGCACATGGATGCGGCGGTCTTCGGGTTGTTCCGACCCATTGCTAGATCCACTGTATTCGAGATCCAACTGTGCAGCGCGATCTGCAATGTCTTCGGGAGTTGGCTCCGTGAAGGTGGCGAAAACTTCCTGACCGATGCACGTGAGATCGGGATCATGGATCCCAGTCATCTTGAGCTCGTAATCGCGTTGGTGCTCGAACACGAGATCCCCGAAGCGGATCTCCCGTGCAGGCACTAGATGGCAGTGAGCGTAGAGATCGGAAGCGGAGGCAGAACTCCCGATGGCTTCCGACTTGACGGAACTGGGCATGTAGGGCATCGATGAACTCGACGCGTCGGCGATCCAGACTCCGTTGACGATCGGCATGATCTTTCTTCACGTAAGGGCCCCTACCTGGCGCGCCTCTGTCGAGGTTGTACTCGGCAGATATTTGTCCGGCAAGCACCCCGCTTCGTGCGAAGATTAATCACGGTGATGAACAAAGAGATACAGGATTTTTATACTAGTTCGGGCCCTCGAGATCGAGTAATAACCCTACGTCCAGTTGCTGCTTGTATTATTTTGTCGGGTACAGATTACAATGCGTAACAAGTACCCTCGGGTGGATTGGCTAGTTTCTGGGATACCCTCTACGTATAAGACCCCCGCTATTTATATCCAGGGAGACGTGCCTTACAAGACAAAACAGACCTAAACCTAGTAGGACTCTAGCTATCTTCGGGCTTTTCCTCCTGCGATCCGGCCATCGTGTCTTCTTCGGAGTCTTGATCGTTCGGAGTCGGTAGTCGGTAGTCCACGTGATCGGGCACCCTGGTATTATGGCCTCAACAACTTCATTTATCGTGAACTTTGAGAAGTCATAGTTGTCCCAGTTCCTTGGCACCTGCACCTCCTGGTCGTCGTCATCATCCGACCAGTCCTCCTCAAAGTACTGCTCATGCTCTGTGCCCTCCCTCTCTGCCTCCAAAACCATCTCAGAAAAATTTTCTGCTTCATCAAGCTCCCCCGATGGTTCAGGGGGTGCGTAATAATCTTGTCCGGCTGCCCCTTCTTCCACTTCTTCACCTTCCTCCCCAGTAGCATCGTGAAGGTTTTCCCCTCCAGCATCTTCAACTTCTTCGTGCACTTCACTGCTGGACCCAGCCTTGTGGAAGGCTCGCACAAGCAACACCAGCGGCATACCATGCTGCGTACAAAGTCTCACAAATGACCTCCAGTTCTGAGTTCCTTGAAGCGCAACAAGTTCCCAATACGTAGTTGAACTTCTGTTCATCAGTGCCATCACTGACAGGTCATGCTGGGCCTCATCAAGTCCAAATGAATGATAAAGCCACTTTGTTATGGAAACCAAATTTCTCTCTGCTGCTCTAGCTACTTTTCTGGTGGTACAACTAAATTCTGACAGGTCTACCCCTTTAGGACCATATCTAACTTTCCCTGATCCATAGTACAATTGAATCCATAACGGTTCAGACATGCCTAAAACCAAACCAGGACAATAAGAAGAATTAATATGATTTTGTATTCATGAAAGGACTTATGCGTAATACTCTACTATAAACTATAATATAAACTCGTATATAGAATCTAATATCAATAAAACTCTACTGTAATACTCTAATATAAACTCTAATATAAACTGTAATATAAAGTCATTACTCTAATATAAACTCTAATTTAAACTATAATATAAAGTCATTACTCTAATATAAACTCTAATTTAAACTATAATATAAAGTCATTACTCTAATATAAACTCTAATTTAAACTATAATATAAAGTCATTACTCTAATATAAACTCTAATATAAAGTCATTACTCTAATATAAACTCTAATTTAAATCTAATATAAAGTCTAATATAAACTGTAATATAAAATCATTACTCTAATATAAACTCTAATTTAAACTCTAACATAAAGTAATTATTCTAATATAAACTCTAATTTAAACTCTTATATAAATTCTAATATGCATAGAACTCCAACAGAAACTGTAATATAAAAAGATATAAACTGTAATGTAAACTCTAAAATGCATAATTACAGTATATATAAAATTGTGGTGTAAACTCTAATATCAGTGCATCTAATATAAAAAGATATATTAATACAGATCTAATATCAATAAAAGTAATGACTCTAATTATCTCTAATATCACTAAATATAAGGTAACTCAAACTAATGTCACTAAATCTAATATCAGTAACAGCCTCTAATAATTATTTCAGTAACTAAGTCTAATATCAGTAACTCAAAAATAATACTATAATTTCATACTGTGTAAACTAAATACTAAAATAACTACAAAGTCAGACATCTACCAAATTGAAGTTACAACTACAAGATCGGATTTTACCTGAAACCGAAGCGCAGAACCGGCAGGGCTTCGCCGCTGATTCTTCCTCTCCCTAACCCTCCTCTCTAAACCTACTTTTTCAACGGCGCGGCAAGGGTCGGGCTCCCCCTACCGCCAAATCATTTGGCGGTTAGGGTGGCCGGGCCCAGGTGCCGACACCTACCGCCGAACCATTCGGCGGTTAGGTTCGGCAAACAGTTCAAATTTATAATTTTAAATTCAAATCGCTAATTCAAACGACGGTTTTTCTAACCGCCGTGTGATTTGGTGGTTGCAGCTTCTTACCGCCGTATCATATGGTGGCAGCCATATGATACAGCGGTTGGATGACAGATTTGCAAATTCTGTCATCCGACCGTTCTTTCTGAAAAATCGTAAAAAAAATAAAAAAATTCTAGAACAGGATTACAGAGATGGAGGGATTAGGGATACAATTATACAAATGGCATCAGGGCATGTTTGTACAGCCTGCAAAGATATCCTGTTGGACAGTAGCACTCTCAGACCTGAATATTGACCTGCCAGCCATAGATAGTAGACTGACGGCTGCATCTGCAAGATGACCAATCAAAGAGTAGCTGCTCCTGATTTTCAGAGTTGCACGATGTGCAGGAACCATGACTCAGGATTCAGAAACGATCTCCAATGTTTGTACAGCCTGCAAAGATATCCTGCTGACCTGCTGGACAGCATGTATCAACTAACCAGCTGCCACTGATTGAAATAAAACTGAAATACAATGAAAGGTTTCAGTAACAGAACGTCAGAACATATCTATGATCTCACCAGCAGGTATCTCCCAGCTTCAGTGCACTCTATAACAGAAACACATTTGGGAAATAGAGCAGTGTTACATACAGAAAAGAACAGAACCAATTCCATCTCCAAGATAGACTGAAACAGCCCAGGGAAATAGAGCAGTGCACATGCATTATAAATAGGCAAAGATATTATTCATTCTCATACATTATTTGAAAGACAAAACATACATTATATAAGAATCACACGGAGCTAAAGTCAGCACATGCACTCTCGCCTACACTAGCACCACTTGTACTCTCGCTACATTAGCACTGAGCAAGACGGTTTTGCAAACTCTGCTCTCTTGGCGGAAACATATGCCCTTTGGTTCTCGTCCATCGTGGTCACATCACAAAACATGATTTCTTTTTCTTGTTCCCGCATTAGGCGTCGATGCTCGATCTCTACCTTGCGCTCTTCGAGTTGTAGCCTACGACTGTCCTCATCGGCCTTCATCTCGTTGCTCCACATTTCCTTCTTCATCGCGTGTTCCTCAGCCTTCATCGCCAACAAATTTTGCATCATGTCCTTGTATTCGTCATCTCCTTCACTTCTTTTCATCTTCTCCCTGGATTGCTTTTTACCAGAAGGTCGGGCTTTCTTTGCAGGAGGAATGGATTGCTCTTGGCCTTGGCCGACCTCTTGTCCTTCGTCGTCCGCTTGTTGGCTTCCAGCCGGGACGTTGAGGTTGATGTCTCTGGACTTGGTCAGCCTTGAGCCAGCAGCGTTCCTTCGAGCTGCTGCAAACTTCTCTGAGTGTCTCACCTTGAGCCAGCAGTGAATAAATTGACAAGACTTGCCACTTGAAGCTCTAGCATACATAGCTTGTGCTTCCATCATCTGCAACAAAAATTCAAGTACATGATTAGGTATAAAGCAATGACAAGATATGAACCAAGTGAAAGATCAAGTGCAGGCATAAGTACATGCTCTTAGTATAGGACACCGCTTGGATGACGTCGCTCTATTTCTTTGTAGTAACCTTGGAACTTCATACAGCCCTTTATTATGCCTTGGCATCGATGCTCCAGTGAATTGGTACTCCTGTTGGACTTGAACTCCTTGTTCTTGTGGAAATCATCAGCAATCCTTTGCCAATACAATTTTGACGGCTGGTCAGTTCCTACAACAGCATCATTGCTCACGTTCATCCAAGAAATGCAGAGTTGAATGTCTTCTTCATGGGTGTAGTTGCTGCCACGTTTGGATGGACCTTTCCCACCACTGCTTGGAGTGGCATCCGACGGCATTAGCAATTGCAAATCCGCATCACTATCCTGTGCCAGTATATTCATCCAAGGTTACGAGCTAGATGACATTGGATCCTACAAAGCATGAGAGGAATATTATCTATGGTCACAAACAGTAGTACAACCACATGAACATTTCACTGATTATAACACAAACGAGCAAATAAATGTGGGAGAAAATATTTACATTTGCAGAGGAGTTAGGCATCCAGTCGAATACCGGCATTGGCGTGGAGATGAAGTCGTCGTCGTAGCCAAGTTGTGGTGATGACGCATAGCTGCGAGCGTCCCAGGCAGCGGCGGCACCGAATGGTGAGCTCAATGGTGAGCTATAGTACAGCGGCTCCGTGAAGCTCAACACGTGAGGGCCGCATGGAGGCGGGCCACCGGGAAGGAGCACGGCGTTGGGTAGCCGATGAGGCAGATTGGCGTTGGAAGAACGTCCTTCTTGGCGATGACGCAGGCCGTCGCCGGGAGGAGGCATCGTCGGCCGGGGAAGCGGTAAGCCGGCGGGAGGAGGCGCTGTAGGCCGGGGAGGCGGGAAGCCGGCGGGAGGAGGCGCTGTAGGCCAAGGAGGTGGTGCAGCGACTGGACGATGCTTCTTCTTCGCCGGAAGAGGCGGCGTCGGTCGGGGAGGGCGCGCGCCGCCGGAGATGCCGCGGGGCCCCGGCGCGGAGCTTGGGAACTGCGACGAGCTTGAGGTCATGGCGTAGATCCGGCGCCGTCGGTCCTCCTCGCGGCAGTAGGAAGCGGTGGGCGAGGCGGCGCCCGGGGCCGGCGAGAGTGGCGGCGCGTGACGCCGCTGCGGGGGGAGATGCCGATGCGGAAGAGAAACGGAGAGATAGGAGGAGAAGAGGAAAAGAAATGAAAAAAAAGGGAAATGAAAATAAAAATGGTGGGACCCACACTTTGGGGGGTGAATTGGAGGCCCCTGGGAATGGGGGCTTGGAGCAAGAATTTAGGTGGGCATGGAAAATGCATGCCTATTTAGGAGCCCTACTGAAGTTGATTTTTGGAGCAAGACCCTAAATTTTAGAATAGGAGCCCATTTAGGGTCCCCACCGGAGTTGCTCTTACATGCCTCCCAAGGCCACCTAAATTACCTGCAATGTCATGAGTTTTGCCAGATGCAGCTCTGATTAGCTCGTGCTTGGACGAAGTACCAGATAGCAAATGCAGAGTATAATCTGATTTCAGAGCATGATCTCTCGCGTCTTTAATGCATCGGTGTTTCGTGTACATTGTTATGTACTTTACCTAGTGTCACCTAGAGTTCCCTGCTAACCACACTGTCCTCTGTTTCATTGCATTTCTTCTGCGATGCAATGGACTGAAAACAATTCTTCATTTGGGAGCAAAGGAAACTTAACAGAGTCTGTTTTGTGCTGACGACAGACGACTGCAAAATCGAAAGTAGAAAATGCAAGCGGTGTGGATTGCAGACAACAGATGAATAAATAAACTACTTTCTCCTGAAAATTTTGGCTGTCTCACTACAACGCAGGGTCGTTAAACTATTTGCTGACTAAATTAAAGAAGACGGTAAAAGATCACCAAAAACAACTCAATAACACAGTACAATCACAGCTGCAATGCCTTGGGCCTGAGTAAACCTAGCGCCCATCCAACACAGACATGACCTGTAAACACGACTTGCTGGCTATGGCGGTCATCTTGGAAACCATGATCGTCCCCGAGACAGTAGAGTGGTGGTCGACGTTCTCCGGAGCAGTGTTACTATGTACATTGAATTCCTGTCATCCTAATGACAATGATATTTCGTATCATTCTGCAGTTACATGTGCTAGAAGACTTCATGTTCCGTTGGAAGCAACCGCAAAATGAGGTAGATCATGTGCTTATGCTGAATGCTGATCAATCATGATCCGTGATAAAAAGTAAAAGGAAATGGAACATGCCAGAAATATATGTTGCAATTAATTGGCGATTAACATTGCACTTCAAATATGATGCCTGTTTTATTCATAGTGAAGTAGCTAGGATAATGACTTTTTGCAGTAGCTGATACTTCATCTTAAGCATCAGCCTGTCTAGTCCGTGTTCTCCCAGGTAATTAGAACTATTAATGGTAGATACAATCACAAAGAAGCGTCTAGAGAGCTTGTAAAGAGCACAATTTTGTTCATGTACAAAGAAAACAATGAGTTACATAAAATTGGGGGAAATCTTATCTACTATCGGTCTTTCTCTTTCAATTCACTTAATAACAGAGGCTAGAACACAACTTTGTGTTCAGTATTCAAAACAGAAATAAAATAAAATGCAAGCCTATCAACATTAGTACAATTATGAGAAACTCAGGTCTTCAAGATTGAATCAAGCAGCAGAAGCCTTCTTTGGAGGCGGATTGCCTCCAGCAAGCAGAACGTACGAGTAGAAGCAGATCATTGCGACGCTGGTAAAACAATGAGTTTTCAGAAGGGCAGCCGAGGTACGAGGTGAGATCATGAAACAATACAGTGAAAGAATGGTTACCTGAGCGCGGTATAGAAGCCCCAGGGAAGCAGCTTCTTCGTCTGTCACCAAAGAGTAAATTGATCAGAGCCCAAACCAAGTGGTCCTTGGTAACCAAATTAGTCTCTCACTTACAGTGGTATACGCCTGACAGTGCTTCCATGCTACTGCAGCAGCAACACCTGCAAATGATGAGCGTTGCTGATCAATTCTCATAATTTCCCACATGCAGAACCTCAACTCGGCTTATGTTTACAGATTAGCAGAGCCAAATATTTGCAGAAGTTGTGATATTGCCAGCTCAAAATGCATCTAAGATCTATCATCTATCAGCTCTGTAACACAGATACGTGGAGAATAGGGATGGCAATCGGATCGGATTCAGATGGTATCGAATTCGGATAGCACTTTTTACCACGTAATAAGTCTCGAATTCAGATGTTGTCTAATTCGGATGGTAAACAAATAATTCGAATTCGGATAATATTCGGATATCCATTTAACTTAAATGATAGCATTTAGCAAATTTTTTTTTGCTTATTTTATGATTTTGAAAGAACGAAATCATCATAAAATATACAAGCATGCATCAAATACAACATATGCACACAAGATTATTGGTTAAAAATATTTTTTGTTATAAATTTTTTTAAAAAATAAAAATTAAATGATAATAAATACATAAAATAATATAAATATATATTACAATAATTAAATAAATTATTTTGAGTGAATTAAATCAATATCTGTATTGGTTTTAAAGTAAATTAATATAATATGTTTATTGCATGGTTTAGAAAGTTCTTATGCTAAACGAATACGGATAATATCGGATATCCATCCATATCCATGTTTTATTTTAAATTCGAATGTATCCATTTAAGTTACCACGTTGCAATCGAATGCGGATACGGATATCCATATATCATTTTTCGCGGACACGAATTCGGATATTTCATCCGTGTGCTTACCATTTGCCATCCCTAGTGGAGAAGGTGCCGTATCGCGCATCGGATACGTATCCGATACCGATACGTGCAGGATACGCGGTGGGTACGTATCGATGAAGTATCTGATATAAAAATAATTACTGTGATTCCTGAACGTGGGCCAATACGTATCCAGTTGATTTTGTGATACGGCCCATCCCCACAACACCTCTCATCCACACTCTGATCAGTCCTGCAGTCCTGCCCTAGCGCTCCACCTCACCAGACGCATTGCGCCTCGCCCGCCCATCGCACACACAAGCGCCACCCGATGGACTCACAGAGGACGCACCAGTGCTGATGCTTCCGGCGACGAGACCTCCGCCACGGCCACACCAGTGAGGCAGTGACGCAAAGAACCTCCGTGCCTCCAATGTGCCCACGGCAGCAACTCGGCGGCAGCCTAGCACCCTCCATTGAGATTCGCCCCCTTCAGTCCTTTTTCTCAATATAGTCCTCTTTTCGTGTTCTTCTGTCTTGACTTCTTTTTTTGCTTGACTTTTCCTTTCCCCTTGCTGAATGTTGATCTTCCGTGAGTAGATTGCAGCAAAGAATTTGAGCAGTGCTTGCACTACTGCTAGCTTAAGTTTTGCCGCAACGACCAAATCAGGGATCCAAATCATGTCATCGCTTTAGAGAAATCTAAATCAGGTGGAGGCAATGCTCTATGGAAATGCATGTATTTCCAACAGTGGACTCAGTAGCCACACTAGAGTTCGAGTTCACTTACTGCAAAAGATAGGAAGGAGAATTGGCCTAACTTCTGCAGAGTATGTTTTACTGCTGTGAAGTATGTGACATAAATAATGTTCATTCTAGATAATTTAAATATACAAGATTATTTATTTATTAAAAAATACTAAAATGTATCCCCGTATCGGATTTTTTGAGAAAATGTTGTATCCAGCTAATACTGATACCCATATCCATATCTGGCCGATACTGATACACGTATCCGTATCCATACAGCAGAGTCTATCAGATAGTCAACTTGCACCAAAAGTCTTCTGTCTGATTGAATGAAATCTGCTACGACATTATGTTGGGAAAATTAAGTACCTGCTTGTGCCAGTATGAATGGTAAGCTTGATTTTCCGCTCCTCCAAACCTTAAGGCTAAGCACGCCAAGGGCTAATATAGCAAGGCCAGGTGCAACGCCGAAAGTAAGACTCACAGGACTCCTCCAAAATAGAAATCCAATAAGGCCCATTGAAAATAGAAATCCACCTAAAAGAAGGCAATAGCTTGTTGTCAGTACTCTTAATATTTTTTCTTACCAAAGAAAGATAGTATAATATTAGAAAAAATAATAAGCTCACAAAGTTATATAAATCTTCCCAACTAGATCTAGTGACAGAATATCCAGAAGTTCCTACAACCCCTATTTGAAGATTGATTTAGGGGCATGGAAAGATAGAAGTAATAGAAGACAATATACACAAGTAAAAGAAACAAACTATGTTACTATATCAGCAAGACTGAAGTAACGACTAATTTCTTTAAGGTCCACAGTAAAATTTCCTAAGAAACAATGTTGAGATCATACCAAAAGGGATCCCTAGGCAAAAGTCGTGTATCTTTGCACTTCGTTGAGAAGCAACCTCCTGCTCCACATTTATCTCTTCATTAACAGGTGCCGCAACAGTTGGCTCTTCGATTTCACTGCCTGTTTGCTCCGCAGAAGTGACAGTGTCAACAGGAGTTGTATAGTCTGCCTTCATGCACATTGCAGTCACTGGCTGCAAGGGGATATGGCATTGCCATCAGAGGAGCAAATATTAACTACGTACATAGATTAGGAACACAAGAGGAAGTGCATAAAGAAAATTAGGCAAATATGCAGGAACATTTTTTGCTAGAAAAAAATGCTTACTTCTCCAAAAAGGAAGAACTCTAAATTACTTGCATGGGTACAGCACATATTCATAATCACATACATATATTCCTGGGGCTCAATGAAAGCTATTTTCATCAGAAATATGCCCTTTTATATGATGGTAAAATGACAATGGCGCATCAAATATTTGATAAACAATCTAGGCATGAAGGGTATGAAATCTAATTTTTGTTTTAGCTTTGAACTCATATAAATCAATGTTAGCTTCACTAAGTGCCTTGCTTGAACCCAAAAAATCTAATATTCAAAGTGATTCTGGTAATTAGGCTAAAGCGGCATTTTGCAAAGATAATATTTGGACTGAAGCAACATCCAATGGCATGATTACACGATGTATTTGAAAGACTAATCAAAAGCATGAAGGCTTTACTAGGTATCAAGGCCACTCATGAGAACAACAATTGGAAAAGCTCTGATTCAAAACTTAACTTGGTAATGTAATACACATCAGGAAATACACCCAAAGTTCTACAGCACTGTAGGCATATATTCATTTAAAAAAAGAGAGCAAGAGACAGTAACAGCCACAATGATATATAACACCATGGTCCTTCAACTTAGTCTACCAAATAAACATATTCGCAGTTCCAGATTTATAATTGAATAATAGCATATAACATGTAACAAGTGACAGTTCTGAATACTCCTACTGCAGCACAGATATTCTGAATAAATAAAGAGCACACTTGTACAAAATTAGCCTCCGTATAATTCAGGCAAAACATACGCTCCTACCTAATCAAGGGCTACCAATGGAAATTGAACTACAAGAAATTATGTAACTTTTGGTATCTACTGCTAAGTTACATAACAATAAGTCAATAACATAGTGGTGTGAAAACGATTCTTAAGTGCTATATGACGCTGGGTATTTATTACCCATCTTAAGACACGTATTAGGGAGAACTCAGAGAAACTCAATGGCATGAATGAAACCATAAATCAATTGAGAAATGCTTTTGCAGAGGATCCATTTCTCATGGATTGTGTAATATCCCCATTAGATGATCTGGAGGATACATTGCAGAGGATACATATGCTAATGATCTGGAGGTCACAATGGATAGTAATCCCAAGACTTCTGTTTCTACAAAAAGAAAAGATGGCATTGATACTATAACTCCCCCCATTTAATGGTGGGCCGAACAGTGGTGGAGGAGATAGTTCACCGGCTATTCTTAATATAGGGTTTTGGAGGTGATTCAGGAACTAAACACAAAAATATTACTGACTAACTAAAGTGAGATCATTGAGAGCCTTGAGACAAGGACACTCCTGCATACAGCAATACCTCTTAGACTTACTTTGAGTTAAAAGTTTGTTTTTTGACATCCACAACAAGTTGCAAGGTTACTCTTTCCTATGAGTGGATCCACATAAAAACTTAGAAATAAAACTTTACCAATTGACATAGAAAAACAGGATAAATCAAGGCTGTGCGCTCCCACAAAAGGCAAATAATGCATCAACTGGAAACTTTCAGTAACAAACGTGGATTCCACAATGGGAGTGATAGTGTACCACTGTGGCATCGATGTGCGGCCATGTTGGCCCTGCACTAACCCATAAAAGATAACTGCACCAGTAACGAAAATGGGGTAGAATTCAACATTTATTTGTTTATTCGCTAGGGAGCATTTAATGAAAAGATTGTGACAAAGTTGAAATCTATGGATCTTATCTGAAAGTATGAAACACATGTAACATCACCTGTACTAGTATTCCCCTTTCAATGCCAATTTTGAACATGCCGTTCCGTGCATTTCCCACACCGGAATTCCTACTTCTAAACATTTCTCGTGTAGTACAGGAAACTTTTCCAGACCATTTGGTTCTACTAAACTCAGCTCGATGCACCACTACTGAAAAGTCAAAAACCCCTGTTGAACCCATCCCTCCTCGTTCTAGCAAACCAGCAGAAGCATCAAAGCACGAGCATTTCTAGAATCTAGATCCAAGTACGAACGGCAGGCAGGAAACTCACCTTCACCTTGGACAGGGCGCCAGCGGCAAGGCCGCCACACGCTCCCGGGCGAAGCGGCACCGGGACAGTGGACGGGGCCAGCGGCGCGACGCGGAGGAGCCGGGCGCTGGGCGGGGCCGGCCACCGCCTCGCCGTCGCCGTAGCCAGAGAGGCGGATCCGCGGATCTGGGCCGTGGCCATCGATGCGCCGCCGCGGGGCACGCTCGCGCCTGCGGCAACGTTGCGAGAGAGCGGTGGGTTTGCTCGGGAGTCGCGGCGCGGATCGTGCGGGACGGCTGGACGGGGACGCTAGTTCGTGTTCCGGCCACTCGGTGGAGACAGACGGTCAGAGGAGGAGGGTGCGCCGGTGCGGTGCTGTCGCGCGGAAGTCGTTGGTTGGTTGGCCGCTGCGACGCGGCTATTTCTTCGCGCTCGGCGGTCGGCGGCGACCTGAGCACGTGGGAAACGGGGAACGGGCGGACCGGCGGAGGAATGGGCTCGGGAGATGGGCTGAGCAGGATCTGTTTCAGGAAATTTTTTTTTTAATTTTTTTTACGATTTTTCAAAAATAACGGTTGGATCACAGAATTTGCAATTCTGTCATCCAACCGCCGTATCATTTGGCGGCGGTAAGGGAAGCTCATTCGGCGGTTAGAGAAACCGCCAAATAAACCGGCGGTTAGTATTAACCGCCGGTTTAATCGGCGGTTAAATCTAACCGCCGAATGAACCGGCGGTTCCTCTAACCGCCGGCCTGCGGATGAAGTAACCGCCGTTCCATTTGGCGGTTAGGCTTGCCGCCAAATGGAACGGCGGTAAGAGTTTTTTTTTTATTTTTTTATTTTTGCATTGAAAAAGCGGTTTAATTTGTATGTCGCACCGTAAATTTTTTAAAATGCTTGCGAATGAAGGAAAACGAATAATATCACAAACAAGAAAGTACTGAACATGAAAAGTATAATACAACATCCAGTACACATAATCACTCGAGTGTAAAAAGTAAAAAACTAAATGCGGCCTCGCTTGGCCACCTTAGGCCTGACCCTCCTGGCCGCCTGCTGCGCGGCCCTCGTGTGGTGCGCGGAGTACGTGAGGGGGTCAGGTGGCGGTGCCTGCCGACTCGGGCGCCCTGCATCCGCAGGAGGCGGTGTCGCGAACGGTGGCTGCTGCGAGAACTGAGTAGCAGGTATAGGGGCGCTACCTAACTGCGAACCACCAACCTCCTCCTGCGACCCCTGCCCCTGTCGGTACCAGGTCTCAATGTCGGAGGGGACCGTCCACTGGGTGGCCGCGGGGTGCTGCTCCTCGACTGGGTCGTCGGGTGTCCCGCCTGAAGCGTACGCTGCATTATACACAATCACGTTAGTACGCAAGTAAAAGTATATAGTAATATCGTTTGGTCAATTACGTACCTAAGCCGTGGACGGCCTGCCCTGCCGACGTGGACGCGCCGGCTGTGGTCATCGGTGGTTGCCCTGTCACATAAAACGTTAGTCGAGAACGTAATTAGTCAATGATAGGATATTACGAACAAAACTTGGATACTATAGTGTACCTGTGCTATAGACAGCAGACGGCCTCGGCGTGTACGTGGGTATCCCGAAGGGAGCGCTCTGAACCGGGGCAGGCGTGCTAAGCGCGGGAGGTACCGTCGACGCACCTGGTCCCATAAAAGTGAAGTGTAGGCGCGAGGAGCTGGACGGCGCGGAGGGTGCTGTCGACGGACCTGCTCCCATAGGAGGGAAAGGCGGCTGCGAGGAGCTGGGCGGCGCGTGGTACGTACGTCCAGTGGACGCCGAGCTGGAGGACGAGGCGGGGTGGCGTGGAATCGCTGGAGCGTCGTCGTACCGGCACGAAACCGCCCGCCTGAACTTCGTGAGGAGGTGCAGAATGTGGTCGTACGTCGCCACGTGGTCGGCGGGGGTCATGAAGTCCGCCCTCGCTCGGCTAAACGCAGCCGTAGCGTCGATCTCCGCGAGCACGTCGTACTGTTCAATTAGGTTAATAAAAATGCGTACTGATCGAATGTGTTATAGCAGTAAGGACGTAGTACTTACCCCAATCGCGTAGTTCTGGTCGCGTCGAACCGGGTACGTGCTTGTCACCTGCGCCGGGGGGAAAGTGGGCTGGGGCAGAACGCGGAGGACCCGAACGCGGGTCCTAGGCCAGTACCACCGCAGGTACGCTGCGAAGGCCTCGTCGGAGTGCGGGCGGTGCTCGGCGACGACGTGGTTCAACGCGTCCGCCCAACCGACCACGTACGGCGCCACCGCGGGCTGCCACAGTGTGCCAGCTGTGTGTCCCCTCCTCGTCCACCTATTCAAAGATCGACCATGTGAGTTAAGAAATATACAAAACTTGCGGGACGGAAATACGACACACGTACCTGTGGTGGACCGGGTCGACGGAGTGGACGACCGGGAGCGGTGACTCCTGGTAGAGGTGGAACTGCCTCATCACCCTGTGCACCGCGTACTCCTCCACGTGGACGTCGAAGACCAGGGGCTTCGTCGTCAACCAGTAGTCCTGGTCGCGCTGGCACAAGGACGACAGGCCGTGCGGTGCCCGAGCGTGGATCGCGTCAGGCGTGTAGGGGGTCCACCGCACGTCCGCGTCAACGAGCCCATCGAACTGGCCGACGAAGTCTGCGTACGACCTCCTCGTCTGCTGGCCCGCCCAGCTCGGCTGCACAAGTAATACAAATAATATAGCAAGTCTCAACAACAAAAGGATGTTAAAAATAAAAAATGTTAGAACACGTACCTTCCAGAGGCACCACAAAGACCCCATGGTGGAGTAGTCGCGCGGGTCCGTGCCAGGATCCGGGCCGTCGTACGGCTCGGGGCTCATCGCTGGTCTGCCAACTGGGAACCGCTCGTACGACCACAGCTGCAGCAGCAAGGGACACCCGACGAAGATAGGGTCTCCCTTCTTGATCTTGTGCACGCCCGTGCACAGGCCCCTGTACGTGGCGGCCAAAACCACAGAGCCCCAGCTGATCTGAGGAATCTGCTCGAGCGGGTGCGTCGCGATGGCCGTCGCGTAAGGGATCAGGAACCTGTGACACGAGTCACCCTGTAAGCTGCAGAGCATCACCCACCCAAAGAGCCAGAGCAGGTACGCCTCCAAGTGACGCTGGACGGTCACTTCGTCAGCGTCTGCCCTCATGTAGTCCGCCTGCAATAAGTGGAATAAGATATATACTATAATTTAAATTCTAATTTAAACTCTAATATAAGAAGATATAAACTCTAATATAAGAAGATATAAAGTTTAATATAAACTCAAATTGAAACTCTAATATAACAAGATATAAACTCTAATTTAAACTCTAATATAAACTCTAATTTAAGAAGATTTAAACTCTAATATAAACTCTAATTTAAACTCTAATTTAAGAAGATAAAAACTCTAATTTAAACTCTAATATAACAAGATATAAACTCTAATATGAACTCTAATTTAAACTCTAATATAAACTCTAATTTAAGAAGATATAAACTCTAATTTAAACTCGAATATAAACTCTAATTTAAACTCTAATATAAACTCTAATTTAAGAAGATATAAACTCTAATATAAACTCTAATTTAAACTCTAATATAACAAGATATAAACTCTAATATAAACTCTAATATGAACTCTAATTCAAACTCGAATTTAAGAAGATATAAACTCTAATATAAACTCTAATTTCAACTCTAATATAACAAGATATAAACTCTAATGTAAACTCTAATATAAACTCAAACAGAACGGTGTAGGTACTTACGCTGAACTGAAGCAACCACTTCTTGCTGGGGCCGTGCGTGCTGGTGAACTCCTGGTAGCCCTGGGCGCGCTCGTTCCGCTAAACGTGCGCGAACCTGTCGAGGAGGTCCCGCCGCCAAGTGGTCGGAGGGTCGATCGCCCCTATGGCATCGCCTGCGAGCGGCAGGCCAAGCAGGAAGGCGACGTCCTGCAGAGTGGGCGCCATCTCCCCCACGGTGAGGTGGAAGGTGTGCGTCTCTGGCCGCCACCTGTCGAGGAGAGCCGCCAGCAAGGTGTAGTCGAACTGGAACCGCGTCATGCGGTCCGCTGGCTTCACGTGCGACCGGTCCATGTCGCCCTCCACCAGAAAAGCGAGAGGCAGAAGGCCTGCTGCGCGTAACCTGCAACGCAAACTCGTTCCGCATTAGATACAAATTTGTAACATATCATAAATATTGACAATTTGAAGTGACAGCTTACCTCGGAAAAAAGAGGGGGTGTAGCGGCATGTAAGTCATGCCGACACGAGAGCGAAAGCTGCTCCCGACGTCGACCCCCAGCACGGCCGAGTGGTACGAACGGTGCTGCTGGTCGAGTCGCTTGTCGAGCAACTCAGGAGTCACGTACGCTGGGTCCGCCATAGCTGCAGGGAATTTGTGGAAAAACAGAATAAGATAAACATTGACATAGACAAAAGTAATAGAAATAAAATAATATTAAAAATATTACATAATAATTCAGAAGTTATATTACATAACTAATAATACAATAATTAAAACAATAATATTAAAAACATAACTTGGGGTAAAAATAATAATATTTAAAAAACATTATTTAGAACTTAAATTACATAATAATTCAGAAGTTACATTACATAACTAATATTACACAACTTATTTTACCGAACTTATATTACAGAACTAACATTAAATAACCAATTCGTGAGAACTTACAATATAGAACTTACAGTACCATTACATAATAATTCATAAGTTACATTACATAACTAATAATACAATAATTGCAACTAATAACTAAATGAGGCCCTCAGGGGTGCCACGGCCACGACCAGCGGCCCTTGACGGAGGATTTGAAACCACATTTGATGACCCACCGGCATCGCTTGGATCATAATACGACATCGCAGTGCACTTCTTGTATGTGTGCCCAACCTCATTGCACTTAGAGCAGATACGCACGTCTGGACCAGCTTTAGATCGATCCATGTTATTCCTAATGCGCTTCTTCTTTCGTCGGCCACGGCCTTGCTTCATTTCTGGATCAGGATCTGGGATATATGTTGCATATTTCCCCGGGTTGTTGGTGAAGGAGCCTAATATCCCATAGCCATACACTTCAAAACTCCAGGTAGCCATAATGGTTTGCTTGAAGAAGTAGGGAGAGACGTAAATACGGGGCTGCAGTCCCCCAGCTTCATAGCAGGCAGCAATCACATGGGAGCAAGGCTTGTGCAGCAGCTGAGGCTTCTGGCACGTGCAAATGCAACTATCATTCCTGAGAACACACTCTTGTGTAACCCTTTCCCGTCCGGCCACCGTCCTCCCTTTGTCCTTGCAACGAACCTCGAACCGCCGTTCAGCTGAACCCAGCGGATACGCACGGTGCAATAGAGCCTTTTCTGCTTGTCATCCATATACTCGGTCATCTTGTAACCGTACATCAATTGGTTGTTTTCAATGGCAGCCGTAGCCTTTCCATACCGGTCATGAAAATATTTAATTGTGCGGTACAACGAAAAACTCTATGATTCCCACTAGGGGGAGACCCCTAGCTCCACAAAGCACCCAATTGTAAACCTCGGCATAATTTGTAGTCTTTATACCATGCCGGGCACCTCCTTCATCATAGATCAGTGCCCATTTTTCTTTGGGCTCATTCTCAATCCACTGGCTGAAAGTCTTAATTGCACGACCCCTTCTCCTTCTAGTCTGCTCAGTGTCCAACCCCACATCCTCAAGAGACTTGGGCTCGTCTGCTGCATTTGTCACGGGTTTCTTTGCCAGCTCTTCTGATTGTTTCTTGGTAAGGTCATCTAGTTTCTTCCAGATTTGGTTGAACTTTCTCTGTTGATTCTGGCTGCATAAGCGCTTGAACAGCTTCATCAGTGCCTTATTCTTGAACTGGCTATGGAAATTTGCCCCCATGTGACGGATGCACCACCTGCTCACGACGTCGGGCCATCGTGGTAATGTCTGCCGCTCGGTGCTGCCATTCTTCATTTCTTCAATTGCCTGCAGAATACCTTTGTGCCTATCGTGTATGACACACACGTTTGGCACATCCCCCACAACCATACTCTTTAGCCTCTCCAGAAACCAATACCAGGTGTCTCCGCTCTCTTTCTCCACAAAAGCCAAGGCCAAAGGCACTAATTGATTGTTACCGTCGCCGGCAACGGCGGTGAGGATTGTGCCTTTGTACCTTCTAGTCAGGAAGGCCCCATCAATGCAAATGACTGGCCTACAGTGTCTGAAAGCCTTAATGCATGGCCCCAATGCCAAGAATGCCCGCTGCAGCACTTGCTTCCCTGGCCTTAAGACAGAGGGGAAAGTCTTAAGGTCATAGAAGCTCCCTTTATTTCGTTGGCATATGGCGTGCAGCAAAGCAGGAAGGTTGTCATATGATGCTTCATAAGTCCCCCACTTCATCTCGAATACCTTCTGTCTCGCTCTATATGCCTTGCCGTAACTAATTTTGTACTTGAATTTCTCCTCGATGGCACATATTATAGACTTGGGCTCGTAGCTTGGATTATCAATGATCTGTGCATACATCAAGTTTGCCACAAAACCAGATGTGAGGTTCCGGTGGTCTGTGTCCAGCTGCTCAAGCACACATGTGTGATCCTCGATTCTGGTCACCTCCCAGTAATGATTCCACTTCCCACAGAATGCATGAACCCGAAAAGGACACCCTTCTGTGACGCAGCATATGTCATAGACTTGTTTGCTGCTCTTAACAACCCTGAACTCCCTTTGCAAATACAAAGTGGACCACTGTTTGATTGCATCCTTCATTTCTTCTGCAGTCTTGTAGCACGAACCCAGGCAAACTTCGTTGCTCCTGTACTCCCAGGGGACTTGTTGGCCTTCATTTATCGTAAGCTGTGAGAAGTCATAGTTCACCCAGTTCCTTGGCACCTGCACCTCCTTGGCCTCATCATCATCCGACCAGTCCTCCTCAAAGTACTGCTCATGCTCTGTGGCCTCCCTCTTTGCCTCCAAAACCATCTCAGGAAAATTTTCTGCTTCATCAAGCTCCCCCGATGGTTCAAGGGGTGCGTTGTCTCTTTGTCCGGCTGCCGCTTCTTCCACTTGTTCACCTTCCTCCCCAGTAGCATCTTCAAAGTTTTCCCCTCTAGCATCAACTTCTTCGTGCACTTCACTGCTGGCCCCAGCCTTGTGGAAGGCTCGCACAAGCAACACCAGCGGCATACCATGCTGCGTACATAGTGTCACATATGACCTCCAGTTCTAGGTTCCTTGAAGCACAACAAGTTCCCAATATGTAGTTGCACTTCTGTTCATCACTGCCATCACTGACAGGTCATGCTGGGCTTCATCAAGTCCAAATGAATGATAAAGCCACTTTGTTATTGAAACCCAATTTCTCTTTGCTGCTCTAGCTACTTTTCTGATGGTACAACTAAAATCTGACAGGTCTACCCTTTCAGGACCATATCTAACTTCCCCTGATCCATAGAACAATTGGAACCATAATGGTTCAGACATGCCTAAAACCAAACCAGGACAATAGGAACAATTAATAAGATTTTCTACTCATAAAAAACTTATGCATAATACACTCGTATATCAATAAAACTCTACTGTAAACTCTACTATAAACTCTAATATAAAATCTAATATAAACTATAATATAAAGTCATTACACTAATATAAAGTTTAATATAAACTCTAATATAAAGTCATTACTCTAATACAAAGTCTAATATAAAGGCATTACTCGAATATAAACTGTAATATAAAGTCATTACTCTAATATAAACTCTAATATAATATCATTATTCTAATATAAAGTCTAATTGAAATTATTATCTAAATTGTAATATGCATAAAACTCTAACAGAAACTCTAATATAAAAAGATATAAACTGTAATGTATAGTCTAAAATGCATAATTACATTATATATAAAATTGTGGGGTAAACTCTAATATCAGTCCATCTAATATAAAAAGATATATTAATACATATCAAATATCACTAAAAGTAATGACTCTAACTATCTCTAATGTCACTAAATATAAGGTAACTCAAACTAATGTCACTAAATCTAATATCAGTAACTGTCTCTAATAGTTATTTCAGTAACTAAGTCTAATATCATTAACTGAAAAATAATACTACGATTTAATACTGTGTAAACTAAATACTAAAATAATTACAAAGTCGTAAATCTACCAAATTGAAGTTACAACTACGAGATCGGATTTTACCTCAAACCGAAGCGCAGATCCGGCAGGGCTTCGCCGCTGATTCTTCCTCTCCCTAACCCTCCTCTCTAACCCTAGTTTTTCTTTTTTCTGATTTAGAATGAATTTTCAACCCTGATTTCGGCTTATATAGAGGTCCTACCCCTAACCGCCGAATGGTTTGGCGGTAAGGGGATCCCGCCGTGGATCCGACGGCGGGAGCCTTCCCGCCGGATCGGACGGCGGGGCAAGGGGCGGGATCCCCCTACCGCCAAATGGTTTGGCGGTTAGGATGCCGGGCCCATGTGCCGACACCTACCGCCAAACCGTTTGGCGGTTTGGTTGCTCATACAGTTCAAACTTAAATTTTAAAATTCAAACCGCAGATTCAAACGGCGGTTGCTCTAACCGCCGAATGAATCGGCGGTTAGCTTCCCTTACCGCCGTATCATTTGGCGGTAGCCAAATGATACGGCGGTTGGATGACAGAATTGCAAATTCTGTCATCCAACCGTTATTTTTGAAAAATCGTAAAAAAATTAAAAAAAATTCCTGTTTCAGCCTTGCATGCAACGGGTAGAGTGGGCCGGCCGCCCCTTCACCCGCGAACCTCGGGAATTTTTTTATTTTTTTTTTACGATTTTTCAAAAAAAACGGACGGATAACAGAATTTGCAATTCTGTCATCCAACCGCCGTATCATATGGCGGCAAGAATTTGCAATTCTATCATCCAACCGCCATATCATATGGCTGCCGCCATATGATACGGCGGCAAGAGACTAATCCGCCGAATGAACCGGCGGTTAGACTTAACCGCCAAATAAATCGGTGGTTAACTCTAACCGTCGGTTCATTTGGCGGTTAAGCCTAACCGCCATTTTAACCGGCGGTTCCTCCAACCGTCGGCCTACGTTTGGCGGTTCATGCAACCGCCGAATGAAACGGCGGTTACGCTTACCGCCAAATGGAACGGCGGTATCCGGTTTATTCTTTTTTTTCATTTTTGCATTGAAAAAGTACGTGCAACCGTAAATTTTTTAAAATGCTTGCGAATGAAGGGAATAACATTGAACAAAATAATATCACAAACAACAAACTAATGAACATGAAAAGTATAATACAACATCCAGTACGAATAACATGAAAAGTATAATACAACATCCAGTACGATACATAATCACTCGAGCGTAAAAAGTAAAAAAACTAAATGCGGCCTCGCTTGGCCGTCACCTTAGGCCTGACCCTCCTGGCCGCCTGCTGCGCGGCCCTCGTGTGGTGCGCGGAGTACGTAAGGGGGTCAGGTGGCGGTGCCTGCCGACTCGGCGCCCTGCATCCGCAGGAGGCGGTGTCGCGAACGGTGGCTGCTGCGAGAACTGAGTTGGTACAGGGGCGCCAGCTAACTGCAAACAACCAATCTCGTCCTGCGACCCCTGCCCCTGTCGGCGCTGGGTGCTGCTCCTCGACTGGGTCGTGGGTGTCTCGCCAAAAGTGTACGCTGCATTATACACAATCACGTTAGTACGCAAGTAAAAGTATATAGTAATATCGTTTGGTCAATTACGTACCTAAGCCGTGGACGGCCTGCCCTGCCGACGTGGACGCGCCGCCTGTGGTCATCGCTGGTTGCCCTGTCACATAAAACGTTAGTCGAGAACGTAATTACACAATGCTAGGATGTTACGAACAAAACGTGGATACTATGGTGTACCTATGCTGTAGACAGCTGCTGGCCTCGGCGGTACGTGGGTATCCCCGAGGAAGCGCTCTGAGCTGGGAGAGGAGTGCTGAGCGCGGAGGGTACCGTCGACGGACCTGCTCCCATAGGAGGGATAGGTGGCCGCGAGGAGCTGGACGGCGCGTGGTACGAACGTCCAGTCGACGCCGAGCTCGAGGACGAGACGGGGTGGCGTGGAATCGCCAGAGCGTCGTCGTGCCGGCATGAAACCGCCTGCCTGAACCTCGTGAGGAGGCCCAGAATGTGGTCGTACGTCGCCACGTGGTCGGCGGGGGTCATAGAAGCTCCCTTCATTTCGCTGGCACATGGCGTGGAGCAAAGCAGGAAGGTTGTCATAGGATGCTTCATAAGTGCCCCACTTCATCTCGAATACCTTCTGTCTCGCTCTATATGCCTTGCCGTAGCTAATTTTATACTTGAATTTCTCCTCGATGGCACATATTATAGACTTGGGCTCATAGCTTGGATTGTCAATGATCTGTGCATACATGAAGTTAGCCACAAAACCGGATGTGAGGTTCCGGTGGTCTGTGTCCAACTGCTCAAGCACACATGTGTGATCCTCGATTCTGCTCACCTCCCAGTAAGTCCTCCACTTACCACAGAAAGCGTGAACCTTAAAAGGACACCCTTCTGTGACGCAGCATATATCATAGACTTTTTTGCTATTGCTCTTAACAACCCTGAACTCCCTTTGCAAACACAAATTGGACCACTGTTTTATTGCATCCTTCATTTCTTCAGCAGTCTTATAGAGGGAACCGATGCAAACCTCGTTGCACTTGTATTCCCAGGGGACTTGTTGGCCTTCATTTAACGTAAGCTGTGAGAAGTCATAGTTGTCCCAGTTCCTGGGCACTTGCAACCCCTCGTCGTCGTCATCATCCGATGAGTCCTCCTGAATGTACTGTTGATGCTCTGTGCCCTCCCTCTCTATGTCCAAAACCATCTCAGAAAAATTTTCTGCTTCATCAAGCTCCCCCGATGGTTCAGGGGGTGCGTAATAATCTTGTCCGGCTGCCCCTTCTTCCACTTCTTCACCTTCCTCCCCAGTAGCATCTTGAAGGTTTTCCCGTCCAGCATCTTCAACTTCTTTGTGCACTTCACTACTGAACCCAGCCTTGTGAAAGGCTCGCACAAGCAACACCAGCGGCACACCATGCTGCGTACAAAGTGTCACAAATGACCTCCAGCTCTGGGTTCCCTCAAGCGGAACAACTTTCCAATACGTAGTTGAACTTCTGTTCTTTACTGCCATCACTGACAGGTCATGCTGGGCCTCATCAAGTCCAAATGAATGATAAAGCTTCTTTGTTATTGAAACCCAATTTCTCTCTGCTGCTCTAGCTATTTTTCTGGTGGTAGAACTAAATTTTGACAGGTCTACCCCTTCAGGACCATATCTAACTTCCCTGATCCATAGTACAATTAGAACCATAACGGTTCAGACATGCCTAAAACCAAACCCGGACAATAAGAAGAATTAATACGATTTTGTACTCATTAAAGGACTTATGCGTAATACTCTACTATAAACTATAATATAAACTCGTATATAGAATCTAATATCAATAAAACTCTACTGTAATACTCTAATATAAACTGTAATATAAAGTCATTACTCTAATATAAACTCTAATTTAAACTGTAATATAAAGTTATTACTCTAATATAAACTCTAATTTAAACTATAATATAAAGTCATTACTCTAATGTAAACTCTAATTTAAACTATAATATAAAGTCATTACTCTAATCTAAACTCTAATTTAAACTCTAAACTCTAATATAAAGTCATTATTCTAATATAAACTCTAATTTAAACTCTAATATAAAGTCATTACTCTAATATAAAGTCTAATATAATAATATAAAGTCATTACTCTAATATAAACTCTAATTTAAACTCTAATATAAAGTCATTATTCTAATATAAACTCTAATTTAAACTCTTATATAAATTCTAATATGCATAAAACTCTAACAGAATTACAGAAACTCTAATATAAAAAGATATAAACTGCAATGTAAACTCTAAAATACATAATTACAGTATATATAAAATTGTGGTGTAAACTCTAATATCAGTGCATCTAATATAAAAAGATATATTAATAAAGATCTAATATCAATAAAAGTAATGACTCTAACTATCTCTAATGCCACTAAATATAAGGTAACTCAATCTAATGTCACTAAATCTAATATAAGTATCTGCCTCTAATAGTTATTTCAGTAACTAAGTCTAATATCAGTAACTCAAAAATAATACTACGATTTCATACTGTGTAAACTAAATACTAAAATAACTACAAGTCATACATCTACCAAATTGAAGTTACAACTGCGAGATCGGATTTTACCTAAAACCAAAGCGTAGAACCGGTAGGGCATCGCCGCTGATTCTTCCTCTCCCTAACCCTCCTCTCTAACCCTAGTTTTTCTTTTTTCTGATTTAGAATGAAAATTTCAACTACATTTCGCCTTATATAGGCGGCAGCAACCTAACCGCCGAATCATTCGGCGGTAGGGGGCTGCCGCCGTGGATCCGACGGCGGGACGGCGGGAACGCTTCCCGCCGGATCAAACGGCGCGGCAAGGGCTGGCCTCCCCCTACCGCCGAATGATTTGGCGGTTAGGAGGGCCGGGCCCAGGTGCCGACACCTACCGCAAAAACCATTCTGCGGTTAGGTTCGGCATACAGATCAAATTTATATTTTTAAATTCAAATAGCTATTTCATACGGCGATTTTTGTAACCGCCGTGTGATCTGGCGGTTACAGGCTCTTACCGCCGTATCATACGACGGCAGCCGTATGATACGGCGGTTGGGTGACAGATCCGTTCGTTCTTTTTGAAAAATCATAAAAAATATTAAAAAAATTCGAACCTCGGAGATCCTATGTTAGATTTTTCTATTTGTATCTTCCCATGTATGAGATTCGTGCAACTATTTTATGTCTTTGGATTTCGATGGTTCTTCCGCAGCAGCCAACCACGAGCGCATGACGCCACGCCTTTGACAAAAGCTACTTGTATACGTGTTGTCCTATGGTTGGCCACGGCGGGTGTGGGTGTTTTTAGGATTTCAAACTAAAATGTATTTATCTCACGAACGCCGAATTCATTTTTGAATCCGTTTTAACTACTGGGCTGTTGAGAATTAATCCAACACATTAAGATCCAATATGAATATATTTTATTTATTTATAAAATTCAACATTTTGGATAAACTATCTCCACATTTTGCTTGAACCATTTCAACATTTGTATTTTTAATTTCAACATTTTAACTATTTCGATATTTTGGATGGACTCGCTCAATATTTTCTATGAACTATTTCAATATTTTTTATTCAATATTTATCTAAAAAATATTGAAATTGTTTATTTGAAATGGTGAATTTGTTTTACAAAATGTTGGATCCAATATTTTAAAATGCTAGCCAAACTAGTTTAGTAACGTTTTAAACATGGTCTTGTGGTGCGTGGAACTCTGATTGCGGTGGGCCTTCGTTGCAGAGCCCCATGATGCAGGCGTTTATTTTTTTTGTTTTGTTTTGTTGTTATTGGTTGTTTTGCTCTCTCGATTCGGGTGATGATTTTTTCTTCATATTTCATGATGTTGCAAACTCTTCTGATTTTTGTGTTGGATGAAATTAATTTTGAATGTTGCCTGAACCATGATATGTTGTCGTGGGAGTCTTAGTGTGGAGTTACTGTTCGATATTTGACCCATGGGTTTACTGAAATAATTTTCTATGACTATTTCATAGAAGGTTGTACTAGTTAGGGTTCAGGGTTGTTGGGGCGACTCCGTCCTATTGGGATCAGAATGTTGTACGGTTCAAGAGACGGCCATGTACCCCCACTGCCATAGAAGGTTAAATTGCTTCAGCTTCGGTCCCCTGCCATAGAAGGTTGTACTGGCTAGGGATCAGGGTTATTGGGGGTGACTCCGTCCTATCGGGTTCAGAAGGATGTTTGGGATTTGGGGCGGCCATGTACCCCCTGCTATAGAAGGTTAAATTGCTTCGGTTTCAGATCCCCTGCCATAGAAGGTTGTACTGGTTAGTTTCAGGGTTGTTGGGGCGACTCCGTCCTATCGGGTTCAGAATGATGTTCGGGGTTTGGGCCGGCCATATACCCCCTGCCATAGAAGGCTAAATTGCTTCGGTTTTAGATCCTCTGCCATAGAAGGCTGTACAGGTTAGGGTTCAGGGTTGTTGGGGGCAACTCCGTCCTACTGGATTCAGAAGGATGTTCGGGGTTTGGGGCGGCCATGCACCCTTTGCCATAGAAGGCTAAATTGCTTCGGCTTCAGATCTCCTACCATAGAAGGTTGTACTGGTTAGGGTTCAGGGTTGTTGGGGGCGACTCCGTCCTATCGGGTTCAAAAGGTTGTACAATTCAGGGGGCGGCCATATATCCCCTACCATAGAAGGCTATATTGCTTCGGTTTAGAAGGCTATATTGCTTCGGTTTCGGGCCTCTGCCATAGAAGGTTGTATTGGTTAGGGTTCAGGGTTGTTGAGGGCGACTCTGTTTATCGGGTTCAGAAGGATGTTCGGGGTTTGGAACGGCCATGTACCCCATGCCATAGAAGTCTAAATTGCTTCAGTTTTGGTCCCCTGCCATAGAAGATTGTACTGGTTAGTGTTCAAGGTTGTTGGGCGCGACTCCGTCCTATCGGGTTCAGAAGGTTGTACAGTTCAGGGGGCGGCCATGTACCCTCTATCATTGAAGGCTAAATTGCTTTGGTTTCGGTCATTTTATTTAAATAATTTATATAAAATATTGAAACTGTACATTAGTAATGTTCAAATAGAAAATTAAGAATGTTCAAATAAAGTGATCTTCATGTTGTTCAGTCACATAATTTTTTCATAACTATAGTATTTCAACATGTTCAGCATTTTACCTGCTCATGCAATTCTATGCCTAATTACAGTTTGGTAACATTTTTTTGTTGTTCTACACAACATTAGTTATTACAATATTTCAACATTTGCAACATTTTAGTTAAGAAATACGTTCAACTTTATTTGTTGAATGTTCAACAAATCTATTTGTACATTTCAACATATCCATTTGTAATTTCAACTTTACTATGTTCAATGTTGAACACTACTGTATTCATTATGAACGGAAATGTTCAACATTTCTTCTTTTGTAGTATTCAAAGTCACAATAAAAAAATGACATAATGATTAACATTTCGAGCATTGTTTCATTGTTAGTTTTTGCTACACTACTTGCTGGTAAGTTTCTATGAAAGATCAGTTGCCGAAGCAAATGCTACATTAGAACTGGATTGTATTATCTATAATTTGTACTTCGAGCCTACAGATTCTTAAGTTTTATTACCAATTTGCAACTTCAAACTTTATTTTGTGAGTTGGTACCCACCTGTTATTTTTTCCACTTGCAACCACGTACCCAGCAAAAAATTCTATCACGTAGAGCATTCAAACTTACAGTTCACGCGCACGCGTTAAAAAAGCCTAGCGCGCGTGGAACAGTACGGAACCCATAAACGGAGCTCCTGTTTTCAATAAATTGGGCCTTTGTAACTATAAATAGGCTTTATAGATGATTTGCTTACGTATCTTCCGGTAGACATATAGGAGCCCCCCTCCCGGAAACCTATCTAGCTTCCGGAGCCTGGGAGCTATATACCTTCTGCGGTATCCACTGTTCCATAGGTTTTTCTCTCCCGCTCTGTTCACTGCTGTATCTTCTTCCTTCTCTCGACTCTTCCCCGCGTGGCCGTGCCGCTCGCTCGTTCGCCCACCCGCGGAGAGGGCGGTAGGTGGGCGAAGTGGTCGATGGTGAGGTCACCGCCGAGCGGGGTGGTGGTGAAGACGGCGGCACTTAAGGTTAGAGTTAGAGTTGGGACTGCTAGGGTGGAGGATTCCAATATCCTTCGGCCAGGAGGACCGGCAGTGGCGACCGTTGGATGGGTGGCGGAGGGCGCGGCTGCGCGGGAGCGCCGCCGGCTTGGCAGGGGTGGATCCCTGGTGGGTGGTGGCGGTGGCGGGGCGACAAGGGCCAGACGTTAAGGGACGCGGGGTGGCCGGGCGAGGGACGCTGGTGGGCGGGCGGTGGCGTGGTAACCGCCGGCCGGGGCGGCGGTGGAGGAGGCGGTGGAAGGAGACCGGAGGTAGAAGAAAAGATCGGGAGTTAGAAGAAGGAACCGTGGGCTTTGATGGGCCTAATCTATGTTGCTTAACTGAGCCCCCTTCACTGGCAATTCTATACATCTTCCATAAGAATCTTTGAGATTCGCGAATTGGGCCTAATGGCCTTAAAGTTAGGTGCTTTTCGTTTTATTTTCTGGCTATTTCATTTTAACTTTTTTCACTTCTAGTGGATGCCCATGCAGATCTGATTCTTCAACGGCCTTGTGTTTGTATATGTGAGCATCTGTTTTAAATTATTTTCTGAAAACAATACAAAAATATATGTCTCCAAAAAATATAATTAATTTATCAGAGGTGAGTCTCCATCAAGGAGACCAGCATATGCCATCTTAATATGTGGGAGCAAGTGCAATTTTTTGTTTATTTGGATATGTAGAAATGATGTTGCTTTTATTAGAGAAATTATACTTTTATCTGCAGGTAATCTTTAGGCTGGCACACTCGCATGTGTTTTGAGCACTCTGTAGCAAAAGATCTAGAGACCATGGCTTAGTGCTTAACCACCTATTTCCATCTTATTTTCTCGGAACTTTTCTTTCAAAATGTTAGAAGCACGAATTGTAATAACAATTAGTTGAGCGCAAACTCTTGCAGAGACCCAAATAATTTTTTTTTAAAAAGTGATGTTATATTTAGGGTAAGTATATCGCTACACTTAAGTAGCCTCATAGGTTGTCTCATGCTAATCCACCAAAAAGGAGAGTGAGCAAGAGAATGAGCCGGTTGTTTCACGACACAATCGCCTCATAAGCTAAAATTTAGGACATAAGACCATTCAATCGCTGAATCGCCCTTGTACGAAATGTTTTTGCCACGCAACTCACAAATATTTGCTCACTCTGTCCCAAATTATAATTCGTTTAGGCTTTTCTAGATATGTAGTATTTGCTATTTATTTGGACGTAGCATACATATAAGTACCTAGCAAAGGTATGACTCTAGAAAACCCAAAATGAAATATAATTTGGAACAAAGGGAGTATTTTTCTATGAACAACTTAAATAAACTATTGTACTATAGGATGACTTAAAAACAACCTATTAGACACCACCAATATACTTGGCTTTATGTTTCACCTTTTTAACCAAAAGATGTAGATTGACTTAAGGACATCAACAATTTCTTCCTAATCCTATATCTGTAATTGACTTAAATTTTTTGTTCCTACATGAATCACATTCTATAGAATAAATCACATATGGCTAGAAGAAATATCAACTTGTTGGAGATTTGTCCCTTGAGTCCTTGTTCGGTTAATCCATTTCCAAGGAAATTGATAGAGATTTTGACTTGTTGGAGATTAATCTCTGTCCATTCTTTTCAATCCCTTCAAATCCATTTCAACTGAACAAGACCTGAGTGTGTGAAAATTACACCACAAAATGCCATAACATGCCCCTCCCCCGTAAATGTCATATTGTGGCCTTCTCCTCGTCGATGAGGAAAGGAGGTCACGGCAGGGATGAAAGCCCCCTACAGTGATCGTCGGTGGGTGGATGGAACCAGGGCGGCCACCAAGGGAAAATGGATGTATCTGATAGCGGAGCACTCAGAGACTATGGTACAAGCTAATTTTGAGGTCCACACGTGGGTTATAATTCTAGGGATGAGGAGTGAGGACAGGTGACCATACAATAACTTGTATGCCCATATCACTTTGGTCCAGCAAGTTGCAAAACATACAAATGGATGCATAAACTTGTCAAGTGTGTGCATGTATTTAGCAAAATTCTCGATGGCCTTAGTGGCGTCATATCCACGTCAATGTCCCAAATCTTTAGAGATGTTTCAATGTGACATGTGAGGATTATTTTTTTCCACGCTTGAGTCAGCATAGCCACAAAAGTTACACGTCGTCGTGTTGGGTACTGGAGTATTTTAGTAGTCTTGGAATTGAAGAATGCCAATAGCCAATTTTTAATCTATATATATGCTTGTTACAAATGTACTATGTTGCATGTAACCTACATGACTATTGCACCCTCTTTCCACCGCTGATGCGCTCATCGTCACTCCACCCTAGAATTTTTTGAATTAAAACCATTGAGAATTAAAAAAAATCTGATTCAATTCCCAAACGTTGAGTTAGAACCCTTGAGCTTTCAGTTAGAGAAGGATACAAAACACCAAAATATAAATTGATTACGAACAAATGCTATTGGGATGATTCAACTTGGAAACTATGAAAGAAAATCCAACTAGACTATCTTATTGTGTCGGTGTGGCTATACAAACCATTGATCCTAACCCCTTAGAGCATCTCCAAGAGCCTTTCTAAATTCTACTCTTTAAATCATCATTTGGAGAGTCATCTTTTAAGTAAAAATCGTTTTCTATATCTTTATACTCCTAACAACTTTCCATATGTTGTGCGCAGTCTAGAGAGTCATCCTCGCTCTCTATCTTTGGCTAGCGAGAAATCCAGAATAGAGGATATCTATATTTGAATATTCAATTGAAGAGATTGTTAGAGAGTGTTTTTTCATCAAAATCTATATTTCTGTAAGTTAGAAAAGATATAAAGAGTCTCTTGAAGATGCTCTTAGTTTCTTTAGAAAATCGATGGAGAGGCATGACGAAACCGCACATAACTCTTCTATACCATAGCACTACAATATATGTAGATCTTCAATGTGTAAGGGTGAGAAGTAAAATTGGGCTCATAGCAAAGAGGTCAAGAGGGACAAATGAAAGGCACGTTTGGTTTATTGCCAACTACAACCAATCAAAAAATTGGTACGCCCTCAACATTTGGTCGTTGTTTGCTTTGCTGTCAATGATCGGCGCGCCCACGAGCTGCTATCTACGCACAACGGCAACACGCGTGAAAACGAGGGCGGCCGGTTCGTTCGCCCAGGATTTGGCAGGCCTGTTCGCTTGGCTTATCAGCCACCAGCCAGCAGTACTTCAGTCTCACAACAAATCAGCACCAGCCATCAGCCACCAGCCAGCCAGTAGTACTTCAATCTCACAACAAATCAGCACCAGCCACCAGCTACTAGCTGCACGAACATCGAAAAGCAAAGATAAACATGCTTTACATGTTAACATCTGTTAAAACAGTAGATCTGATTCAAATCCGATTGCATATTAATAATCTTTGCAATTAACTCTACAAAACAAGACCTCATTTGATTATATTTAGAAGTAAATTTTTTTATAATATATAGATCCTACATGTCATACTCAAAAGCTAAACTAAATTTGGTCATTATTGGTAAGATTGTAAACCGAACACTACTCCATCTAAATTTTGGCATCGCCCACGAAGATGTGATGACCAACTTTTGGTAAGTCAATTTTGTGCACAAACCAAACATGCCTGAAAAACACGCTTGAAAGAAAAACACAAATGAAAATAAAAATAAAAATGCTACACATAGTTTGCCGAAACATTTGCCTTTTACTGGCCGTGTTTAGATGCCTCCTGAAAAGTTTTGCAAAAGGGAATCTTTTTTGCATGGAGTGCTAAATAAAGTCCATTTGCAAAACCCAGCCACGGATGAGCGTAACTTTCCGAGACGAATCTAATAAGCCTAATTAATCCATGATTTGCTACAGTGATGCTACAGTAACCATCTTCTAATCATCCTCTAATCATGCGGTCAAAGGCCTCATTAGATTCTTCTCGGAAATTTACTAGAGGTTGTGGAGGTAGTTTTGTAAACTGACATTATTTAATACCCCTAATTAGTGGTCAAAGATGCATTTAATACCCTGAAAAAATTTTCAAGGGCCATTTAAACACGGGCACTGTTTGGCAAATTTTTATGTGATCCCCGCAGGGCGCAGGCATCGCCGCATCGGCATCTGCGTCTGCGATGCACATGGCCTGAATCAGCGCAGGCACGTGCGTCGTCATCCCTCCAGCAGAGAACCTCGTGATCCGTACGGCTGCAGGCCCAAGCCTAACCGTCAAGTCAGCCGCTGCCGGCCCTAGTGCACCGTGCACCGAGCCCACCAGTCCCCCCTCCCCCTCCCGTCCCCGTCCCCGTCCCAGGCCCAGCCGTGCGTCACCGATAACAGCCGGAGTGGAGCACCGGCCGCGCAAGTCTCCGTCCGTCCCTCCCTCCCTCCCGGTCGTCGGCGTCTTCTCCACGGCTGCATCCATCGTCTTGGAGGCGAAGAAAGAATCCGGCCACCTATAAATGCCCCGCGCCCACCGCCCCGGCCTCCCCAACTAAACCCCTCAAAACCTACAACCGCC
>CM014273.1:46506802-46543699 GCA_004135705.1 Alloteropsis semialata
GGGAAAAGACGATGCCGCGGGCGCTGTCACGGGGGAGGGGAGAAGAAGGTGGCGACAACTAGGACCGTTCTGGATGCGTGGCCCGGCGGCCAAATGGAAATGGGTGGTGGAAACGGCTCGCCGGACGCGAAAGCGACGGAGAAGCGAATCACAAGCGATTTTGATAATCTATCTCATGTCAGCACCTCCGTGCCCCCTCCCTCTCCCCACATCACCCGTCTCCAGCACCCAAACAAACCTATGTTGGTTATATTCACTTTTCATGTACTTGCTCCGTACCAAATTACTTGTCACTGTTGACTTTTTCTCGTAATGTTTAACCATTTGTCTTATTCAAAAAATTATGCCAATATCATTTATTTTGTTTGTGACTTGATTTATCATCAAAGATACTTTAAATATTATTTTCTTTTAACAGGAGATGAGAAGGAGCACCTAAAAGTAACTCTATTACGCATCAACTCTGTATTGCATGGTGTCATGTCTTGCTTGCCAGAAATGCGCCCATCATTTAAAGATGGGAGGTCAAAGCAAGTGGAGCCCACATTCTTCATTGCAGGATCTTCTGGTAGCACTGTTGGCAGCTCAGAAATGCGTGAAAAGGCTGCAGAATTTGTGCATGTAGCTTGCAGGTGAACAATTATTTTTAATTCATTAGTATCATTTGATAATATTTAATATGTAGTCTCACCAATCGCATTTCTGTCAACAGATACTTATTAAAGGAAAGAACTGATGACAGTATTCTCCTAGCACTTGTTGTGCGCGTCATTGATGCTTTGGTAAACTATGGTATGTTCACTTGGCTCGAAGACTCAAGCTGCGTATTTTTCCCTGTTTGTGTGACGGTTTAGTGTTGTAGGCAGCTTGGAATATCTAGAATGGTCAAGCCATGTTCAAGCTTGGAAACTAGAGTCTGCTTCTATAATTGAGCCTCCATGCAACTTCATTGTTCCATTTCATGCTCAAGGAAAAAAGAGGTATGTCCGTATGAATTTGCGGATTCTGATTCTGGTACTTGGATTGTGACAGAAGTTCTCCATTTGTTTCCATTAGACCTAGATGGGCGCTGATCGACAAAGCTAACTTGCATAGTACATGGAGATGTTCACAATCATCATATCACAGATACAGAACGAATGCAGATGTATCTCCATCTGGCCTCATGACTGATTTGATGAATGATCTCTTAGAGCTCTCACTACACAACTATGAAACTGTTCGCTCGTAAGCTCTCTCTCTCTCTCTCTCTCTCTCTCTCCCTGGTTATAAGTTGGAAATGTGTCAGTTTTAGTACTCCTCCCGATCAGATTTAAGTGATGTACCAGATAACAGATTTTTGTCATATAGAAGTGACCAGAGGTAGTACATATTTTATTTAAGTATTTTCATCAACATTTGCAACACACGAGTTTTACAAACTATCTTATGTTTTTTAAGCAGCACATGTTTTCTTTGTGAAGGTTAGTGTTCCTTAATTCCTTCATATTATGTCTGTATATGGGATACTACGAGAACACATTTGTTGCTCTTTTTTGTAGTTCCAGTAATGACCATCTTGTTTCTATTTCTGTACATTCTTATGCAGGTATGCTGGAAGATCCCTAACAAAATTGTTGAAGCGCTGGCCTTCTCTAATTTCTAACTGTGTTCTCTCACTTACTGGAAATTTGCGCGACCCAAAAGCTCCTGAACATGTGGTGCTTGGTTCTTGCACCATCCTGTCATCACAGACTGTTTTAAGACACTTAACCACTGTATGTGTATTTCACTACTTACATGCTTTAGACCTAAGTTAATTTCATAATGTGGATAGTCTTAACATAATTATTCCATATAGGATTCTGTTTCCCTCTCTTCATTTATCATGGGCATTCTGGAAAGGTATACTCTTGATTTCTCCTACACATCATTTCTACGTTTTCCCCTGAGTGTGTTATATTGTACATCTCGCTTCAACTAACAAAAAATGATCAGCATTTGATAATTATTAGGGAATGGAAAAGTGTGCAATTGTTTTTTTGTTGAAACAGGCGAGCTTGTTACTAACTCCAATCCTTTCTTCTGTAGCTCTCATCATGAATCATTGAAGTGTCAGAAAGCTATTACTGAGGTAAAGTTCAATAGAAAATCTCAATCTTTGTTAAAAAAGAGATAAACTAAATAAAATTGCATGGTAAATGTGCCACTGAATATTTCTGTATATGATGTTTACAGCTCTTTGTAATGTATAATATACGTTTCTCTGGAATATCAAGGAGCTTCTTTAAAAACTCCGAAAGTCAAGCTGACAAGCCAGGATTTCTCAGTTTAGTTCCTCAAATTAATGCTTTGGGCTTTGAGACTAACAGGCTACATTGGAGGTGAGCAATTGGTATATTCTGACATGAATAAACACACTGCTAGTGACATATGCCACGTCAAATATTTGCTACCTAAAAATTTTAAGATTGTTGTCATGCCATGCTGAACCAGTTACCCTGTCTCAGTTTTCTACTGTCCTCTGCCTTTCAGCATACATCAGTTCCGTACTAAGCTCTCTTCAGTATGGTTCATTGACTAATTGGCAACACAGCAATTCCTCTACAGTCTATAGAACTCTAGATGCGATGAAGCTAACTCTCCTTTGTCAATTCTTGTATTCTATTTGTTCTGGCAACTGTGCCAGGATTCAACCACTGCTTAGTTATACATTTCTCACCTACATCCATTTTCTCATGTTAGTTGCATATTCCTTAAATTACAGATTACTTCTTAACTTGAACTTAGTAATGGGATATAATTATATCTTTGTTAATCAAGCAAGAATAGATTGGTCTTTTGTCAACCTGAATCTTTCATTTCAATTGATGTATCTACCTCATTTCAATGAGGTAAGCTCTGTTTTCAATAAGCCGCCTTGAAGCCATGCTGTCTGGCATTGTATGCATACTCGATATGTTCACTGTAAAATAGTACTAGAATTCAATTTGCACCGCAACCAGATCAGGCAGGATGTACGGAATGACCTTCTATACTGATTGTTCATAGTAATAGCACACAGATAACATTTCCACAATGACAATGACACAAGAATAAATTATTATCTATTCCCTTAATAATGTAATATCAATCATAGAGTCATATCTATTTGACTCGAATTTTACTATCTTGTAGTCATTAACATATGTATGTACTTAAAACCCGCGTCTGTGTAATTTCAGATACAATTTGATGGCCAACAGAGTACTGCTGCTGCTAATTTTGGCATCCAGAAGTGAATCTGGCATATATTCACAAATGCTGGCAGAGACTGCTGGTATGGACATCATGCCCCCTATTTGTAGCCTTTTGTTAATATGGAACACATTTCGGCTATCATGCCTTTATCTTCATGTTTGAAAAGGGTATCTTTGAATTTTTTTTAATGGAGCGTCGTTGTTCAAAATAAATGTTTTATGTTAGGCCATTTCTTAAGGAATTTGAAGAGTCAACTGCCCCACTCAAGAATGCTTGCAATATCTGCACTGAACGCATTATTGCAAGGGTCACCCCATAAGGCATATCCACAAGATTCACAGCAATCACTAGATCACCCTGAAGAGTGCAATATTTCATCAACAGGAGAAATTTTGAGTGAGATAATTCAAGAGGAAGGATTCATGAATGAGACACTGAACAGTTTATCTCATGTTCATATTATTTCTGATAATGATGGTTCGTCAAAAGCGAGTTATGGGGCTTCATCTTTTCAAAGCGGATCTGACAAAGCAATCACTTACTTCTATTTTGATTTCTCTGCCTCGTGGCCACGTACTCCTAGTTGGATTTCTTTAGTGGGTGGTCACACGTTCTATTCCAGCTTTGCTAGGATATTCAAAAGGCTTATACAACAATGTGGCATGCCAGTAGTGTCTTCTCTTCAGACTGTACTGGAAGATTTTTTAAGTTCAAAAGAGAGATCAAGGCAATGTGTGGCTGCTGAAGCCATGGCAGGGATGCTCCACTCTGATATCACTGGGAATTTTGAGTCTGAGAATAACTGGCTGATGGCTCAACTGCAGAAGATCATGTTATTACCATCTGTGGAGTCAGCTCCTGAATGGGCAGCTTGCATTCGATATGCTGTTACAGGGAAAGAAAGATCTGGAACTCGTGCTCCCATTCTCAGAAAACAAGTATTAGAGTGCTTATGTAGTCCTGTTCCTCAATCCATGGCAACTAGCATACTCGCCAAGAGATATGCTTTTCTATCTGTTGCTCTAATAGAAATATCTGCACCGAAAATGTCACCAGCAGAGAAGCAATATCATGTTAAAGTTCTTGATGAATTACTTAACAACATGAACCATTCATCTGCTCAGGTAAACCAAATGGCTCCAGTGTGGGGGGTGTCTATGATTTGCCATTCTTTTTATTTCACTTTTCTTATTTTGAGAACATAATGCTGTCACATCTGCAGAACATTTCCTGGATTTTTTTGGAAGCTCTCATTTTGTTTCTTTGACAATTATAAGTATGCCGTCATATAAATCCTGCCACCAGGTTTTGATGCTCGACTATGTCGATGGTCCTCTCATTTTGTTTCTTTGACAATTATAAGTATGCCATCATATTTTAGTCCTGCCACTAGGTTCTGTTGCTCGACTTTGTCGATGGTCTGTTGCTCAGATTGGATTGGATCCGTAGTTCATATACACTGGATCAAGCTTATTCCACCATTGTTTGGAACCTATAAACTGGATCTGGCTTAGGCCTGTTAGGCACGCAGTTCTAAGATCCAGGTTGGATCTATAATTTTTAGACTAAATGGTTTAAATATTCATATTTATGATTTATCTAAACTGTAAACAAAATGAATCATCAAAACACTCCTAATGTACTTCAAGCTCCAGATCCAGGAATTATTGGATCTACCAATACCTAGCTCCAAGTGATCCAAAAATTTCCTGGAACCGGAACCAATAGGGCCGTAACGTTTCAAGCATATGCTATTTTCTGGTGGGCGACTGGCAATACTTGTTACATGTGTCCATACTTTGATCCAGGCTACCACAGAGTACATGTGTACATGAGAACACTCCTTTACATGCCAAATATAAATAAATTTCGATTATTTGATAAGTTCAACAGCTATTCTTCCAATGGTTTCCCTTCTTCCCCATGTATTAAAGAGGAGGAATTACAACACTCAGCTGCAGCAAAATAATCAGAAGAAACAATGAAACCTTTTTTGCTTGTTTTAGTAACAATTTGTCCAATATTTCCCTTCCTCCTTTCCAAGTTTCCATTGAATTAAGAGAAGTACGAATTAAAACAAATTTTATGGATTGAACAAGAAAAATAAAAAAGAATAAAGAAATACAATACCACATTTTTAGTTTAATCAAATCATGCTCAATTGATCATACCGAAGTTCAGTATTTATTCAGACTAAGTAAATAGTATGGTTAAACATCATGTAAATATAATTTTCCATATAATTCTTGAGTTTGAAATTATGGCAATCTTATTTTATTGATGTGTTTAGGTAGTTTGATTCTGTTTGATTGTCAAGGTACTGACCTTTTTTTTTTCATTGATCATTCTGGGTTCGAAGTTGATTAAGAACATGTTATGTACATAGTTTCCACTAGAAGTTGGTGAAAAGCAAGCATACAAGTTCCCCAATATAGTGTCAATTGACGGGCCTAATAGCATTTCCAGTTCTTTGTTTCTTGAATAAGCTCAAATTAGATATAATGTATACAAAACAATACATCAAAGCTTCGCTAGAATATCAACACTTTAGGACTGTCTATAATTCAAGTGCCATTTATATATTAAGTAAACTTTTGGCAAGTTACAAATATTAAAGGCAATGCATATCTGCAAGGAAATATTTACTGTCTTTGCAACAATATTTCTTTCTCAATCCTTCTGCTTTTTAAATTTTGGGTTCAGGTAAGAGAAGCAATTGGTGTTGCCATGTGCAATACATGCTCAAATATGAGACTTTCTGGATCATTTGGCCCTGGTTGTTCACCGGAAGAGCTTTGTGGGGATGTAAGCATGATTGAACAAACAGGAAATGAATATTGGTCTAAATATTTGACAGATGGTGCTAATGAATTAGCTGTCAGTATACAAAACAGTATTCAATCTAAGCAACTGGAGTCAACATCAGATTCGGCTACTGAAAATAGCATGGATCATAGAGAGGAGGCTGACGCAAAAAGGATGGAAACGGTGCTTATTTTTTTTTCTTGCCCCAAGTTTAAGTTGCCATATCCACTTGCTTCATTTTTGGCTTATGTCTTCCTTTTTTCTTTGTTTCTTTGCAGATTTTTCATTTCATGATCGCATCTTTGAAGTCTGGGAGATCTTCTGTTCTGCTGGACATTATTATTGGGCTCCTGTACCCTGTTCTCTCACTACAGGTAAACAATTTTGTAACTCTAGTGGTGAAAGAGGTTTTGCTTGCATGCAAGCCCAAGAATTCCAGAACTGCTCCGAACAGTAGCTAATGAATGCAGTTTGTGGGGGCTGGCAGGAGCTTTTTAACTCCAAGAGTTCCTTGCCTGGTCGCTGTCCATGGCTGTTTGGGCTGTGTAGTTTTGCTAGGTCGTTCTGTGTTATGTTTCTGTGGTGATATGTTTTTCTGTGCGAGTGTGGAGTGAGTCCTGTACTTAGATTCGGCTCTAACCGGGCCCTTTGTTCTTTTTCAATCTTAATGAACTGACACGCAGCTCTCCTGCGTTGTTCGAGAAACAAAAGCAAGTTTTTGCTTGCTCTCTTGTGATCAAATAAAAATGTTGAAAGTAAGGATTTCTCTCTTTGTTATTGGAGGAGTGGCGAACGGGCCTCTAGCTGAGTTGGTTAGGTGGCTCTAGTAGCACTTCTCAGGTCCTGGGTTCAACTCCCCGTGGGAGCGAATTTCAGGCTGGGGTTAAAAAAAACCCCTCGTCTATCCCACGGCCAATGCACAGGTCTATCCACGGCCAATGCACAGGTCTAAGGCCCGGCCTAGGTCGTTGGTCGTTCTCACACGGGCTACGCTGCCGCTGTGTAAGGGTGGGGCAGGGGTTCGGGGGTTTTCTTGACCTGCGTGAGAAGGTCTTCTTCTTAGCAAAATGCCCAGGGGCTGTCTTAACCCCTCGCAGGTCGAGTCTCGGAGGAGTGGAATTTCTTCTTCGGGCTGTTTGATCACCTTTGTCTGATAAAAACTGAAGTTGATTTGGTCTGTTAAAAATTAGAAGTTGTTAAAGGTTCATTCCAAAGACATGCTAGTAAGAAACTCTGCAATATTTTTTCGGGTGGGGGGGAAAGGTGGTTGCACAAATGTCTGATTCTGTTACAATCCAATGGTTGTTTGCATTTACTGCATATTTTCTATTTCCAGGAAACCTCAAATAAGGACTTATCGTTGCTCGCTAAATCAGCTTTTGAGTTGCTGAAGTGGAGGATTCTACGTCGTCCTTTTCTTGAAACTGCTATTTCGTCTATTCTTTCTTCAGTTAATGATCCTAACTGGCGTACCAGATCAGCACTGCTTTCGTATCTCAGGACCTTTACATACAGGTTTGATTACTTACTTTGTTGCCACTATACCCATTTTTATGACAGTGGCTTTATTCCACCTTCAGTAAATTGGATTAGCTTAATTGTACATTGTGAATGCAAATATTTTGGTCCTTGCTACAAACAGCACTACTTTCATTTCCATTATAGCAGAGTGCCATGACTTGGGAGATGTTACTGTTACATGCATTCTCATTAAGACTATCACAAACTTTTTTTTCAAAAAGGATAACCTTTCCTATTGCCTCTGTAATGGAAAAATTGTTGGACTTCACAAACTATAGCGAGTAGTGATAGAACTAGATGAAGAGATACAGGACCAACAGAAACATAGCTTGTTTTCTTCTTCATATAATGATATGCAGCTCTCCTGCATGTTCGAGAAAAAAGAAACGTAGCTTGTACTTCAACAGATTTAGAGTATTTTGACATAGTTTTATTTGATAGTTTCACTACAGTATTACACTCTGATTTTTCCAACAAAGGATAACGTTTCTTGTTACCTTTGTCACAGGCACACATTCATCCTTTCTGGCTCTGAGAAATCACTAATCTGGCAAACAATAGAGAAGTTACTTGTGGACAACCAAGTTGAGGCAAGTCTATGTTTGATTGACCTTTTTCAGTGAATATTTTATTTTCCTATATTGTCTTACTAAAGAAAATGTGTAGTCTCGGTGCACTCCAGAGAAATATATAATAAGAGACACTCCTTACATTGTGATCTTTGCCTTATGAAAATGTTTACTACTGGTGTACATATGAAAGTACTTTTCAGCTAAAGGTTCTCTTTGTGGAGGCTTCATCTGTGTGTGGACTGTGGTATGATTTTTGTTCTTACACATTCAGGTTAGGGAACATGCTGCTGGTGTTCTTGCAAGCTTAATGAAGGGTATAGATGAAGATCTGTCAAAGGATTTCCGTGACCGGTCATATGCACAGGCCCAGCGTATTATTGTTGTACGGAGGAGGTAAACTTCCTCCTGATTGTCACATTGTCATGGACCAGTAGTGCCTTCTCTCTTTTCTTTGCATTGATTTGTCGAGTAGACATTCAACTAATACCTCTGTTATTGGTTACAGAAATTCAAAGTCAGGCCACTCTGTTGCTACCATCCATGGTGCAGTCCTTGCTTTGACAGCTTCGGTCCTTTCTGTTCCATACGACATGCCTAGGTACCCTTTGTTTTATTCACTTTCTATGCATGGTAGATGTCAGATGCTTCTCCTTGTATGGGGAAGCAGGTATACATGTCTTGTCTGCGTGGTTGATCCTGTCTCTTTCAACTACAGCCACCCTATAAATTTGAGCCTACCATTCTCATGTGGTTTTGTGGCCTTTGCAGCTGGCTTCCTGCTCATGTCACGCTACTCGCTGGCTTCATCCGCGAGCCCTCACCCATAAGATCAACCGTCACAAAAGCTGTTGCGGAGTTTAAGCGTACCCATGCTGACACATGGAGCATCCAGAAGGACGCTTTCACGGAAGACGAACTGGAGGCAAGCTTTAAATCTTCCCCTTGAGCACCCCATTCTTTCTGCTCTACGGATTACACATTCTCACAGTTTCACTCACTTTGCTCACGCAGGTTCTTCGTGATACATCATCATCATCGTCATACTTTGCATAGATAAAAATTCAGAATGGTTATAGGATATTCTCTTATACGGTGCGATGTATATGAATTTGTGGCGGTTGAGCTGCCAGTGTTGCTCATATAGTATCACCTTGTATCATGCGTAGTATTTGCTTTTCTCCATTGCTGAGGCTTTTGCTTTGTACAAGTGGGACGATCACACTGAATTGCATACTTGATTTCAGAACTTCATAGCTGATAGCTCCTCGATAGCCTAGTGCTGGAACATTGGTGCATAGCCAGCCTATGCCTTCCAAGTCTAACCTGTCGATCCACAACGATTAGTTTCCTTCCACTGCATGGGGTTGCGTCTACACCATCTGTTGTCTAAGGATTACGCTACCCCTTGTCACCTAACTGGCACCATGATCATCGCCTGGCTGGAACCATTATGCTTCGTAACAATAAGTATTGTTTTTTTAAATGGTCACCGGAGGGGAGAGAATTTCCACCTGAATTGTATTCAAAAGGTGTGGCACAGATATCAACAGCCTTGTTTTAGAAAAATGAGGCAAAACCTGCAAGGTTAATATAAAAAACCGGGCTAAAATTAGTGACAGGCAATAACGACGTCATGCCCCAGCAAAGGGCGAAGATGTGGCCAAACCACGGATTGTCAAGCCCTAGCACAAAGGCGAAAATGTGGTGACCATAGATAACAACATGAAGCCCCATCACAAAGGCAAAATTGAATAAGTATTGTCTAATTTGGGATTTTGATAATTATAAGCTCATCAGAAACCTGTTGCGATGATTTTGAAGAGCACATGGCAAGCTTAGCTCCTCTGTTATTCCATATCGATCCATAGCTTCAGAGATTTCATGCTGTGTTGCTGCCTCTGTTCCATGTGATTAACTGATTATCGACCATCCACGGGATCCATAGCTTGGTTAGATTCCTTGTGATGGAACCTGCCCACCTGGATTCGAGTCTCCAACTCAGTACGAGTGTCACATTTTTCTGGATTTATTACAGGATTTAACCGGTGCTATTCTTTCAGTTGTAGGCGGTGTGCCCCTCGATAACGAGGCGCCTGTGGTGACTTCGTCAATCTCAAGATTGTAACAGTCGGCCCAGTCTCTCGGAGATGCTCACAGGGGTAGGGTTTTCGTACGTGTATTCATCAGGGTAAGTGTGCGCACATGTGTGAGCGTCTGCGTCTATACTGGTCTTTTAAAAAAAAGATGCTGTCGTCCACATGCGGAGCCACATTCAGACCAAGGTGGGCCATGGCCCCCTTGCTCTTGACAAAAGTATGAAGAAGCAAATAGCCAGGTTCTAGTTTCCAATGTATACTTGTAAATTTGCATGATTCCTTGAACCAGCTCACCGGTGGCAGCCTGATTAGCTGCTATAGTATGCCCATCAACAATTCATTTGTTGACTGTCCTTGACGCCTTTACATATTTGATTGTTTTCTTATACTAGTTATATTTTTAAGTGTAGCAAAGTTATTTTTGCTTCAAATAACATATCACTTGAGTTGTGTAACTGTTGCGATTAAGATAAATTGGCCCCCTCTTGACTTCATTCCTGGCTCCGTCACTGCTGCCATCTTCGTTCCCCTGCTCCTGTCGCTCCGCGACATCTATTGAGACGATTCGACCCCATCCTTCCTAATAAAAACTACCAAGGCTTCTTTCAGGTCGGACAATTCTCATGCACTGACGAACGTCATCAGTGATCGGCTGATCTCAAACGGTTTAGATATAAACGTTTGTCTTTGGTGTCAGCAAAGCTGATGGTTTTTGCAATGACTATTGAAAAGGAAGCAGATGGCTCCAAAATAGCCTATAGTTTTGACTCTGCAAAATAGACGGTGTTGACGCAGAAATCGGTCAACACACGAATGCGCTAGTTCGCGCGGGTCGCAAAGGACCAGATCGCAGCTGCCTCCGGGCTGACCGGTCAGACCGGTCAACGGCACCGGTCGGACCGGTGACCGCCGGCGAGCTACGGGGTAAACCCTAAAAGCGCCTCCCGGAAGGATCCGTCAGGGAGAACGCCGCCAGGGGTGTTCTAGGGTCGGCAGGCCACCTAGAACGCCTTCAGACGTCGCGGAGACGAAGGAAGAACAGCAGGTAGGGTTGGAAAAGCTAGGGTTTGGAGATGCAAAAAAGTAAAGGTAAAAGTAGTAAATTGGATAGATTCAATTATTGTGTGTTCAATCGGCCGAATCCCCTTATACTTATAGGGAGGGTAGGTCTTGTCCCGCAAGGAAACCAAGTTACAACTCGTTACAATCTCGGAATCCAATTTTTAGAGTCCTAGTCGGATTACAACTCAGGTGACCGGTCTGACCGGTCCCCCGCACCGGTCAGACCGGTCCGGGCGTGTCCAGCACCTCGCGCCGTCTTCTGTCTTGCTCTTGCGCCGTCTTCTTCCTGGCAATCCTTCCAGTCCTCGTGCCAATTTTGGTTGTCAACATATGCCCCCCTGTTTTTTGATAAAGCTTGCGTACCATAAAACATGCTAGTACCAAAATTGTCATCTAAGGACGATGTTTTAACATAATTCATCGGCCATTATATTTTTCTAAGGGCGATATTCAAATATCGGCCATACGCCACTTCATGCCTCTTGCCAAACACTAGGATAGTACTTCTTCAAGTACCTCCCGTTCAACGCCTTGGGCAAACACCCTCCTTGCAATGTCTCCACCATGTAGGAATTCCCGCCATTGATCTTGAATATTCTATATGGACCTTCCCAACTTGGAGACCACTTGCCGAACTTATTGTCTTTAGTACCAAGTGGCAATATTGTCTTCCATACTAGATCACCAACTTGAAAAGTCTTCTCTTTAACTTTCTTGTTGTATGCTCTAGCAACTCGGATCTTGTCTTTCTCAATTTCCTTAAGAGCTTGTAAACGCTTATCGGTCACTTCATCAATGTTGTCCATCATCAAGTCATAATATACTCACCAACCGAAAGCTTATTTTGTCTAGCAAGTCTATAAGCGTCCAGATTTACCTCTATGGGCAAAACGGCCTCTTGACCATAAACAAGCTCAAAAGGAGTGACTTTTGTAGCACCATGTCTTGATATACGATGAGCCCATAAAGCTTCAGACAAGACTTCATGCCATCTTCGGGGATTCTCTTCTATCTCCTTCTTGATCAACTTTATCAAAGTCTTATTACTAGACTCGACCTGTCCATTGGCCTGAGCATAGTATGGAGATGAATTGAGCAATTTGATCTTGTACATATCGGCAAAAGATCGCACTTCCTTAGACATAAAAGATGTGCCTTGATCCGTAGTCAAAGTTTGTGGAATACCGAATCTGTGAATAATATGCTCAGTAATAAACTCAATTACCTCCTTGTGGGTCATATTCTTGAGAGGAACAGCTTCGGTCCATTTAGTGAAGTAATCCGTAGCAACCAACATGAAGCGATGTCCCTTTGAAGAAGAAGGATGTATTTCTCTAATGAAATCCAATCCCCATCCACGAAAAGGCAATGGTTTAATAATAGGATGAAGTAATGCAGCAGGTACCATCTGAATATTACCAAACTTCTGACATTCTTCATATCCCTTGTAGTAACAAAAACAATCGGCCATCATTGTAGGCCAATAAAATGCAGCTCTCCTAAGCAACCACTTCATCTTAGGAGCCGATTGATGCGTTCTACAAATTGCTTCATGAACTTCACCCATGGCCACTCTAGCTTGATCAGCACCCAAGCATTTAAGTAATAAATCATCGGCGGTGCGATGATGCAACTCATCGTCAACTAAGATGTATTTGAAAGCCAAACGCCGAGTTTTTCTGTCTGTTCCAGAACTAGGATTCCTTAAATACCTGATAATGGGCACTCTCCAATCATCCAATTCGGCTTTTGTAATTTGAGGATTTTTGGCAACCAAATTTGGATCAGCAGACGCCTGACCGGTCTGACCGGTTCTTGGATCGGTCTGACCGGTCGCTGAGGACTCGGGACCGGTCTGACCGGTCTGGGCAACGGTCTGACCGGTCTGGCATCGTTCTGCTGTAAGAATTAGAGCTTCACCATTAACAATAGCAATCAACGGCCTTTTCTTATGAAAGTGTCTTTTCTGGACATTATAGCCTGATGCTTGCTGTGCCAAAGTATTAGCTCTAGGATTATCACATCTTGGAACATGATAAATGGTGAATTCATTAAAACATGGTATAATATCAAGGCACTTATCAAGATAAATGTTCAATGAACCTTCTAAGCATTGACAAACCTTAGATACTTGCTGCACAACCAGTAATGAATCACCAAAAGCTTCAACATGCTTTACTCCCATGTCATGCAAAATTTCTAATCCGAATAATAGAGCTTCATATTCGGCTTGATTATTTGTGCATTCAATTTCTAATCGGCTAAGAGCTTCAAAAACAGCCCCATTAGGAGAAACAAGAACAATTCCAATACCACATCCGTTCTTGCAAACCGATCCATCAAAGTGCAATTTCCATGGAGTAAAAGTCATGTAATCAATTTCTAAATCATGCTTATCATTAATCCGATGTTCAACAATGAAATCAGCTACAATTTGGTCTTTCATAGATTTCAAAGGTTCACAAGCCAAATCATATTCGATAAGAGCATACGCCCACTTACCGATTCTACCACTCAAAATCGGTCTATGTAACATATATTTGATAACATCGGCTTGACATGCCACAATACAAGTACTAGACAATAAATAATGCCTCAACTTTGTACAAGCATAATATAAAGATAAGCATAATTTTTCAACAGGTTTGTACCTTGTTTCCGCATCCAAAAGCCTTCGACTCAAGTAGGTAATAATATGCTCCTTGCTATCTGTTTCTTGAGTCAAAACAGCTCCAATAACATTATCTTCGGCCGCAATATAAAGCCTAAATGGCACCCCATTCTTAGGCGCTTTGAGAACAGGCGGCAAAGAAAAATATCTCTTGATTTCATCAAAGGCCTCTTGCTGCTTTGCCCCCCAAGTAAAATCGGCTTCATTTTTTTACCGAAGTATAGGAGTAAAAGCACTAACTTTCCCGGACAGGTTAGAAATAAACCTCCTCAAATAATTAACCTTGCCCAAGAATTTATGTAAATCATGCTTGCAAGTAGGCGCTTTGATCTTTTCAATAACTCCTATTTTCTTAGGATCTATCTCTATGCCCCTTTCATCAACCATGAAGCCTAAAAACCTTCCAGCCGATACACCAAATGCACACTTCAATGGGTTCATCTTTAAACCATACCGACACATTCTTTCAAAAGCAAGACGCAAATCAGCCAAGTGAGAATTTAATCCAGCCGATTTGACAACAATATCATCAATATAGACTTCTAGGATAACACCAAGTAAGTCATGAAAAATCAAATTCATTGCTCTTTGATAAGTAGCGCCGGCATTCTTTAAACCAAAAGTCATCACAACCCATTCAAACAAACCAACAAAGCCAGGACATTTAAAGGCCGTTTTGTATACGTCTTCCTCGGCCATAAAGATTTGATTATATCCCGCATTGCCATCGAGAAAGCTAATAACCTTATGTCCAGAAGCATCATTAATAAGCATATCGGCTATAGGCATAGGATATTCATCTTTGGGAGTCGCTCTATTAAGATCTCTAAAATCAATGCACACTCTAATTTTATTAGAACCTTTCTTCTCAACAGGCACAATATTAGAGATCCATTCAGCATAACGACATGGCCGAATAAACTTAGCTTCAAGCAAACGATTAACCTCTTCTTTTATGCGATCATAAAATAAAGGATTAAATCGTCTATTGCCCTATTTATATGGCCTAAAACCAGGTTTAATCGGTAAACGATGTTCAACTAATTCACGACTTAAACCAGGCATCTCATGATACTCCCAAGCAAAGCAATCAGAATACTCTTTCAATAACTCGATTAATTCAACCTTATAATCGGCTTTCAAATTTTGATTTACAAAAGTCGGCCTTGGAATAGAACCATCACCTATGTCTATCTTTTCTAAAGGATCAGCCGACGTAAATCCTTGTCCTAACTTCTCTACTTCTTCAAAATCATTAATGGCTTCACATGCATCGTTCATATTGGACCGATAATGCTCCACCCTTTCCTTCAACCACTTCTCGCTTGCATCCATCTACTCTTCATCATCTGAATCAACCGATTTTGACACCGGCTTTAGAGCAGCGGACACGAAGCCATCCTTAGTACAAGCAAGGAACTCAAAGTCCGAAATATCAATCCCGGTCAAGCACTTGACATTATCATGAGTTCCCAAAATAGATGCATCGGCCATAGCAACACATGCCGAAGTATCCGCATGAACAACCTCAACTTCGTCACCAACCCATTGAATCAAGCATTGATGCAAGGTAGAAGGCACACATTGATTCGCATGAATCCAATCGCGCCCCAAAATAACACTGAAGTTACCTTGCACCTCTGTGAAGAAAGCTGTTGCCAGCGTCTTGCTCCCAATGGTAAGCTCCAAGGATGCAACTCCCTTGGCGCTCATCGGCTCTCCTCCTCCAACGCCGCTGATCGTCATGCTCGTCTTGATGAGCTCGCTGTCCAAACCTCCCAACTTCTTGTACAAAGTGTATGGCATAAGGTTCACAATTGCGCCACCATCAACAAGCATCCTAGAAATCGGCTTTCCTTTAATGTGACCCTTTACATAAAGAGCTTTCAGATGATTATCCGATTATAAGGGCCTTTGAAATACGACATTCTTGGGAGCAAAGTCAACTTGAGTCATTCGTTCATCATCTCCGACAAAGCAATAGTCGGCGTTCAAGTAGATGACATTGATATCCATGTCAGTTCTGCTGAGTGAAGGCTCAAAATCAACAGCTTCGTCCTCATTGCCCATCTGAGTATCTGAAATAGCGGTGGGCGGAATCGAAACTTTAGCCGAAGACAAAAAAGCATCGGCTACTAACTCTCTGGGTGACACCGGTCTGACCGGTTCCCCCTGACCGGTCTGACCGGTTCCGGTTGCCGGAACAGGAACAGCACTGGGGCACCGGTCTGACCGGTCAGGAATATCGGTCTGACCGGTCACGGCCATGTCGGCCGACTTTGTCGCGGATGGCTCGGCCTTTTCTGGTGTCTCGGCCTGAACGTCTTGTGCATCAGAACCATCCTTGGAATTCTGACCAGCTTCTGGAATCATCGGCTTAACCTCATTGAACCACTCCTCCCTCTTCTTAGCCGATTCTTCTTCTCTTTGCTTTTGAGTGCGCAACCGCTGCAATCTCCTCTTCTGCGAATGAGTTAAGCCAGGAGGACACCACCTTGGCTGTGTATACTGAGGCAAAGGCACTTTCTTCACCTTTTTTACGGTCGATGTGCCAATAGCATTGGGACCATCTGCCATTGATGTATCAACTTCCATAGAGCCAATTTGAATCACACTCTTCACAATTGGCTTTGGAATCACAGGAGCAGGCTCTTCTTTCCTCAAAATTGGGCGATACTCCTGCCTGGCTGGCTCCTTGCCCGGCCTCCTCTGATGACCGGTCTGACCGGTGGGAGCGACCGGTCTGACCGGTTGCTGCGGCTGCGGCGCAACTGCCGGTCTCTGTGGGACACCGGTCTGACCGGTCAGCGGGACCAGTCTGACCGGTCTGTGCTGCTGAGGCACGAACATCTGCCTTGGTTGAAATCCTGCAGGCCTAGGCTGTTGTTGACTCATTCTTGAATGCACAGGAGCTCCAGGCCGTGGTTGGTTAGGTGCAGGACAGTAAGGCACATACATAATCCCATCCCTCCAAATAGGCTGAGGAGGGGGAGGTGGAAACGACCTCCATGGCCTAGAAGGACCAGCACCATGGGAGGAACTTGGACCCTGATTCCAGTGTCCTCTTGGTGCCTTCATCGCACCAGAATTCCTTGGTGGTGAACTTGGTCTCTTTTTTGGTGGCCGATCCTGTTGAACGGCCGCATTGTGCATGTGCTTTGCCATGACTTGATCAAAGGTTGCCTTCGGCTTGAAAGTCTTCCCCTGATCTTTGTCCTGGTTCGTCTTCCAAGTTCCCACTTCAGGACGTTTAGGAATCAAACGTTCGGACCGGCCTCTGGGCCGGACCGGTTTGACCGGTCAAGGCAACCGGTCTGACCGGTGCCCCCTGGGCAGCAGGAGCAACCGGCCTTTGATCCCGCGCTTGAGAGCTTGATTCCCCCTAACTTCAGAATTCTTCACTGTAATAGTCAAGATCTTCTTCCCATCAGGAGCTTGTTTAAGCACAACCTCTCTCTCAAGCACTTTGTCAGTTTCCATCACCTTCCTTGGTTCACCAATCACAACATTCTTGCCTCCTGTCGTATCGGCATTGTCGGGCCGAACCAACATCTTGGCATCCTGAAGATCCATGGTATTGACCATCATGTTGTTGACTGAAAACGGGCGCTTGTCCACTTGCATCTCACTCAAACTCAATCGTCCATAATTTAAAGCCAATTGAATCTGTCGACGAAAGAAATTACAATCATTAGTCGCATGAGAAAATGAGTTATGAAATTTACAATAAGCACGCCGTTTTAACTCCTCAGGTGATGGAATATTAAAAGAACATTTGATATATCCATTCTTATGTAATTCATCAAAAATCTTATCACATTTGGATACATCAAAAGTAAATTTCATCTCCTCCTGCCGATTCCTATGAGTCGGCTTTAGAGATGTGCAAGTAAAAGCTTTATTAGATGCTGGCCATACAAATTCAGCAGCCAACACCTCATGAGATTCATCATCGGAACTACTAGAATCACATTCAATATTATGCACACTAGTCCGATGAGTTCTATGGCTTTCTTTTAGATCTTTGCTTCGGCTTTCAGCAGCCAAAGCTCTTTGATGCAATTGGTTTACGCTATAGAATTCAGAATTCTCTAGTTTATCTTTAATGTGAGAGCGCAAACCATTGAAAGCCAAATCAGCAAGATTCTTTTCGGCAATAGCAACACCAAAGCAACGGTTTTTAGTATCACGGAAACGTTTAATGTAATCATTAACGGTTTCATCCCGCGATTGCCTAACCGATGTGAGATGTGACAATTTAAGCTCATTACTACCAGAAAAGAAGTGATCATGAAATTTTTGTTCTAACTGTTCCCATGAAGTAATAGAATGCGGAGCTAAAGATGCAAACCATGAGAAAGCTGTACCAGTTAGAGACAAAGAAAATAAGCGCACTTTTAAAGCCTCACTAGAGCCAGAATCGCTTAGTTGTGCCATGTATTGACTAATATGTTCAAAAGTGCTTTTAGTATCCTCCCCATTAAACTTAACAAAATCAGGAAGTCTAAATCCAGCAGGGAAAGGAACTAAATCAAAGCGAGGAACATAAGGCTTTTGGTACAACCTAGCCTTATCCCTTACATCTACTCCCAAATTCTCTTTAAGAGTAGTAGCCAAATCAAGTTTGTATTTAGAAAATATTTTATCTAAATACTCTAGTGAATTATCCTGAAAATTTGGCTGTTGGGTGCTTTGTATAGGAGTAGAAGGTAAATTCCCCGTTTCTGAACCACCAGGACCGGTCTGACCGGTTCCAGTGACCGGTCTGACCGGTTGGGGCAGCGCCAGCTGGCTGGCTGCACCCGACCCTCCAGGGCCGGTCTGACCGGTCACGGCGACCGGTCTGACCGGTTGATGCTGGCCAGGCTGGTTGGCCGACATCATCCCTTGCATTTGTTGACCGTACCTCCCGAAGAGCTCGTAAGGTACAGGGCCTTGTGCAAATAACTGTTGTACTGCTGGGGGTACAGAATATCCATAGTTTGGATTTTGTGGGGTGAAATTTGCAACTTCATTACTAATTCGGCCTTGATTAACCGAATTAGGAAAAGTCACGAACAGTTGAGGTGTAGTAGGCCTAGAAACCATTGGATTAGATGGAGTAACAGATTGGTCTTCAAAATAATTCAACGGCATACCAAACGTAGGTTGTTCAATAGGTTTTGTTGCCGGTGCTTTAAAATCAGGCGCAATAGGTACTTTGGGAATCAAAAGATTGGGATCGGCGGCAGGTTGTTCAACCATGGGCTGTTTGCCTTCCGATTCTAATTTTTTGTTCATCATCCAGTTAACCAATTTGACATTATTTGCAACCATCATATCCTCCATGTACTTAAGAAAAGTTTCGTGAGAGTTTTCATCATCTTGTACCTGGGGGATTGGTGATGAAGATGTAGCAGTTGCATCTACCTCCTTGAACTTGGATACCACGCCCTTGCGGTCCTTCTTGAAGTGCGAGAGGTGGTAGAGTCGTTCTTCTTCCGCCTTCTTCTTCAAGTACTCTTCAAGCCCTTGACGATCTTCAGCGGAAAGTTCATCGTCCTTTACGGTGACGATGTTCTCAAGATCCAACTCAGTGTTGGCACCCATCTAGATTGAATTAGATTGATCGGCTGCACGAACCAGATCTCCAATTCCCCAGCGGAGTCGCCAAAAGTATGTTGACGCAGAATACGGTCAACACACGAATGCGCTAGTTCGCGCGGGTCGCAAAGGACCAGATCGCAGCTGCCTCCGGGCTGACCGGTCAGACCGGTCAACGGCACCGGTCGGACCGGTGACCGCCGGTGAGCTACGGGGTAAACCCTAAAAGCCTCCCGGAAGGATCCGTCAGGGAGAACGCCGCCAGGGGTGTTCTAGGGTCGGCAGGCCACCTAGAACGCCTTCAGACGTCGTGGAGACGAAGAAAGAACAGCAGGTAGGGTTGGAAAAGCTAGGGTTTGGAGTTGCAAAAAAGTAAAGGTAAAAGTAGTAAATTGGATAGATTCGATTGTTGTGTGTTCAATCGGCCGAATCCCCTTATACTTATAGGGAGGGTAGGTCTTGTCCCGCAAGGAAACCAAGTTACAACTCGTTACAATCTCGAAATCCAATTTTTAGAGTCCTAGTCGGATTACAACTCAGGTGACCGGTCTGACCGGTCCCCCGCACCGGTCAGACCGGTCCGGGCGTGTCCAGCACCTCGCGCCGTCTTCTGTCTTGCTCTTGCGCCGTCTTCTTCCTGGCAATCCTTCCAGTCCTCGTGCCAATTTTGGTTGTCAACAGACGGCTTCAGCAGGTTTAGGACCTTCTGTTTTTTTGCTTATCACATATGTGGATCCTAGTTGATTTTGCAACATGTACATGCTTAAAATCGATGATACTTGAAATAATAGACATCTGTTATTACATAAATGCAGACGGGATTCACTGTTTGGAGCAAACGGGAGATATTTCCAACCATCTCAGGGCCTGTTTAGTTCGAAAAGAAAGTTTGCGAAATTTACTGTAGCAATTCTAAATCGAAGATTAGGAGGACTAAACATGATCTAATTATAAAACTAAATACACGGATGGACGGAAAATCGCGAGACGAATCTATTAAGCCTAATTAATCTGTCATTAGAGATTGTTCACTATAGCACGACGTTGTCTAATCATGGCCAAATTAGGCTCATTAGATTCATCTTGCAAAGTTACCGGGGGTTATGGAATGGGTTTTTTCATTAACACACGTTTAATACTCCATGCATGTAAGATTCCCTTTGATGAATAGTAAAGTTTGAAAAGTGTGAGAAATCTAAATAGGGCCTCAACTCCACGAAAACCGTCAGGTAACTTGTTTTTAAAAGTTTGTGCTGATCCTTTCTGCCGTAGCACATATACACAGTGGAGGGACATCGCCAAAGAGGTCTCAGAGCATCTCCAACAGCATACCTAAACAGGATACCTATACCTAAAAACTAACAGAATACCTAAAAACCAACAAAAATTTGCTCCAACAGCATACCTATATGGATACCTATACCTAAAATTTTTAGGTCTCAACCTAAATTTCTCTCTCCTGAACCAAAATATAGCAATCCAAAGGGTGGATACCTATTTCTCTCCTGAGAGGATAATGGACAAGAAAGGAGAGGGGCAGTGATAGGCGGGTCCCATTCGTCAGTGTCTTGTATCTAGAAAATAGATCTCCAGTTTTAGGTATGCTGTTGGAGAGAGCAAGTTTATGATCCTAAATTTTTCTCTCTCCTGTATCTAAAGCAAATTTTAGGTCTCCAATTTTAGATATGCTGTTGGAGATGCTCTCATGCATGTTCATTGGGCAGCTGCCACATGCTGCTGTTGATCACCGATAGATATTTCACAATCAATATACTCGATTTCACGACCGACCAAGCTTGTTGTTTTCCTTTTTTTTGTGATGGTTTATTGTTACAAAAGAGTCTCGTGATGCACATAAGTTATATTTTGACCGTGAAGGACAGTCCCATAAGCGCATCCCGTGCTTGAAGGAATGGATAGGAACAGCTCTGTATATGTCCAGATCTCCACTTTAAAAAGCATTTCTGCTAATGTCGAAGACCTGCCTCTCGCCGGTGTGCACCTACTATATATACGTACTAACCACCTAATCAAAGATTCTTAATCCTTGTTAGGACAAAATTGAAGTTGGAGATATATATGTATATTACCCGTACGTCTTGTTCATTGTGCATGCCGCTCAGCATTATTAATCATCTCGACAGACGGCATGGCCTGCTCTGTTCTGTGATGCCATTTGAATCTGCAATGAACCAGATGATGATAATTTAAATTAAGACGCTCAAAAGGTCTCGCTTACTTTTATTAACTGGTTTTTCATTTTGGAATCTTTTTTTAAATTTCCATCTTGATCCTCCGGAGACGTGTTGAACATGGAAAAAAGATAGAATCTAGAAACAATTTCACAAAAATCCATAAACATATATATCCCAATATTTTTGCATACGCTTCTGAATATCTGCTTATGTAATTACTAATGCAGTAATATAGACAAATCTAACTCGAGGTACGCATGATAATGTGTCATGAAACCACGCATATGTGTGTGCAACAAGCTATCAGTGAGTACATCTATTTCGTTGTCAACATAGAGCTCAAGCTAAGGTATTAACTAAACAAGTAAACATATTTTTAAATGCACGTGAAGGTACGATACAAAAGTGACAGATGAATGTGGGTGAAAAACTCAAACAGAGTAATTTGTAAAGTATATGGCAACAAGATAAGAATAAGAAAATATCTACAAGTAATTGTGTTAGAATACCAACAAATGGTAGAGCTGATTATTCATCGGCATTGTATTTACCTATGAACTTCTAACGAATATTTCACTTAAAACTAGTAGTCCGGTTAGAGCATGGATTGATAAACCAGAGCATAAAAAAAAGTTACTAGAGGTTCATAATATTTTTTCATTCCCGATAGATTCGACACACTTACTACCATCGCGGGGAGATGAGGTGTCACAATCTTTTGGACAGTTCACTTGTTTAATTGTATCAATAGGTACATAACTAAGTGCTAGCAGATTAGCAAGACCAATAATTGAGGCATTTTTTTATAGAATACGCCAAACATCTGGATTTACTAAATCCATATCCGCACACTAATCTTGTACTGGCGTTGGGGAGTATATAAAGAGGAACCCTGGGCGAGCTATTACGGATCAAACCAACGCAATGCATACCATAGATGCTATTGTGCTGCTCGCTTCACTGCTCCTGGTGAGTAGATACCACGCATTAGTAGCCTTGTCTGCAGTGTGCCTTTTGTGTTGTTGTCTATTACAGTTCTCTTATGCTACTCATTAGTACTTCTTCTGTTCCAATTACAATTTGTTTGACTTTTTTACCCTAAGTTTGACTGCTCGTCTTATTTAAAAAATTATACAAAATATCACATCTTTTATTGTGGCTTGCTTTATTAATAAAAGTTTTTCAAGAATGACTTAAATTTGACTATATTTGTATACATTTTTTGAATAAAATGAGCGGTCAAATTTGGAGTAAAAAAAGTCAAACAAATTGTAATTTGGAAGGGAGAGTACAAAGCTTTACTCAACCAGTTAAATGATATGTGTTCTATAATGGTTGTAGGTTGCTTTAGTTGGAGGCAGCTTTATTATTACAAATGTGGCGGCTAAGGACATGACGCCAGTGGAGTATTGGCAAGCAGTGCTTCCGGAGACGCCCATGCCACCGGCCATACATGAACTGTTGACACGATCTGCAGGTTCCTTTTTCTTTTTCTCCGCGCGTTTGCATGGAAAGTTTATTGCATTACACAAAGTTTAAGTTAGCCTCGAAATATTGTGTTCTTAATTGTCCCTACATTAACAACTTATTACATCATATTTCGTAGTGCAATTTTAGGCAACTTTAGCTCATTCATTTCGCTCTTACAACTCCTATGTTTTATCATTAGTTGGCTTCATTATTTACCAATGTATCTCATATCCGGATGCACTAGGATTAATTATTAAGAGAAAGATGGCCGTTTCATCGACCTACAGTACTTAATTCTTTGCCGTCCAACCCTGTTTGTTATATAATAAGGAGCGAGTAAAAACAACTCTAGCAATACCCTGTAAACAAGCTCTCGATCTTTTTTACTTTGTGTTTTAATTTTTACTTCCAACTCTAGCACTACACTCTAAATAATTTTCTACTTTTTTATTGATCCACCTATTTGTGTCTATTTTAGAGGGATCCCTATAGGCCGGGAATGGGAGTGGATTCAGATAGCTCTCAATTTTTAAAAGCCAGAGTAGAGGCCTAGGGCCCGCTAGAATTCACCCCAGCCCATATAATTGGAGTAGGATCTTATTTAGAGAGTTTGCAGGAGTTGCTCTAAATACAGTTAAAAAATTGGCTAACATGAATGTTAAAAAGAAATAAAATTTGGATAGGAAGAAAAACTATACTCCGTATTTGTTTTAGTTACTGGCTTAATTGCTTTCCTCTCTTGAAGACTGGAGTGCGACCGAACGGCACGACGTCCATGCAGTCAAGGACATGAACATGTTTGTCAGAGGAGTGCGAAAAGTTGGGCCTAACTCTGACGAAGAGAGGGCAACAAACAATGTAAAATACCCATTTTGGTATGGATGGGGAAACACCAAAGATCCCAATAAATACCCATTTTGGTATGGATCCGGTAGCAAGGAGGATCTCAACAAATATCCATTTTGGTATGGGGCGCAAAGTACCAAGGATCTGAAGGAAAACTCATTTTTGCATGGGTCAGGAAGCAAAGAGGATCTGAAGAAATACCCATTCTGGTATGGGCGTAGTCGCACCGAGAACATAAAGAAATATCCGTTTTGGTTTAGCTCAGAAAGCAATGAGGATGTAAAAACACTCTCGGTTGAACATGGGTCACAACGCTCAGAGGATATAACCAAATACCCATTTTGGTATGGATCAAGCAATAAGGATTTAAAGAAGGACCCGTTTTGGTATGGATCTACAAGTGACCAAGGTTCAAAGAAAATCCAGGTCGAAAACAACAAGGATTTAAGAAAGCACCCATTTTGGTTCAGATTTGAAAACTCTGAAGATCTAAAGACGTTTCAGCTTGAAAGAGAACATGATGACCATGATACTATGTGGAACCAAGATGAAGAGAACCGGCGTAAAATTTCAGGATCTGTGCCACAAGATGAGAAGAAGATGGCCATAAGTGAAAGTGCACCAATCAAAGGTAATTGTATTAATTTTGTATAACTAGCTAGCACAATAACGTACTGTAATCCCTACTGTATTTGTGATTCCTATATCTGAAAAATCTTGCGACTGGCTGACATATATTCTATATGCAAGAAAAAGACGCCATTTATGAAGAAATTTATTTCGAAATATTGATGCTGAATTGAATACATTTCTTCTATGTTCTCTCTTTGGCAATAAAGTTCAGGAAACTTGAAGGTTGCCGTAGTTTTCCTACAAAAATTAAATTTCTTCTAATCTAGAGTCAGTCAACATTGAGAAATTTCACAAAAAAAAATTGCATTGTTTTATTTGCTAGAGGTAATTCCTTATAATAAGTAAGTACTAAGAGGAGTAAATTAAATTACACTGCTGCTTCAACTTTGGATCCACAACTCTGTTACTGGATGTTTTTATTATATGTTTCAGGGGACAGGCAAGGTCATGACCATGTCGGCACACACAAAGATGGGGAAAAAACACCAGCAGGCAATATTTTCTTCTTCCAACGTGACGTCCTACGGCCAGGTTCGGTGATCACGCCGGCCATTCCACCAACCACAACCTTGCCACCCCTTCTGCCACGCCGCGTCGCCGACTCCATCCCCTTCTCCACAGACCACTTCGCCGACATCCTCGCCATGTTCGCGCCGGAGTCCAACGCCATCGTCGGCGAGATACGGTGGGCGCTCGAAGCCTGTGAGCATCCAGGAGCACTGCTCCCAGGCTACAAGGCCGCCGGCTGCGCCACCTCCCTCGAATCGCTCGCCGAGCTCCCGATGGCCCTCCTCCGGACGCGCAACGTCCGCGCCTTCTCGCCCGACACGGCCGTCGACCCGGCGGGCACGCCGGCGCGGCGGGGCAGGTACAACGTGACGGCCGTGAAGAGGCTCACGGAGTCGCCGGAGATGGTGACGTGCCACGACGTGACGTACCCCTACGCGGTCTTCTTCTGCCACACGGCCAGCCCGACGGCCGCCTACGCGGTGACGCTCGTTAGCGAGGATGGAAAGGCGCCGGCGATGGAGGCGCTGGCTGTGTGCCACCTCGACAGGTCGAAGGTCCACGGCAGTGAGCCAGGTGAGGATGCGGCGTGCCACTTCCTCACTAAGCTCAGTGTCATATGGATCCCGGCCGGCGAGCAGCGAGGCGCAAGTGAAGCACTGTAAATGGGCATGTCCGACGTATGGGCTGAATAAAAGCTGCGTGAATGTATTGAGACCTTCATTTATCTAAGCAGACAGCTACCTAGAGCTAGAAATTCCCATGCTAATGTGGTATCAAAGAGAGTATAAGGGCTTGTACAACGCGGGGCGCTTACGCGAGGTTAATCCGTTTTTCCCGGTATTTCGCCACCATGGCGTCCAGCGTGGACGACCGTGGCGACGCATTGCGTCAGTTGCGTGATCACCCAGAGGCGGCGGCTTTAGGCCGGTGCCAAAAACGGTCTACAGAGCTGTTGAGATTTGTTCGAGTCTTCGGATAGCAAGTGCAGCTAGCTTCTCGTCTGCTATATTTTGCATATTTTTGCACTATTTTGCATAGCCATTCAAATGGTTCCTACGCAATGGTGGCTTCATGACACTCACCCATCCGAAAACCCAGAAGCTTACCCACATTCACAATATCCTATACCATATCCTCATGTGTCTCCCCCCCCCCCACCCCACAGCACTATGGACATAACTTTTTAAAACCTTCTAGTTTCAGTTCACACTGCCACATGTCATTATCGAGTTCTTTTACGGTACTCCATACTCTATACTGGTGTCTAAAAAGGACTAGTATAAAAGGATCGTACGGTTGAGATTAATTGTATACTACTAGAGACTTTAACTGTAGTATAGTAGTATACAGTGAGTAGTATGGTAGTATATGGGCATTTTGGGAAAAAAGTAAATAGTGTAATTGAAATATTTATATTTTGAAATCACTTTGATTCTTGATATTTTTTACATCTCCAACTTTATTTCCATCCAAGTGAAATTACTAAACTACCCCTTATTCATGTGGGTTTATACTATATACCACTCATTGGTAGTATGGAGTACCGTAAAAGAGCTCTCATCGTATGCCCAAACCATTCCCGCACAGAGTTCATCTGCAGCTCCACAAGTTGGTGGTGATGGGCATGGAGATGATGATGAGGAGGAGGAAGAAAACAATGACGACGACAAGAAAACTGAGACAGGCGTTTGTCTTGAACAGAAGCAGACGACATCATATTGGTATGTGATACTTTTTTAATTACTGTCTTATCAAATCGATTAGATATTTAGGTATTTTCTGGTTTATTATAATGCACAAAATGGTAAGACCTATCATGAAAGCAATAATAATTTTTAGATAAAGGAATAGTTAATATCCCAGCCTCTACAAAATATATCCAGCCATTATTACAAAAAAGGCATCACAATTGTTCTAGATAAAAACTGACAGGTGGACAGCTTAAGAGCAAAGCCTATTACTAAACTGCCACCCGTTCTTCGCGAAGATTTCCATGGCCATAGATTCCAAAGCTCGACAAGCACTTGAAATAGTGTCCCGGTCTTCCTCCTTCTGAAGTAGTGCCCAGAACCTGATCCAATGTGTGGCCCTGAAAAGAATCTGCATACAAGTTTGTTTGTTTACTTTATCAAAAACAACATCATTTCTGCAAAGCCAAATGGCCCAACAAATAGCACTTACACCTGTTAAAATTAAATTCTTTTGCCTCCACATTACCCCTTGTAGCCAAGACCCAAACATATGTGTAACACCCCAAAATTCCAAAATCCCAAACCAAAATTTCTATTCAAATTTCCTATCCAAATTCCAATACAATTCCCAAATAAAACCAAAAGATTTTCTTTTTCCCTCTCCTCTCTTTCGGCCCATTAGCAGGCCCAACCCAGCAGCCTCTCCTCCCCATCTCTCTCTCTCACTACCGGGCGGGACCCACCCGTCATCACGTTCTTGCGTAGTAACGCACTCACCCCACTTGCCACCTCTCCCACCGAAACTGCCGCACCCCTTCCCCTTTTCACCAAACGAAACCAACGCCTCCTCCATGACTCGCATCTATGGTGAGAGAATGCCATTACGGCATTAAGCAGCAGAAAAATCGCCCCCTTCAGTTCCCCCAGCCGCCCGATGCTCATCCAACGGCCCAGATTAGAAGGCAGAATACCCCTTCGGCCTTTTGCTAAAGAGCCCCTGCAGTTTGCTATAATCAACCCGCCGTCCACTTCCTTTGAAAAATAGTCACAACCATGCCCTTCCTTTTTATGTCTTTAACCCTGAGCTTTTTGAATATACAACCCGCCGTCCTAACCATCTCCTTTTGCTTATCTAACCCCGAGTTTCATCAGATTCCTGGTCACTATTTATAGTGCCTTGAAAATCTTACCAGCTAGCCCCTGAAAGCTATAGTTAATCACGTATAGGTCCTCAGTTTATCGCAGGTTAGCCCTTTACCTTGTTTTAGCCATAGATTCCGTGTTTTAGCTCCGTTTTAGGTCGTTCTCGTTTTGTTAGTCTCCGTTTAGCGTAAGCTATCGTTTAGTCTAGTTCGTGTTTTTAAAGTTAAATAAAATATTAAATTGATTAATGAACATTCCACTAGTTTTCTAATAAAACTTGTTTAGGTTTATACCTCGGTATTTCATAATTCTTGTTAATTTGACTAATATTAAATAAATGTGTTTTCAATAATAATTTGCTTAGTTTAACACGTCACATGAAATAATTCGATTAGATGCATCACATGTCTTTTATTTCAAGTTAATTGTTAAATGGCTTAATTCCTATGGAATATCTATAAATAAAATATGACTAGGTTTTACTTCGCTTTTAAATTTGAAAATAATATGAATAAGTCAACTTGGGTATTTCTTTGAAATATCCTTTTACATGTGCTTTTATTTAATTAAAATAAACCAAGCATATAGTCTGTTTTGTTCTCATAAATGCAAATGTACGATAGTTGTCTTTTCAACCGTGTGTTGTTTTTAGCGTTTCTCTGAGCCTTCGTAACCATAGCTCCGAGCTCCGTCCTTTAGTGCGTTCTTTTAAGCTTGTCTATGATTGGTGTATTGTTCTTAGCTGTACGTGTTTGCTTGCTTTGTATGTTTGTGCCCGACGATTGCTTCGAGTAGAAGGATCGTCGTTCGTTGCTTTCAAGATCAAGAATTCCAAGTGAGCAAGAGCAGCCACGCAGTAAGAGTAACTTTACGTTAGAGAAAGGCAAGTGTCCCTAACCATCCTTCTATCTATGCTTTTAATATATCACTGTGATGATGTTAACTGGAACATGGAGAACCACACAGGAAAACAGTACAACCACGAGTACTATATGGCTCTGGTCTTGGCTAATTAATTAGATGTATAGGTGACTAGTGGTCTTACCGTAAGGGCAAGGAGGGGGCCGGTGAAGGGGTCATAGCTCGGTCCTCTTGGAGGAGTAGCCTTTGCTAAGGTACGTCCTCATTAGGGAGGGTTATGGACCTCACCGCTGCTGAAACTCTAGCGGGCTGCTAGTTATCTGTGTGTCTTTGTAAAGGCCTTGTAGCGTCCCTATGCAGTCACACCAAAGGTAGTGTGATGAGTGTGCCTGATCAGCACCGCGTGGTTGGGTTTACGCTTCTTGTGGGTAAAGTGTACAACCTCTGCAGAGTGTTAAAAACTGTTATAACAGCCGTGCTCACGGTTAAGAGCGGCCTGGACCCTCACATGATTAATAAACTTGAAGATGGAATTGAATCGATATTCTGGTTATTTCTTGTGGCCTTGCTGAGTACCAACCATAAGTGTACTCATCCTTGCTTACTGCTGCTCAGAAGGTGATGTGAAGTCGTTGAAGATGGTGCTAGGCGTACGCAACCCCCAGTCGATTGCCTGTGAAGTGTTGGAGCCTTCGTTTCCAGGATAAGCTGTGACTCTGATAGTTTGTAAGTTTTTGTATTGTTTTACGTGATACTGCTATTGTTTATCACTGATGAAGTCTCATATGTGTGTAAACTTGATCCTGGCGCACATATGATTATCATTCGGTTTTGTCCTTAAAACCGGGTGTGACAATATGTGAAATGTTACGAGGTTTTTGAAGGCCCAAAGTGGTGTGAATTATTCTCCAAATTAACTTAGCTATATGACAATCAAAGAAGAGATGCTTAATAGTTTCATTGTTACTGCAATAACAGCAAAGCTTACTTCCATGCCAATTTCGCTTAGCTAAGTTATCTTTTGTTAATATAACACCACGGTGAAGGAGCCAAAGAAAAACTTTAACCTTAAGGGGGAGTTTTAATTTCCATAAAGGTTTATTTATTGGCAGCACCTGTTCATCTAGAAGTGCTCTATACATGGAATGCACTGAGAAAATTCCACTTCTGTGTAAAGACCAGATGCACATGTCAGGTTGATCCACAATTTGCACATCGGCAACCTTGGTCACTAAATCATGCCAGTCTCTTAGATTATTTCCCCTCAAAGCCCTTCTAAAAGAGATATTAAGTGGATTGTCGGCCATTATCTTTTGCACAGTATCATGCTTTCGGAAAACCAGATTAAACAAATTTGGGTATTGCGCACTAAAGGTAGTGTTTCCCATCCATTTGTCTTCCCAAAATCTTACTTGTCTGCCATTTTGGATTTTGAAAGTGGCGTAGTCTAAAAAATCGCTTTTAACCTTCATTAATCCAGCCCAAAATTGGGAATCTCCTGGTTTTTTCTCCACTTGAGTAATGGTTTTGGAACCTAGGTACTTGTTTTTAATTAATTGCTGCCAGATTCCATCCTTGTTTATGAGCTTAAAAAGCCATTTGCTTAAGAGGCATTTGTTTTGGATTTCTAAATCCAAAATTCCTAGACCACCTTGGTCTTTTGGCCTACACAAAATGCTCCACTTTGTTAACCTATATTTTTGTTTGTGACCATCCCCTTGCCAAAAGAATCTAGATCGAAAGTGATCTAATTTCTTAAGGACTTCCTTTGGGATCTCAAAGAAAGAAAGCATATACATTGAGAAATTACTTAGGACTGAGTTAATAAGAGTAAGCCTGCCTCCATAAGAGAGCATTTTTCTTTTCCATGTGCTCAGTTTCCTTTCAAATCTATCCTCAATCACTTTCCAGTCTTTATTTCGGATTCGTGTGTGGTGCATTGGAATACCTAGATAGCGAAAAGGGGCCTCTTTTGCTTCTCCGTAGAAGAATAATTCACTCTTATGGAAATTTATCTTAAGGCCAGAAAGTTGCTCAAAACTGGTTAGCACGAGCTTCATGTTCTTAGCCTCTTCAAAATTATGATCCATAAAAAGTATTGTATCATCTGCATATTGTAATATTGATATACCATCATCAATTAGGTGTGGGATCAAGCCAGAAATTTGTCCATCTTGTTTTGCCCTTGCTATCAAGACTGACAACATATCCGCAACAACATTGAAAAGCAATGGCGACAGTGGATCTCCCTGTCGCAAACCCTTTTTTGTTTGGAAAAACTTTCCAATGTCATCGTTGACTTTAATACCCACACTACCTTTAGAAACGAACGATTCCATCCATTTGCACCATTTTTCTGGGAAACCTTTCATTCTTAGAGATTGTTGAAGGAAAGGCCACTTGACCTTGTCATAAGCCTTTTCAAAGTCCAATTTCAAAATGACACCATTCAATTTCTTTTTGTGAAGTTCATGTAAGATAATCACTCCTTCCAAAATGAATCTTCCTGGCATGAAAGCAGATTGAGTAGGACGGATAATCTTGTCCGCAATACCTGTCAATCTGTTAACCGCTACCTTTGTGAAGATTTTAAAACTAACATTGAGGAGGCATATAGGTCTATATTGTTGAATTTGTGTTGCCTCAGTTTTTTTGGGTAGGAGTGTTATGATTCCAAAGTTAAGACCGTAGAGAGGCAATATACCCTTATGGAAATCAACAAATAAAGCCATTAAATCATCCTTAATGACTTCCCAAAAAGCTTGATAAAATTCAGCAGGGAAGCCATCCGGACCAGGAGCCTTGTTATGTTCCATTTGAAAGATAGCCTCTCTAACCTCTTTGTATGAGAATTCAGCTATTAGCATCTCACTTTCTCTTGATGTTACCTGTGGTATATCATCCCTTCGACTTTCGTCCATATTTAAAAGACTAGCCTCTGAAGGTCCAAATAAACCACGGTAATAATTAGTGATGTGCCTTTTTAGTTCCTCATCCCCTTTGATAATTCTGTCACCATCTTCTAGTTGGAAAATCCTTGTCTTTCTATGTTTTCCATTAGCTATTAGCTGAAAATATTTGGTGTTCATGTCTCCATGTAGCAAATCTGTGGTTTTAGATATTCTGGTACAAAAGTTCCTATATCAATGGGAAATGTTTGATACCACTTTATTTCTTCCTCTCGAAGAAGTTGTATTAATCTTGTTTTGAGGGTCTGTTTCAGATCTATCTCACATGGTTGTAACATCTCTTTTTCTGATTTTTTATCAAGGACATCTAATTTTTGGATGAATTCTTTCTTCTCTTTCTTGTAATGTCCACTTTCACTTTTTGCCCAACCTCTTAGGAATTGTCTTAGTCTTCTAATTTTATTTTGCCATCTTTCAAGAGGTGTGTTTCCTCTATTTTCTTCTTTCCACACTTTGGTCACTATGTCATAGAAATCTTCCCGAGTCAACCAACCCAATTCGAATCTGAACATTGGTTGTGTTGTGCTCGAAGAATGGTCTCCAAATGACAGTAGTAATGGTGTGTGATCAGACGAGATCTCTCTCGTTAAAGCTTGAACAGTTGCTCGAGAAAAATTTAATTCCCACTCTGTTGAAGCCAACACTCTATCCAACCTTTCAAAAGTAGGTTCAGGCAGGGAATTAGCCCAAGTGAAATGCCGCCCCGTCAGCTCTAATTCCCTTAAATCCAAGCTGTTTATAACGGCATTGAATAAAAATGGCCATCTATCATCATAACGGTCATTATTCTTTTCTGTAGGACCTCTAATTATATTGAAATCACCACCTATCAAGAGGGGTAGTGATTCATTTTGACAACATTGAACCAGTTCAGTCAAAAAGCTTTCTTTGTGCTCAGGTTGAGCAGCTCCATAAACTGCAATTAGGTTCCACTGAAAACCATCAGCTTTATTTCTCATGCGAAATTTGATGTGGAAGTCACCTTGGGAGATGAATCCTATATCAAAAACAGATGGATTAATGCCCAAAAGGATTCCACCAGAATGTCCCTTGGGCTCAATCCAACTCCATAGGAAGTGTTTGCCTCCACAAATATTATTTAACTCCGTATCTGAAAAATTTGCCCTACATGTTTCTAAGAGGGCAATAAAATCTAGCTGCTGTTCTTTTGCGATATCTGATAGGAATCTAAATTTAGCCAAGTCACGAAGACCTCTGCTATTCCAAAAAATGCCTTTCATTTAACCCTGATAGATTTTTTTTGAATACCCTTCTTTTGTTGCGGTAACCCGCGCGATGCCGCCTTTCTGGATTTGGATTTAATTTTTGGATCGAGTTGACAATCATCACCTAGGTAACTATTGTTCTAGGTCATAGAATCCTCCAGGACATCCTTATTGAGTTGATTTAACTTCAGTTGGTCCAAGCCATCATCATCAAGAGTGTGTAACTCATCTAAGTCATGTGTAAGATCCCTTTTAACTTTGTTTTTATTGATTGGTGAAGTGGCTAGCCTAACTGTTTCCATGACTCTAATCTGTTTAGTCGCTTCTTTAACCATATTTCCATTAGCTCCCATTAAGATGCCTATGTTTGAAATATTGGTAGAAATGCGATCATCAGACATATTTAAGAAGGAAACATTTAGTTGTGTACCTTCAACCGAGTCAAGGTTGCGCTTGGCCGCCATCCTCTGAGCTCTCTCCAAGGAATGTTCATCCAAGGAGTTGGCTCTCCTTTCGCTGGTTCGACGTGGCGACGGAGTTGTTGATAGGCCGGCAAGCATAACAACGGAGACCTGCTTAGCAGGACGGTCGACGTTGCTCTGCTGTGAGATAACAAGGTCCTCTCCAGCCAGCAGCTTGGAGCCGGCTGTTTCGTCATCTTGAGCCAGCGCCGCCTCCTGAGTGGCTGAAGCATCAGCTACCATGGAGTCTGTCCGAAGTGAACAGCCGCCTGAGGCACTCAATTGCTCATGCAGCTCATTGATCGGAGAAGTAGCCACCATGTTTTGGTGGTGGCTAGCATCAAAATGAGCCTCTTTCATATCCTGAGACTGCAGTGATGTCTTGACCGGAGTAATGGTGACCTCACAAGGACCATCAACAACACTCTGGTTATGTCCTTGCAGCTGCTGTAAAGGTGCACCATCATTATCTTCCGCCATCACTTTGTTTGCTAATTCCTCAAAAAGCTGTCCAGTGACAATGTCCATAATTTCTTCAGCCATGGCTCTATATTTGTGTAATGAAGTTGCATCTTGTTGCTGAGGCTGAACCCAACCACCTGTGGTGTCCATATCAGTCACCTCCTTGTTTGCACCATCCTTGGCCGAATCAGGACCATCTTTTGATCGCTTCTTGCTGCCACTGTTTTCCTCATTCAAATGATCAGTATCTTGGTTACTGTCATCCTCATCCATATTATTGGTTATCTCCACATATGATTCAACACCGGGGATGATGCATTCAACCTTAACAGGGAACTCAAACCAACGATCACCAATGACAACACAAAGTTTGCATGGAAATGCTTTCGAATCAAGCACTGAAACAAGAACCCTACCAAAAGAACTTTTGTTGGTTGTCACCATGTCGACCATCTGTGGAGCGCCAATCATTGATCCGAGAGCCCACAGGACAGGCAGTTCCCTTATTTTTTTGGTATTTTGAAGATATTAATCCAAGCCTTAGGAATTAAGAGACCTTCCTCTTCTTCAGCCCAGGCCTCAAAATTCAGGTGGATTTTCTTCTCTTTTAACATCATTCCTCCAAAGAAAATAGCACGCTGCAGATCCTCTTCAGTAGGAAGTGTCACAATGAAAGCGTTCTCCTCCTCCCGAACATCCCACATCCAATTACTAGGACTAGGAATACGGCTTTGAAGTTCCACAATAAGCTGTTCCATATTTAGCTGTCCTCCTTCCACAGTAATCTTAGCTGTTCTATTTTCTGTGACACTCTTGATTGGTGCATGTGGAATATGAAAAAAACCATTACCATCTAGAGCATGACCAACCCACTGTACAGTATTCTTTGGAGCTTTCTTAATGGGGCACTTTTGCTTGACGTGTTCATCACTTTCACAAACCTCACAATAAACAGAAGCTTGGCACTCGGCGGTGGCATGCCCTTTAGTGAAACAACAGAAACAAAACTTCAGTTTACCTTGTTTACCATCCACCTTCTCAGCCTCAACGTCACTGGTGATTGGTTCCTGAGCATGGCGCTTGCTGCCCACTTTTGTGAACTCCGAACGTGTCTGCTGCTGCTCTTCTTCCATAGTTTTAGAAGCATGGTCATACTGATCACCAATTCTCAGAGATGCAGCCCCATTGTGACCTCCTTTCCTGCTTCCAAAACCTGGCTTTTTACTACGAATTCCAACCGGCTGAACTCGTGATTGTGCACCAAACATAAAACCAGTACTAACTGCTGAATGCATTGATGCTTGCGGACCACCAAAAACTTTGCTAGAAGGACCAAAACCAGTGCCAAAACCATGATTATCAGTGGATCCAAAATGAACTACCTTTGATTCCTTTGCACCACCAAAAAGGCCTAAGAGTTGCTGAACTGGAGGATTTGTTTGCCCTCCGGCAGCTACAGATGCCCTTGGAATTTGTTGGCCAATAGCTGCCTGCACTCCGGTGGTAGTTGACAGGTTCTGTGGTCCGGCAGGCCCGGACTGGAACCATGGAACGTGATGTTAGGAATAAACCACGCCATGGTGTGGCCGTGGCGTGTCCGTGTCTGTGTCGCGCGTGTGGCGCGCGGGTCGAGTTCACGACGTGTTCGCAGTGTGTGCGCAGGCGTTCACGACGTGTAGGTTGTTAGGATTTGCTCTAGTCAGTTTGGTTAGGTCTAGGGTGTCTGTGGTGTCGCGTTGGTACTCGAGTTCGAGCTCGGGTCCGCGCCGTGGGGAGAATCGGGGTCGGAACGGCGTTGCGGGCGCGTTCCAGGGCGTGCGCGGGTGATGGCGCGTGCAGGCCCGCAGGGAAGGAGCAGGACCGAGTCGTTGTAGCGGAAGGGACGGAGCTTGGCGCAGTGTGGCGAAACTGAAGAACGGATTGCGCGGGAAGAGTGCGTGGCTCAGCGCGCGCAGGGAGTCCGGGTCTCCAGGAAGCGCGTTCGTGCGCGCGGCGTTCGCCAGGACGTGTGTGCGTGGGTGCCGAGCTCGCCGGCGTGTGTGTGTGCGTCGGCCTATAAACAGGTCTTGTAATCCCTGTGTCTAGCTTGAGTCGAGTCCACCTATCAATCAAAAGGGCCAACATACAGGCTGTGTGGCAGCCGGGGCGTTTGGCGCCAAAATCCCGAGTCTACTGTTCATCGTCTTCCTCCTCGCGTTCGTGCGTGAGTGTGAGTGTTCAGTGAGGGTTCGGCTCCAACAATTGGTATCAAGAGCTTCGTTTGCGATCATGGTGGATGAAGTGAGCGGCAAGACTCCCCCGAGCTCTCCCAAGAAGCTGTCCGGCGGCAAGGGAGGCGACGGCGCTGGCGGCAGCGGAAAGGGGGAGGTCACGCGCGTGATCCGGGAGATCGGCGGGGCGGCGAACTGGCCGAAGCTCACCAAGGACAACTACACCGAGTGGTCGTTGGTGATGAAGATCAAGCTGCAGGCCCGCGGCTTGTGGGAGGCGATCGAGCCCGGCGGCGTGTCGGTGCAGGAGGATCGCATGGCGCTCGACGCCATCACGAGCGCCGTGGGAGGCGATCGAGCCCGGCGGCGTGTCGGTGCAGGAGGATTGCATGGCGCTCGACGCCATCACGAGCGCCGTGCCGTCCGAGCTGGTGGCGTCGTTGGCGGTGAAGGCGACGGCGCTGGAGGCATGGAACTCGGTGAGGGACATGCGGATCGGCAGCGACGCGGTGAGGAAGACCAAGGCGCAGCGTCTCCGTCGCGAGTTCGAGGTGATCCGTTTCAAGGATGGCGAGAGCGTGGACGACTTCGTGGTGCGGCTCCAGAACCTCGTCGCGGCGCTCGGAACAGTGGGGGAGCCGATCGAGTCGAACAAGGTGGTGGAGAAGCTCCTCCGAGTCGTCCCCAAGCG
>CM014273.1:46544699-46571696 GCA_004135705.1 Alloteropsis semialata
GATCATCTTTCATTCTCTGCAACTCTGCAAAGAAGTCAGAGTATCAGAATCAACTAGTGAAATAAAAAAGAAAAAAACTGGCGAAGGAAAGACAGAGCATAATTGAACCTTCGTCCTCAAGATTTAGACCCTTTTTGACATGGTTGAATTCCCCTAGGACCTTGCTATCAAGCACCTTTGCATTGTACCAAAGTTACAGAAGGTGAACACAGTTAGCCTAAGCAACTAAATGTTAATACGAAACTGTGCAGGTAGACTCTTCACAATAGGTACTTCAAAATGTGAGTGAATTCTGCAAAACCTTTGTTCAGAACAGGACACATTTGAACTGTCCTGCCAAAAATGAACAATTTCTTAATATATGATGTGGAGGTAAGGCATAATAGCAGATAAGCCTGGAATGAGTTACATTTATCATTTAATTAACTCACCATCTGAGTTCTTGTTGAATGCGAGTGGAATTACATTTTCTTCATTAAGCAGTGCTCCAGTTTATCTGATGTTTCCTATACTTTTTAAGGCATGGAGTTATGCTCCTACATTTATCATTTAATTAACTCACCATATGAGGTTTTATCAGATGATTGCCCCCAAGTAATTCCCGCTAGGCGTGTGGACATCAGTTACCTTAAATTGAAAAGGTAGCAAGAGCATGCAGCCGCATAATTAAAAAAAAAACATGATTCATGTACGGAGAACAATTTGAGCAGGCACATAAATAGCATTCTGCTAACACATGCAGAGTTCATTATGTATCAATCGGTCAATTATGTATCAATCAGACAGTAGCAAGATTTCTTCTGTAGTTGTCCTAGATCTAGTCTCAGCATGTCATTATGTATCAATCAGACAATTGGAAAAAAATATCTCTATTGTTGCTCAGCAAAGCAAGTGACGTATGGCAGGAAAAGTAAAAGATGCATCTCACTCTCTCATCTAGGAGCACGGTCAGATTCAAATGTGATCTAAACTGAACCGTGAAAAGGAAATAAATAGGCCAAAACACAAGCACCACTGGAGAGGCTTACCTAGGCCAAGAATGTCCAGTGAAGAGACGAACAAGGGGCCATCTTGGATCTGACAGCTTTGAAGTCACCAAGATCTAAAAGAACTCGAATCAGCAAGAGGAGTATAAGACCTAAAGGAAAGGAGGGAGACCTCACGTGCTGAGGAGGAAGACGCGCCGACAATGGCCGAGGCAGAGATGTCATCGCAGATCAGCATGTGAGTCACGAGAGGGAGGCGGAGAGGCGGCACCTGGACAGGGAGAGGTAGCAGCGGCGGCAGGCGGAGGGGGCGGCGCTGCGCTAGGAAGGCAGAGGGGGCGGCGCCTGGACAGAGGCATGGGCGGCGGCGCTGGACGGAGGCAGAGGCGCAGGGCGATGGGGAGGCGATGCGGATTGCGGAGTTCCTCTCGTGGGCGTCGGGGAAGCGGCGCCCGGAGTCTCGACGCGGGGAGGAGACGGCCCGTGGAAAACGCGAGGATAGGGTCAACCACCCCTGGCAGATGGGCTTCCAAACGGCAGGGCGCATTGGCCCGTGGCCGGAGGGGCACGTGGGCCTCCCACCCGAGGAAAAGGCCGGTATCCCTCCGGGATTTTGTGTTCCCAAAGGAGCCCTTAATTGTTGGTAGTGTCGGACCCGCCACAACCCACGAGGGCAAGGGCATTGCAGACCTAGGAAGGTGGAATACATCCGGTTTCGCATAGTTGAGAGGAAATTAAACATCTGGTTTTATAGTTTGGGAGGTGAAATATTCCACCTTCGATAGTTCAGGGGTTATATAGATTTTTTTTCTGACTGTCTAATTCAGCTTCACGTAGGATTTTTTATGACGTGGAAGAGATAGAGTGAGGTAAGAGAATAAAGTGGTTGTTTCGCGAATCAATCACATCAGAGCTAAAATTTAGGACTATGAGACAACACAATCACCATTGTACGAGTTGTTGTTGCCATGCATCTCACAAATATCCAATTTTTATATACACAAATTAAGAAATTATTGATTACAATGAGACAAGTTATAAGACAACATGTTGTACATATTATTTGTTTAGCCATCTCAAGATTACGTGTCACTGCATAAGATGGCCTATTACCAATATATTTGCCCTAAATGGCTTACATTCAGCCTGTTCGCTTGGCTTATCAGCCACCAGCCAGCAGTACTTCAGTCTCACAACAAATCAGCACCAGCCACCAGCCAGAGTTCTTTTGAAATTGTTTTTACCCAAAAATAATTCACCCTCTCACAAAAAGCCTGTATGTCAGACCGAGAAAGGCAATTAATTAAAAGACGAAAGTTTTAAGATTTTCTATAAAAAAAACTCTTTTCAAAATATTTCTCCGATTTTCTCTCTATTTTTTTCACCCTAAAGATTTCATACCCGCCTGTGTGTCATTGGCAGGGACGGAGCCAGAATGGGATCATTGGGGTGGCCAAGAGACAAGATAAACTTTAATCAAGCTTAAACTATATTTAATGATTCTTATAAAAAACAAATCTAAATGACCCACTTTACTTAAAGTGTAGTCATCATGAAACTGTTTGATAACATTACCTACAAAATGAGTATATAGATCTGTATCTAAACTTAATGCAGTTAGTTTGTATTTTTTTGAGCTTTGTATGCACATATGTTGTGCATTTGCAGCAAACATAGGGGGGGCCATGGCCCCTGCCAGCCCCCCACTATCTCCGTCCCTGGTCATTGGGCTTAAGAAGAGCTCAGATAGACAGCCTGGTCGCTTGGCTTATTAGCCACCAGCCAGCAGTACTTCAGTCTCACAACAAATCAGCACCAGCCACCAGCCATCAGCCAGCCAGCAGTACTTCAGTCTCACAACAAATCAGCACCAGCCACCAACCAACCCAACAGTCTGAGAATCGATGGAGGAGGTGGGTACGAGAACAGAGCTCTCGACCACTGATTTTTNCCCTGCGGCGGGCCGGCCGACGAGCAGGGGCCAGGGAGGCAGCCAGGCCCCAGGCAGGGATTGCCCATTGGGGACTGCTACTACTGTCTACTGGTGATTTTTTTCTGAAGATTTTTGGATTGGTATGTTACTGACTCTAAATTGGAATCCTATTTCAACTTATCAGTGATTCATTGTTTAGTGATTGCAAGTTTTCAGCTTTTGAATGTCCATGAATTAGTTGCATTGCAAGTTGCTTAATGCTTGAATCAGTACCTAAAACTTAGTGACATTTTCATGGTAGGTATGAAACATGAAGAGGAAGAAAAGTGGCAGTGCTACTACTGATTTGAGATCTTTTTTGGAAAGAGCTGCAGCAAAGAAGAGAAATCCTGAGCAAGATAATGTCACTCCATCTACTAATGAAAGTCAGATGCGGATGGTGGTTTTTGGGCAGAATGGCGCTGGAACTAGCAGTGCTACTAGCACAGAGGCACCCGTGAGAGCTGAGCAGGAGCAGCAGCAATCAACTCAACCCCCAATACTAGAAGATGAAGAAGAAGATGAATCTGTACCATAGGATGAAGATGAATCTGAGGCTAGTGATAAAGAAATTGAGATTGAGCATGATCCTAGATTGAGGACTCCTATCTCAAGCTATCCTGTCAATGATCAAGATTCACTTAAAATAGCGTATATTGCAATGGGGCCATGTCGACCAAAGATGAAGAGGGAGGCTTTTCCGCAGCATGAATGTGGAGGTATGCGCCGCTTTCAGCCTAGGTGGTTCGATGAGTACAAGTGGCTTGAATATAGTGTGCATAGAGATGCAACATATTGCTTTGTTTGCTATTTATTCAAAGATAGCTGCAAATTTCCTGGTGGTGATGCTTTTGTTGATGAAGGGTTTAGGAATCGGAACATGAAAAACAGGCTTAACAGGCATATTGGGGGTATTGAGAGTGCCCATAATAAAGCTGAAGAGAAGTACAATTTTTACATTAGACCTAAGGCATCAATCCGTGAGTCTGTTGCATCAAACATTGAACAGTTTAAGGCTAAATACTTGGCTCGCTTGACATGGTCACTTGAGTGCATAAGATTTCTTTTACGCCAGGGGTTAGCTTTTTGTGGTCATGATGAAACAAAGGATTCACACAATAAAGGAAATTTCAGAGAACTTTTGGCATGGCTGGCAGAGAATTTTGAAGAAGTTAATTTGGTGGTGCTAGGAAATGCTCCACAAAATTGTCAGATGATAGACCACAAGATTCAAAAACAACTCATTGCTGCTTGTGCTCATAAAACAACCAAACTTGTCATAGAGGAACTTGGTGATGAGTGTTTTGCAATTCTAGCTGATGAGTCTAGTGATGCATATCAACAAGAACAATTGGCTCTTTGCTTGCGCTTTATCAATAAAAAAGGAGAGCCAGTTGAGCGGTTTCTTGGACTTGTTCATGTTGAAGATACTACATCAATGACTCTTAAAGAAGCTATTCAGTCCTTGCTTATGAAGTATCAATTGCCCTTATCGAAGGTACGTAGTCAAGGGTATGATGGGACTAGTAATATGAAGGGCCATGTTCATGGGTTGAAGAAATTAATTATGGATGAATCCCCTTCTGCTTATTATGTTCATTGCTTCGCCCATCAGCTTCAGCTAACCCTTGTATCAGTTGCTAAGGAGAGTATGGATTGTGATTGGTTCTTTGGGCAACTTTCATACTTGTTGAATGTTCTAGGAATGTCTTGCAAAAAGATTCGCATGCTTCGCATTGCTCAAGCTGAATATATAGTTGAAGCATTGAAATTGGGTGAAATTGAAACTGGGCAAGGTTTGAATCAAGAGATGGGCTTAGCACGGCCAGGTGATACACATTGGGGATCACATTATAGAACTGTGATGCATGTTATGGGTTTGTATCCTTCAATCAGGAAAGTTCTTTGGATGATTGGAAAAGAAGGTAAAGGTGCAGAAGCTAATGGAGCTCAAACTATGCTCACAGTATTTAAGTCATTTGAGTTTGTTTTCCTGCTACACTTGATGAATGAAATATTTGGATACACAAATTACTTGTGTAATGCTTTGCAAAAGAAAGAGCAAGATATAGTAAATGCTATGGATCTTCTAGAGTTCACAAAGGCAGAATTGGAAGTTTTGAGAGAAGATGATGGATGGGAGAAATTTCTTCAAAAGGTCACTTGTTTTTGTGAGAAGCACAAAGTTAAAGTTGTTGACATGAATGGGAAGTATGTTCCTATGCAAAGATCAAAGGCATACTATAGAGGTTCCATTAATTACCACTGGTTTCATGCTGATATGTTTTTGGGCATCATTGATAGACAACTTCAAGAGCTTAATAATCGGTTTGATGAGGTAAACACAGATCTTCTTAGATGCATGGCATCATTCAGTCTAGCCAATTCTTTTCATGCTTTTAATGTTGAGAACTTGGTTATGCTTGCTGGTTTCTATCCTCATGACTTTGCATTTGAAGAAATGAACCAACTCCCTTTTCAACTGAATCGCTATATTGATGATGTGAGGAATGATGAAAACTTCAAAAATGTGAGAAGTCTAGTAGAGCTATCTTTGATGCTAGTTAAAACAGATAAGGTCTCTCGGTATGACTAGTTCTCCCTGTTGCAAAAGCAGGTGTTGAGAGGATTTTTTTCTATCATGAACTTTATCAAAAACAAGTAAAGAAGCAAGATGGGGCAAGAATATTTGAACAATTGTTTGGTTACATTCATTGAAAGGGAATTCTTCTTGCAAGATAAAGATGGGGACATCATCACTCATTTTCAAAGCATGAAGGATCGGAAAGTTGTCTTGTGATTTGTAAGCTTTCTTATCAATGTCCCTTGTTGTCTTATGATTTTTATCCTTATGTATTTGAGATGTTGCTCTTTGCCATGTTGATCATTCAGACATTTAGTACATCTATTATTTATATATAATATTCAACAATTTTATGTTATGATCAATTTTAGATCATTTATTTTTTCTTTGCAAAAATATATCATTCGATGTTGGTACTTGCATATCTCTATTAAAATTTGTACTTTCGGCTGCCATTTTTTTCGCGATGATTTTTTGTCACTGTTAGAATTTTTTTGAATACCCATGTCCCAAATCCTGGGCTGGCCCCTGCGACCGGACATGAGCTATATATAGAGATCCCTTCAAAAACTAGTAGTTACTCTCTATAACTCGTTAAAACCGAGTATTCGCGGACCGTCCGCCTCACAAAGCCCGGACGGTCCGCCGTTCAAAACCAATGGCTAAAACAGTAATAAATGCTATCAGAATCGACCATTATACAGGGGGCGGACAGTCCGCCCACCAGGCGCGGACCGTCCGCCGTTCATATCGTAGCCACGGTCAGAAACACAAACTCCCTGTCTACGCGCTTGGATTAGCCGGCGGATCGTCCGCACCCAGGTGCCGGACCATCCGCCGTAGAGAGTCAAAAACCAACACAGAACCAACACAGTTCTGGTGGCGCATGGGAGAGGGGGGGCGGACCATCCGCCCCACAAAGTTAAAAACCCACCAGAATCACACCTGATTCTGGTGGCGTGGGGTAAGTCACCGTCCGCTCCCAGTGGGTGGACCGTCCACCGGTCAAGACACTCAGCTCACCAGAAACATCAAGTTTCTGCCCACGACTTCTTTTTGATGGGCGGACCATCCGCGTCCCCTGCGGAGGCCATCCGCCCTTACACTGAAAAACGTCCCGAACGACTCTAAAAACGGCTAAGTCAAGACACGGTCCGCCCCATACAGGGAGGCCGTCCGCCGCTCAAACCAGTTAGCCGATTAGCATGAAAACCGCGTCGTTCTAAGTCTCATGATGTATGCCACTAATCCATATGCATGCAATGCAATATTTGAGCAAGGTGGCACTTTTGAATCGTTGTGCAAATGACATTGACCCCTCTTGATAGTACGGCTATCTAGCCTATCAACCCGGTCAATGTTTCTTCTCTAATCTCCTCTTTGACCGGCAAAATAGAAAACCCTATCTTATACCTTTACCTTGAGATTACACTTCACATCATGATCCCTATATCACCAAGATATCATCCGCCACACATCACAACTCCGGGACTAAACCTATTTTCATATCTCAAATGAAACTGTTAGACCACAATAGTTGTCATTAATTACCAAAACACAAATCAAGGACCTAGATGCTTTCAAGCACGCGCACTCACTCCTATAAATTCCTGCATGAAATTATGGGAAAAATAGAGCAAAGGCCTCTAAAATAAGCATATGTGGTTATTTCTTCTCAAATAAAAGATACGAGTATATGACTAGAGCTACGTGTCATGTTTGAAAAATGTCTAAGTGCATTATGTTAAAAGATGGCTCAATGTCGAACTCTTTGATCCAAAACTATGGATCTCATTTACTTATCTATATATAATTCCTTTTATCTATTTTAACATAATTCTTGTTCATCCATTATTCAAACCAGCTACTGATATTTCTTCTATGGATTTTGTTTCCTAAACTGCACTTTGTTCTATGATACAATTCCCTATATGACACTGTTAAAATCACTCATTCCCTTCTTGGCCCTGAAAAAATTTTCGTTCCTTATTTGACCCCAGTTTCAACTTTGGTTCCTCAAATGACACCGCCGTCGGTTCTGTTCACCCCTCCCGTGAAAAACTTGTCAGTTTTTACATGAATGGACAAAATTAGCCCTGAACTCAGTCCTTCACGAGCCTCCCACACGCGAACTGTTCCCCTCTCTCTCGCAAACGTGTCTCTCCCCATCTCTTTCTCTCTCTCGAACCGCTAACCCTAGAACCGTCGGAGGCGGCGGCGACCGGTCCCTACAGCTGGCGGCGGCGGCAAATGGATGAGGATGGGGTGGATCCAGGTGGGGACTTGGGGCGGCGTGGGCTGAATCAGGCCGTGGTGTTTCCCCTCGGCGCATCGGCGGCATCGACCAGTGATGGGGCGGTGGCCTCGGGAGGCGTGCAGGAGGCATTGGCCCTGGGCGCGACATCGGCCCTGGGCACACAGGCGGCATTGGCCCTAGGCGCGGGGGCAGCCTCGGCTTTGCGGTGCGCCCGTGGCCTCGACCTTCGCGCGGCTCCCTTGGCCCGCGGCGTGGCCGTGGCCCTCTACGCAGCAGCGCGCGGACCACCCTCGGCCTCGGCAAGCGCGGCCAGTGGCGCAGCAGCGGCGGCTGTGGGCTCGGATGCCCTGGCATGGGACCGAACAGTAGGAACAAACGAAGGAGGGTGAGTTTCTTGGCACTATTGGTCAATTGTCAATAGTAGTGAATCAGTCAAAGAATGGATTTTTTGAATTCCTATGATTTGGTTTGATTTACAGGGCATATGCAACTACAACTTATTTGCTAAAAAATTAAACTGTTTGGCAACAAAAAGAAAGTTAGGAAGGAATTCAGTTGCTTTAGTTTTGAGATGGATATTGATTCAGACTTGACAAACTTCAAGGATTTAGTTGAAGAGGTTGTAGAGAAGTACCCACCTGGTTATTTAGAATTTGCTCATGTTCAGTACTATGATAATGTGTCAAAAACCTTCCCAGAAGTTGAAACTGACCAACAGTTGATGTTTAAGTTTGAGAAACACTCTAAGACAAAGATTGTGGATATGTTCATTTCATATTGTAGTCCTTCTGAACCTTTTGAGCCTATCAAATAGTGGCATAGTGATGTCCAAAATCAATCTACAAACAACACTGAACAACAAGAGGATAGTTACCTTTGCAACCCATTGCCCGAGAATGAACATGTAGGTGTTGATGAGGAAGTAATGTACCTAGAGAATACACCTGTTGGTCTGATGGAAGAGGACAAGGGTCAGGACAAGGGTCAGGAATTTTTTCCTGAAGATGGGAGTGAGGATGGTAATAACTTGGATATTGAGTCAGGGACTGAAGTAGGATCTAACCAAGAGTTAGTTGGTCATGAAGCAAATCATGTACCAAATATGGAGTATGACAAAGAAGACCCTCCAACGATAGAAGGCTCCACATATCCTTGCGTGGCTGAGTTCAAGATATCACTTTCTCAGCATGCAATCAAGCATGAATTTGAGTACAACACAGAGAAGAGTGCACTGTATAGATTCAGGGCCTATTGTTCAAGGAGAGATGAAGATAATTGCCCATGGAGACTACATGCTTCTACTACTGTGATATGTGCACTATAGTGGTAATATTCTAACCTTGGTAATTTATGTTTTCTTTATTTTAATTCAGTTGTATTGTTATAGCTAATTACCTATGTTCATTTCTTGAAGGTGAAGAAGAACCCTTTTCCTCATGAATGCTCTAGTACGAGAAGGAAGAAGACGGTGAAGAATGCAACAAAGCATTGGGTATGTGCTAAGGTGAAGGACTGACTCATTGAAGATGGAGCTCTGTGGCAGACCGCCCCAATTAATCCGGCTTAAGAGTATGGGACCACCATCACAGCAGTGCTCCACGCCCTTAAACCGAGTTAATTGTGCAATCCATCTGTTGACGCAAAAAATCGGCGGTTGTATCTTCTGCGTGCAGCACACGAAGACCAGGGAGATCTGCTTCACTCCAGTGCCAGCCCACACTCCAGTTTAGGTTCGCAGCGTGCCAGTCAATTTGACCTGAAATTGACAAGGAGATAAATAGTTAAATTACTCTTTGATTGTGCCGGCTCTATTTCAGACGATGGAGTAACGTCGAATTTTAGCCAAGACCCAATCAGGCACGTGTCGGCCGATACCAATCGGACCTCAAAATCGGACTTCATTGATGACGTCAATCAGACCGAGTAATCGGACCTCAATCAGACACCGAATCGGACCTCAGAATCGGACCAATCAGGATCGGACCTTGATTGATATAACAGATCAGCCTTTGAATAATAAAATAAAGCATAAAACAAGGCCAATATGTAAAGTAATGGATCAGCTGTGTCTTTAAACAAGATATCAAATAATCAAAGTATAAGCCGATACATTGTCCACCTTGCCTAGTTGCCAATTTGACTCATCTTATCGGACCATCTAACTAGCCAATCGGACCATAACTTTTTCAGAGAAATCTAGCTCCGACGTAGGGAATCTAGATTTCTCCAGCTATGAACAAATCAGATAGCTAAGTAGTCAAATTCAACTTACCAATCTGACAACTAAACAAGATGCTCGCACAGGTGTTAATCAGATTAAGCAAATAAGCAGATAAAACATTAACAGGGTCGTTCTAATTCTAAGATATGCTACCAAATAATCAAGCAAGACCTAGCTCCGACGTAGGGAATCTAAACCACACTTAACATTCAAATAGCAATAAGGCATAACCAAAGCTTCCTTTGACTAATCAAGATGAATCTAGCTCCGACGTAGGGAATCTAGACCAAGCATGACAATCAAAGATCAATCTAATCGTATTGCGAAGATCCAGCTCCGACGTAGGGAATCTACACCAGCGCAATACTCAAAGAACAACCAGATTAAACCACAAAGCATGGATCGGACCTAGAACGATGCTGTAAGATAAATATTGCTTAAATCGGACCAAGACCAATGCTCAAAGCCATTGAAGAAGTAGAATTGATTCACATGGCGTAGATCTAAACCAATCTAGCAACTCCAAACAAACCGCAAAAGACAACCTTTAAATAACCAAGATTACTCTAGCTCCGACGTAGGGAATCTAGACTAATCTTGATGATCTAGCTCCGACGTAGGGAATCTAGACATAAAGTGCAGTCCGATAAACGATAATCTGTTGAATAATCAATATTGATCTAGCTCCGACGTAGGGAATCTATATCAATCTTGATTATCCAGAGATAAATCGGTTGAACAGTATAAACGAGAAAGGGCGATGCGCCTCAATTCAAAGCCTATACTAATTCGATAAGTTGACTAACTTACTGGTAAGCCGGAGATCAGAACTGATACAGCCCGTCCACCAATGAGCTTCGTCGATAACTACTACTAGGGTTTTTGGCGTGAAGCCGGGTTGTATTGATTGTGAGAATAGTTCTTTACAATGGACGAGGGTTCATATTTATACCCTGGTCATGATGAGTCCTGATAGGACTTGACTAACTTGCAGATAAAGTAAACTAAGCTTAACATAAAACGGGACTCCCATATGCCTTCTGAAAAGGAAATAGTCCCCGCATCTGATACGCTTCCTTCTTAGCCGACGCGCCCTTCTTCTTTTATCCATCATCAGATCGGACTTCTTGCTTCATCGGACTCCTCTCCAGCATCGGCTTCCTTCCTCGTCACATTCATCTTTGACCAGTCAACGGGCCCAATGCGTAATTCCAGCCTCACCACGTCATATCTGATTCAGCATATCTGGTGCGAAAACCTGGTGTCAACACCATCGGATACCTTCCCGATTAAACCACATTTTCTCTCGACCGAAACGAAATAGCAGCAGTCCCACTCGAAGATGGGCTCAGGCAGTACAACTCATCACAAATTTTACATCACACGGTTCGCATAGATAATTATACAAATACAGTGCATATATTTTTAGTTATTACAAACCAGAGTTATATACAGCGGAAGTCTACACGTCGAAGCAAAAGATATCATGCGGAGCCCTCGCACAACACCTGGCCTGAGTCGGACTCAGACGGCACCCGCTCCACGGTCCAACCATCAGGCAGCACACAGGGCCACATCAGAGCAGCAACAGGATCATAACCAACACCCATATCTGAAAAAGATTAGCCACAAGCAAGGCTGAGTATACTAATACTCAGCAAGACTTACCCGACAAGGTTAAATACTAGACATGCAAGGCTTTCTGGCTGAGGGGTTTGTTTTGCCAAAAGCATCTACAAGTTGATCCTATTTTCAAGATTTTAGCCAAGTTAGTTTGAGACTAACCATTGCTAGATTTGCCAAACTATCCAATAACAATCAGTGTGGAAAAATAATTGATTAACATGATAACAATATTTCTCATCTAACCACAATTCTACTCACTTGGCCCAAGCACACTGATGTGTGAAAAGAGATCAAGCAGCTTCATGTAACCGCGAAGAACGGACAACTCGAGTTGATTTTAACCATGCATGGGACAACCTAATCGTACGACCCGTGAGAGACACCCATGAACTCACGGGGCAACCGTTCCCATCTCTCCCTGCCGTCTGCCATCAGAGCCCACTCCACCCGAGTGCACGCCCCAACGGACCCCAGGTGCCCCAGGCAAACCTGTGCCGCGGCCACTGCTACACTCGCCATCATCCCCCTCGCCCAATGGAGTAGGAAGACCCGTCAAACATCAGTTTGAATTAAGTACTAGGTTTACCAGTTTACCACATTTCCCGGCATACGATTAGTACCTTCAAAAGGTTGACCAACATCGCCACACAATCAATGCCTTAGCCAACAATTCTCTGTACAAGCGGGACATTCAACCAAACATGAATATCGCACAAGCCCCGCTTGTCGAACTTCAAAAATAATCGTAAAGTAGAAACTTATATCTCGCGGGTGACAAGGCAATCACCTGACTTCTACCGGTCCTAATTAAGCATAGCATGCTATACGACCTACACATACTAGTATTAAGACATAGGTACCTAGGGATCATGCAACTAAGGTTTCATTCAACTCCTCAAAACTTAAATGCACAAATTAAGGCATAAGGGGAGGAGTGTTAGTTTAACAGTAGGTTATGCTCCGGGGCTTGCCTTCCTGAGCACCGGTGGCCTTGGGCCCTTCCGGACTTTGGTCCGGGTCTTGAGCAGCGACAAGGTTCAGCTCAGCAGCGGCTTGATCACCCTCGGGCTCGACCCCGATCTCGTATACACCGTCAGTAATGGGGTGATCTACATGAGTTGTACATGAATGCATGAGATGCATGAAAACTTAAATAATCGAGCACATGAATATCTACAACAACTCGCATTACTGGCAATCCTTTATGGAGTATAAATAACTAGGAAGTTTAAACCTGCACAGGAACTGGTCTGACCGGTCTTGAGACCGGTTTGACCGGTCTGGCAGACTGGTCAACCCAAGGTTCTTATGGTCGACTTAACTATTGCCCAATCTAAATAGAATACCTATAAGTGATTCCCAGCCATAAGTAGTGTTCCTATGGTTGGAACTTAAAATTCATTTTGTTTCAAGGAGGAAAACCGGTTTAACCGGATGGCCATACCGGTCTGACCGGTCTGGGCCGGTCTTACACACTACTAGCTAGAACAAAAATCTACATCACAATTGCCAAATCATATGTATTTAATCCTTTTTGTGAGGGTTCCTAACTTCAGGGTAGTCCTATCAAAAATTGCCAAAATTCCCTCGAGTAGGTATACATGTATTACTCTTTCTACTACATTAACTTAACCAATCTCCTTTCCCCCAAAATCATGAATACACTCTAGCCTTTAGATAATCAACTCAGCCCACATCAACAACACAACCATCAGAGGTGGCTTGCATTTTCAGTTCAAGTCTAGGATTTATGAAACAATAAACCACTTTTTAGCACACATTTGTGCATGAAGCATTACACCATTCAAGCATCCATTTTGCACACAAGTCCTAAATTTCTATAGAAAACCCCTTTCCCTTTCCACCCTCTTACCCTAGGGTCCTTCTTCTTCCTTGGGCTCGAACAGACTTGAGCTCGGCTCGGCTGGTGACCGGCAGTGGCGTTCCGGCTCAGGGAAAGGCGAAGGAAAAAGGGAGAAGTGGCCGGGGAGGATCACGAGCTCATGGGGAAGCTAGAGGAGGCATTTGTTCGCGTGGAGGAGGAGTGTGGGTGGCTGTCCACGTGAGGGAAGAAGCTTCGGCCGTGTGGTGGCAATGGCGGCCGTATCTCTCGAATTCCCGTCACGGCAAGCGGTGGTGGAGGATGGGGAAGGCTCTGGGGCTACGAGGACGAGGTGAGGGGGTTGAGGACGCGATGAATTGGAGAATGACAGAGCAGGTGGACGGGGTTTGGCCGGAGACATGACCGAGCTCGGGAATGAGGGTACGGGGTGGTTGAAATCGTCCCTCCATCCGTGGACGTGGCGCGACACCAACACACCGACCTCGCAGATGGCACGGGAATACACGGGCACGTGTTCTGGAGGTCCGAGGATGACGTAAGTCGACGCGAACGCCCATACCGGCACCGGAGATGCCCATACCGGCGGCGGTGGTTGGGCACCGACTGTTGCGGTGGTGGGGTAAAACCCGCACCGCAACAGTCTATGAGTCAGAAACACTGTGCCGATCAGTTTCAAATCCAAAATTTTGCAGGCCACCGACTGTTGCGGTGGTGGCATGTAATTAGCACCGCAACAGTCTGTCATGGTTAGCACCGCAACAGTCTTTCAATCTAGAGACGAATTTTACTGTTCCTCAGGACCACCGACTGTTGCGGTCATTGTAGCAAGGTAACCACCGCAATAGTCGGTCATCCAGCTGCCTAAGGGGTTAAGTCACTAGAGCATAGATAGTTGCGGTGACCATTGAAACCAGCACCGCAACTTGCTGTGCTTGCGGTATTTGCACTTTTCAAGTTTGTTTTGTTTTGAACCTTGAAGGGCTAAGGTTTATTTCATGTTCAAAGGTCTAATAGGACTGAATACACATCGTCTTAGACAAAGCCACGAGGACCTCTCTCTCCAACTCTCATTTGAATGTACTAGCATTTAACTTTGATAGTTGACTTGGGGTCAAGCATACACACTTATGCACAAACAAGCTGATCCTGAAATGATGCATGTCCTTATTGGTTTAGTTAAGTTCATTAGGGTTCTTAATTACTATAGTGACACCAGGGGTGTCACAAGCTCTTAAAGCAAGGGTGCTACAAAAGAAGATTAAAGAACACTACAAGGTTAGTGTCCACTACAAGAGGGTGTGGATGGGTAAAGAGCTAGCATTAAGGCAGATTTATGGTGATTGGGACAACAATTTTGACAACATGTATAGGCTTAAGGCACAAGTTGAGAACACATGCCCTGGCAGCTTAGTAGTGATAGATCACCACACCATAAAAGGCAAGATCAGATTTAAAAGATTTTTCTTAGCCTTGAAGCCTTGCATTGAGGGGTTCATTAATGGTTGCACACCATATTTAGCCATAAACAGTACTTTTCTGACTGGCAGGTTTAAGGGGCAGCTAGCTAGTGCTTCAGCCGTTGATGATCACAATTGGCTATTCCTGTTTGTTTTGGAGTTTTTGATTCTGAAACAAATGAAAATTTGGAATGGTTCATGCAAAGAGTTAGAGAGGCCATAGGATCACCAAGGGGTTTAGCCATATGTACTGATGCTGGCCAGGCAGTGATGTTTGGGGTAGGTGAAGTGTTTCCAGAGGCAAAACATAGGGAGTGCATGTTTCATTTGGTCTCAAATTTTAAGAAAAAGTTTTATGGAAAGGTTTTTGATGACATCTGTGGGAAGCTTCTTATTCATGGAACCCATATCTATTTGAGAAATATTCGAGAGAAATGGAGGCAGCAAAGCCAGCAGCTACTAATTACCTTAGGAAGTGGCACACTAGGTTGTAGACTAGGAGTCAATTCTCAACCATTTTCAAGGTGGATTATGTAACCAATAACTTGGCTGAGTGCTTCAATAATTGGATTAAACATCACAAATCCTTAAATTTAGATGACTTTATGGACAAGATAAGACAAATGCTTATGGTCAAGTGGCACCAAAGGTAAAAAATAGCCAGGAAGTTGGATGGCCTAATTCTGCCACACATCATCAAGAAGCTGAATGAAAAGAGTAGAGAATTGAGCTTGGAGGTGGCTGAATGTTCAGAAGAAGTTGCTGAAGTAACAGCATTGGGTGGCAGTGGCTTTAGATTTGTGGTCAACTTGCTTGAGAGGACATGTTCTTGTAGGCAATGGCAAGTTTCTGGTATCCCTTGCAAGCATGCAATAGCATTCATCACCTCTCTCAACAATGCCCCACTTGAAAATTATGTAGACACATATTACTCTATTGAGAAATTTAGAGTAGCATATGGCCAACCAATCCCTGCCATGACTGATAAACGCCAGTGGCCTAAAGCTACCCATGGGTTTTTCATGCATCCACCTTTATTGAAAGCAACAGTCGGTAGGCCAAAAACAGAGAGATTCAAAGGTTGTGGTGAGAAGAAGAAAAGGGCATCAGGACAGCACAAATGTCCTATTTGTAAAGACTATGGGCATCATTGGCACAAGTGCAAGAGGGGTAATCCAGAAGACATTGCTGCTATGATGGAGCTTAGGTAGTAAAAAAAATTCTGTTATTATAATATTTCTTTGCATCAGTGCACATGTTAACTGTTCTTTGATCTATTCCTTTTTATCATGCATAGGCCCACGAAAGAAGAAGGCAAAGACAGCCAAAACAGCGGAGTCATCTATTGTGCCCTAGGAGGATGAAGCACCAGCAACCTCTATGTCTTTTTCACCACCAAGGTTAGTTCATGATTCTTACACTTACACTCATGATTTGTACTGGTCTATTATTTCTAAGTAGCTACTTTTGTCACCTTAGCCAAAACTTGGAGAACACAAATGAAAAAAATGATTCTAGTGTTGGACCAACAAAAAAGTACAATGTTCTACTTCTGAATTTTGTATTAGATTAAATTTAAAGTTTTTTGAAAACTGAGTAAATTCTTGTTCTACTTCTGAATTTTATAGCAAAATCTTGGAGGTTACAAGTAAGAAAAAGGGAAAACATGTCAACTCTGGTTCTGGAGCATCAAAAAGGTAACAACCAGTTCTGATTTTTAGAGAACTTTCTGTCCATTGTTTTATTTTTTTCCCTCTAAACTTGTTGCTGCCATACACAGGTCAAGGACTGATTCAGCCTAAGCATCTTTCCATTGAGTTAGCTGCACCAAACAAGGAAAAAAAGAAAAGGAAAAAGAAACAGCCTGCTAAAAAGATTACAAGAATTCCTATTGTGCCACTTGACAGCCCTGCCATGGGCACGAGAAGCAAAAAGATGGGTCCTGGTAACCCTGCATTGAGCACAAGGAGCAAAAGAAGGCTTAGCTTGTGATCCTCATTAGTCATGTCGAGTTATCTTGCTCTTTCTATCCAGTTCTATGAATGTGAACCTGATGTATTTGTGGTCCTCATGTAGACAATGTGAACTTGGCTTGGACCTGTATTAGTGAACCTAAGCTATGTGAACCATTTCTATTTGTAAACCTGATATATCTGTGAACCTAAGAATGATGCATCTGTGAAACTTATATATGTGTATGTGTGAATGTCATGCTGTTGCTCGCTGTTTGAGCAGAGATCTCATTTGAACATGTCTATATATCTTGCTGTTGTATTGCGTATTTGTGTGTATCTTGCTGCTCTATTTGATGCCTAAACATCATGCTGTTATGCTGCCCAATTTTTTAACAATTTTGGTGCAAAAAACTCTAACATATCATAATGGATAAGATTGCTACATGCATATAAAAAAAATTTAGTGATGTATGTATAGAGTTGCATTTGCTGTTCAATAAGGGGCAAAAACGTCATTTCACATGGCATTTAACACCGTTAGTGCTGCAAAGTCACGGTGGTGTCATTTGAGGAACCAAAGTTGAAACTGGGGTCAAATAAGGAACGAAAATTTTTCCAGGGCCAAGAAGGGAATGAGTGATTTTAACAGTGTCATATAGGGAATTGTCTCTTGTTCTATCAAGCGGCTTGGTTGTTCGAAAATTACCCTTACTACTTCTGCGTGTATTGCTCGAATGATTCCTTTGTTTAGTTGGATGCACCCATAACTCATTGAAGCTAGGGAATAAGGATATATCTTGATATCTATAGGTTTCTTTGTTGTCACTTGACATCGCAAGTTTTTCAAAATAAAAGACATGTTCTGACCCAAACGATCATGATATCAGCATGGTGTGAATTTTGAATTCACCCCTAGTGCCGCTCGTCGACCATTTTCTTGGCTTATACGTCTACAATCGGTTCTAGCCAACTGTAGGCTCACATCAACCCATCAATTTTGGATCCATCTACCGTCGAATTTAATTCTCGGTCAGTAAAATAATTTGCATATGACTATGAGAATTTAGAGAATTGAAAATTTGGAATTACCGATAATTTGCATTTTTTTAGACCACGAATAATTTGCATTGGGAAAATTGGTTCTGTAGCACCGAAAGATCGTCACATCCAGAAAATACCACTGAAAGACTTCATCCCCAGAAAATACCACCGAAACATGCAAACGTTACCTCAAAATAGCATTCCGTTAGATTTTATTCACGTGAACTCGAATTTTGTCTTTGAGCCAATATAACACTGACGCGAATTGACAACCATACCCCTGGAACCTTATCCATCCCTTCGGCCTCCCCCACAACCCATGAACAGCCTCGCCCTCCTAGAACCACGCGCGCAGTCGCTCCTCCTCGCCTGCACACCGCCCCTCCCTCGCCTACGCGCGCTGCCCCTCCCTCGCCTGCGCGTGCCATCCCTCCCTCGCTGCGCGCCCGTCTCCCTCACGCAGTGCTGCCCCCCACGCGGCCTTCTGCTGGAGTCACGCCCTCCTTCCTGTCTCCGGCTACTGCTCCAACTGGCGAGGCTAGTGGATGCCTTCACATCCCGGGAAGAATGCATCAAACTAAGATGGGCAAGATTGAAACCCTAGCTTTGTACTGCACATGGTACATGTACTGCTTAGTAGGTGATTAGTAGCATGGTTGAAAATAGTTCCAAAATAGTATGAAGATGTATTGCACATGGTTCCTCACTGCTTAGAATACGATTGTGTCTGGTCAGTTTTGGTTAAGAGGGAATTGCAACAGTAAGAAGATGTGCAGGTAGTGTTCTTAATTATCTGCACTGTTGCTATGTCCCTTTCAGGATTGATCCAAACAATGCTTGTAAAGTGGTGATTGATGTTACCTCCTTCTCAACTATTGAGGATGATGGTCGGTCTGTGTACCAGAGGGGAAGATGTTTGGAGTGGTGGGTGGATTTAGAGGAATACTCCATCATTGACATGGAGAATGATGTTTCCAAGCAATTTAGTTGGGGCAGTTATCAGGAACCAAAGTTTTGGTATGTTGGTTAGAATGGACAAACAATGCGGCTTGCTACAGATCAACATCTTCTAACCTTATTGCGAACTTAAAAAATGATTAAGTTCATCATGACTATTGATAGATGTGAACATGTGGATATTCCGGTGCATGTGACTCAAGGGGAGTATGAAAGCCAAGTGATAGATGAGATGGATGGGCTGCAGATTCAAGTCAGAAATGAGATGAATGAGGTCCCATGCCAAGCTATAACTGTAGAATTTGATGGTCAAGAATGGACAAATGAACCAGAATATGGTGTGTTACAACTGCTGGTCCTGCTAGGGTAGAGGAGGAAGAGAAGGAACACTACATGGAGCCAGGTGTTGAACCAGAGGGAGATGATCCAATTGGAGCTAATGAAGAGTGGAAATATTTAAAAAAGCAGCAAAAGGCACCTGAAGGCGGAAGTAATGAGAAAGTGCAGCAGCAGAAAATGAAAGCGGAGAATAGAGGGAAGACATGTGAACATATAGGGCCTCTTTGATAGAGCTCCACCTGATTCTGATTCTTTATGGGAGCTGATTCTCCAAGAGAAGTGATTCTATGGCTGAAAGTGATTCTCTTTGATTCTCTAGGAAAATTTCTCAAAATCAGGATGAAGAATCACTTCACAAAATCAGGAGAAGCTACTTTTTTCAGCTCCCAGCACCTTAGTTCATTTCACAGAATCACTTCACGGAATCAGCTGAGAATCACTTCTCTCTAAAAAACTGTTTGGCAGAGCTCCTGCTGGATTCAGCCGAGAATCAGCTCTGGGAGCTCTGCCAAACAGGGCCATAGATCCTGAGGTTGTACCAAGCGATGAAGCCACTATGTTGCAAGATGCTCCATATGTTGCCCAAACTACATATGATAGAGACAATCCCGAGATAAAGCAAGGATCCACATGTGTTGATAAGGCTGCCTTCATGTTGATTGTCAAGCAATATGCCATCAAAAGGGAGTTTCAAACAGTTGTAGAGCACAGTGACAAATCAAGGTATAGGGCAAGATGTGCATATTCAGATTGTGAATGGAAAGTTCATGCAAAGAAACTTCTTGGCTGCCCTACCCTCATGGTATACATGTGCTAACATTTAATTTTGTATCATCTTTTGTTTATCATTTATTTTCATATTGTATCATCATTTATTTTCAGATTGTATTATGTTTTATATACTAATGGTTGTTTCAATTTCAGAAGAACACACATGTGCTAGCACAAGCCAGCTGAAAGGTAAGGAGGCCAGCAAAGGTTGGATTGCCAACAGGGCAAAAGAGATACTTCAGTCCAACCCATCCCTAACAGCATTGAAAAATCGGCTTGAACAACAATTCCCAATCAAATTATCATACAACAAGGTCTGGGAAGGAAAGCAACTTGCAATGCAAGGACTCCATGGCACTTGGAAGGAAAGTTTCAAAATGTTGTGGAGTTTCAAAGCCGAGTTAGAAGCTACATGTCCTGGGAGCATAGTAGAGATTGATTGCAAGAAGAAGAAGTATGGCAAGTTCTATTTCTCTAGGATGTTTGTGGCCATCAAAGCATGTGTAGATGGATTTCTTGCCGGATATAGGCCATACCTTGGAGTTGACTCCACTCACCTCACAGGAAGATATAATGGATAGCTAGCTGCAGCAACATCAATTGATGGACAGTGGCATATGGGATTTTTTACAAGGAGACCAAAGCTGATTGGACTTGGTTCTTGAGGCAATTGAAGGGAGCAATTGGGACTCCACGTGGGTTGACAATCCATACAGATGCATGCAAAGACTTAGAGACAACAGTACATAAAGTCTTCCAAGGTGAAGTTGAGCACAGAGAGTGTTTTAGGCACCTCATGCAGAATTTCAGAAAGCATTTTGATGGAGAGGTATTAAAGTACATGTGGCCTTGTGCTTGGGCATGTACTACTCGCAGGCATAAGTGGCTCTGGGATAGAATTATTGAAAACTGTCCAGAAGCAATTCCTTATTTGGAGGCTGAACACAAACAACTCTGGTCATGTGCTAAATTCTCAGGAGAGTGCAAGGTTGACTATGTGAATAACAACATATCAGAGTGCTTCAACAACTGGATTAAGAAATGGAAAAGCTTCAATGTGGATGCCCTCATGGACACAATTAGGGGTATGATCATGGAAAAGATAGCTATGAGGCAGGTCATAGCTGTGAGACTTGAAGGGAAAATTTTTCAAAGTGTTCTCAATGAGCTGAAAATGAAGAGTAGAAACTTGAAGTACACAATCACGGGGAGTGGTGGACTGAAGGCTGAGGTATCTGGATTAACTAAGGACCCTTGGAGGCATGCTGTAGACCTTGAATTGAAAACATGCTCATGTGGTCAGTGGCAAATTTTTGGTAAACTTTGCACCCATGCAATATCTTTCATTGGTTCACTAAGAAAGGTTAAACTTGAGGATTATGTGCATGATTGCAGTAAACCCAATGGTTGATAAGTCACAATGGCGTGTCAATGACAACGGATTTGAGATGTTATCTCCAAAGCTAGAAAGGGCTGCTGGTAGGCCAAGAGTGAAAAGAATCAAGAGTAGAGGTGAGCCAGGTAAAAAGGGACCTTACCAATGCAAAAGATGTTTCCAGTTTGGGCATATTGAGAAGGGATGTCGTGAACCCCCTACTGAACTTGGTGCTGAATTGCCACCACCACTTCCACCAAAAAATAGGTGAAATAAAGCTGCTGTAATTTCTGTGTCTTGTTTCATGCATAGTGTTTAGATTGCGTTATCCTTGTTATGTAGGAAGAGAAAAGGAGAAGCTGCTACTTCGAAGAGTGCTTCTAAAAAGTCCAAAAAACTTGGTACAACCACCTCTACTTTAGTCACTCAAGCTCCTGTTACAGCAAGTACCTCTACTTCCTTAGTCTCTCAAGTGCCGGTGACTCCAGGACCAACAACAAGAAGGATGGCTGCTTCTTTTTCTACTCCAACAAGACCACCTGATGCACCAGTGAGTCCAGGGCCTACAACCAGAAGAATGGCAGCACAAGTGAACATATCACCTGGAGGAATTGCTAGGAGGCTAATCATAAACTAAGCTTATGTTGTTGTACTGAAATCTAGTAGGTTACGTTACTGTGTGAAACTAGAACACTATTTAGGGCTGTGTTGGCTCCTGAGTGTTGTTGAACTAGTATATCTTTATGGCTGTTGGATGTGTTGAACCAGATAATTAACGTTGTTGGATGTGTTGGCCCATATTTGAACCAGATCAATATTTGTCATGTGTTGGTTCTATGCTTGTGTTCATGTGGACAGAGATTCTATCGTCATTTGAGGCCATGGGCTTATTTTTATGTGCTGGTAACGCTTTGGGGGCATTCTTGTCCAAGATAACAGAGATGTTGTCTAAATCTCACGGAATACTATTTTGAGGTAACGTTTGCATGTTTTGGTGGTATTTTTTCGGGGACGAAGTCTTTCAGTGGTATTTTTCGGATGTCGCGATTTTTCGGTGCTACAGAAACAATTTTCCCATTTGCATCTGAGGTTAGCAGCTCGGAGGGCCCAGGCTTCAAGGTGGGCCCAGCTTGCAGTCACCGCGCAGCGCGCTGAATTCCCATTTCCTTCGCCGGCCTACGTCATCTGTCGCCACCCCGACAGGCCGACCTCAAGCGAAGGCGAAGCCGCCCTTTACTCCCCGCCGTCCCCTCTGCCGCCGCCCGCCCCGCCGCCGGCGTCGGAACCGCAGGTAAGCTCCCTGCACAACCATCGCCGCCGTTGCGACTTCCATAACCCTAGATGGCAGCGCCTTGCCGGTTGCCAGCTGGCCTCGCCCTCGGAATGTAGAAACCCTAGCCACCGTTGCTTGCCATGCGCCGGTTCGATTGTTTTGGGGGGCTAAGAATTCCCCTCCCCTTGTCCTGCAGACGCGGGGAGAACCCCGAATGGAGGCTGCGGCGACGGAGAATGCAGCGGCGCCCGCGGGCGCGGCGGCCCCGGAAGCGGCTGTTCACGCGGATCAGCGCGTGGAGGGTGGTGCGGTGGTGGAGGACTCGGCGGCGCCCGCGGTGGCGCTAGAGGCGCCTCCCGACGCGGATCAGACTATCGAGGATGCGGCCCCGGAGGAGGACGGGAGGCACGGGTAAGTGACGCGGATTTATGTCGCAGCAATTGATCTGTATGTGCAGTCTTTCATGATGATTGTGTAGTGGATCCTAGATTTGCCCACGCAGAGTGATATAAGGATATATCATATATGTGTGATGTCATTGTTGTCACAAAGGATGCATTCATTCTATAGGTGTCTTTTGTGCATTTCTCTATGAGAGGATATTCATTTGAAGCAAAATCTGGTAGACAAAAAAATGGAGAGAGGGAGAGGGCATCCCTCTGTAATTACATCAAAGCCTGGCATGATCTGATTCTTTGTACAAACATTGGACAAATGCAGTTTTTTTCCCCTGCGGCGTAAACATCCGGTGGCTATTTATTGGTTCTTCGACTCTGCATAGCATGAATCCAAATACTAAATGTTAGCAGGGCTTTGCGGCTTTTAGCCTTTATTATTATGATTTATGACCCCATCTTTGCATCTGACACTTGTGAATTCCAAAGTACCAAGGATGAAAACACCTTCGCTATTTCTCTTTCTTAAGATATATTTGGTAAAGTTTAAGTTAAAAATTCTTGATCTCACTTTAAGTCAAGTAATTTCATAGTCCCTCCAGTAAAAGATTGGTTGCTTTCAATACAGTGTTGTAATACCCAGCCATTCATTTACTGAACACTTTCAGGACTAACCTGTTCACCTTATTTTGTATTTGGCCATGCCAGTATTCACCAAGATGTTGGTCAAATTTAAATGGTGACTGTATTTTGTTCATGGCGACACCCTTTTTACAAAGTGATTGGAAGTTTGACATGGACTCAAAACTGTTCAGGACAGTGCATCTGTCTTGATCTCCAAAATCGCATCTCTTTGACATGTTGGCTAAAAATGTCTGGAATACAGCTGGACAGCACAAATATAACTGAATAATTAGTTTAACTCTCCAGTTTTCTTCACAATGAACTATAAATTCCCATATTTTTCTATGGCAGATCACTGGACTTCTATTTACCTTTTTTATTTTGTTTCTGAGATTTGCTGTAATGCTTTTCATTTCAGGGTGCCTAATGTAGATGTCAGTCCTGAGGAAATGAGAAGCATCATTGAAGTTATAGCTGACACAGGAAAATTCTGGTATGAAACTTTGCCTATACTGCTTCGTATTTACGGTACTTGGATGTATCTTTTTTTTCCCCGAACATGCAAGAGAGCTTCATTGCATTGATAGAAGAAGGGAAAAAGTAAACAACACACTCCCACACACTTCAGTTCAATGATTACACTTGCGCACATTTACAAATAAAAAATGACCTGACCTAATACTTGGATGAATCACATTGTCTAATTAACTTCAAAATTTTAACATGTTGTGGCTCTTATCTTTTTGAACAATATATAATGTAGTCTCGTTTCCACACTCATACTGATGGTTTATGCGTTTTTTGGTCTTCTGCTGTAATAGTTTAATATGTAGCACTTCTACATTTGAGAGAAGCAATTAGTTAAGTACTTAATTTCTAGCTTCGAGTCAACCAAGCATGTGTTGATTAGGTTCCTTACAATTTAGTTTCAAAGGCATAGTTGCTGCATGCAGAACATTGAGACAACATAATTGGAGTTGAACATTTACGCCTGTGACTAACTTCTTTGCAGGCATGACTGGAGTTTCCTCAAGAGTTTGTTGTCTCTCCAATTGAAGCAGGTATGTATATTCGGTATGTTGGCTGTGGTGATTGTGTTGTGTATCTAAACTGATGTTTATGATGTGAAGGTGTTGGATGAATATTCTGAGGCTCAAATTGCAAGCCAAGATGATGGACAACAGCAGATGTCTTTCTCAGGGGAGACATACTCTGAGCTAGTTAGCCGACTTAGTGATGGTACGATCTTTACAATTAGTTTGCGCTATAAAGTTTCAGTAAATATCTGGTTTATGTTAGACATGTATGTTTCTGAATATTTTTTTCAAGCTGTAATAATTCTATTATCCTTTCTGACTGCAAGTATTAAGTTCATTTTGGTTTTTACTTTGAGTTAAGCTTAAGCATCAGCTTGTAGCTGTGCTTGTGCATCAACATAGCTTATCTTGGTTGCTAAGACCTTGCAACATTGAAATAGTACTCTTCAATGACATCTGGAATTCTGTATTGAGTGTTCTATGATTTGCTGGAACAAAGATTCAATGAGTATCATTGCAAAAAGAATTTGTGCTTGAAGCTGTCGGTTTTGCACTAACTCATAGTTGGAACAGTGGTACTTTATATTTATATGACAATACACTGCACTCCTCTGTTCCTTTACTTCTGTCGAATACTGTTAAATTGAGAGCAGTATTTGGTGGATCTTTCCCTTGTTGTTTAGTATAGCAATTTTCAAATGATTTCGAACTTTAGAGATATATTGAACCAACTAGGAACTTGAAAGCCGCTGCTGGGTCTCATTGCTGCTCATACAATACCTGCTTGCACATCAACTCGTTTATTTCATACATATCGGGAGCAATGTTCTTGAGGTGGTACGGCGACCTGTGGTGCCTTGGGTATGCGGTGCCGCCTAGGTGATGCCTTAAGAACACTGATCAGGAGAGAGCTACTTTTGTTGAATATTTGCAATGGCTATTCTTTGGATTATTTGCATATATGTGATTGTTTGTTGAATTATTTTGCAGCCCTCTGGAGGTTTGAAGAGGGACCTCCATTTACACTGCAAAGGCTTTGTGAGGTGAGACTTTTCCCTTTCAGGTTGCTTCTAAAACTAAAAGTTGTCCAAATAATTAATGCTAATGATGTGATTATTCATTGAGATAAACTCAGTTTGTTTCATTTGTATCATGCATTCATCCTATTTCGAAGCAAGGGTCTTACATTAGTTTTCCAATGACAGATTTTGTTGAATCCAAAAGGAACATATACGAAGTTGTCAAAGCTTGCTTTGGCCCTGGAGAAGGTTTGTTAGCTAAGCTTACACTTCCGTTTAGAGAATATCAGTAACAAGTTGTTCTTAGCTATGTTATCGTGTAGATATGTAATGTATGGGATCTGAAGTAAGTCAAAGTAATATACCTTAGCTGTGGGATGATTTCTGAAAAACATTGAGTTCACGTTGATAACAAATAGCTCACTGAATTTAGACGCATGCCAGTATGCTGCAGATCTGCTGTAAGCAAGAAAGATGAAATGTAGTTTCTCATGTCTAGGTGGACATTGGTCAGCATATCTGCTGATAATCCTTTTCATTCATTATGTTTGTGTTCTGACATCCATATGCTTTTGTACAGTTAATATTGATTTTTTATTCTTTCTGAACCATTCATTACCAATCCTTGCCTCCCTTGTTTGTAGAATCTCCTAGTGACATCTACGATAACCAAGTGCACTGATCCATATCCAGCTGCTCATGGTCCACCAAGTTCGGATTGCACACAAATTACAGAAAATTCTGGTCCTGTTGATGAAGAGCCTGAGAGCACGCCGGAGCATACTACAACAGTACCAAATGGAACAGAGCATGTAGCAGGAGATGGTGATGAAGAGATGGCTGATGCAGAAGCTGATGAAGCATCTGGTAGCCATGATGTAGAGATGCAGGAGGACAAGCCTGATCAGGTTGAAATTGTTAACTCTGATGCTAATCCTGGTGCTGCAGCTGATACTGAAGCACTTAATGTTAGTCAATCCTTATCCGAGCCGCAAAGCTGAGCTTGAGGTTTCTTGGGAAGAAAGCAATAGAACCAAGTTCCAGTGCAGCTGTCCATTTAAGCAATCCATCCCAACTCCTGGGATTGGCTCTCCTCACACAACGAAAAATGAAACGTGGATTCAGAAGTTTACAGGGATTAGCTGATTATTATACCATTGATGTGGAGTTGTAGCGGACCTTGCATAAAAATGTAGATGTTGATCATATCATGCCTAGATGAGCATACATTCATTGAGGAGATGTCTGACTCTAAATAGCCATGG
>CM014273.1:46577425-46629773 GCA_004135705.1 Alloteropsis semialata
TACTTTAATTCATGCTTGTTGGATGTATGGAAATAAATGGTCTGAACTAACAAAATTTCACCTGGAAGGTAACCATATGTTTCACTAAGATCAGCCAAGGAGCTATTTTATTCTGACAAAATTTCATACTCGTAGTTAAGATTTGAAATTGAACATATGCTACAATGTTACTATTGCATAAATATCTTCTATTTTTAGGCAATGAACTATTTTAGACTACCAAAATCAGTGAATCAGTAATTTGTATTTCCCCTACAGGATGGTGAATTGGTGATGCAGTTAAAAATCATTGGAACAGTTCGGTAAAGAAACAGACTGACTCATACATATCTTCTGGCTTATTGTCAGAAGTTCCTTGACCTCATTGCCACTAATCATGGTGTCGGGGGTAGACCCCCAGGGGTACCCAGCAGGCGGATTGGCCCAACCATCAAAGGGCGGCCCAATCCGAGTACATCTGGATCGGTTTGTCGGACTAGGTGGCCCACCAGTCGGAAGGCCCACCAGTCGGGCGAACCGGATGGGCGCGACGACGCGCGCGGCAAGGAAAGCACACGGCGTATCCCGCAAGAAGATCGGAGATCAAGATAGACTAGCCGGAATTGTAGGGAAAGATATCTGTAATCGTTATGGGATCAAATCCTTGTAATTCGGGTAGGTTACGATCTCTGGCCGACTTGTAACTCAAGGCAGCCGGACTATATAAGGCGCCCTGAGACCCCCCTCCAGAGCACGAAACTACAACCTCTACAACCCTAGGACAGAACCCAACTACGGAGATCCTTCCAGGAACTTCATACACAGCAATACAATCGCCGCCAACACAGGACGTAGGGTGTTACGTCATCTCGACGGCCCGAACCTGTTCAATCCTTGCGTCTTGTGTTACCATCGACTTCTGATCCTCGATCTGTCCCTCAACAAATCAACCACGTAGGCTACCCTGTGTGGACTGCCGGGTCCAAACATCCGACAGTTGGCGCGCCAGGTAGGGGTTGATCGACGAGATCAATCTGCAAGCTCGATGGCATCCTTTTCCGCTGTTATCATGTCGGCATCGGCAAACATCTCCAGCGTGACGCTGCGCGACCTGCCTTCCTCGCGCGAGCGTCCGACTCCGCCGGCGGCAACTCGGCAATCCTCACCACGGAGATCAAGTCACGGTTCGCCGTACATGCGCAACAAACATACAGGAGAGATTCCCTTTTATTTTCTTCTATACGTCCAATCCCATCGGCGACTTGTTTTTTTTATCGAATTGTTCTAATCTGATCCTTTTTCAAATTCTGCATACGAGAGATGTGGCGACTGCCGTGCCGGCTCGCCGACTCGCCGTCACACACCGACGTGTCTAACCGTCAACACGAGGAAACTGCCAGCCGCCGCGGAATCCGAGGCAGCATACAAGCCTGCCGCCGTCGAATCCATCTGAGATGACATTTATTATTTTCTAATCTTTTATCCCTCTCATCTCATGAGGTGTATACATGCACGCATCATCTAATTGACTTTCTAATCTTCTTTCTATGTTTCATGTGTACGTACGTGCGTGCAAAAGGATACGACACTGCTCCAGTAGTCAGGCTGTTGCATGCTGATCTCCCTGCGCCGACATGCAACGACGTCTATGTGGCAACACATCAATTCTCCAACTCGGATACGAATCAAGCTAAGTCATAATCTAATACTTTCACAATATTTTTCGGTCACCGCGTATCTCCGTATGCAAGTCTCCATGAATACCCTTGGTTTGTTCCCGACTGCTTATACAGCCCGAGCGCTACACAAGCAGTCGGGCAACACCCAACGGACGCATATTGCATTTTTCTCCATCGTTTATTTCTTTTTCCACTCTTGTACAAGTCGCTAAAGTACTTGGGAAGCACACGCCTTAATCCGTGAAACCTCGACTCTTCCGTACGCCTACGCTCCTACGCGTGCATGCGGCCCAGCTCCCTGCGCTATGGACTACGGCTATCGGGGATCAGGTGCATAAACGTAATAGGATAACTACCCGAGGAAATTAATAGACTTAAAGAGTTGGAAGTAGAAATTCTTTTACATACAGCGCCGAATGTTTTTCTCCAGAATTAGTATTTGCTACACCATATACTACCTATCCTTTATATCTTCATTACAGGGCACAGGTTTAGATCCCGAGCTTGCCTGTTACGCTCGGGGGCTGGACCACTCCGGCATCGCCGCCAGCTGAGTACTCGAGTCAGTCAGTACTCGGGCTGGCGCTACACTCCACGACGGTCGCTAGCCGAGTGCTTTGCAGCACTCGGGCTGGCGCTACACTCCACGACGGTCGCTAGCCGAGTGCTTTGCAGCACTCGGGCTGGCGCTACACTCCACGACGGTCGCTGGTCGAGTGCTTTGTAGCACTCGGGCTGGCGCTACACTCCACGACGGTCGCTAGCTGAGTGCTTTTGAGTACTGGGCTGGTGCTACCGCATGACGAGGAAGACGAAGACTACTCGGCGTGCCTCGGACGGCTCGACTCGGCCCTCGCGCTCGGGGGCTAGGCGCCGCGAAGACTACTCGGCGTGCTCAGCCCTCACGCTCGGGGGCTGGCACCGGGACGACTACTCGGCGTGCTCAGCCCTCACGCTCGGGGGCTGGCGCCGGGACGACTACTCGGCGAGCTCAGCCCTCACGCTCGGGGGCTGGCGCCGGGACGACTACTCGGCGTGCTCAGCCCTCACGCTCGGGGGCTGGCGCCGGGACGACTACTCGGCGTGCTCAGCCCTCACGCTCGGGGGCTGGCGCCGGGACGACTACTCGGCGTGCTCGGCCCTCACGCTCGGGGGCTGGCGCCGGGACGACTACTCGGCGTGCTCGGCCCTCACGCTCGGGGGCTGGCGCCGGGACGACTACTCGGCGTGCTCGGCCCTCACGCTCGGGGGCTGGCGCCGGGACGACTACTCGGCGAGCTCAGCCCTCACGCTCGGGGGCTGGCGCCGGGACGACTACTCGGCGTGCTCAGCCCTCACGCTCGGGGGCTGGCGCCGGGACGACTACTCGGCGTGCTCAGCCCTCACGCTCGGGGGCTGGCGCCGGGACGACTACTCGGCGAGCTCAGCCCTCACGCTCGGGGGCTGGCGCCGGGACGACTACTCGGCGTGCTCAGCCCTCACGCTCGGGGGCTGGCGCCGGGACGACTACTCGGCGTGCTCAGCCCTCACGCTCGGGGGCTGGCGCCGGAACGACTACTCGGCGTGCTCAGCCCTCACGCTCGGGGGCTGGCGCCGGGACGACCACTCGGCGTGTCTCGCAGGACTCCGCCGGCCCTCACGCTCGGGGGCTGGACGCCGAAATTAACGTCGGATGATTTAGCCAGACGCTCCTTGACTAACCCTTGGACCGATTCCTTCGGAATCGCTTCAAGGCTCGGGGCTACGGCCAACGGACGCACCTCGCGGCGCATCCGTTGATTGTCTGACGACTTCAGAACAAGGCTACTAACCCTTGGACCGATTCCTTCGGAATCGCTTCAAGGCTCGGGGGCTACGTCCAACGGACGCACCTCGCGGCGCATCCGTTGGGTAAACGGCTCTTTTCTCTCCAGTATCACGCGGTTTCGCTTCCAACTGCAGCAGGCTCGACGCTCATCGGGCAGCACGACCTCGCCGACTTGTCCCTCAACCACGTACTACTCGGGGGCTTGTCGGGGGTAGACCCCCAGGGGTACCCAGCAGGCGGATTGGCCCAACCATCAAAGGGCGGCCCAATCCGAGTACATCTGGATCGGTTTGTCGGACTAGGTGGCCCACCAGTCGGAAGGCCCACCAGTCGGGCGAACCGGATGGGCGTGACGACGCGCGCGGCAAGGAAAGCACACGGCGTATCCCGCAAGAAGATCGGAGATCAAGATAGACTAGCCGGAATTGTAGGGAAAGATATCTGTAATCGTTATGGGATCAAATCCTTGTAATTCGGGTAGGTTACGATCTCTGGCCGACTTGTAACTCAAGGCAGCCGGACTATATAAGGCGCCCTGAGACCCCCTCCAGAGCACGAAAAACTACAACCTCTACAACCCTAGGACAGAACCCAACTACGGAGATCCTTCCAGGAACTTCATACACAGCAATACAATCGCCGCCAACACAGGACGTAGGGTGTTACGTCATCTCGACGGCCCGAACCTGTTCAATCCTTGCGTCTTGTGTTACCATCGACTTCTGATCCTCGATCTGTCCTCAACAAATCAACCACGTAGGCTACCCTGTGTGGACTGCCGGGTCCAAACATCCGACACATGGTGCAAAGGTTGAATCGCAGGTGCGGGCTGAGCTGGAGAAGCAGGCAACGGAGATAGCAATGGCCGAATTGGATGAGGTGCACTCTTCTCTCTGCTACAACCATGACTCTAGGATCTAGAGGTGTTATTCGTAGTGCTGGTTGTTCTAATGATCTGTGGTGCTGATTGTTCTAATGAGCAAGATAGAAACAGTTGTTGCAGTGAGCCATAGAAAGTTACCTTATGTACTTACTCTCTGTGTAGCACAGAGTATATTGGTTGAATCACATCTCTAAACAATTCTCTTCAGTTATTTGTTTGAATTATACTTTCAAACTATTAATCAATAGTTTTTTCTTGCTCATTTTATTGTGTTTAATTTTCATTTTGCTTCCGTAGCAACACATGGGTATGAACCTATACTTTCACACTAATAATCATGTTGATACAATTTCGTTTTGGAGAAAACTAGAGTTTTGATTGAATTATTTGAATTATTGATGATTCGTTTGAATCACATATCTAATTCATTCATATTTTTTGTATTCGTTTGAATTATACAATATGTGTCTACGAGCGCCCTTTCACTCATATTTGGTAATCTACATAAGCATGGTTTTTTTCTCATACCAATTTTATCGTTTCTATAATTTTGTTTCCTTTCCGTAGCAACGCATGGGCACGAACCTATTAGACAAAAAGACTGATAAGGTGGCAAACTAGAGTCTACTGTCATTGTAGCGGTATAAGTATATATATGGAATTTTTTTGAAGAAAAAATAAAACACGACCATAGTATCTGTTTATCTTCTGTTTGTTTGAGCTTGAGATTTGACGGGTTCTACCGGACTGTAACAATTTTTTTCTCGAAAAACCGGATTGTAACAATATACTTCCTCTTGCAAGCCGAAACAAACAGGATCAATGGATAGTTGGAAGTGGGCTTTGTGAATATCAAATACTTGTTTACTAGATAATTTTTTCAAATGCGTGCGCTTTGTAAAATGTTTTCTAGATTTTGGCACCACATTTTTCACCGTGAAATTTTCCTACCTTGGTACCTCCACCCTCACCCCTGATCCACCTCCATCAAATTCTTAGCCTTTCTCAGTAACACACGCTAATCGCGCAATAATCCTGAACATTTCCTGTATTGAAATTTTTTGATTGCATCATCAATTGAAAAGTTCGTGGATTTATCCAAGTTTGTCTTTTTCAAACCTACACAGATCATAGCTTATTTATGTTTGCCATTTTACAAACTAAGGTAGCTTGTTTAGTGAGGCAAATTTAGATAACATCTTCAAAATATTAAAGAATATTCTTAGTGTGTGTTTGTATATATCTTTTTAGAGTATATAAAAATCATTATGTCATAATTTTAATTACTACAATATCAATATATAGCACGCTATGTGGCCCAAAAAGATGATTTGTGAGGTGAGGGTAGGTTTATTGTTATGTAGGATTTGACATCAAATCTCTCACTCTTTATAGTATAGATTTTGGTTGGTAGTCATGTTTTGCAGCAGCTAGAGCAAAATGTATACTGCTGTTGTTTTTGCAGCAGCTAGAGCAAAATGTATAATGCTATTGTTACTAGTAGTAGCAGCAGCAGAACGCGTCAGGGACAGGGCTGCCCGATGTCTCCAAACAGCGACGGAGGAGAGGGGGCACCACTGCCCTGTGGTGGAGAGGATTCTAGGGGAAAAATTAACAAGAGATTTTTCCCGGTGGGAAATCTCTTCCCTGGGCTAATGAGCCCCTTGCTGCCAAAGTAGCCCTAAAGGGGTTTGTTCATATCGATGTCTGGTTTACCTATAGTACACCAAACAATTTTCTAGCGCGGTAGAAACTTCTTACAACACAATAATGTCGATACATACAAAAGAATTCATCGAGAAAATAAAATTACACAGATAATAGAGTTTAGTATTTGTGAAATAACTATATAGAATTTTACTTTTAAAAGTATTATGATATGCCTTATTAATATATATGTATGAATTGAGTCCATAACCATTTTAATGCTCTCTGTTTTTATATATATCTAATTATATCAAACTTCAACCTGTAACATCATCCAGTCTACTAAGTTATTCAAAATGTAAATGAGTTGACTAGAAATGCCATCGGATGGTATTCCTAAAAACATAGTAAAAGTTAGGGACAATGATGTGAGCGTTGGAAGATGGAGGACGTATCATACTATCATTAACTCGTGCCGTGGCACTATGCCCTAAAACCTCTAAAACCCACTTCAGTGCTGTGGAGATACATGGTTACGTCATAAATATATAAATGTATCTTAGAGTATTGAGTGTCGTTAACATTATTTTTGAAAGGAAGGCAAACACAAATTTTTTCACAAAAAGTTGTAAAAAAACTAGAGTTGGAAAGAGAGATACAAGTAAAAACTTTATGTTACCTAGATCCTAGAATAATCATTTTTTACAACATGTGCAGGTGGACTGTCTAATATACTGATTATTTTTTTATCCCCAAAAGATTTGAACCATTAGATCTTGAACTGTGCTTGACTTATGTATAATCGATTGAAATCATAGATTGGAAGCTCACAAACTATACTATATAATTTAGATGCTTGCTGTATATTAGTCTTGCGAAATGTTGTTGTATCTTCTTTGGGAGGTGTAAAGTACTTTTTAAATAACGGGTAGAGAAATGGGAAAAAGGAAAACGATGGGAAGAGAAAATGAGAGCAATGAAGAAGTTGCGGGCCTGCGGCCCGTAGGGAGAAGAAGGCCCACGAGGCTACGGTTTAGGCAGGGTTCTTCCTCCGCCAGCCAAGTTCTTCCCCTTCCCTCACCACCGTTGCGGCGCGGCGCGGCCCCGAACCCGACCGCCGCTCCCCACCATGCTGTCCCGATCGCCGGCGACGGCGAGCCTTCTGCTCCGGTCTCTGCTCCGGCAGCCGCGGTGCTTCAGCTCCTCCGCGGCCTCTGCGCCGTCGGCGGCGAAGGAAGGGGGCGACTGCAAGCTCGTGGCGTCGGTGCTGTTCGAGCGCCTCCCCGTCGTCATCCCCAAGATCCACCCCGTCGTCTACGCCTTCCAAGAATTCTCGTACGCCAGATCCGCTCATCTCTGTTTCGCTCCCCGCCTCATCTGGTCTTGCTTAGTTACGCTGATTTGGTTATGCGTGGCAATGGGTCGTCTGCGTGCTAGGTTTCGGTGGAGGCAGCAGTACAGACGGCAGTACCCCGAGGAGGTCCTTGGCAAGGCCGACGCAAGGTGACCCTTTTCCCCATCGCGTTTTATATATATTTGGCCTTTTCTGCCACCATTTCTGATTAGCAGATTCATGTGTACAATGGGATGAGCGCAGTTTTGTAGTGCATTGGCATAAGGGCTTTAGGACAACCCAGGGGAAATTGCATTAAGATGGTATAAATTACGATTACTTAGTGCCTGTGCTTTGTGGCAATGTGCAAATGGGAAGCATTGTCTTTATTAGCATTCCCCATCGTGTATTCGTGCTTTATATATCTTTGTGACCCTTAACCATTTACTAAGCATCGTCCTTTTTAGTATTCCCCATCGTGCTTTATATATGTGTGACCGTTAAACATTTACTAAGCATTGTCTTTATTAGTACTTACATGGCAAACATGAGAAGCAGTAGTAACAGGGGCGGAGCCAAGGGGGGGCGCGCAGGGGCCTGGCCCCCCCTAACAATGCATGTTTTCCAAAGATCCACCTCTTAATTTCCCTGCTAATCACGAGTTTAAGAATTTATGGGCCTTGAGTCACGTGGTAACGCTGCATTTCTAAGCCCAGGATGAGAATTTGCCGGGCCCAAGCAAACAACGCTTTGGCAGCCGCACCGTATCGAGCCAAATTCAAGTTAATAGATATGTAAACCTTTTGTGTTTGCAACATGCGCTATATTATTTTGCTTGCCTATGTTAAGCTTGGAGCAATTAGTAGACAAGGAGCTTAATTTCTTTTGTATCTTACAAAATGTTTTGATTTGCTTTATTATCTATGCTCTGACCAAGTCAGCATATGTGTGTATATCATGTGCGATTGACCGATTGTTGTTGGTAGTACAAGGTTGAACCCCCCTATACCCAAATCCTGGCTCCGCCCCTGGTTAGTAAATATATGAGAAAACCATCTCAGTAGGATTTTTGTCATTTACCATTGGCTCCGAATCATGGGTTAGTATGAGTATACGTTTTCTTTTTGCAAAATGGAGTCTGAGTGAACCAGGGTCATATTGTAACTTACTTCCAAAGCCTGAGTGCATGCTTGTAAGTTGTCAAATGGTAGTCTTGAGTGAAGACTGCAGATCCATGTAATGCCGCTGACCTGCAGTCATTGAAACTTGAAAGATATCGCTGTTAATGGTCTAAAATGGAGCTTTAGAATGAATGTGCATAAATGATGCAGGTTCTATTTCATATGAATTTGGCATGACCTGATCTTAGCAGAACCCTGCAGCAGAAAGTAGTACATGGTGAAAGTTATCTTCTGATAACATATTGCAACTCTTGTTTTGTAGGGGCAAGGGTGATTATCAGATTGATTATGTGCCTGCACCTAGAATCACAGAGGCTGACAAAACAGATGACCGGAAGTAAGTTTTGAACTTGCATCTATGTTTTAGTTTCTATGGTTCTAGCATTGGCAGTTGCATCTCGAGACAATCATGTCTTTGAGTGTATTGTATGCATCTGTTACTCTACAGTAATGCAAAGATGTGCTACCTGACATGCTCGGCTGTCCTGCATGTTTCTGATGACTAGCACAACTGCTTGCATGACTGTGCAGTGAAGTTACAGTTGTATTTGCTATGCAATTCAACCGATATAATTAAAATACAACTTGCATTTGTTAGGCAGCCACAACAACCATTAATCTGTTATTATCAATACCTGTATTAATATATTCATATTCAAAATTTGGTCATGATGGCAACATGTATCTTCCTCTTTTCCTTTAATTATATAACTTGTTGGATTTGTCCTATGCTATTATTTAGGGAGACTCTAGCCCTAAAGCTATGGATTTGTCTAATTCTTTACAATCTATGAATGATCTTGTTTGGCTTCTTACAGTGGCAGACAGATTGTGACGGTCGTGACTAGCAAACTTCAAAATTTCAAATATGTATCTTCAATTGTACCTAATTACTTGCCGATTGTGACCCCACTTGACTGTGTGTGGTTCAGGATATGTGTGGTGAGTTATAGTTGTCCAAATCTTAAATTAATTTGTGGTCAGGTAGCCAATTAAATCTACAACAGTACATATTTGCAGATTGCTAACCACAATCATCAGTTCATCACAATCTGTCTGCTCCTGTAAGAAACTGAAACTGGATAGGAACCATGTATCTTTCATTGCTAAAGCATTGATTGATTCTTGTTGCTTCATAGAATGACACTAATAGCTATTTATTTGCAATTTTGTGTTCAATATTATTAAGGGACTCCTTTTTCACCCTGCAAGCATCGCATTATATAATTGCACTGAAAGTTGAATATATTTTATAAATTATAATGGAGTCATGTGCTTTTCAGCCTTGTCAGCATTGCACTGTAAAAACTGCTAAAGGAATAATTCACAATTGATTCCTCCAAACCCTAGAAGGGTGGGATATATAGTAGCTGTACATGGGCCTCTAGATGGGCCAAACACATGGGCTATAAGGGCCACATATCTATACACCAATACCCCCCCGCAGTCTGAACTACCGGCGCAGCGGAGTTCAAGACTGGACAGGAACCTGCAATCTGAACTTACCGGCGCAGCGGAGTTCAAGACTGGACAGGAAAGAAAGTACACACAAAGAAAGTACACACACCCCCCCCGCAGTCACAACTAGCCACCGGCTACGTTGAGACTGGAGCGAAACTCAGAGAAGGTCGAGGAGGGGAGACCCTTGGTGAAGATGTCAGCGAACTGGGAGGTGGTCGGGACATGGAGAACCCGAACATGGCCAATAGCAACCCGGTCGCGGACGAAGTGCAAGTCGATCTCCACATGCTTCGTCCGCTGATGCTGAACTGGGTTGGTGGAGAGGTACACGGCGCTGACATTGTCGCAGTAGACGAGAGTGCTCTTGATGAGCGGGCTGTGAAGCTCCGCCAAGAGCTGTCGTAGTCAGGACGCCTCAGCCACGCCGTTACAACCGCCCGGTACTCCGCCTCGGCACTGGAGCGGGAGACAACCGGCTGTCGCTTGGACGACCAGGAGACAAGGTTGCCGCCGAGGAAGACGGCATAGCCGGAAGTGGACCGTCGAGTGTCAGGACAACCAGCCCAGTCAGCGTCGGTGTAGACGACGAGCTCAGTGGAGGGAGACCGGTGAAGAACCAGGCCGTAGTTAACGGTGCCACGGACGTAGCGTATGAGACGCTTCAAAGCAGTGAGGTGTGACTCCCGAGGATCATGCATATGGAGGCAGACCTGCTGAATGGCATATGTGATGTCCGGCCTGGTGAAAGTGAGGTACTGCAAGACACCAGCAAGACTTCGGTAGGCAGTCGGGTCAGCAACAGGGTCACCCATGTCCGCAGAGAGCTTGGCCTGAGTGTCGACCGGAGTGGAGCAGGGCTTGCAGTCAGTCATCCCTGCCCGCTCCAGAATATCAAGTGCATACTGCCGCTGGTGAAGAAAGAGGCCAGAAGGACGAGGCTCAACAGTGATACTCAAGAAGTGGTGGAGCACACCCAGATCCTTCATGGCAAACTCCTGCTGCAGTGACTTGATGATGCGCTGAAGCAAGGCCTGACTGGACGCGACGAGAATAATGTCGTCAACATAGAGCGGCAGATATGCAGTCTCAGTGCCGCGGCGGTAGACAAACAGAGAAGTGTCAGACTTGCACTCAATGAACCCCAACGAGATCAAGAACGTGGTAAACCGAGAGTACCAAGCCCGAAGAGCCTGCTTCAGACCATAGAGAGACTTGTTGAGGCGGCAGACCAGGTCCGGACGACTGGAATCCACAAATCCTGCTGGCTGGCTGCAGTAGACTGTCTCTGACAGAGTACCATGGAGAAACGCATTTTTCACATCCAGCTGATGCACTGGCCAGGAGCGAGAAAGTGCAATCGAGAGAACCGTGCGCACTGTGGCAGGCTTCACCACTGGACTGAAAATCTCATCATAGTCCACACCAGGCCGCTGGGTGAAGCCCCGGAGAACCCAGCGAGCCTTGTAGCGATCCAGTGAACCGTTCGCCCGACGCTTATCCGGTGCCGCGCGTGGCGCAGCCGTAGTCTCCGGGGCCGCGCGTGGCGCGACAGAAGGTGTCGGGGCCGCGCGTGGCGCAGCTGAGATCACCGGAAGCGGTGTCGGCAATCCAGGAAAACCTGCTGGAAAAGGATATACAGAGATCACCGGAAGCGGTGTCGGCAATCCAGGAAAACCTACTGGAAAAGGATATACAGATACAAGTGGCTGAACCACCGGGTCAGTCAAAAACATGGACTCCAACTCAGGATCAGGAGACGGTGTAGGGGAGGTGGAGTAGGGGAAATCCGACTCGTCGAACACAACGTGTCGGGAGATGAGGACTCGGTGAGAGGTGAGATTAAAACAGCGGTACCCCTTGTGGTCAGGGGAGTAGCCAAGAAACACACAACGAGTTGAACGAGGCACCAAATTGTGAGGAGCAGTGGCGGAGATGTTAGGATAGCACGCACACCCGAAGACACGAAGGTGATCATACCGAGAAGGTGTGCCGAAAAGAGCGTGGTGTGGAGTGGGAGCAGGAGAAGCAGTGGACGGAAGACGGTTGAGCAAGTAGGTGGCAGTGTGGAGTCCCTCGGCCCAGAAGCAGGGAGGGAGGGAGGTCTGGAGTAGAAGGGTGCGCATGACATCGTTCGTGGTGCGAATCATCCGCTCAGCCTTGCCGTTCTGGGGAGAGGTATACGGACAAGACATGCGCAGCTGAACACCCCGAGAGAGGAAGAAGGCACGGGAGGTGTTGTTACCGAACTCACGACCGTTGTCACATTGGACGGCCTTAATGGTGAGGCCGAACTGAGTGGAAACCCAGGCAAAGAAGTGGAGGAGTGTGGAGAACGTTTCAAACTTAGTGCGCAAAGGAAAAGTCCAAGAGTAATGAGAGAAATCATCGACTACCACCAGATAGTATTTGTAGCCAGAAATACTGAGTACAGGAGATGTCCACAGATCACAGTGAACAAGATCAAAGGCATGACTCGCATGAGAAGAAGAAGAAGAAAAAGGAAGTCTAACATGACGACCCAACTGACACGCATGACAGAGGTGCTCATCAGGGGTCCTAGTACAAGGAACATCTGCACTACGACTGAGCTGAGCCAAAACGTCGCGGCCGGGATGACCAAGCCGGCGGTGCCAAGTAGTGGAAGAAGAAATGGTGGCGAAAGCAGCTGACGAAGTTGAGGTCGAAGGTGAAGCAGCGGAAGTAGGAAGGCGGAGGGTGTAAAGGGGCCCCGTGCTGTCACATCGGAGGAGTGGACGCCGGGAAGCCGAATCCTTCACAGTGAGACCAGAAGAGTCAAATTCGACAGAACAGGAATTGTCAGTGGTAAATTGGCGAATGGAAAGAAGGTTATGAACCATCTGTGGAGCAACAAGAACATTGGGAAGACGAAAGGAACCAGGAGCAGTACTCACAGAGGTGACAGGAAGACAAGAACCATTGCCAACCATGATGGAGAAAGGACAAAAGGGATGTTGTGGGCGGATAGAAGAAAGAATACCAGCATCAGGCGTGGTGTGGAACGAGGCGCCCGAGTCGGCGATCCACTCAGTGCTGACCGGCGGTGTCAGCCCCATGGTGCTGAAGGACTGTGCCATTGCAGCCTGGTCCCATCCCCCAGGCCAGGTCGGAGGCTGGCTGGGCTGAACGGGCGGAGTCCATCCCCCAGACCAGGTCGAAGGCTGGCTGTGCTGAGCAGGTGGAGTCCAGGACGCTATGCACGGGGAAGCAGGGCCAGTGAACATGGCCGCAGGCTGGTGTTGAGGACGAGGTCCCCCCTCCCTGAGCCTGAAATGGCCACATCGAGATGCGCCCTGACCATGGGTTGCTGAAGGATGGCCAGGGTGCACCTCCAGGAGCAGGAGAAGGAGCCGGAGCCGGTGTACCCTGGCGGCCCCCACCAGAGCCACCACCACGTCCCCCCCGGCGACGACGTCCGCCACGGCCCCCTCCACCCCCGCTCGGCCCGGGGGGAGGAGCGCCAAGGAGAGAGGTGGCAGGCGGGGCAGAGGAGGCCGGTGGTGCAGCCACGAGCGCGGTGGAGGAGGACGAGGAGGACGATCCAGGCATGAGACCCCGGGTGATCTCATCCATGACGAGATCGTCCCGGACCTGCAGGAAGGAGGGGAAGGGCCGCTGGCGGGGGATCCATGTTCGCAGGAGGTCATAGTTGCCGTTGAGACTCCGCAGGACATTGAGCACCAAGATCCGGTCGCTCACCGGGCAGCCGAGGTCGTGAAAGGCATCAGCCATGCCCTTCATCTTCCTGCAGTACTCGCCAACGGAGAGGTCCCCCTGCTCGAAGGTGCGGAACGATGCGTCGAGCTGAAGAGCGCGGGCCTCGGCGTTGCCAAGGAACTGGCCCTCGAGTGCCAGCCAGGCCTGGCGCGCGGTGCCGCCGTGAGTCCGGACGATGTCCTGGAGATCTAGGGAGATGGTCCCAAAGATCCAGGACATGGCGACGCTGTCGAGGCGCAGCCAGATCCCGTCCCGTGCCGCAACAGGCGTATGGACGAGGACGTGATCGTCGAGGGCGTAGCGACGGAGGGCGAGGAGGACCTGGTCCCGTCAGCGCCCGTAGGAGGAGGACGTGGGGTCGAGGACGACGGAGACCAGGGCCCGGATGTTCTGGACCCCAACGGCCTGGAGGTGGAGCTGGGCGACCATCGGATCGGTCGCGTTGAGCCGGGAACCAGAACCAGCGGGCGGAGCCTGGTGGGAAGAAGAGGCAGCGGTGTCGGTGAAGTGGATGACGGGCTGCGGACCGGCGGCGACGAGGAGGTAGTGCTCCGTCTCAGCGACCCGGCGAGCAACGGCATCCGCCGCAGTGCGCTCACGTTCCCAGGTGAGGGCCGCGGCGCGGACACGCTCCTGTGCTGCAGCGGCCTCGGTCTTCGCCGCGAGAAGGGCAGCAGCCAGGGCGGCATCGGCCGATGCGACCCCGTCGGAGATGATCTGCTTGCCNGGCGGCGGCGCAAAGGAGGAGGAGGGGAGGGGAGGGGAGGGAAGGAGGAGAGGGGAGGAGCCGGCTGTCGGCGGCCGGCCATGGCGGCGGCGGCGGCAGGGGGTGGGAGAGAGGGAGAGAGGAGAGAAGAGAAACCCTAGTCTGATACCATGCTAAAGGAATAATTCACAATTGATTCCTCCAAACCCTAGAAGGGTGGGATATATAGTAGCTGTACATGGGCCTCTAGATGGGCCAAACACATGGGCCATAAGGGCCACATATCTATACACCAACAAAAACCTGTACTAAACCATTGTTTTGTGTAGGACTTTACAACGAGCGCTTGATAATAAGCTTTATCTCCTCCTGTATGGCAACACTTATGGCGCTCCTGATGGAAAGCCTGTCTGGCATTTTCCAGAAAAAGTATATGAAAATGAAGCAACTATGCGATTGGTATGCAGTTCTAAAGACATACAGTTGAAATATCCATCAGTTCATGATGTAGTCTGGTTCCAGTTTCTTTGACTGGTTGGAAGTTGTTTGAAACTGTTTCATATGTATTTCCTTCTCTTGGATTTTGTTTCAGTGTGCGGAGTCTGCATTAAAATCTGTTCTTGGGGGACTTGACAATACATACTTCGTTGGCAATGCTCCAATGGCTCATATGGCGGTCGAACAAACGGATTCCAATGTTTCATCATTCAAGGTGTCTAATTTATTCGACCAATCGAAACTTTGTGCAATACATTCTAGTTCCTTGCATGCTGTAACAAATTAATTTATTATAATATCCTTGCCATGGTTCGCTTATTGCTTCTTAGCACTGGCTCCTGGACTGTTCTGTTTAGACTGTATTCTAGGAAGATCTGTTCATAGGCATTTTCTGTATCCTTAATCCTGTTATGGTTGTTACAGCGTTTCTTTTTCAAGTCACAAGTGGTCGGCACAACCCAATACCATATTGGAAAATGCAAAGATTATGCTTGGGTAACCAAGGATGAGCTGCTGGAGTATTTTCCTGAGAACAAGGATTTCTTCAACAAGATGATCATCCACATAAGATAGCTCTCTAATCAGGCCACGGGCAAGCTGGAGCCTATCTGAACAACTAGCATTTTGTTTCTTGACTTTGTACAAGTTTAGTGCCATTATTTACGGTCATGAGCAGAATTCGCAGGAAACACTGTTTTTTTTTGAGCCAATTCTGTATGGCAATATGGCATTGCTGTAGCATTTAGTCCTCTCCCAGCTGCTGTATGTTCACATGCCATATTATCAGTTTGTTATCCATGGGAGAAAATAATTAATAGGGGGCCATCTGATTCCCCTGCTTTGTTATGCTTTTATCTTGCTAGCTTGGCCAAGATTCTTGAGCCTGCGAATCTGTACTCTGCATTTCTGAATTATGGGAAATGCTCCTGATATCGTGTTTTTATCCAAACCTACTCTGTCAGCAACCTGGATGATGCACAGTACTCCTTTTCTGATATGTTCAAAGTTCTATGCTTATCTTTCAATTTTTTTTTTGACTCTAATCTCTTGTTCCGAAATGATGGTCGGGATGTACGAACCGTTGCTTAATCGGCGTCGTCCTCGAATCGCCGCTGGAAGGTGAGCCCACGCCGGGGTACCAATAGAAAATGGCAGGCTTCAGGATCGTGTGGCCCATGCAAACCAACACGCGTCGAGTCCCAGCGCTTCCACAGCACACGCGCCCCTGGTTTTCTCTCGCTGAAAAAACAAGCTCCAGCTCCAGGCGTCCCACCTCTTCTTTCCGCTCTCTCTCTCTGTCTTCTCTCGTTCTCCCTGTCGTTTATCTTCGTTCGCTGTGCTTGTTGCCTCTTCTCCCAGGGAAGAGGAAGAAGAAGGCTACGGGAACGAGCAGGAGGAGGCTCTGCTCTTGGCCGGGAGCCATGCAGGTCCCTGTGGGCTTTCTCGGCAAGCTCTGGAGCTTCGTGTCCTTCCTGCCCTTCTTCGTCCTCCTCCTGCTCCTGGGCTCCGTCAAAGGTAACAGCAGATGCAACTCCTGTAATGTCTTGTGGATAATTACAGTACTGTGCTCAGAGTTTATAGTTTATGATGATGTGAAGTTCAGACTGAATGTTGATGAGGTATGTAAATGGTTTACTGTTTTGTTCCCCTGCAGCTGCCCTGATCGGTCCCGTTGCGGCCGCCATTGTTTTCTTTGGGAACTCTGCTGTGATTATTGGCCTGTGGCCTGCACATTTCATCTGGACATACTACTGCGTGCTCAAGTAGGGTAACTTCTTCCACTTTGGCATGAATTCTAAGAGCAGATATTATATTCTGATTCGATGAAATATTGGAAATAGTATTTTTTTAGAGAGAGAAATACGCCAAGGGAAACCTGAAGTGTGTAGGTGCAGCACCCAGGACTTGAACCCTGGGTGGGAGCTCTCCAGCCAGTGGCCTTTGCCACTGCACCATGAGCCCTTTTGCAATATTGGAAATAGTATTAACTAATCTTCTCTTGGATAAGATGAAATGAAGGTTCAGTTTGTAAAGAAAGCGTGTTTTGCAGAACCGAAAGGATTGGGCTAGTGTTGAAGATCCTTATTGGAATGTTGTTGCCATTACCCCTGCTCCTATTGCCAGTACTTGCTATTGTTGGGAGCCTGCTGGGTGGTATAGGCTATGGAGTTTTTGTTCCCCTTATGGCAACCTTTGAGGCTGTTGGGGAAGGTGTTACGGACAAGCTGGCTCATTGCTTTATGGTATGCATGTGCCTGTTCAAGTTCAGATAGGATCCTCGATTTTCTTTTACAGATCAATGTCATGAATAGTATTACAAAATCACCTCATTTCAGGATGGAACTGTTGGTACAATAGCTGGAGCCTGCACGGTCGTTCGCGATGTCACTGACTCCTGCTTCCACTCGTACTTCTCCTTCATGGATGATCTTGTTGACAAAATGGGAGATGATGAAACCCCTCTTGACATCAAGTATGTTTTGTGTTTTCATACCCTCTGTTTTAAGTAATAATCAGAACCCAATGCTAACTATGCATATCTTCTCATCAACTGTACTTGTACCCTCTAGGAATGCACCCTATAGGAATATTGCATCAAATTATATGTGTGCATTACTGATATAAGTTGGTGTTTTTGCAAAGGTTGTCTTATCTACCACGAAGCGCGCTCGTTGCCTTTATTGCTATTCCAGTAGATGTACTGATGATAAGTGCAGTAGCTTTGTGGAAAAGCCCCTGCATGTTGCTGAAAGGATGGCAACGGTTATGCGAGGATCTAGTTGGAAGAGAAGGACCGTTTCTAGAAACTGTCTGTGTGCCTTTCGCTGGTTTGGCCATTATACTATGGCCGTTTGCTGTGATTGCAGGTGTAATAGCTTCATTTCTCAGCAGCTTCTTGTTCGGTTTTTGTGCAGGACTGATTGCTTATCAGGTCTGTTTAGCATCTTCTCTGAAGAAGAAAGTATCCTTACAGAGCATTCATATGTAGGGTATGCATGACGCGAATCATTAGTTATATATGCCAGAATGATTATGTGCAGGAGGCTTCTTTACAGATGGGACTGGCGTACATGATTTCAGCAGTAGCAATTTTTGATGAATACACCAATGATTTGCTTTACCTAAGAGAAGGCTCATGTCTTCCGAGGTATGTTTCAACTCACTTGTATGGCATTGCCTTCATGCATGGAAGTTTTTGCAATTAATCAGTAACCACTTTTGACAGACAGGCCTAAGTACCGAAAAACAGATATCCGGAAGTGTGAGACTGGTCAGAACAAGGAAAGGCACAAAGTTACAGGTGAACCTGAAGAGAGGCAAAACGGCCATCATAAGCATAGAAGGGCATTGCATCGATCGAAAACATTCATGCAAACCATCCAGCGACTAAGACCAATTCAGGCGCATCTCTTTTCATCTTGATGTCCCTATTACAGCAGTGTAAGATTTACGGATCTAAATTTTCACTTTACTATGTAGATATGGGATTGGTTCTTCCGGTCCTGTGAGCTCAATGGAAGGATATTACTGAGTGAGGGTCTGATCACTGCTGGAGATATGGAGGAATATATCACCAAAGGGAAAGGCAAGAAATTAAGCATCAAACTGCCTGCTTGGTGCATTCTTCAGTGCCTGATACGATCTGCAAAATCAGATTCGCACGGTTTGCTCATATGTATGACTATCCACGTAACATAAGATTATCCACTTTAAAAGTTCATGATTCAGTATGTATTAGTCCTACTTCCACCTCGTGTTCACTGTATCTCATCTGTTCTGGTAGCTGATAACGTTGAAGTGACGACCTTCAACTGGCCTAAAGACAAAGTCTTCGACTGGATGCTCGGACCACTTCTGGTCATCAAGGACCAAATGAAGAAACTAGACATCAATGAAGATGAGGAGATGTGCTTGAGGAAGCTCATCATGACGAACAAGAACGAGAAACCATCCGATTGGGATGATTCCAGTTTCCCGTCAGACGATAATATAAAGCGAGGTCAGCTGCAGGCAATAATCAGAAGGTAAGAATGCACCCTCAATTTGAGATGTTCAACTTTCAACAATGTCTTTAGCAAATCCAAGTCAACAAAATCATTGATTCACAGGTTGCAGGGGATCGTGACAAACATGACCCGAGTACCAAGTTTCAGGAGGCGGTTCATCAATCTGGTCAAGGCGTTGTATCTGGAGGCGATCGAGGCGGGAGTCATTGACGGATCGCGGGACGTGAAACGCAAAGTGAAGGATGATGTTGCTTCTGGAAAGATTGGGGAGAAAAGCATGGCAGACGTCGCGGGTTCGTCAAACGATACGTTAGGGAACATTGACATGGTGTGATACTGTAATGTGCAAGTACAAATGTTTCTGATAGTTGTTTCAGCATCCACTCCTGGGCCTTGGCTTCAGTTGTGCAATAGATCTCTGGTACATGGATCGAGTGATCTATGACTATTTCGCGACCGTGCCTTAGCACGTATTTCATTAAGAGGAGAAGAAATTGTTACAATCGAGGGACGCATAGTCATCGGAATTGATGACTAGCGCCAAGTCCGAAAGAACTACAACGCTGTGAACATTTTCGCGACCCAAGTTATCCTCTACATCACTAGCAAGTAATCTCAACAATGTATAACCAGCCTGGCTACAGGCTTTCAGCTCGTCCGTGATGTCTTGTACTAACATGGCTGTTGTCTTCTCTCTGCGATTGAAAGTGCGAGCATTTCTCTCCAACCAAATATGCCATGTAGTCAAAACTGCCAGCGAGTCGAAACCTTTCCGCGCCTCCCTTGCAATTCGTTTCCGTGCCACAGACCACCAGGCCGCCAAACTTGGTTCCTGAGCATGGGGGGTTAGTTGCTGCCAGCCCCATCTCTCTAGAATGGAATGCCAGACAACCCTGCTATATGAGCAACTAACGAGCAAGTGGGTGATGGTTTCAGACTGTTGCAGGCATAGCACACACGTCGTCTTCTTGCAGGTTGTGGCGCTTCCTCCGTTCCGCGGTCCAACAATGCTCATGTAAAGCAAGCCAATTGAAAAATTTACACTTCCCTAGAGCTCTTGTTTTGTGTAAGATCTTTGCTCCTGGTGTAGCATACTGACCAAGGAAGAAGGCACGGTATGCTGACTCCGTTGTGAACTTGCCATCAGAGGTCCACTTCCACACCACGGTGTCTTGATGGTCTGAATTAAGCGTGATCTGTCAGATCATCTCCCAAAGTGTGAGGTATTGAAGGATAACCTGAACGGTTAGTGCCCCCGTGATGTCTTGTGCCCAACGGTTGTCTTGCATCCCTTCCCAGACTGTTCTCCTCTTCTGGATGTGAGGACCGACTGGTCCAATGAGGCATGGAGCGATCTCTGCAACCGAGCGACCGTTAATCCAACGATCAGACCAGAACAAAGTTTTCCTTCCATTTCCAATGACAACGTGTGTTGAGTAATGAAAAAGGGCTGCCACGTCAGGTTCGATCGGCTTCGGGAGCGATGCGCATGGGCGGTCATCTTCTATTTTCTTGATCCACAGCCAGCGCATCCGCAAAGCGAATCTGTTGACGCGAAAACGTGCCGCGCCAAATACTCGCACTCGCAGAGGAGCTCCTTGCAGCACCTCTGACCAGACCGGTCAGACCGGTTCTGGTAACCGGTCAGACCGGTTCTCGCCGGGAAGCTCGGCGAGAGACCAACGAACGCTCGCCCGGGAGCGACCCCGTCAGGGCAAGCGCGCCTTGGGTTGCCCTAGGCTCGGTAGGCCAGCTAGGGCGCCCTTTCATGCAATGGAGACAGGAGAAGAACAGCACATGGGGTTGGAAAAGTAGGGTAACGAGGAAGAAAAGTAAATACGATAAAAGATAGATTGATTTGATCGATTGTGATACCTTCAATCGGCCGAATCCCTTTATATTTATAGGGAGGGTAGGGCTAGTCCCGCAAGGAGAGTTCAATTACAACTCAGATCTACAAAAGAGTCCTAACCTAGTCGAATTACAAGAGGAAAACCGGTCAGACCGGTTTGGGCTCGGATTTTCCTTCTTTGCGCCAATCCTTCGTCTTGCTTCTTGCACCGACTCTTGCTGTGCCAATTTTGATTGTCAACAGAATCCAAACAACTTAAGATCGATGAAACCCAGTCCCCCGAGGTCTGGTGGTCGACAGACCCTTGGCCATGCCAAGAGGCAATGTCCACCAGAGACTGTGTCAGTGCCACGCCACAGGAAAGCTCTTCTCCTTTTATCAATACTTGCAATAGCCCATGGTGAGATTGCCACAGCAATGGCGGTATGGATAGAAACTGCTGACATCTTGACCTTAACTAGCACCGCACGACTAGCTTGACTCATCATCTTTGCTTTCCAAGTTGGTAAACCTTGTGACACCCGATCAACTAGTGGTTGTAAATCCACCTTTCTCAGTTTCTTAATTGATAGAGGTATCCCCAAATATTTGCATGGGAAGGGTTGTAAGCGACCGGGGAAGAAACGCAGTAGTGTGATCGTTTCTTCAAGGTTACATTGGATTGGTGAAATGAGGCACTTTGCATGGTTTGTATGCAGTCCTGACGCACTCCAAATATGTCCAAGATTGTTTCAGCTGCCACCAGATCTTGCTGCACCGGGGATAGAAAAAGAAAAACATCATCCGCGTAGAGAAAGATGCGTTCTCTGATCTGGTGATGTCCGAACAGCTGTAATAAACCTTCTTGATCTGCAACCCTTATTAAAGCATTCAAAACTTCCATGACCAGCACAAACAATAAGGGGGAAAGTGGGTCTCCCTGACGGAGCCCCCTTGCGTGGCAAATTCGCTGACCCGGTTGACCATTGACTATGATCCTGGTACTTGCAGTGGATAGCAAACAGCTTGTCCAATTGATCCAACGACGAGAAAAACCCAAGTGCCAGAGAAGCTTTAGAAGGAATACCCAATTGACTGTGTCGAATGCTTTGGCTATGTCGATCTTTATGAGTGCACTTGGCATCTTCGACCGATGTAAAAGCTTCGCCGACAGTTGGACTACCTTGAAATTTTCATGGATGAGCCTTCCTTTGATGAATGCACTTTGGTTGAACCGAACGAGGTGTGGCAGATGTGGGGGTAAGCCTCTTCGCAAGCACTTTCGTGAATAACTTGGAAAAACTGTGAATGAGACTTATCGGCCTATAATTGGCTATGCAAGATGCATCCGGTTTCTTTCGGAGGAGAACCATGTATGCTTGGTTTAGTAAGTACAAGCTCCTGCTGTTTAGTGATCAAAGCGCATGAAACACACGCATGACGTCTTCCTTGATGATTGGCCAGGCCGTTTGGTAAAAAAGGCCCATGAACCCGTCCGGGCCAGGTGCCTTGTCAGCCGGGATCTCACGAATTGTCTGCCAAACCTCCTCCTCGGTGAAGCACATGTCTATCATTGCCAAATCGGCTGTAGAGATGCCCAAGCACTCAAAGTCAATCGTCATTGTACTAGTAGAAGCTTTACCGAGGATGTTGTTGAAGTGGTTGAACACCGCATCTGCTTTGGCCTCATCTTGAACTACGACCATGTTGTCAACTTGCAACGACTGAATGTGATTTTTTCGGCTTTGATGGCATGCCTGAAGGTGCAAGAATTTTGTATTTGCATCACCCTCAGCCAAGTATGTAACCCGAGAGCGCTGGTGTACGACCGTGCGTAGGAGAGAAGCTAACCCCAGGCAGCGAAGCTTCATTTTATTTCTCAAGGCACGCTTGTGGTAGGCTAACTGACGGTGGTCTTGCGCCTGATCGAAGCGGTAGACCAGCTCTTTTACGATCGCTAGTTGCAAGCGGATGCTACCGACGTGTTTAGCGCTCCACCTCTGTAGTGCCGTTGCAGCAGACCGGAGCTTGAAGTCTAGAGTGCGGAATGCGTCTGCCTGTGGCCAAGGGGAGGAACAGTCCCAAGCATCCTTCACCGTTTGTAGGTATCCTTCATACTTTGGCCAGATAATCTCGAATTTGAAGCATCGGAATGAGCTCACCACGCAACGCGTCTGCAGGAGTAATGGTGCATGGTCTGATCCCTCCGAAGAAAGGGCTGTCAGGTTGTGGTCTGGAAAGGAGGATGCCCAGTCATCCGTCACGAATACACGGTCTATGCGTTCCAGAGTAGGACTCGCCCTTTCATTACTCTAGGTGAAGAGTCGGCCTTTCAAATAGAGTTCCATAAGCTCGGAGTCTTCCAGGAAGCGACGGAAACGACTCATCATTCTCCGGTTCAACGTATCGTTGTTCTTGTCCTGAGCCTGATATATGAGATTAAAATCTCCACATACCATCCATTGATCACTGCGACCCGTCCTCAATGTAGTGAGTTCTTGCAGAAACTGAACCTTGGCTTCATCAGATTGAGGGCCATCAACGCACGTTAGCCACCATGCGTCATCGCTATCAGCCGGTGAGACCTTCACATTGAGGGTGTAGTCGCGCAAGAGTGGGCATGTCACCGACCAGACGTCTCTTTTTCAGGCCAAAATGATTCCCCCACATGTATTGGAGGCTGGCATGGCAAAGAAATCAAAACCAACCCCAAGCATCCATGATCAATGCATCATCGCAGTTATTTAACTTTGTTTCCTGCAAAGTGAGTAGGGAAACACGTTCATGGGTGACCAATTCATGCACCATGTTTCGTTTTCTTTTCTTTTCATACCGTAGATCCAGACGGAGAAAATGGAATGACCATGCTGAGTGCGAATTGAATGCGCCTTTGTTTGAAAGTGAATGAGGCGTTGTAGTTGACTGAGCTAAAAAATTGCAATGTGCTCTATTGCATGATTTTGACTGAACGATTATATCATCGTGTAGATCCTTGGATCATCAAGGGTACGACTGCAAAATGAAGACCCGAAAAGAATGAAAACAATCGTTTAGAGAATATTCCAGCGATAGCCCCACTTTAAGCTCCTACTTGTCTGAGTAGGTACTCCTACTTTTCTGGGTTGGTCTTGTATTTTGCAGCCAACTCTAGTCTCCAGCAATAGCTCCTCAATTTTAGCCTCTATTTTAATTATGGCACATGAGGCCCACTCATCAGCCCCTACATTTTTTTCTTCTTTTCCTTTTTTTCTAGTCTCTTCTCTATTTTCCCATTTCATCTCCCTTCTCTCACAAGCACCGAGTTCGTAGGCCCTCACCAGTCTACCAGCATGTCGAGCTCGCCCCGCGGCCGGGCCGAGCTCCTCCCCCCCCCGCACGGCCGGCCGAGATTTGAACGGCCATGTTGAACGCGAATGTGCCTTTATTTGAAAGTGAATGTGGCTTTATAGTTGACTGACCTAAAAATTGTAGTATGCTCTATTGCCCGAGTTTGCATGAACTATTATATCATCGTGTAGATCCTTGGATCCTCAAGGGCTCTTTTGATGATTGATGACATGCTTTGATGGTTGATGAAAAGAATCGTGCGCTTTTTAGATGGTTGATGAGATGCTTTGAGCAACTGAAACCAATTATGTCCATCCAAAAATTTCTTTTCCTGGCCACAAGAGCTGCAGCTGGTCGGCTACTCGACTTTCGTGATAGACATCCGTCTAAACAAGAAGTTGTATCATGAACTAAGCGTAGTTTAGTTGGCTATATTTCTTGTGGTGGAATCTGCTCATCTGGGTTGAGTCTCCAACTCCGCACAGATGTCGTATTTTTCTAGATTTATTCCATGATATAACTAGGGATATTCTTTTAACGACATGTTTTTCTAGATTTATTCCATGATTTAGCCGGTGCTATTCTTTCAGTGGTAGGTGACGTGCCCATCGACAGCGTGACACCTGTGGTGACTTCGTCAATATATCTCAAGATCGGAATAGATGGTCCATCTCTTAGAGATGCTCATAGTAGTAGAGCTTGCGTGAGTGTATTCATACAGGTAGGTGTGTATGCGTGTGTGGACCTATGCACTGGTGTTTCAAAAAAAAGTTGAATCGTATGCTCACCAACTTGAAATGACTTTGCCTTGACCTTAATCTGGTAAGCCTTTGCTATCCTGAGCTAGTCTCTTGCAATGGCCTTCAATGCTTGCAAGCGGCTGGCGGTGACATCATCAATATTGTCCATCATCAACTTATGATAATCAACAGAAGACAACCCATTTTGCTTTGCTAACCTAAAAGCATCCAGATCTACCTCTATGGGTAGAACAACCTCTTGTCCACAAATGAGCTCATATGGAGTAACTTTAGTAGCACTATACCAAGATGTGTGATAAGCCCATAAAACTTCGGAAAGTACTTCATGCCACCTCCTAGGATTATCCTCTATTTTCTTTGTACTGACCTTGATTATAATTTTGTTATTACACTCGACCTTACCATTGGCCTGCGCATAATATGTAGATGAATTAAGCAACTTAATCTTATAGGATTCAGGAAATTCCTTAACTTGGCTCGAAATAAAAGAAACAACTTGATCCGAAGTTAAAGTTTAGGTATGTCATACCTATCAATAATATGCCAGTTATGAAATCAGTTACCTCCTTGTGATTCATGTTCTTGAGAGGAATAGCTTTTGTCCACTTGGCAAAATAATCAGTAGCTACTACGAACCGATGCCATTTTGATGAAGGAGAATGTATTTGTCCAATGGAATCCAAACCCCAATGCTTGAACGGCCACGGCTTAATAAAACAATTCGTTGTGGTAGATGGTGCTAACTAAATATTACCAAACTTTTGACATGCCTCTCACCCTTTGTAATACAAGAAGCAATCATTCATCATCGTCGGCCAATAAAATACTAACCGGCGGTGAAAACCAGGGTTTCAGTGCCGGTTCGTCCCACAAACCAGTGGTGATGGTGCTGACTATCACAGCCGGTTTGGAGATGAAGCGGCGCTGAAAGTGTCTTTGATCAATGGCGGTTCTTCCTGAGGTTCTTGCACAGTCATCCTTGCGGCTTGGACATTGTTGCGTTTCGTGGTAACCCTTGCAGCTTCCTGAGGTTCATTCTCATCGTTCTCCCCATGCTTATTCCAAATAAGATAATTCTGCATGAAACCCCTAAGCAACAAATCACAACAGATCTCATCAACGTTCTTGTATAGCTTCTTATTTTGGCAATCAAGGCACAAGCAGTATATATATCCTCCATCCTTTCTATTACTGGTGACATACAACTTTGCGGCCTTCACAAAAGAATCAACACCCATAATGAATGTAGGATCTCTTCTCGCTGAACCATACATCCATTCTTGATCCATCTGTGAATGACACTGTCACATTTGCCGCCTCACTAATATTGTGTAATGCATGAAAATTCAAGAATGTTCATGCAATATTTAAAATTCACTAATAAAGTGTAATGCATGACCTGAACATCAAATTAATCACATTCATCCATCAAAATCATCCATCACAAAATGAAATTCACTAAAAACGTGGAATTAATGACCTCTACATCGAATTCATGACCTTCTAGCAAATTCATCACATTTATCCATCACTAAATGAAATTCACTAATAATGTGGAATTCATGAAATCTTCATCAAAATCATCACATTGATCCATCACAAAATGAAATTCACTAGAATTCATGACATCTTCATTAAAATTGTTCATCAAATTTTTGACCATCTACCAATTCAACAAATTCACGTCTTCTAGCAAATTCATTAATGTCTAGAGATCACAAACCTTCGTGAGTGCCTAGATCAATTGCTTCATGAACAAATTTGTGAGAAAATGCCCTCTCCTAAAATAAAAAAGAGGCACCCCAACAATTTCAAGCCAAATTGCAAAAAATCTAACCATCCAAACAAGCTATCAATTAGAGAAGAGATGAGATACCAACCTTGTACCATCCAAGAGATGTGGCAGGTTCAAATTTTGGGTTACACAATGAAAAATTGGGATAGAAATGGCTCTACCATGAACAAACACCTCTCCTTCAAAATTTGGCCAAATTTCATAATCAAACGAATGAACAAGCTACAAAGTGAATAAGATGCTAGTTACCAACCTCAAAATAAGTGGGTGAGGTCCATTCCTCGAAATATGGCAGCTTGCAAGTGGATTTGGGTGAAAAAATGTGAAAGGAGTGGTGCCTGTCGGGTTGGAGAAGAATGAGGGGAGGGGGGTTTGTACTGTGCGTGCTTTTTAGCGCAGGTTTGTAATACGAACCACTGGTGAAACTTATTTTCACCACCGGTTTGTATTACAAACCAGCGGTGAAAAGCCCCACCAGCATCACCGCCGGTTTTAGCCACGAACCAGCGGTGAAAACCCTTATTACCACCGGTTCCAACGAATACACAGGCCCGACCTGGCCACCGACTCTAGAATCGGTGATGAAAAGTTTTCACCGCTAGTTCAGCTAAAACTAGTGCTGAACGTACCGCTAGGGAAAACTATTTCTGTAGTAGTGAACAGCCACTTCATCTTGTGTGCCGACTGATGTGTACCACATATTTCTTCATGCACCTCTACCATAGAAACTTTGGACTCATGGGTGTTCAAGCACTTTAGAAATAACCCATCAATAATCCACTTTAAAAATTATCATCCTCCAAAGTGTAATTGAAATCCATCCGCCGGATGTTCCAATCAACTATGATCTTGCTCTTCAGCTGCTCTTCACTTTTTGTGGCTGAATTATCATGCTGTCCGATCTCAAAGGTTCTTTCTTAATCATACAGCTTTGCTATAGTTGTAAACTACATTCAAAATTAGTTGTTAAAGTTGTACTTTTGAATATTGTCTGTGTACAAGTGTCTCCTTTTATGACAGGAACAACTTCTATTAAGTTGTTTTTGCTTGTGTTGTGACTTGCTGAAGATCATGTCATAGATAATAGGTTTGCTACTCCCTTCGTCCCTAATTACATTTCATTTTGAATTTTCTAAATTCATATAGATATAGGTTGTCTCTAGATACATAGTAAAAACTATGTCATCGAGCCAAAGGCTTAACATCAAAGAAGAGCCACTAATGATATAACAGAGGCAAGAAATAATGATTGCAATAAATCCATCCTTTTCATGGCCACTCACACGTGCGATGCCACCTGGGCTGTGGGGTGCCTATCACCTGGACGGCTGGACCATGCGCTCGTACCATTGGGGGACTGCACAACCAAACTCTGCATGAAATTCCAAAGAAGGCAAATGAATATTTTGCTGACACCATGTTAAACATTTCAAACTAGCAATAAATAATCAAAAGGGGAAATTCACAAGGCCTAATTGATGTTCTTCCTTCTTCTCTGCGCTAAGTGAGGATGTCCTAGCTAATTGACCTATCGATTCCATTTCAAATCCTAGATGTGTCGTTGTTCCTGACGGTTCCTAAAGGAAATGCATTAATTGGTTTTCAGCTAGTAAAAATCTGAGCATTCTTGAAACCAGAAGGACCAATTTCTTCATGTTCATCGTGAAAGAACGCAGTTACAATGCAATGTGTAGCACATTTGATTCTTGATGTTTGACAGATATAATTCTACGTCAACACACTTACGACGTGTTGTACATTTGGTGCTTGATGGTTGACGTAATTCCACATCAACAGTAGTGTTGCCATTTCCATTTCATATTTTTTAGAATTGATACATCCTCGCTCGATGTGCGTAGCATTTAGGAGCTACTCGCTCCATCACAAAAGAGCGATATTTTGGGATTATGTGTAACCACTTTGGGCATGGAATTGAGTTGGACATTACAAATGGTATAGGTAGATTCATCTCAAATCTTGTTTCTTAATCATACAATTTTGCTATAGTTGTAAACTACACTGAAATTACTAGCTAGTTGTCAAAGTTGTTCTTTTGGATATAGTTTGTGTCCAGGTATCACCTTTTATGATAGGAGAGAGCAGTGCATGAACAACTTCTAAAAAGTTGTTCTTGATTATATTGTGACCTTCTGAAGCCCATGTCCTAGATTACATGTTTGCTACTCTATTGGTCCTAAATTACATTTTATTTTGGCTTTTCTAGTTTCATATAACCTTTTCTATGAATGAATTATATAATTTGTGAAAGACGGAGTACGTGCATCATTATTATTGTGTGATTGGTACAGAGTACAATGCGTGGTTCAGAGATATTTTCCACAGGCATGTGAGCCGCAGACGTGCGGTGGGCTCGAGATGAGTAAAATAATGGAGCATTGGGATGGATCAGCGGCTGCAGGTCAAAAGGTATGGGGTGTTTCACGTGGCTCGATAACTTTATGTCCAATCAGCTCATCTCCCCGTAAACTTTTTATCTCATCCGCGCGATTCTTCATGCACTTTATGTCCTGTCCGACTGCAGGGGGCAAGAAGATGTTGTGGGATATGGGTACCTTGGACCCACTACTGACCAGGTAGACAGTTGGCCTGGGCCCACGTCTGACAATGATGTGGACCAACACCAGGCCGGCTCACGAGGATTTCCGGCTTAATGGATAAAGATTGATGAAGACGTAGCCCGCAAGGCACGCGGCGATACACTCGGATCTCGCCCAAGGATCATGGAGATTACATTGCAACCGACTCAGATTAGTTTTCTAATTGTAGCCAGGAACAATTAGAGATAACCGACTTGTAAGCCCTAGGCCATCAGTCCATATAAGGCGGCCTAGGTCGATCCTTTCATTCATCGAATACTCTCTCCTTCATTGTAACCACCAACTCGCCGTTGTTCTCCGGAATTACGCCGAGCGAAGCAATACAACACCACCGAGCACAGGACGTAGGTATTATACCTCCGGGTAGCCCGAACCTGTATAATTCCTGTGTCCCTGTGTTACCTCGAGCTCTCTAGTCTCGCGATTGCCCTTTGCCTACAAATCTATCGGGTGGACTGCCGGATGATAACTCCGACAGTTGGCGCGTCAGGTAGGAGAGATCGCAGGGCATTACAGCTAGCTCAATGGCAGGTTCATCTATGAGCAAATATCAATGGGTCGACGTCAACCGGGTGCTACGTTAACCCGTCTCCAAGATCACCGAACTCGCCGATCCGGCGTCCGGGCGTCCCTAGGTCGTCGAACCTTGATCTACACGCTGAACTCGCCGATTGCTGCACATCTCCGTATCACCACGTTCCTCCGTCGCCAACGTCCAGGCGTGTCCTAGGAATCGATCTACTGCGGTTGCACCAGGGGCGGATCTACAGGGTGGACTGGGTGGGCCGTGGCCCACCCTAAGATTTGGCCCAAACAACGGCAGCCTCCTGATTTGCGTCGGCAGCAGTCCAACGAACAACATCGGAACCCCTAGCTCCCGTCGCGAGTCGTCTCGACTCTCCACTTCACATCCCGCGCCGGCGCGGCCACAGCGCCAGGACAGTTCTCCTGGCTAGAGTTTGGGGCGGCGAGGCGGCTCATGGCTGGCTGCTGGCGGCCGGGCGAGTCCAGCGACGATGGAACGGAGGCCGTGGTGTGAATTGGCGAGGCTGCGAGCTTCTTCATCGCACTGCACAGCTACCCTATGTGCTGCGCACTGCACAGCAAGCTAGCAAAGCGCCAGGCAGCAGCCATCACGTGAGCCTGAGCAAAATCCTTTGCAATTGCAATTTCCAAACAAGCGATAAGGGAAACAACAAGCTAGCTGAGCAAGGTAATTCACCAATCCCCATTACGATTTACAACAAGCTAGCTGACCAGCTGAGCAACAGAGCAAGGTACCGAAGAAATCAGAATTGCGTGGAGATTCTTGTATAGAGGATTGTAGGCTTTAGTCCTAGCCATCCTTATAATTTTTTTTTTTTATGATGAGGATTCTATTACTAGGATCCCATACTGTAATTTTAGCTTGTGTCTTTGTACTGCATTTTTAAGTTTATTTTGAGACAAACATTGTACTCCGTTTAGATTTGAAGACATTCATAAAGCACTTTATTTAGATTTTGAGATGTCCAAAAAAAAATGTCTTGTTGGACCACCCTAACTTTAGAACCTAGATCCGCCGCTGGGTTGCACTACACGGCGGAGCCTGCGTAAGCACAGATTCATTCGTGGCATCATGCATGCCTCTGTTGCCGAACCAGACCAAGCTGGTGCTACGCGTGGATAAAGTTTGTCTCTGCATGCAAATCCCTGGAGTTCCACTACGTGCGCATGTGAGGATACATGCTAAAGGAAAGCTCTTTAATTTCCATGTTCCTTAATTTTCCTTTCTTTTTATTTCCAATTTTATTCCTCGATGAAGTCGGACTGATTCATAATTCTATACTCATGGGCATGTTTGGATCGAGGCCTGGCAGGCAGCTCGCTGGCCAGGTAACGATCGCAGCCCCAGGCATCCGAAATCGGACGCCTGGGAACGCTGCCTGGCCAGGCAGCTTTTGCCAGGCCCCCAACCAAAGTAGTCCATGTGCATATCCTCCGTCAACACTGATCCCGGCTACAAGCTGTACACCGGCCGGGTCTCTGTGGCGACCATGACGTCCCTGCATGCTCCACGCCGGCTTCGTCGACAAGGACCAGCCCCGACTAGACGACAATCTACATGTTGACGACCACCACGTTCACGCCCAAGTTGCCGACGCGCCGATTAAGTTGCTGATGCGCCAACTTGGTTCACCAGCGGCAAACTCAGGGGCTTGGCAGACCGGCGCACGGCAACACCGGTTTGCTGCCGACTTCGTCGACAACCTCGGACATAGCACCATGCGAGAGCGACGCGCTGACTCTTCGACTCAATTACGAATCAAGCTAAGTATTATTTTCAATTAAATATTTTATGGCTTCCGTATGTTTTTGTATCCCTCGGCTCTCCTATGTCCTTGTGACTTTTGCCGAGCACCTGCGTCGCACTCCGACTGCTTATACAGCCTGGTCTGTCCGTATAATTTCTTCAACACGGCGCGCTGCTCTAGTGCTCGGGAGAGTCCCTGCCGACTCTGACTTCTAAGTCCTTGCCCGACCCTATGTCCCTCTAGGTAAATCCCAAGTTAACCCGTACGGTTCAAGTCCCCAATCGTAAAACCTTGAGTTCCGTACTCGCCCCGCGTGCCGCCTACATCTAAGCCTCCCTGTTGAGCGTTGTAGCATGTGGTAAGCCGTCCTCTCTGTGAGCAGTGATCAACGGGAAAAGGTGCTTAGCGACACGAGGCAGGGACCGCGCGGCGTCCTATTCGGTGTTTTTGCTAGAGGGAAGGGGTTTTACACATTTGCACAATGCATTTACAGACCTGTTTCTATTACGACCTTTTCGTTCATCATTTAGATTATTAAGTATTATGCTACATAATATTTGCACTATCTTCATGTAGCCCAAGCATTGTTTGGTGTACTTCGACCGACTCGGCCAGCTCTTAGGCATGCGGCTGGCGCGGGCCGACTACCCGGTGTACTTCGACCGACTTGGCCAGCTCCCAGTCACGGGCCTGGCGTGGGCCGATCGGCCAGCTCCCAGCCATGGGGCTGGCGCGGGCCAACCACTCGGCGTGCTTCCCGTCGTCCAGTCGACCACTTTGGCTCGGGGCGGGAAGCAACTCGACGGCTTGCTCGGCTCCCAGGCGCGGGGGTTGGGTACCACAGATGACGACTCGACGTGCTTCACATTGTCTAGCCGACCACTTTGGCTTAGGACGGGAGGCAACTTGGTGACTTGGCCAGCTCTCGTGCTCGGGGACTGGGCGCTACAACTTCGGATGACGGTTCTCCGTGACTCGGCCAGCCCCACGCTCGGGAACTGGGTGCTATGACTTTGGATGACAGGTTTCCATGACTCGGCCAGCCCCCACGCTCGGGGACTGGGCACTACGACTTCGGAAGGCGGGTCTCCGTGACTCATCTGGCTTCCAGGCTCGGGGACTAGGCGCCGCGATTTTGGGACAAGCTCCTCTCTTCGGGGTGCCAGACCGCCCTATATGCTTTCAGTGACTTTTTTCGCCACGGGTCTGTCTTGCATACCCATGGGCGTACTGTTCTTGTCTCGATCTGCCTTGGCAGATGTGGTGATCTTATCTTCTAGGCGGCCTGTCTACCCTGAAGCTCGGATGTTTCTTCTTTTATTGACCATTGGTTCGATTCTACTAATCGACCCAATGCTCAGGGACTACTCCATATGGAGAGCTCCTTGCGTTGCTCTCCATATGCCCATCAGGTCCGTCATCTTCCCCGACAGCCTCAAGGATTGCCCCACGCATCTCGAGGGCATCAGTTTCATCGCCGAGATCCACTCCATCGCCTCCGACTCCTCCGCGTCGCTCGACACCACCATGCTGACCAGCTCCACGCTGACCTCTTCGCTGACCTCGTCGTCGATCATCGTCCCGCTCCAGCAGTGGCATGCTTCGGTCACCCTTAGCAATCAGGCTCCGGGCCTGACCGCTCGCCAGAGAATCCCGCCCCCGAACGAGCTCCTCGCCGGGCTAGATCGTGTCCAGGGCACCATCGCCGAGTGCATCGCCGTGTCGGAGGAGGCTCTGCGCCGACCTCGCAACCCGCTCCCGCTAGGGTTGCACAACGCCTCAGGGATCTACTCGGCCCGGCTCTGGAAAGACATGTCTCAGATCCGATCTGAGATCCCGCCCAAACCCACCCAGTTCCCAAACTGCGGGGAGTTTCAAGTCACCACAAGTGTGCTTCTGCCGGCTCCGACCGACGCAAGCAATGATTCAAGCTACGCCACATCTCCGGGAGGTGAAGTCTTCGTCTCTGAGGACTCTGCAACTCAGGATGGAGACCAACTTGGCCAGGGACTGCCGCCAGGAGCAGAACACTGACCGAGCTCGATACCGCAACAAAGAAGCCCCGCCACCTCAAGCAGCGGCCGGAGACACTGCAGCTGCCGGAGAAATCCCTCCTGGGGCTCCACCAAGGCAACAACCCCCCTCCTCCCCCGGGGTCCTCGTGGAGTTGAACCCCAGAACCTCGACGGGGCATTCGCCTGAGTACCTTTTCACACGCCTCAGGCCAACATCGCAGCAGCGTTCGCTGAGCTGGAACACATGCCCGACACCCCTGAGGTGCAACGCGCCCGAGCTCGCCTGGAAGTCGCTCAGGAACAAGTCGAGCGGAGATCCCGATCTGGGCGAACCAACTTGGCTCGCTCCTCAAGCCACCGCTCTGCTCATAGCAGATCGGATAGGGGTCAACCTCGCCAGAGGAATCCCCCATTGTCCGTCGTTGAGGAAGAGGTGGCCCAGAACCACCACGATGAAGAAGAAAAAGAACAGCGCAACCCTCACAACGCGGACCCCCGCCGAGATCGCTACCAAGGGCAGCATGACAGGCGTCAATGACACCACCACCCGGACAACCCCTAGGAAGGCGATCTCCAGGATCGCCTGAGGGATAACATCCGGGACATCCGCGCTGACCTCAACGCACGGCATCGTGATCACGACGCGGCAGAACTCGAGCGCCGTGAGCGCTACGACCGAGACTACGGCCGACCCGACCGCCAGCCGATCGGGGAAGCAGGCGATGCAGCAGCAGAAGAAAACGAGCGTCGTGTAGTCCACGAGCTCATAGAACGCTAGCAGTACGACGCACGATATGGCCCTCCGAGGGATGATCGCTGCCAGCGGCATGATGATGCTCGACCCTGAGTCGATCAAGGCCGGCCTCCCTGTCGCAACCACCGCAACGACGAGGAGGAAGTGTTTGATGGCTTTGCTGCTTTCTCTGCCCGGCTCCGTGCTGTGGAATGGCCTGAGTTATTCAAGCCAGCCCAAGTCGAGAAGTTCGACGGTCGCTCCGACCAAGCCGCCGCCTACTTCCCTAGGATGTTAGGCAAGGAGTCACTGCTGTGGCTCGAGGGCCTCCCACGGGACACCATTGATAGCTGGGCAGACTTCTGCTACGCTTTCACAAAGAACTACCAAGCAAGCTATACTCGGCCGGGCTCCAGATTTGATCTGGATAATGTCAAGTAGAAGAAGGGTTAGAGTCTCCACGACTACTCCGACCGCTTCTTTGACAATCAGAATAAGCTCACCGATGTTGAGGATCAGGACGTCATCGACGCATTCAGATGAGGCCTGATCGACAACCAGCTGTTCCGTACGCTCTTCAAAACCAACCCAACCACGGTCTCCGACCTGATGGATGTGGTCAATCTGGAGGTCAGAGCCAACCAAGCTTAGCAGGTCCAATTCAAGAACAAACAGAAGCGGGCCGAAGATGACGACTGACTTGAGAACTCAAAGCGCCATGAGCCGCTGCGTGGGCGTAAGATGGGCCCTGAGCCCCTCGTCGCCTTGGCAGAAGAAGAAAGCCAGTCGGAACCCAGGTTGCTCGCCGAAGAATTCCACAACACACTGAACTTCCAGTGCCCCTTCCACAAGGACGCCAAGCACAATCTCCGTGATTGTCACGCACTGCTTAAAGAACTCAGTGCCCTGCCGCCGACTAAGAAACAGCGCTACAACAACAACGGCGGTCGCTACAACAACTATCGCCGCGACAACAACAACGGCGACCGGCGTGACGACTACCGCCGCAGAGAAGACCACGACCGCCGGGATGACTATCGTCGCGGCGACAACCGCGACCGTGAGGCCCCAGCCCGTCGCGAAGACCCACGTCATCAAGAAGACGAACGCCGACCTGCAGCCCCAGTAGAAGCACCCAGGCGCGGTGCTAACGGCGACTTCCAGCACGCTGACCGCCATGTCAACGTCATTATCGGGGGGCCCGACGCCTTCCCGGATAGGTGTAAGGGCAAGCTGCACAAGCGCGAGGTGAAGATAGTCTCCACCAAGCCGGTGGAATATCTCCAGTGGTCGGAGATGCCCATCACCTTCAATCGCGTCGACCACTGGGTATACTTACCCGAGCCAGGGTCCTACCCACTCGTCGTTGCTCCTGTCGTTGAACGAGTCCTCCTCTCCAAGGTCTTGGTCGACGGCGGGAGTGCACTGAACATCATCTTCACCTGCACCCTCAACAGTATGGGGTTCGACTACAGCCGACTCATGAGCGTCGAAGACCCGTTCTTTGGCATCGTACTAGGAAAAGCCTCCTACCCGATAGGAAGAGTTGCCCTGCCGGTCACATTCGGCACGGCCGACAACTACCGCACCGAGTTCCTCTACTTCGAGGTGGCCGACTTCCAGAGCTCCTACCATGCCATCTTTGGCAGGCCCATGCTGGCTCGGTTCATGGCAATTCCGAACCACACATACCTAGTCCTAAAGTTGCCGGCGCCCAACGGAGTCCTCTCCATCCGTGGAGACATCAAGACCTCCTTCGAGTACGACGGAGAAGCAATCAAGATAACCGAGTTGTCCCGGCAGCTCGGCAACAGCACCTTGCTGGCAGAGGCAGCCCCCCAGGCGGCAACCAGAGAACCAGTCCTCCTGGAGCAGAAGCAGTAGCCCATGACGCTGACTCCTGCAGAAGCTCCCAAAGCAATCAGCTTGGGACTCATCGACCCCACCAAGATGGCCCTCATAGGGCCAGGGCTCACTCCTAAATAGGAAGACGCGCTCACCTCCTTCCTCCGAGACAACTGGGACATCTTCGCCTGCAAGTCATCAGACATGCCAGGTGTCCCAAGGGAGAAGGCTGAGCACTCCTTGGATTTGAGCAAGAACATGAAGCCTACCAAGCAGAAGCTACGCTGATTCGCTCAAGACCGCAAGGAGGCCATTAGGGTAGAATTGAATAAGCTCCTAGCTGCTGGTTTCATTAGAGAATGCAAACACCCCGAGTGGCTTGTAAATCCTGTACTTGTAAAGAAGCAAAGCGGTGAATGGAGAATGTGCATATCGCTACTGCCCTAAAGACCCCTTCCCTCTCCCGCGAATCGATCAAGTCGTGGACTCTACGTCCGGCTGCGTGCTCCTGTGTTTTCTAGATTGTTACTTGGGTTATCACCAGATAGCCCTCAAGACATCCGACCAGGATAAGACAGTGTTCATCACCTCGCATGGCATCTACTGCTACAAGACGATGACCTTCGGGCCAAAGAACGCCGGCGCCACATATCAAAAGGCCATCCAAGGTTGCCTACAAAGCCAAATCTGGTGCAACGTTGAGGCTTACGTGGATGATGTTGTCGTCAAGACGTACGACGCCGACTCCTTGATCGCCGACCTCCAGGAAACCTTAGACAACATGCGCCGCTTCAGAAGAAAACTTAACCCTACGAAATGCGTGTTCGGCGTACCATCAGGAAAGCTCCTGGGCTTCCTAGTTAGCCAACGCGGCATCAAGGTGAACCCAGTCAAGCTGGACACCATATGCAACCTTGAGGAACCCAAGTGTAAGAAGGACATCATGAAGCTTACAGGAATGATGGCGGCCTTGAGCCGATTCATCAGCAAGCTCGGTGAAAAACGACTTCCGTTCTTCAAGATCCTTAAGAAGGTGGACAAGTTCGAATGGACCCCTGAGGCAAGCAAGGCCCTGGCCGACCTCAAGGAGTTCCTCGTTGACTCCCCAGTACTCACGGGCCCGACCCTCCGGGAGGAGCTATTACTGTACATCTCAGCTAGCACGCATGTAGTCAGCATGGCCCTAGTCGTCGAGCGACCAGAAGAAGGCCACCCATACAAGGTCCAGCGCCTTGTATACTTTGTCAGTGAGGTACTCAGCGAATCCAAGGCCCGGTACCCCCACACTCAGAAGCTGCTCTATGCGCTCCTGATCACCGCCAGGAAGCTACACCATTACTTCCAGGCCCACGTCATCCGGGTCATCTCGAATTTCTCGCTCGAAGCCATCCTCCACAAAAGAGACGCCAATGGCCGCATAGTAAAATGGTCTGTCGAACTCGGCGAGCACACCATCAACTTCAAGCCACGGGAGGCCATCAAATCCCAGATATTAGCCGACTTCGGGGCCGAGTGAACAGAGATACAGGCGCCGACCCCGAAAGAGCGATCAGAGCACTAGAAGATGTACTTCGGCAGTGCCCTCAACCTTGAAGGAGCCGGCGCAGGAGTCCTGTTCATCTCCCCGGAGAGACAGCACCTAAAATATGTTCTTCAGATACATTACCAGGCCACCAACAATGGGGCCGAGTACGAAGCCCTTATCCACAGTCTTCGAATCGCGGTGACACTCGGCATAAAGCGGCTGATATGCTACAGTGATTCCAAGTTAGTCGTTGAGAAAGTCAACAAGAATTGGGACACGACTAAAGAAACCATGAGTGCATACTGTGCAGAAGTCCGCAAGCTTGAGGCTCACTTCTACGGGCTCGAGCTCCACCACATACTCCGAGAGGACAACGTCGCCGCTGATGTCTTGTCCAAGCTAGGGTCCACCAGAGCCCAGGTGCCAGTCGGCGTTTTTGTTCAAGACCTGCGCACTCCATCTATCAAGATGCTTGAAGATGGCAGCCTCGTGCCCGACCCGGAACCACTCCTGAGTGGTCCGTTAACCAACGAAGTTCTCCTGGTAGAAGTAGACTGGCGCGCCCCCTTCATCGCTTTCCTCACAGAGAGCTGGTCACCGGGTACGAAGGAAGAAATTGAAAAGCTGACTCGGCGCTCAACAAACTATGTCATCATCGGTGATGCCTTGTATAGAAAGGCCGCCTCCACAGGCATACTCATGAAGTGTGTCCTCCACAACGAAGGCATTAGCCTCCTACCGGAAATCCACTCGAGCACATGCAGCAACCATGCAGCCGTCGGGACCCTAGTTGGCAAGGCTTACAGAGCGGGGTTCTACTGACCAACGGCCCTATCTGACGCAAAAGACCTGGTGCGCTGCTGCACCGGCTCTCAATTCTTCCAGAAGCAAAAGCATCTGCCAGCTCAGGCGCTCAGGACGATTCCCCCGTCTTGGCCATTCGCTGTATGGGGACTCGACAACGTCAGGCCATTTAAAACCGTTCCTGGCAGATTCAGGCCTTGTTTGTTTCAGCTTCCTGGGAGCTTTTGGATCTCGGCTTTTCGACCTTCCAAAAGCCAAAAAGCAGCGGGAATGAAAAGCCAAAAGCTCCTCAAAGTGAGCTTTTATGCTTTTCACTCTCGCAGCTTTTTGGCTTTTGGAAGATTGAAAAGTCGAGATCCAAAAGCTCCCAGGAAGCTGAAACAAACAGGGTGTAACTGACACCAAGTCAGTTATAGCGGCCAAGTTCATTGAGGAGCTCACCCATCGGTTTGGCATCCCAAATCGTATCATCACTGACCTGGGATCCGAGTTCACAGGACACGAGTTCTAGGATTTCTGCCAAGACAACTGCATTGACGTCTACTACTCATCCTCGGCACACCCCAGGTGCAACGGCCAGGTAGAGCGAGCCAACGGCATGGTCCAGGACTCGCTCAAAAAGGCCATGTATGACGACCTCAACAAGCATGCCGGCCGGTGGGCCAAAGAAGTACCCCATGTCATATGGGGCCTAAGGACGCAGAAGAGCCGAGCAACAGGATACACTCCATTCTTCTTGGTATACGGCTCCAAAGCCGTCCTCCCAGTTGACATCGCCAACGGTGCCCCGCGCATCCAGCACTACCAGGAAGGAGAAACAGAAATAGGTCGGCGGGTCAATATTGACAGTTTGGAAGAACACCAACTCGTAGCATTAGTCTGGCACGCCAGACATGAATAGCAAGTTCGACGGTATCACGACAAGAATGTCCGGGAACGATCCCTCAACGTCGGCGACTTGGCCCTGCACCGAGTCATATCCTCCAAGGACAAACACAAGTTATCGGCCCCCTGGGAAGGACCCTTCATCGTCAAGGAAGTCATTACAGCCTCCAGTGGGCCAACGGTGAACCCGTCCCGAACTTGTGGAACATACAGCACCTCACAAAGTTCTACCCGTAGATGCCTTCAAAGCTATGTACCCTCCCTTTGATATTAATAATAAAGTATTTCTTCTTGCCAATGACTCTGGGTCATAAGACCCCCCATTAACTTTTTAACCGACATTCAAGCTAATGCTCGGGGACTGGGTCCGACCCAAATAAACCACTCACGATCATAGGGAGAGTCCCCACCGACTCTGACTCCCGAAGTCCTTGCCCGACCCCACGTTCCCCCCAACGACAGCCGAGCTAACCCGGTCGGTCCGAGTCCCCAACCGTGAAACCCTGAGCTCCGTGCTCAACCCGCGTGCTACCAGCGAGTAAGCCTTCCAGCTAAGCATCGCTGAGTGGTAAGCCGTCCTTTCCATGAGCAGTGGTCAGCGGGATACAAGGGCGCTTAAATGGTACAAGGCAGTGGCCGATCGGGCGACGCAAAGCCCGAGTCGGCAGGGAAAAGGGTTCACATTTCATTTAGTTAATACAATGCTCAATACTCCAACAAATCGAACTTTGAAATACTTATATTATAAGTACTGTTTACATTTACAACTCTTATGCTACAGGCCAAGCTCCTTCGCTACAGCCTCCACTAACGGCGCACACTCATCCACCAGCTCGTCGAACTGCTCGTCGGAGACCCCATCGGGAAGGCCATCGCCGATCGGAGCAAGCTCGAGTGACGAGAAGTGCGCTCGGATCAATGCCAGGATCCGACTACCACAGCCGACTGCGGTCTCCTGCACCAGCTGCGCCGCGCGCGTAGGCCCGGCCCGGAGCCGCTGAACCAGCGTCAAGGCCCCCAGGCCCGACTCGGCGGGGATCAACGAATTGGCGTTGAACTTGGCCACCTACCGCAGCTCTAGGAGCTCGGATCGGACACCTGCAAAAGGGAATTCCTAAGCATACAGGCCAACAAGAACGGCAGCCGACACAACAGGGGGCACTTACCATGCAGGGCCAGGTCGTGCTCGTCCTTTAAGCGTTTGTTGGCTTCCACCAAGTGCTCAGACTCGGTCTTGAGGCGCTTGTTGGCTTCCTTCAGCGCGCCGACCTCCTTCACGAGCTCCCGCTTGGCCTCGGCCAGCTTGTCCACCTTCCCCTGGAGAACGTCCTCCTTCTTCTTTGCTTCTGCAAAGGAACCCTCATCAGTGCAAGCTACCCAGATCAAAAATCACGCAGGCTCATCACAGGGACCTACCCTCCGACAGGACCTTCATATCGTTCATCAGCTCCTTGTTGAGCTTGACGATGTCGACAAGCTCCCTGTCCTTCTTCATAAGGAACTCCTTGGCGGCGTCGGCTTCACGGACCCTCTCCTCATGTATCCGCGCCAGAGCCTGGCGGTCCTCCAGGGCCCGCCACTTGAAGTCGAGATCTTTCGCGGCCCGGGCCGTGAAACCCTGCAACAAGACAATGGGCGCCTGGTCAACCCACGCTCCGCAACGCCGACAAGAAACAGAGAAAACATACTTGGACGACGCGGTCCAGCACGCCTGCCACGTTTTGCAGCTTCCCAAGCTCGCTCTCGTGGTCGGCGATGTTGAGCTCCAGCGCACGCTCCGGAGTCAGCACCGACGAACTCGGCCCGGCTCCGGGCCCGGTCACAGCAGCTTCGACCTTGGGCGCGACAGTGATACCAACCCCGGCACTCAGCTGCTCCCCTAGCAGGTGATCATCATCATCGTCAAGCGGGGGAGGGCCATTGCCCGGGTCCTCTTCCCCAGTCGCTTTGCTCGGCTCCCAGTCCACGCCACCGCCCTCGGGAAGTCCTACCTGCTCGTCGGCGGCCGGGGGACTGGTCTCCAAAGAAATCCGCGGCGGACTCGGCGGCCGCGCCTGGTCCTCGGCCAGGAGCTACTTGTCCTTTGCTCTGGCAGGCCTTCTTCCTTGGTGGTCCCAGGCCCCGTACCTGTGACCGGAGACTGCGCCAGCGTCGCTTTGTCACCAGCCCCCGGGAGTGGCACCAGGCCAGCTCCACCTCCATGGCTCCCAAGCCTACATCCAAGGTAGTCATAGCATAAATATGGCAACGCGGACAAACATTCAAAGGCATATCAAGAAACTTACCTGCTTTTCCGAGGGCGCTTGAATGCGATCCTCTGCAGAAGCATGGGCGGCGTTGAACTGAGCGCCGGCACCAACTTTGGCTGTTCCGGCGGCTGCACGTACAAGGTCCTTTGACCACCGGCGTCGGCCCGAGGCGACTGCCCCAAGTCCGGGCTCGAGGGAATCCTTCGGCCTCTTCCTCGTCCTCGCTTGCCGAGGGTAGCAGTTTCCTCTTCCTCTTTTTCATAGATTCGGCCCGTGCAGCCTGCCCCAGCTTGGGCACCTGCCTCGGCGATGAATCCCCGCCAGCTGTCTTGGTCGACCTCAGCACCTTGCGCACTGCTATGCGCCTCTGCCTCCCAGCACCAAGGACAGACGCCAGGGTAACTTGATCATCGTCCGACTCCTCTAGGGGAGCCGAAATCTAGTCATCTGCCTCTCACTCGGCTAGCTCCTCGTCCACCACACGAGGCGTCCGGGACGCCTCCTCCGCTGTCATCAGCTTCTCCAGCCGGACACTGCCCTCGGGCAACGGAGTTGGACAAAAGTACCTCGCCGCGCGCTCCTGCAGAACAATCAGCACGACGGCTCAGGCTTGCATACTACAGATTCAACACAAATTGGATCAGAAGCATGGGAACCAAANAAGTGAGCTTTTATGCTTTTCACTCTCGCAGCTTTTTGGCTTTTGGAAGATTGAAAAGTCGAGATCCAAAAGCTCCCAGGAAGCTGAAACAAACAGGGTGTAACTGACACCAAGTCAGTTATAGCGGCCAAGTTCATTGAGGAGCTCACCCATCGGTTTGGCATCCCAAATCGTATCATCACTGACCTGGGATCCGAGTTCACAGGACACGAGTTCTAGGATTTCTGCCAAGACAACTGCATTGACGTCTACTACTCATCCTCGGCACACCCCAGGTGCAACGGCCAGGTAGAGCGAGCCAACGGCATGGTCCAGGACTCGCTCAAAAAGGCCATGTATGACGACCTCAACAAGCATGCCGGCCGGTGGGCCAAAGAAGTACCCCATGTCATATGGGGCCTAAGGACGCAGAAGAGCCGAGCAACAGGATACACTCCATTCTTCTTGGTATACGGCTCCAAAGCCGTCCTCCCAGTTGACATCGCCAACGGTGCCCCGCGCATCCAGCACTACCAGGAAGGAGAAACAGAAATAGGTCGGCGGGTCAATATTGACAGTTTGGAAGAACACCAACTCGTAGCATTAGTCTGGCACGCCAGACATGAATAGCAAGTTCGACGGTATCACGACAAGAATGTCCGGGAACGATCCCTCAACGTCGGCGACTTGGCCCTGCACCGAGTCATATCCTCCAAGGACAAACACAAGTTATCGGCCCCCTGGGAAGGACCCTTCATCGTCAAGGAAGTCATTTCGCTAGGAACATACAGCCTCCAGTGGGCCAACGGTGAACCCGTCCCGAACTTGTGGAACATACAGCACCTCACAAAGTTCTACCCGTAGATGCCTTCAAAGCTATGTACCCTCCCTTTGATATTAATAATAAAGTATTTCTTCTTGCCAATGACTCTGGGTCATAAGACCCCCCATTAACTTTTTAACCGACATTCAAGCTAATGCTCGGGGACTGGGTCCGACCCAAATAAACCACTCACGATCATAGGGAGAGTCCCCACCGACTCTGACTCCCGAAGTCCTTGCCCGACCCCACGTTCCCCCCAACGACAGCCGAGCTAACCCGGTCGGTCCGAGTCCCCAACCGTGAAACCCTGAAGCTCCGTGCTCAACCCGCGTGCTACCAGCGAGTAAGCCTTCCAGCTAAGCATCGCTGAGTGGTAAGCCGTCCTTTCCATGAGCAGTGGTCAGCGGGATACAAGGGCGCTTAAATGGTACAAGGCAGTGGCCGATCGGGCGACGCAAAGCCCGAGTCGGCAGGGAAAAGGGTTCACATTTCATTTAGTTAATACAATGCTCAATACTCCAACAAATCGAACTTTGAAATACTTATATTATAAGTACTGTTTACATTTACAACTCTTATGCTACAGGCCAAGCTCCTTCGCTACAGCCTCCACTAACGGCGCACACTCATCCACCAGCTCGTCGAACTGCTCGTCGGAGACCCCATCGGGAAGGCCATCGCCGATCGGAGCAAGCTCGAGTGACGAGAAGTGCGCTCGGATCAATGCCAGGATCCGACTACCACAGCCGACTGCGGTCTCCTGCACCAGCTGCGCCGCGCGCGTAGGCCCGGCCCGGAGCCGCTGAACCAGCGTCAAGGCCCCCAGGCCCGACTCGGCGGGGATCAACGAATTGGCGTTGAACTTGGCCACCTACCGCAGCTCTAGGAGCTCGGATCGGACACCTGCAAAAGGGAATTCCTAAGCATACAGGCCAACAAGAACGGCAGCCGACACAACAGGGGGCACTTACCATGCAGGGCCAGGTCATGCTCGTCCTTTAAGCGTTTGTTGGCTTCCACCAAGTGCTCAGACTCGGTCTTGAGGCGCTTGTTGGCTTCCTTCAGCGCGCCGACCTCCTTCACGAGCTCCCGCTTGGCCTCGGCCAGCTTGTCCACCTTCCCCTGGAGAACGTCCTCCTTCTTCTTTGCTTCTGCAAAGGAACCCTCATCAGTGCAAGCTACCCAGATCAAAAATCACGCAGGCTCATCACAGGGACCTACCCTCCGACAGGACCTTCATATCGTTCATCAGCTCCTTGTTGAGCTTGACGATGTCGACAAGCTCCCTGTCCTTCTTCATAAGGAACTCCTTGGCGGCGTCGGCTTCACGGACCCTCTCCTCATGTATCCGCGCCAGAGCCTGGCGGTCCTCCAGGGCCCGCCACTTGAAGTCGAGATCTTTCGCGGCCCGGGCCGTGAAACCCTGCAACAAGACAATGGGCGCCTGGTCAACCCACGCTCCGCAACGCCGACAAGAAACAGAGAAAACATACTTGGACGACGCGGTCCAGCACGCCTGCCACGTTTTGCAGCTTCCCAAGCTCGCTCTCGTGGTCGGCGATGTTGAGCTCCAGCGCACGCTCCGGAGTCAGCACCGACGAACTCGGCCCGGCTCCGGGCCCGGTCACAGCAGCTTCGACCTTGGGCGCGACAGTGATACCAACCCCGGCACTCAGCTGCTCCCCTAGCAGGTGATCATCATCATCGTCAAGCGGGGGAGGGCCATTGCCCGGGTCCTCTTCCCCAGTCGCTTTGCTCGGCTCCCAGTCCACGCCACCGCCCTCGGGAAGTCCTACCTGCTCGTCGGCGGCCGGGGGACTGGTCTCCAAAGAAATCCGCGGCGGACTCGGCGGCCGCGCCTGGTCCTCAGCCAAGGAGCTACTTGTCCTTTGCTCTGGCAGGCCTTCTTCCTTGGTGGTCCCAGGCCCCGTACCTGTGACCGGAGACTGCGCCAGCGTCGCTTTGTCACCAGCCCCCGGGAGTGGCACCAGGCCAGCTCCACCTCCATGGCTCCCAAGCCTACATCCAAGGTAGTCATAGCATAAATATGGCAACGCGGACAAACATTCAAAGGCATATCAAGAAACTTACCTGCTTTTCCGAGGGCGCTTGAATGCGATCCTCTGCAGAAGCATGGGCGGCGTTGAACTGAGCGCCGGCACCAACTTTGGCTGTTCCGGCGGCTGCACGTACAAGGTCCTTTGACCACCGGCGTCGGCCCGAGGCGACTGCCCCAAGTCCGGGCTCGAGGGAATCCTTCGGCCTCTTCCTCGTCCTCGCTTGCCGAGGGTAGCAGTTTCCTCTTCCTCTTTTTCATAGATTCGGCCCGTGCAGCCTGCCCCAGCTTGGGCACCTGCCTCGGCGATGAATCCCCGCCAGCTGTCTTGGTCGACCTCAGCACCTTGCGCACTGCTATGCGCCTCTGCCTCCCAGCACCAAGGACAGACGCCAGGGTAACTTGATCATCGTCCGACTCCTCTAGGGGAGCCGAAATCTAGTCATCTGCCTCTCACTCGGCTAGCTCCTCGTCCACCACACGAGGCGTCCGGGACGCCTCCTCCGCTGTCATCAGCTTCTCCAGCCGGACACTGCCCTCGGGCAACGGAGTTGGACAAAAGTACCTCGCCGCGCGCTCCTGCAGAACAATCAGCACGACGGCTCAGGCTTGCATACTACAGATTCAACACAAATTGGATCAGAAGCGTGGGAACCAAACACTTACTGGCAGAGGCGGGTTATGCAACGAAAAGGGCACAGGTGTAACCTTATTGAAGATTTCCCCCCACATAAAACTGGAAACCCTTTCTATTGTCTCGTAGATGGACACGGACCGGCTTTGTTCTCGGGTTGGGTCTTTGGCACCTGAGAATTCGTATCCGGGGTGGACCTAGTCCTTGATGGGCTGCGTCAGACGCCGAACGAAGGAAATCATAATGGCCGCTGCTGTCAATTTCCTTTCCATCACATCGGCTATCAACTGCAGCAGCTCCTCAGCTTCCTGCATATCCTTGCCCTGAGTTCGAGTCGGCAGGGCCAGGGGATGGTTGGTGATATAGAACCAATCTGAACGCCACCCCTTGTTGAAGTCATTCATGTCCAGCACAAAGTATCTTCTGGACATGCCCGGCCTCAAAGAGAACCCGACCCCACCAGTAATCTGGGCCGGACCCTTGCCAACATCTTCTCTGATCACCTCGATCATGGAGGATTGACCCCAAGCAGGTTCCTGGGGTGCCACTCCCCCAGGCACGGAGGTCAGCTCCACGACCTCGTCAGACGACTCAAACACCTTCCCCGTGGCGTCCGCCCCGGTGGCGACCGCCGATGTTGCAGTGGCTCCACCCCCACTGGCGGCAGCATCCTCGACGACCCCAGATTGGCTCGTGGGGGGCGCCGCCATTTTCCCCGCATCAGCATCACCATGGAGATACCCGCATCCACCATCCTCGTCGGCGGCGGCACCTCCTCTCCCGACGCCGGTGTCCCTAGCGATGCCTTCGGGTTTGTCATCTCCGCCAACTGCACGGGTGCAACACAGACAAGTTGCGGCGGTGGTGGTGGCCGAACTCCGGCAGCAGCGAGTACGCTGTGGTCTAGTCACACTCACGGCGGCGCTAAGCGGTGGTGGAGGCGCGAGATGGTTTTCGATTTGGAAATGACTATAGTAAAAACCGCCGGCGAACAGATCCGATTTATCCCCTTTCCGCCGATTTGAATTACCCTAACGGCGCCGTGACTGATGGACGGAATCCGCGGGGATTCCGTTAATCGCGGGCTGACGGCTTTCCGCGTGCCAACGGCTCTTTGCCTAAGGGACTCGGCCGGCCCCGACGCTCGGGGACTCGGCGCTCTGACTCTGGTCAACGGGTCTCCGCGACTCGACTAGCCCCGACGCTCGGGGACTTGGCGCTTTGACTCCGGTCAACGGGTCTCCGTACTCGGCCAGCCCCGACGCTCGGGGACTCGGTGCTCTGACTCCGGTCAGCGGGCCTCCGCGACTCGGCCAGCCCCGACGCTCGGGGACCCGGCACTGCGAACCTACTTCTGAACCTACACTGCCAAGTTGGCCCCCGGGCCAGGGAAAACAGAAATTTCATTTTCAACCCCACCATGAAGAAAGATTCATCCACATACTATACAGTTACAAGAAGAGCCGGTTATGGGCCGGTTACAAGGACAAAAAGCATTAACCGTCAAGATGACGGCTTGGGGCACTCGCCATGGCGCGGATTGGTGCACATGCAGCAAGCTTTGTCCACATGAGCTCATCGCAAGCTCTCTTGTAGTACCATGGTAACCGACGATGGGTTAACCCCACTTAAGGGTTGTGTGCGAATGCCTCCGGGTTTCATTTGGCTTTATAAGCATTTCACCCTACAAGGCCCTTGGCCCAAGGCAATGCCGGGAGACAACGGGAAAGCATCCAGACGCTGATCAACACCTCAAGATCTTCGCAAGCACTCTTCTAGCACCAAGCTCTCAAGTCTCCACGGTCTCTCCCTGGTGGATGAACCCAGTAACAAGTCCCCAACATATTCAAACTTAGTGGTTGATATGCCTATCTTCTGATGAGCGCAAGGCTCCGAGCCTTGGCGTGTATTTATAGCCCTACGCTAGATGTTCACATGTGACCCCGGTCACACTGTTCGGCGCGTGAGCTCTGCACCGCGCAGCGGCTCCTCCCTTCAAGGTGCTTAGTCCGCCCTTATCGTCTTCGGCTTCATCCGACCACGGGTACGCTCTGTGCGTTCACGAGGGCACTATTCTTGTCATGATGTATGCAGACGTGTGTGGCGAGCTTATCCTTTGGGCGGCCTGACTGCCTCGAAGCTCGGTGACTTTTCTTTCTTGACCATTAGCCCGATTTTTCTAGTCGGCCCAATGCTCGGGGACTACTCCATATGGATGTGTCACTTTCTCAAAGTGGTGCAATCCCTTATGGTGTCCGACTGGGCCACCACTCGGCATCACGCCACTCGGGGCTTTGCCCCCGGGTCTGTCCAGGGTCATCCCCAATAGCCTGCGGTTTTCTTTTTTGAGCAGTCGCCCACCCTTGTATCGGCCTGCCGACCAAGATGCTTCAGCCGATTGCAAAGGCTTCGTTTCTTCATCAGCACTCCGACACGCGCCTGCACGTTGCTCGAGGACTTGTGGGATATGGGTAACCCTAGGCCCACTACCGATCGGGTAGACCGTCAGCCTGGGCCTACGTTTGACAATGATGTGGCCCGACCCCAGGCCGGCCCACGAGAATTCCCGGCTTAATGGATAAAGATTGATGAAGACGTAGCCCACAAGGCAAACGGCGATACACTCGGATTTCGCCCGAGGATCACAGAGATTACGTTGCAACCGACTCAGATTAGTTTTCTAATTGTAGCTGGGTACAATTAGAGATAACCGACTTGTAAGCCCTAGGCCGTCAGCCTATATAAGGCGGCCTAGGTCGACCCTTTCATTCATCGAATACTCTCTCCTTCACTGTAACCACCAACTCGCCGTTGTTCTCCGGAATTACACCGAGCGAAGTAATACAACACCACCGAGCACAGGACGTAGGTATTATACCTCCGGGTAGCCCGAACCTGTATAATCCATGTGTCCCTGTGTTACCTCGAGCTCCCTAGTCTCGCGATTGCCCTTTGCCTACAAATCTACCATCTGGGTACCCCGGGTGGATTGCCGGACGATAACTCCGACAGATGTATAACGGGGGAGTGAAGAAAAATCGTATACTACAGAATACATAGAATGGGACAATAACGCACGGGAATCAATACATGATGGACGGCCATGATTGATCGTGCACCGATGGTGTATATTCGGTTTTTCCTATATAATATATGCAAACCGGATGGAGCAGCGTGTAATACGGTGGGTGCGGCAACATGTGTCAGTGCCGTTCCTCTCGCCGTCAGCAAATCGCTGGTAGTACGCCAGTTCGATAGACAGCACAGTGTGCCCGAGCGCCGCGCGCGTGTCCCAGAGTCGCAGCTGATCGTTTGCCTGATCCGCACAGTTCTGCCGAGTGAAGTTTCTTTGTCATTTCTCTGCTCCTGTGCTCCAAGCTCCATGCATGCTCATGTATATGGAAGTGTGACAGCACTGTGGCAAAGCATTAATTCAGGCAATGCATGGTCGGTCCCAAACTGGCTTGCCATAGTCGCGGATCCTTTCTCATTTGTTTCATGTGGTCACAACCGACAAGGAAGGCTGGCCAGGCGCGTCGTACGTGGGTCGTTAGCTTGCTTGGTCACAATGCAAGCCGAGACAGGGGGTTTCAGTGTTCACACAGGGTTAAGTAGGGTGGTTGTGGTTCCCTTTCGAGAGATCGACGTTGTTCGCATTTCATCAGATGTGAAAATGATGTTACTTTTCTAGATTAGCAGTGCAAATTAGTGACTAAAGTTAGGTTCTGGGCAATCACGGTGCAACAGATTGCCTCTCCATGTGAATGTGAGTACTGCCTCCGGACCCGTGCACAGTGGCGAGAACAAGAGGTCAAAGAGGAGGAGAAGGGAGGGAGAAGAAGATAAAATAGACGAAGAAGAGGTGAAAATGGAGAAAAAAAGAGAGTAGAGCCCCTAGTAGCAAATCCTGAATCCGCCACTGCCGTGCGTAGACAGGTTTATCTTTGTAAGTCTATCTTGTCTGACTTTGGTAAGTTTATGGATTAATACATTGATATCCAATATCAATACAAATTAATGTACTATTTATTCATACATATTCCATGGAGTATTTGGTGAAATTAATTTGGCGTTGTAGATGTTGTCGGTGGTTTTTCAAAAAATTTGGTGAAATACAGACAAGTTTGATTAAACGATCAAAGTTCTGTAACGAAAGGGGCAGCAAGCATTGAGAACCTCTACAACTTGCAGAAAATAAACTTACTATCTAACATCATAAAAGAAAGAAAAACTAATTATCTGATTGTACAACTCATTTCCATGCACACCGACACAGTACCGCTTCATAGTTTTATATGAATGCATGTAAGGGGGTAGTGCAACGTGCAAGGGCGCTATCCGCCTCTTTATCTCCTTTAATTAGCGCCACGTTACGAATAAATTTGATCATGATGGCTAGTTACCAATTATTAGAATCTGTATGAGAATCATGGTCCCGATATGTGTCTTTCTCATCTCCGTGGTACGTGGCGCACACAAATGCTTAGGAAATCTACAATATTGCAAAAAAAGTGGTCTTTAAAACCACCTGAAGCAGCACAAATATTGTAAAGACAGTTTTTAAAGTTGTCCATAGCTAAAGTCACCCCTAAACTTATGGGCTGCCCACAAGGAATAAAAGAATATTTTTCACTGTTTTTTCTCTTTCCAAGTCCTTCTCTCTCAAGTCGATGAGCCCAGGTTATAAACAGGACATGAACAATGACTAAATCCCACTGTGCCATAAGGACTACTTGGTCTATAACATTACTCATGCCCTTATCAGGGCTGGTTATTGAACCAGCACAACAGAGCCGACATGGATACCTGCTCGCATGCACTTTAGTGCATTATAGACTCGCATGGATAATCGGACCCATAATTGGCAAATAGAACAGCAGAGGTACCTCCCTTGTGTGCGAAATATGCACGCATGCAGTTTACAACCTTTGAACCCAAGAAGGGCTTCCCTCGTCGTGCCATCTGTCCATAATATCCCACTTACACTGCGCTACTGCCGCAGCTCGTGCTGCGGCCTGATGCAGACAGAGGCGAGGGCGAGCCACGGCCGAGGGCCAACGTGGAGGCGGAGCGGGTCGGCGAGCGCGGAGATGGAGGGGCGGCTGCGGTGCCGGACAGAGAAGGTCATCTCGTCGATCGTGAGGCGGAGTGCTGGGGACGCAGAGGATGAGGCGGAGCTTCGGGCGCTGGCGAGGCAGCTCTCGTGGCCGACGCGTACAAGCGGGGGCGGCGTTGAACCGTTGATGCTGCTTTTTGCTTGCTCGGGAGAAACATGAAGAGAGGAACAGAGCATCGAGGAGAGAGAGTGAGCCCATGACATATGAACATGTAGTATGATATATACATATACATACATACACACACATATATATTATTTCTATTTGAATATATATGCTAATTTAAATATTATCAAAGTATTATCACATTTTAAATGCATACAAGCTTTTCTATCAAAATTCTGTATAAAAATTTAATATCGAAAAATCACAAAGTGCTTTGAAAAGCAAGGGCAAATCCGCATGGACAAACTAGTCAATTTACCAAAGATCTAACACCGTTATCTTATCCTAGCGGAGTAGGGGCAAACCAGAGTTTCGTTTTCAAAAAGTGAGGGCAAAATTGCTCAAAGGCAAAAGAAGGGGCAAAATCACCATTGTCATTAAAAATAGAGGCAAAAATGACAAAGCCCCTAAAATTAAACTTTAGGATTGGTGTAGTACCCCCACATTACGCAATTGTAGTCAAGTACTACATCCGTTCCAAATTACTATTCATTTTAGTTTTTTAGGTTTATTACTTTTGCTATGCATCTAGACGTAGCGTATATCTAGATGCATAGCAAAAGTAATGAGTTTAGAAAAGCCAAAACGAATATTATTTGGTCGGATGGAGGGAGTAGTCAATAATTAAGACAATGATACATACGTAACCTACATTTTCCCACATTATTAGGCCTTGTTTGGATAGAGGTGTATTGGAGTGAAACGAAGGGGATTGAGAGAAAAATGAACTAATTTTCTCTTCAATATCTCTCATTCCCCTCCAATACACTAGTTTCCAAACAAACCTTAATGGGGAAAGCTAATAAAGCTATTAAATGGAGTACCTGACGAGTAGCTTAGCCCGTGTGTAGGGCTGGACGAAAAGCTCGTGACTCGTTAACTCGCTCGGCTCGTGACGAACTCGGCTCGGCTCGATTGGTTAACGAGCCAGCTCGAACAGCCAACTCAGCTCGTTAGTATAACGAGTGTGTTCGAGCTGCTCGCGAGCTGGCTCGCGAGCTAAACGAGCTACGACTCCACAACGAGCCAACGAGCTGACACCAACAAGCAGCTTGCAACCTCCACAACGAGCCAACGAGGAATGAGCCGATCAGTCGAGAGAGAGCGCCCAATTTCGGCCGACAATGGCCTCGTGGCCCAATTAAGCCCAATAAAGTCCAGACCGGCCGAGTATTCACGCGTGACGCGTCTAGTCCGCTCGCCCCTATCCGCGCAGTCGCGCTCGTCCGGTCGTCCCCAATCCCCATCCTCTCCCGTACGCCGGAACCCTAGCGCGCAGCGCCGCGGTCGATCCGACACGCCGCCGCCCGCCGTC
>CM014273.1:46639729-46655744 GCA_004135705.1 Alloteropsis semialata
CGGTAACTTTCAATCTACCCAACTAAACACCCCCTGATGCAATTTTGTGACACCATATAGTCAATCAATGCAAATTTTGTGACACCATATAGTCAATCAATGCTATAATAACTATTCCTCTGAAAGTAACTGAACCAAATGTTTCCCTGGCTTGGATGATCATGGTTAGAGGGTCCAAAGAGGTAATTCAGACAATATTCAGTAAGGACCAGCAAGACACACGAAAAGGACAGTCAAAGAAAAAATGGGACATGGTTTCCTCAAAATATGTATTACAGAGAACATATTCATAGCTGTCCAGGCATGCTTTCATCTGAGCTGATTTGTACGGGGTATTTTTAAGACGGTCTCTGAGAACAAGCCAAAAGAAAAAAATGTTTGTTCTAAACACTGGATTTCTACATCCATTTGAAGAGGGGAGGAGCACTGGAGCAGGTATAGAGAGCGATGACAGTCAGCCATTTATAGGCTTTTCTGCAACTAAATTCTGTAGAACCCCAAATGTAAGACCATTGATCATAAAGTGAGTCATTTCTGTCCACTGAATCAGATTTTGGAGTTGAGTAAGTTGCACTAAGGCCTGTATAGACAGAAGCAACCAAAAATTGGTATATTTGTATCAGAGGCCAAAAACTTCTTGACTGAGATCTTTTGATTTCTGACACGAATAAAAATTTGTGGGAAGCACCACTGAAGAATACCCAGATTTCATGTATTTCCAAAAGATCACTGAGGAGACCTCTTGAACAGAACAAGAAGTTATCATCATGTATTTTTCAGCCAAGGACATAATATCACTCCACCAAAATACACCAAACAACAGTCCTTGCATGGGGTGGTTGACCTCTCTTATATAAGCATTTCCATGTAAGGTGGACCTGGGGTAAGTCCACGTGATTAAAGAATTTGTGTAGAAATTTCAGTAGAAGGGCAGTGAGTGTTCTAATAAGGTTGGTGATCTCTAGGCCTCCTTCCTCTTTTGAACGACAAGCGTATTTCCATGCTACTAGACAGCCTCATAACAAGAAACATGTTAATCTGTGATGGAAAAATTGGTCACAGATCATTGAAAAATCATCACAAAGCAAGGTCTGTGACGATCTCGGATAACGTCATGTATCAAGCATCACAAATTACGCTTCGTGAAGTTTTCGCCGTAATTGTCACAGATCAATACAATTCGTGACGTTTCTAGTTCGTCAACGAGTAGCATCAGGCCCGCTTAACTCCCAAGCCCAACTTTAGTGACAAAACTAAACGTCATAGACGGTCGTCACGTGTGTATATTTGTCATGGATCAAATGGCCATGTCAACAACATGTGATGTGGTTGATGACATGGAGGATGATGATGATGTGGCTGATGACTTATCGGCTATCATGGCTGATTATGTGGCGCTTGACATATGAGTATATGACACATGGTGAATGACATGGACGCTGAGACGGCTGCTGACGTGAACATGACCTCATCACCGGCCCATTTCTGAAATAGGCCCATAAGGTGATACATTTTTCAGCCCACTATTAATTTCAATCATATCAACTCAAATTATAGGCTACTAACACCCCGTAAAAATTCACCCCACCAAAGTTGGGCCGGTCTTCAAGCCATTTACCATAATACGCATTCCAGCCTATAATACACAGAATTTCAGAAAATTTGCCAATAATACATAGAATTTTGGTAAATTCTAGCCCATAATACATAATTTTCCAGCCCATAATACAGAAATTTCCAGGCCAGATACAATGGCCCTGTTTGGTACCGCGGTCTAGAGAAGCGCTTCTCAAATATGCTGCACAAATATAGAAAAATCACTTATTTGAGAAGCGGGTCTGACCTAGCTTCTGTGTTTTAGTACAAATAGAGGTGGTGGGGAGAAGCGCGGCCAGAAAAGCTGTTAATCCATCCCAGATACAATGGCCTTGTTAGGTACCGCGGTCCGGAGAAATGCTTCTCAAATAAGCTACACAAATATAGAAAAATCACTTATTTGAGAAGTGGGGTCTGACCTAGCTTCTGTGTTTTAGTACAAATGGAGATGGTGGGGAGAAGCGTGGCCAGAAAAGCTGTAAAGACAGAATACCATTTGGCTGCTAGTTTCAGCTTATTTTGACCATAAGTAGAATTTAAGCTATTCCAAACAGGGCCATATCAGATCACATGCATGTTTTTCATCTAGCATCAAAACAGATTCACCATGGCAGATAAGCCAACTACAACACCAGAAACAACAACAAATAGGTACCAGCAACAGCAAAAGGCTAAGCCAGTCCACATAATGTTTTGGAAGAATGACCAAGCACCAGAAACAATAAAAACCAACCGATGAAGTAGCAAAACATTAGTACTAGCAACTCCAGAAAAAATTTATACCATCACAAAGCTTATCTTGTTGAATTTTGACCCAGCAGACGCTCCAGTTTTGTCTCCAACTCAGCATGCTTCATCTTTATCTTCTCTTAGTCTCTTATCCTTGTATGCTCTATTTCCTTGCAACTTGAGTGGGGTTCTGGCAAAGGGAGCGCATCACAGCTCTATGCTCCTTGGTTGTGATACAACCTGACAAGGGCAAAACAAATACTTATGATTAGTATTAGAAAACACAATAATTTCATCAAGCGCTTACAAAGTCAGATTTAAAATCCAAACAAAGTAACATAGCTGTTAAGGCTATTTTAGCTTATTTTTTGAGAATTTATACTCAATTATTGTTGCAATACATGGCACATCATAGTGCCATGGTCAAAGTTACAAGCCGAGCTACTAGATACTATTGGAATACAGGAACAAAGGCATAAAACGAGCTTGATCTAGTACATATATACTATATGCACAGATATTGAATGCAAGCTATAGGTCCTTTCATGTAAAACTACTAATCTGCTGCTACTGAAATTTGAGCATTTGAAGCACCTCGAGCTGCCGATTCACGTTTGTTACTCTTGGAGCCTTGCTCCTAGACACTAGGTGTCACAGCTGAGCATCCAACTTGTGTGGATAGCACGAGCAAGTTTGTATTGCCATCCTCTTCATCGAGAAATTCATAGTAAGTGACCCTAGCTAGACTGTCAGGTCGCTAAGGGTCAGGGCAGAGCTTGTGGCTACGCTCGGTCTCGCAAGAGGCATCTCAATGTTCAGTAACAAATCCTTTATCTCATGTGCTTGGATTCATTCTTATTGTTCATAGTGTTCTTGGTTGACTTTGAACTTGTTCTTGCTCGATCTATTTGCTTGTAAGTTTTCTCTTGCAGGGAAGTGGTGGATTAGTCTCTAGTCATCTTAGCACTACTTTTGATTCAAGTGGAATAAGCAAAAACAATTTTTATCTTTGGATCTTGCAAATTTTTTATTTTGTCGGACCATCCGGTAAGTTGCCGGAGGGTCAGACAGATTTAATTCCACTGCGAGTAATTTTTCAGATACAGCCTATTCACCCCCGTCTAGGCGTCTTGTGATCCTTTCAACCATCAATCCTTTGTTCCTTGAGCCGCCATCCGTGATCTCGTCGTCTCTATTTCTCTGATGTGAGAAGAAACTCAGGAACCCTAACACCACTGTGTGAGAATATCAAAAGGGGGAGGAGGAGGAGGAGGACATTACGGCATGAGACATGGTCAATTGACAGGGGCAACGAGCGAAGGAGGTGGAGCTTCAAAGACAGAGTCGCGAGTGAGGGAAGGGGAAGCACGCCAGGTGTAGGAGGTCGTGGTTTTCTCCCTTGTTGAAAACAAAGGAAGCACGCCCAATGCAGGAGCTTGTCCGGGCCGCGGAACCCTGCCAATCTGCCATGCGTGCTCCCAAATGCCGCTGCAGTTTACCGCGGGGGAGCAATCTGCGTGGGGTTCTGTCCTCGGGAAAAGGCAGGGTACCAGCAACGAAGCCTAAAGGTGCACATCCACTTTTTATTACAATCATGACATTGGATGATTTTGGAAGTTGGATGGGTGATGAAATCCCCAAGGTGTACATTAATATTGCACAATTCTGAAATAAGAAAATAATAGTAAGGTTGAAATAATTAGGGGGAACAGATACTAGAAAATACTATACTTTATTTTACTCATTTATCTTTTATTAAGAAAAGTATTCCTACATATTTGGATAAATGAGAGATTGAATTAGGATATTCAAATCCACATTTGGGATACGAATTCAAATGTGTCGGTAGTTGTATCAATTTGTCAATCGAATAAGAATATTTCTTACCACGTTTGCATTTAGTCAAATGCAAAATTATATAATACATATATCGATCTGCTTTCAATACGTATGTTAAGCATGAGACGACTGATCCGACTGCGGCTGGTATCCACAAAGGCTTTGACGCAGCTGCTTAGATAATTTTTATCTTGATCATGTTTTAGCGGATGTTTGGATCCAAATACTGATGCCAAGAATGCTAAATACCCATCCAAACATGAATGCTACTCCCTCCGTTCCAAATTATAGGTCGTTTGACTTTTTTGACCTCAAGTTTGACCACTCGTCTTATTCAAAAAATTTGTACAAATATAGTCAAATTTAAGTCATTCTTGAAGAACTTTTATTAATAAAGCTAGCCATAATAAAAAATATGATATTTTACACAACTTTTTGAATAAGACGAGCGGTCAAAGTTGACATCAAAAAAGTCAAACGACCTATAATTTGGAACGGAGGGAGTAATATAGATAGATCTAAAGTTTAGCAAATATTAAAAAATAAATAGGAAAAAATTGCTAATGGGTGCTAAAGTTTAGCACTCCAACTTTATTCCGATCAAAAATGAAATAAAAATGTTAAATGGGTGCAAAAAAATAACCACATGGGAGGCCACCCCATGAACCGGGCACCATCATCTTCAACTACACCATTTTTTGACATCTTGCTTCGTGTGTAGCTTCCTTACCACTGGACCACACTACTACTTGTAACCTAATGACTGATGCCCTCCTTTTATATTAATCGTGCCGAATTTTTAATTCCATAGGCCACACCTTTGATCTAATTAGGATGACAATTGTTGTAGTTCCTTACATTCACTTGTTTCTAGGAAACATATCAAAACATAATATAAAAATAAAAAATAGTTGTAGAAAAATTGATTTATAAGTGTTGAAAATTTATTTAATTCATAGAAAATAGAACATTTCAAAAAATTCCTAAACTCCTCCATGTCAACTTATATGCAATATAAAACATGTAAAAAATATGCATACATCATATGAGAAAAAAAAAGGGTTAGGATGTATAAACATCAAAGCTTGCCTTAACATGTGTTTGAAAGAGTTTGTGAGATGTATATGTTTATGAACAATGTATAGTTTAATTTTCATGAAATGCATTGAATTTTTTTGAAAAAGGCTATACACCTATAAAAGGACTTCATGACAACTTTTATATTTTTTGGACAAGTTTTTGATAATATTATTATTGCAAGTAAAGAAGTAAATTAAAGTGTAAATTATACATAGCAAACCTATTGACTTTTCATATTTTTAGGATTTCATCTAAACTAGAGTATATGCCCTTAGATACTATTTTTCTAGTATTTGGTAAGAGCTAGCTAAGAGACATATAGTTCAAATTCGAATTACTAAGAATAAGTACCTAGAAATTCATTTAATAGTTAGAAAATAGCAAATTATTTCAAAAAATCCAAAGCTCCTCCATGGAAACATGTATATAGTGTAAGATATTAAAAATTATGTCCATGTAATATGAGCAACAATAATATTGTAGGGTGTGCAAACTAATCGATGTTGCACTTCTTTAATATTAAATGTTTCAAATCTTTATGATTTTTTAAGACCGCACCTTAGATCCGACTGAGCTGAATTTTTTTGTTATCCCTTGTGTGCTCCTAGTCCAATAAAAAATATAAAAAAAATTAAAATTTATGTCTACTGTAGCTTAGAACCGGCTGTAAAAAATGGTTTTGATTTTCACAGACGGTACAAGCCACAGTCCGGTTATGAAAATAATTTTTACAGCCGATCTACTCACTGACCAGCTGTGAAAATATATCAGTGCCACTTTTTGAAAACCGTCTGTGAAAATAGTGACTAGAAAAATCAATTCTGTAGTAGTTTAGGGTTTAGGGTGAGAGTGATTGCCTTGAGTCCTGATATCAAGGAAAATGTGGTATTTTTTTACAATTGCTGAATCTTCTACAGGCGTCGTTGGAGATGGCCGACGATTAGTGACATGGGCACCATACATGCACATCATCCGCAGGCTGCAGTTCAAGAAACATAGTACAAAACACACCACGCACAATTAATCAAGATGGAGAGAGAAGGAAGAGAACACGCACGACGCATGAGATGGCCACTCACGCCGGCCAAACCCAGCACCAGTTTTCATGGCTTCTCCCGTTCGCCGTCCTCGGCGCTCTCTACCTTGGAGCCGTCACGCTCCGCCTCCTGGCCTGCCTCGGCCTCCCCAACATCCTGCGCCGGCCGACGGACCTCCGTCGCCGCTACGGCGCGTGGGCCGTGGTCACCGGCCCGACGTCCGGCATCGGCCGATCCATGGCCCTGGAGCTCGCGCGCCGCGGCCTCAACGTCGTCCTCGTCGGCCGCGACCCCGACAAGCTCCGGGACGTCTCCGATACCATCGCCGAGGCGCACGCCGACCTCTCCCTCGTCTCCACCCCTCAAGGTGACTACAAAACGCGATTCGCGTGAGTATGTATGTTGCAAGTTCTACGAACGCCATGGCCGCAAGCTCTCACGCCGACGGTGTGCTACACTACACATTCCACCGCAGGCGACGAGGCGATGCGGCGGCTCCGGGAGGCCGTGGAGGGGCTGGACGTGGGGGTGCTGGTGAACAACGCCGGGGTGGCCAAGCCGTGCGCGGTGTACCTGCACGAGTTCGACGTGGAGGCCTGGATGAGGATGGTTCGGGTGAACCTGTGGGCGCTGACGGAAGTGGCGGCGGCGGTGCTGCCGGGGATGGCGGCGCGCGGGAGGGGCGCCGTCGTGAACATCGGATCCGGGTCCACGGAGGCCATCCCCTCCTTCCCCCTCTACACGATCTATGCCGCCACCAAACGGTAAAAATAGTACTGTGCTAAATTACTCGGATCTGATCCACTGTCATCATTTTGTTTTTTGTGATTTTGTTACTCCGGTGTCCCGTTCTTGCTACCCTGCCTTGTTTCCCGGATGGAAAAAGAATTACTCTCTAGTCTTAACTCTTAAGTAGTCGACCTTTTGAATAAGTTTCTTGTCAGACTATGAACTTTGACTATATAATAAAACTTTGTACAAAATTTGAAAATTCATGTTTACAGTTCTTTTGAAAAAAATACTTTTATGACAATGGTTTATTGAGTTTATAAAATACATCCTATCCGAAAAAGCACTTGAAGTTATAAACGTGGAGCTCATGTCGTTATCCAAAATCTAAGTATTTGTGAATTGAGATCATGTGTCTTTATTCTTTTTCTTATGTTTGAAATTTTTCTGGACTTAAATTTTCAAGCAGGTATGTTGCTGAGTTCTCCAGGAGCCTTTACGTTGAATACCGAAGCAAAGGGATTGATGTGCAATGCCAGGTAACTTAGATTTGTTTTTGTGCAAGCCATAAAAGCCAACAATTCATTGCGTCTTGTACTCCAGTTCACCTAGCTATAAACCATGCGGATAACTTTGCCGAGTGCTACTAAAAATTTGCCGTGTCTATTGAAAGTGAAACCATGCGGACAACTTTGAAAAATACTTGTGCCCGTACAATATCCTTATCTGAATCTCGTATTTATACATATACATTCATATTCGATCCATTTTTATCCATATGATAAGTTGTAGATTTTCATGAAGCCTATGGAACAATTTGGATCCGACTAGCTTAGCATAAGCTACAAAGCTTAAGGAACCAGCTTATAGGACTTTGTGAGCTGGGTGGTTGGATAGTTGAAAACTGAATTGTTATAATTAAGCTTGCTATATAAGGGCTGTTCGGCTAAACTTGAGTTTTCTGGCAACTTTGTACTAGTTCATCTAGATAATCCAATTGGGTGCTAAATGTGACATGATCTTAAATGTTTTTTCTTAATATCATAGAGGTAGTGCTTTTCGTCATGTCCTTTTTATAGCTTTTCCTTCTAGTAAGGAAATACCAAGGAACTTGCAGTTGCAGCTAGCAGTGAAATTGGCATATATAATTTCCATATCTAATTCGTTCCGAATCTGACTTCTAAGAAAATTGTAAAGAGGTTGAGACTTGAGATATCCGAGGATATGGATAGAAAACCTAAATCCACTTATGCGGGTAGTAGGATATGATATGTGATTAAGAAAATCGGGCGGATATTTAAGTCGTTGTTGCGGAAATGCTGGGTTGTGGACAATCCAAGGTTTAGTTTATTAATTCGAGGGCTTAATTATAATTTCATAACAGAGCTTAGTTTATTGCCAGCGACAATGAATTGATTTAATTAAGCATAGGTTGATGATTGGATTCTGGATATGATTATCCATAAAAACCTATCAATCCTGCTATAGTTTGTAACGTAGTAGGTGTGTTGGATGAGTTGCTGGTCGGTTAGCAGAAAGCAGAGCTGCTCTGCAACCACTTCAACTAACAAAATGTAGTAGTACTTTTTTCTTTTTTAAAACAAAAAGATGGAATAATTGATCTACGTGAGCAAGTGTCGACTTAATCCAAAACATTTTACAATTTTTTGATGATGTGGTTTAAAGCGTGATCTTCATTTGATGCCGATGTTGAAGGACGAGAGATATCATATCAATTATCAACGAAACCAATCATACTTCGAGCATCAAATTTCAGCATTATCTTTGCATGTCTTTTTCTCTAAAACGAAACACTGCTCGTGCAGGCCCCGCTGTTCGTGGACACCAAGATGGCGTCGCGCGTGGCCAAGGCCAAGCGCTTCTCGCCGTTCGTGCCGTCGTCGGACGCGTACGCGCGCGCGGCTGTGCGCTGGATCGGGCAGGGCACGCTCTGCGTGCCCAACGCCGGGCACCGGGTGCAGCGGTGCCTCGCCGCCGCCGTACCGGACCGCGTCCACGACTGCCTCGCCGCCGCCGTACCGGACCGCGTCCACGACTGGCTCCGCCTGCGCGAGCACCTCCGGCAGAGGGCGCTCTTCCAGCGGCTCAGGTCGGCAAGAAAGGCTTCACCGGGCACCACCGCAACGACGTCAGGGGGTTCCGGAGACAGAAGCTGAATGGAACAATATGCTTGGTGTGCCAGACTGTTGCTAGGTTCCACTGTTCCTGGCTAGCTTGCAGGTCATGCCTCATGTATGTATAGATTTTTGGTTTGGAAGTACGAAAGTAAAATGTATAGATTTGCATCTAGACTGCTACCAGATTGCATTGATTTAAATATATGTTATGCCAACAGGGAGATAGTCTTTATTGATTTCAATAATCTTCTTTGAATATTCAAGTATATGCTATTAGTGCTATATGAACTGGATGTCAGTTTCAGTACCGATGCAGCAATGGATTTACCCAGTAATAGTTTCAAGTAGCACCAATGCACTAATTACATCTGTAAAGCTTGGTAGTGCAGTGAAAAAATAGTGTTAATTTGTCTGTTGAGAGATCATTTTTGGAATCCATCTCTAGAGTTCTTTTCTGTAACAGTAGTTTGTTTTTTTGGACAGGTCTGTCTTGTCTCTTTTCAAGTAATTTCCAGCCCAAACGATTCATCTCATTATCTAAAATATTGTGTAAATGGCTGATATAGGGCTTAATGATGGAGATATCGAGAAAGTATGGAACCATGGCACAAAGCTCTCTGGCCACGGCTTTAAATGTGGGTACTGTGGTGTGGGGTGTCTCAAAGGGTGTCTCATCGCAATTTCGTCGCTTCATGAGTAAGGTGTCTCAAATGGTCCATAATATGGAAACGAATACACTAAGGGCATCAGCAATGCTTCTTCGTGAACCAGTAAATAGCGTGGGACCCAGGAGCAGCAGTAAGCAGTTATGTTAAATTCCACAATGGCTATCTATGCCTTGAGAGGTAAGGTGAGTCCCGCTGAAAAAAAAATCTTTCCCCAACCTCCAGTGAATCCTTGCCAGCGAGAAAGTTCTGCCCCTGCCATCCCCACGCAAAAGCAGGTATTGTATTTTATTTGCTTGCTGTCCGGTAGTAAGCCTATGACCCGGTATTAACTCTATCCGACTCCCACACTGCGGGTGCCCTAATGGTTGCAGGTATAGAGAAAGCAACAAATGTTCAATATTGCATCGTACAAGTATATATGTTTTCCATGGATTCTAACGTTTTTTCACCTTTTTCATGCAGCTACTGTTTTTGATCGTGAGACCCACTACAGGCACAATTTCAGCAACAATCTATAGTATGCTCTAGCACTAACTGATGCAATAGAAAAGATGGCAGAGACACCTGAAGCTGCTGTTCAAGCAATCAAGGAGATAGGTGTCTTTCGAGAGTGTCTTGGGAGGTTCAATCGGCCCATTGCGCGTGCTGGAGCATCAACCATGGCCGCAAGTAAGTCTTATGTAGCCTCCTGTCTTGGTTCTCTTATCATGAATCAATGGCTGGTTGATGGAATATGTAGTGATGTACTAATACTGATTCATGTGATCATTACCTATTTGTCTTTAGCCCTGCATTGCTGCTATTTCGTCCTTGTACGAAGTTGACATATTTATTTGTTCCATTCTCACTTGGCAGCTGATTGGTGGTTCCAATTTGGTGGCGAAGTTCCTACCTTTCAAAAATATGCCTTGCGGATTGTCTCTCAGTGTGTCACATCTATCAGTTGTGAGAGGAATTGGAGCACTTTTGCATTGGTTCATACAAAGATTAGGAACAAGCTAGGCTATGACAAGTTGCACAAGCTTGTTTATGTCCACTACAACCTAAAGGAACGTATTCAAGAGCAGAGTGGACCACAGCAAAAAGAAGTTGATCCAGGTGCTATGATGTTGGATGCTGCAATATTTGATGAGACAAATCCGATATGGGATTGGCTGGATAAATCCATGTATGATGTAGGCCCCAGTTTGGCTGATCTATATCCAAGCAGGCTGGATAACTCCGCACGTGCAAGTAATGGTAAAAACAAGGATGGAGAGAGGGTGAGAGTGGATGAAGAGGAGTTTCTGGTCAACAAAGAGGATGAATTTGAGGATGCTTTATCTGATGGTGATGATGATAGTGTTGAAGTCAGTTGTGATGACGATGATCATGCAAACTTCACCAAGAGCTGAAGGAGTTGAAGGAAACATAGAAGCTTCAAGCGAGGGAGATGGTAATCCTAAAACTAGACTCCTAGACTTCTGAGTATTTGTGATGTAGAGATGAACTAGAATCCTGGGAATACTTGGTGTAATTATTTTGGACTTCAGCTATTTGTGGTGGAGTGACTGCTGGGGACATGGATGTCTCCTAAACACTGATTATGATGATCTCCTTAGTTCTTGCTGGACACTATTTTGTGCTGGACTATTTATCTGTAGTAAATGCCAACTGTATTATTGTTCTTGTTATCTTTCAGTGGTTGTAGATTGTAGAATATTTGTTTAATCCTTATTGCTCAAATTATCTATTGTTGTGTCTTTTTTAAAAAAATAGTTCAATTCGTCAAAAATTTTGTCAAATTCGGCCAAAATTCAAATTGTTTGACCGGTCAACTCAACTAATCTCGGTCCAAATTTTTTGAAAAATCCAATTCGCCCAATTTGGTAGGGACCGAATTTTTTGAGTTTTGAATCCCAGAACCCTTTCGGACCTGATCTTCTCGATAAATTGATCTACCCCCTCCCTTACGGATTAGTTAGAACAATATCGGCATATTAACTGCTCATTGTTCAGGGAGCACAGATTTACAATCAACGCGATATGTATAACAAGAGTTAATCATGTGCTGGTTCGCAGCTCGCCGGCAGACTCCAAGTCCAAGGCGGCAGAGTGCATCTCCGCCAGGACCCGCTTCAGCTTCCAGCGCGTGTAGAGGATCCGGCAAAGGAAAGCGCCGCCGATCAGGAAGGTGATGCCGGCGAGGATCCATCTCATGATCCAGTCCGACTTGGTTTGCCTATGGGCGAGGACGGCATGTAGGATGAAGAAGACGCCCACGCACATGGCCACCACTACCTCCCCGATGTCCCGCTTGGACGGCCGCCGTTGCAGGAGCTCCTCCATCCGCGACCTCATCACCTCGAAGTGCGGCTGCTGCGCCGCCGCCGGGCGAACTGCCGCCGCCGCCCGCCGCTTATCCCTCTCGCTCTCTATCAATCCAGTAGCCGGTGCTGGTCTGGAGTCTGGCTACGCGCGGCGTGTACGTGTATTTATAGACTCTGCAGCGTACGGCTTGTCATGTCCACGCAGCAGTTCCAAACGGAAGCGGAGGCGGAGGCGGAGTCGAAGCTTGCATACGTCATATTTTTTAAATCGGAAAAACATCTTTAATTAGCTTAAACGGACTGCATATTGGACTACGCCCGCCATTTTATATGATGGACTTTCCTACAGCCTGCACGCGCAGGAAAAGAGGCTCTCGACTGCACATCTATATTAGGAAAAAAAAATCACCGACCACACCTACCCATATCAAGGAGACACGCGCGCGGGGACTGTTGGCGGCCCTTAATGATAATATATTATCGCCAACAAAGATACAAAAGAATGTTAAAACAAATAGACATAGGTTTATGTACTAACAATTTCCACTTGTTTTGGTACAGTCTTGTATTTCAGGAACAAAATGGAAGAAAATGGATCAAAGTGGGCCCAGGGCCAGGTCGGCCGACCCCACCAGGTCGGCCGACCTGGACCCAGGCCCAATGAGGTCCAACTTTGGCCCATTGACAGAAGCACACTCGGGGATGATCAGAGACGTTGAGAATAAGTCGGGAGAAATAAAGAGATGGGATTGGGCCACGTGGCAAGCACACTGATCCATGGGCCCACATCCCTGACTTAACGTACAAATCTGCGTGAATACCCACCGAGAACCGACCATGGGGGCCACATAGAAGTGTCCCTGGCAGAGTGGGGCCAAGGGGCCACAGCCCCGGGTCGGCCGACTTGGCCAAGTCGGCCGACCTGGCTGCGCGCCTAAAACGGCACCGCCTTGACCCACAACTGTGAACTGGCTTTAGGAAGCCATCCGTGTCGTGCATCACCAAAGTCGGTGAATCCCACGGTCGGTCGACCCCCCTAGGTCGGCCGACCTGGGCCCACCTCCAAACCGTCTCAACTACTGCGTACCGACTCTGAACCGTCTCTCCAAGCTATAAATAGCGGGACTCGGGGCAGGGATCATCATCGAGCTGAAGTGAAGATCCAAGGCGAAGCCCTCCTCATATCTAGAGTAGAAATAGGGAGAGAGTGAGAGAGAATCTGGAGGAGTCCCAGCGTGTCGGCGACCCTCCACCTGTACCTTGACGGATGCAAGCTACTCAGTAAGTATCTGGGATTCAACTAGTACTTAAGTGTGAGTTATAGAAAGCTGAGTTCTCTATTGTGCTTGTGGGTTCATTGCTTTATTCGTAAAGTATTCTAATCTCTGATCAAGGTTAGGATAGCTGATATTATCTTAGGCGTGGTGCTTAGGTGTATATCTGCCCTCGTTTGCCTCGTAGCCCCACGGATTAGAAGAGGTAAGTGGAAGGTGGTGACAGCCCTGTCTATCCTTTGTAATCCATCACGTTTGGGTACGGCGTAGAGCTGTTTGCCGGCAATTTCCTAGAGGTCTAGGATACCCCGGTGCCCAAAGCAAGCATAGGAGAATTTGTTTCGCTATATTCACAGCCTTAGTGCTAAGTTATCCTCTCTACCCAGCCTTTATATAAACTCGATCGATCCGGTCAACTTTAGTGATTAGACAGTGCCTTTATGTTCCCCGTGGATTTGATATCTGGTTTACTCACGGGTAAAAGCTACTACGACAGCCGTGCGCTTACGGATTTTCTGTTTGCCACCGCTGGTGTCAACAAGCTTTCTGGCGCCGTTGCCGGGGAACGGTAGCTGTTGTCTAAGAACTACGGTTGCCCGTTTATCTTTTTTTATTTATTTCTTTTGTTTTTGTTTTCAACCATGGATTTTACCCAAATTCATGAGTTCTCTACTCCAAAGGGCGAATTATTGGAGCCGCACCCCTCGTCAAATCCTACTTTAATAGATAGCTATGAACTTTGCCCTGCCTTCATAACTATGGTCCAGGACATATCCTTCTCAGGAAGTATGGTGAAAACCCATACCGTCACTTGCACGAATTTGAGTTGCTCTGTTCGTGTCTGGTTATATCAGGCATGACTCAGGCAATGATCAGATGAAAGCTCTTCCATTTTCTCTCAAAGAGAGAGCAAGGAAGTGGTATGACCATACCGTTGGGCTAACGAATGGTGAATGGGAAAAATTACGGGACAAGTTTTGTCTTGAATACTTCCCCGTTCACTGGATCTGTGCACTTCAGAAGGAGATCATTAACTTCCAACAACGAGAGAAGGAAACGATCAAAAAAGCATGGGACCGGTTTCAGGACTCGTGTCTAACCGAAACAGATCTAGGCTTCCCAGATACATACTCATGCAGCATTTCCAGTCTGTGTTGAATAGTGAAGATGTCCGGTACATAGACATAGCAGCTGGAGGCTCATTCCTACACATAACCCCAGCTAGAGCAAAAGAAGTCCTAGCAGCCATCCGGGAAAACTCTCCTGCTGATGCACGAAACTGAGCAAGAAGATCCCAAGGTAGAACCCATAAACTTGCCCAGTCCAGCTCCTGAGACCCCATCCGTTGAGGAAGAGAAAACTCAACCTCTCGGATTACCCTTTGATCTCGAGGAAGATCTTTTTGAAGATTTTGGGAATACCTCGAACTACACAACACAGAAAAAGCCTACGGTAGAGACCCCCTCCATCTATATGGAGACAAAATTTTTGAACGAAACCGTAAGGGAGCTTATTTCCATCCTAAACACAGAATGGTCAAATGAGGCTGAGTTTTCTTCCGAAGTCATTCGGATTGACTCACCTTCACAGATCATTCGAGGTTTCGTAAGCAAGGTGGCCGTAGACATCCTTTACAACCCGACCGTTGGGGCCAGTATCATGTCCAGTCCCTTCGCGTATATCCTTGGACGTCGTAAGAAGCTGGCCCCAATATCAAAACTCCTCAGAACACCCTCAGGCCGTATTCTCGAGAGTCTCGGCTTAGCACGAGACTTTCTCCTCAAGCACAACAGGATTGAGATGGCTCTGGACTTTTATGTCTTTGAGACATCAGATTTCGACCTCATAATAGGACATCCTATCGAGGGCCTCCTACAGGATGTAACCTCAAAAGGAAATCTCCTAGCCAAAGTAGGAAGAAATCTCCTCACCATTCCTTTAACTAGGGTCAAGAATTCTATAGTTGAACCTACGATAGAGTCTAACCCAGCTGAGGAAGTGAAATCCCTTCAACCTAGTGACCCATTTGAGTCATTCCTCGAAGAGCATGTTCATGATTTTATCGAGGAAGAGGATGATGCATCTGAGCCACTCGAAAATGAGGAGCCACCCAAGTCACACGTAGAGCTAAAACCCTTGACCGCTGACCTTCGCTATGTCTTTCTAAATGAGGACAGGGATACCCCTGTTATCATTAGTGACAAGCTATCGCAGGACGAGAGTGATAGACTCGTTAAAGTGCTCGAGAAACACCACTCGGCGTTTGGGTACTCCCTCAAAGACTTGAAGGGAGTAAGCCCCGCACTCTGTACCCATCATATTCCCATAGACCCATCTTCCACACCATCTAGGGAGCCTCAGCGTAGGCTAAACAATGCGATGAGGGAAGACATGAAGAAAGAGGTCTTAAAACTTCTGCACGCCAGGATCATCTATCCCATCCCTCACAGTGAATGGGTCAGCCCTATTCAAGTGGTACCCAAGAAGGGAGGTATGACCGTCGTAAGTAACGAGAAAAATGAGCCGATTCCTCAGCGTACCATTACTGGGTGGCGGATGTGCATTGATTACCGCCGACTCAACAAGGCAACAAAGAAGGATCATTTCTCGCTCCCC
>CM014273.1:46666356-46696594 GCA_004135705.1 Alloteropsis semialata
ACTTAAATTGATCCTTACCCGGGAACAACCTAGTTGACAGCGGATGTCAGCTCCAGACGTTCGGGTTACTAGAGGTAACTTTAGTAGTACCGTAGGTATATTGTGCTTCTCCACAAAGCTTGATGATATGAAAGAATGTGATGCTCCAGAATCAAAAAGTACTGTTGCCAAGACTGAGCTGACTAGAAACTCACCGAGCACCACGCCCTGAGCCTCTCGAGCCTCTTGCGCGCTGATGTGGTTGACGCGGGCTCGTCCGAATGATTGCTGGGGTGACCTCATCTGCTGGTTGTTGCTGTTGTTGTTGTTGGGGTTGTTGCTGCTGCGAACTGGAACACAGTTGGCTCCTGACAGTGCTGGCCTTGGCCCATTCACAGAGTTGGAGAAGGCTGGAGCTGCTGGCTTGTTGTTGCCATAGGGACAGTTGGCTATGAAGTGCCCTGTCTCACGGCAGTTATAGCATGCTCTGGTGTTGCTGGTGACCTGACTGGCGCTGTTTTGCGGGGTCTTGTTGACTTGGCTTCTGAATGGTGCATTGGAGGGATGAGTACTCAGAGCCTGAGACTGGGTCCGGTACTGCATAGGGGGCTGGGACCTGGGTGTTGAATGGCCAAAGCTTCTTGGCTTCTGAAAACGGTCCTGCTGATGGGCCTTGTTCTCTAGGAACCGGCGCTTGTTATCCCTCTTCTCATCTGCCTTGGCTCTTTCTGTGATGATGGCCATGTTCATCAAGGTGTTGAAGTCTGGGTAGATCTGAGGGGTGAGCAGGGTTCTGAGTTCTGCATTCAAGCCCTTCTTGAACATATCCTGCTTCTTCTCATCCTTGTTCACTTCTTCCGGTGCATACCGGGCCAACTCCATGAACTAGTAAGTGTACTCTTCAACAGACTTGCTGCCTTGGCGCAGTTCACGGAACTCATCTGCCTTGCGCTTCATAGTGGCCACTGGAATGTGGTAGCGGCGGAACTCTATCACAAACTCATCCCAGGTGATAGTGGTGGCATCCTGGGCAGCTGCACAGTAGTTCTCCCACCAAGCTAAAGCAGTCCCTGTGAGCTGGTGAGCGGCCAAGAGAACCTTGTCGCAGTCCTCACAACCAAATGGCTCAAGTTTCCTTTGGATAACCCGCAGCCAATCATCTGCATCCAACGGGTTAATAGATCCGCCAAAGGTGGGCGGCTTGGTCCTGAGAAAATCTGTCAACTTTTCATTCAAGCCATGCCTGCGGGGCCTCTGCTGAGTGATGGCACTGGCTAAAGCTTCCAACAGAAGGGTCTGATTGTTCATCACTTGGACCAAGTCGATCTGAGGTGGTGGGGGCGGATGCTGTCCTCCCACATGGCTTTCTCCACCTCCTTCAAGCTGCTCCACTTCATGCACAACTGGAGGTGCTGTAGCGGGTGGCGCTTGCCTTAGCTGCCTTTCCGCACTGGGAGTGGCATTGGCCTGACTTGGGGAGGTTCTGGTGCGCTTGGGAGGCATCTGCAGATTGAGCGGGGTTTCATGAGACTTGGGTTTAAAGTGATATTAAAGTTATTCAAAAGAGCACACAGACTAACAAGCACAAACAGGCACAACGATTTTATTTCTTCCAAAGGGGGATACAACACTTGGGTAGGACTAACACACACACTACTCGACTGGGTACATGGTGACACTAGGAAGGGAAGCAACTCTAAACTGGCACAACTTGAGACTAGGGGTACAACTCTAAGCTTCGGACCAACAAGCTTCATCCCTTGACGATGCTAGCACTTAGGCAGGTCTTAGGGCCTCATCTTACTCGCGAGGCGAGTCCACTTCCTGCGCGGCGTGTTCCTCCATCGAAGACATGAGGATTGCAAACAGCTCATCCTCATCCGCAGATGGACCAACAACCTCAGAGGTACCTTCAGCGGCTTCTGTGGGTGGAGGTGCCGGCGGGGCCTCCGGGCTCTTCCTCTTACTTGGTCCCTTGGCCACGAGAATCCCATCAAGGATCGGAGCCTCTTCCTCATCCAAGTCCCGCATCCTCCTCCTAGCTCGACCCACCAGATGGGCTTCCTTTAGTGCCTGGGAGTGCCTGTCCTCGGCCTCCTTGAGTGCTTCGATGGCCTGGGCTTCTTTGCTCTCTGCGGCGGTAGCTCGTGCCTCAGCGGCCGCCAGCTTCACTTGAAGGCTCCTCACCTTCGTTTCTGCATCCTCGGCTCTACGGATCTGCTACCTCAAATGCTTGGCCTATTTGTCGTAGAGCTCATCAAGGGTGTGGAGGTAAGCCATTGTGTGGAGCACGGTGGGGTCATCCTCACACAGTCCATGTCCTTGGAGTGCCCTTATTTGAGTCAACCAAACTGGGCGGTTTCGGTTGACCGGCGGGAAGTACCTCAACACGGTGGGGCCAAGGTGCCTCTCGTAGATCTGGCACAGGTGGCACAAAGCTTCCGAGCTGCGACCTGGTAGGTATCCTAGTGGCGGAAACCGGTGGCCGTCACATTCCATGGGTTGATCTCAGGGTGACGGCTGCTCCTCCCGATGTAGATGGTCATCTCACATCAGAGAGTCTCATGGTCCTCGTACTCCCTGCTGGTGTACTCCGGACGCTCATAAATGCCGACCCTATCCATGCAGACAAAGAGCAACCTGGGAAAACCGGGCTCCTCCAAGCAGTTGCTGTTGACCCACGCTTCTTCGACCATCTATAAGGGAAACGGGGCGAGTGAGTCCATTTTGCAAAGGAGCATAGAAGGTGAGAAGTTTTCAACCCCTAAACTAGGTCAAAAAGGGCTTTCCGATTCTAGGGGTCACGTCCTACAACCAACTACGGCTCTGATACCACATGAAGCGCCCCTGCCTAAGCAGAGACTAAATGTGATACAATTATCAGTCCCAGGAGGCTGATACACATTTATTCGACAGATAGTTCAGAACCTTACAACCCCCGAGGATGAGGGTACTTGATACAAGCTATGATAACTAGAAGGTTGATAACGATGATGAGCCAAACTATGAACAGCTCGGGCTCAACAAAGGGATCAGAGCTACGCGACAGTGAAGACTTCTTGGGCGGGACCAAACTCCACAGGCAAAGTTGGGTGCGGAAGCGACCACCTATTCAGCGCCCTCAACGACAAAGTCCGGGTCTTCTTCTGAAGCAACAAAAGCAAGGGTGAGTACAAAAGTACTCAGCAAGTCCAACCACTCCCACGGAGGGGTTAACACAGAAATATGCACAGGATTTATCAAGGAATAAGGCTAAGTTTTATTTGCCATAAAGCCAAGTTTTACCCATGTATGGTTTCATCAAGGAAGATTTTTGCAAAGCAAGTTTTAGTAACAAAACAATAAGTGGGGGTTGATCCACAAAGGACCCAAATTTTAATGCTACTGGATTTCTCATCCGCCGTAGCTTCCCAGCACAAAGCCGGACATTTTCCAAAACCACACACTCCAACCCATCCCAAAACCTTCGGTATTGTGACCAAGCCATAACTCGCCCATGACCGTGGGCACGGCTATTCGAATAGTTTGGAAACTCTGTAGACGTGTACACTTTCACCACAAGTAGGGTACCGCAACACGGTCACCTTAGTGCCAGCGCGGATCCTATCGAAGTCATTACCCACCATAGCCAAAACTGCCTAGCCATCACGAGAAAAATTAACCAAGGGGGTTTATGACACCAAGTCGGCACCCATGACACTAAGTCGGCACTTGGCTTCCCGCTGCACACCTGTCTCTAGACAACTAACAGCCTAGCCAGTGGGATTTAGACTAAGCCCTTGCACCATACAAGAGTCGAGTGGTTGTACGAGATAAACTGGGTTAGGCAAGATGACACATCACCTCGGTTTAAAACCGGACAAAATGGATATCTCCCAACTTGTTTAACCACAAAGGTACAAGCCTCCAAATGGTATTTCACAAAGAAGCACCCATCCATCTCATCCAACACTTTCATTATTTTCAAAACCCAAACCCAATTTCGTACTCAACACACTCACACTTTTAGTCTTGATAAAACGAGTATAGTCATGATTGTTTAAGTGAGGAAAACAAGTCCTAAGCATTCTAACAGCGGTTATCATCTGAACAGAGCAAATCGTATTTAGGGATAACTAGGTTATCAAGGCATGATCATATCAATCAAGGAATAGCTATCCAACTGTGTTTTCAGTAGTAAAACATATGCAGTTTATAAAAGGCCATTAGGTTGTGTTTATAAAACTGGGATAAACATGCATCAAAGGATGGGATTGGACTTGCCGTCTTCAAAGCCTTCCGGGGGCTCCTGCTCGCGGTACAAGTCCTCGGGCTCGGGCTCGCGGTACTCTCCTGCGTGCTCCGGCTCGCGGTACTGCTCCTCCCCGATTACTCCTTCGTCAACGGCACACAACAAAACACATAATAAGAGAACAATCAAACCTTTACCGATGAGCTCAAAATAGAAGGTGATTAAATAAAATAGGAAGGAGTGATATTTTTGAGTGATTTGTGTATAGCTCAGTCGGAATAGATGAAAGAAAGGTGTGTTCGATTTTGGTGGAATTCCGGAGAAGTTTGGCGCATGAAATGACGAGGTTAAGGGAGTATTAGGGCTTATTTGGGAGGTGTAGGGCTTGATTGTAAAGGTTAAAAGAGCTAGGGACCTTTCTATAAATAACTTTGTATGGTGGAAGGGCTGATTTGCAATTTGTGTAAGATTTTGGGGGTGGTGGTAATGACCAGGGACTTATTTGGGATTTTTCTAAAATATCGGGGGTTATCGTTGAAAACTATCTAAAGGGAAAAGGGCTCTGTTGTGATTTTGAAAAAGAGGTGGGGGTTTTCTGGAAATCGGCCACTCATCCCCTTCTTCCTTTCCTCTTCGGCCGAAACAGAGGGAGGGAGGAAGGGCTTCGGGCGGCGGCTCTGTTCGCCGGCGGTGGCCGGCCTTCGGGCCACGGCGGCGGGCGGCGAGCAGCCCAGGAGGGAGAGGAAGCCGAGGGGAGCTCATCCCCCTCCTTACCTTGGTCCGGGGCGGCGCAGGGAGGCGGGGCGACGGTGGGGGAGGTGGTTGAGCGGGCGGCGACGGTGGTGAGCGGCGGCGTGCGGTACGGGGCAAAGGGACGGCGCTGGCGGAGGTCGGGGCGAGATGGTGGAGCTCGTGGTGGTGGTGAATGGCGAGGTGAGACCCTTAAATAGGCGATGGGGGAAAGGGGTGGCCGGCGGCCGGTGAGGAGGCCGGTGANATGGGGGGGCACGGTCGCCTGCTGTGCGGGGAGAGACGTGGCGGTGAGGAGGGGGGTTGCCGGGCCGGGGACGGGCGGTGGCGCTGCTGCCGGCCTTGTCTTCGCGCGAGCAGTGGAGGAAGGCAAATGAGGGGGCCGGGGCCAGGGGAGTGGGAGACGGCCGGCGGCGGTCCTGGTGGAGGTGGGGGTCGGCCAGAGGTGCCGCGGAGGGGAGCTCAGGCACGTGCAAGCCGAGTAGGGAGAAAGAAGAAGGAAGGAGGAAGAAGGAGAAAGGAGAAGAGAAAAAGAAAAAGAAAAAAGAGAAAAGAAAAGGGATAAAGAAAATGGAGTGAGAGAGAAAGAGAGAGAGAGAGAGCGGGATTCGCGGCGACGGCCGTGGCTCGGTCGGGCACGCGCGGGGGTGGGTCGGAACGCGACGCGCGGAATGGGACAAAGGAGTAAGCGGCGGAAAGATTTGAAAAGGGATTTTTGAAACTTATCGGAAAAGGGTTTTTGAAAACTGACAAACAATTTAGGAATTTAGATTTTCGGGATGTTATAGTATCTTGAGAGCTCCACAAACAAAGTTTCATTTAGGAGAGTATGAGTGTTGTCCAACTACTATGAATATCCAGAGAGAAACTCTTTGAGGAGCAAAGCATTGGTTTTCTTTGCAAAATTCTGAAAGCCCAAGTACTTGAGGGTAAGGTGTGTCATGTCATAAAGAGGTTGTTCCTTTCTGCAATAACTCAAGAAGACATGTTAGCCACTCAATATAATTCCACTAAGACTAAATGTTTGGGAATAATCTATATATTTGTTTATAATTATTTCTGTGATGAATCTTGGTCTTTACTCGAGGACGAGTAAAGAATAAGTGTGGGGAGCTTGTTGGCAGCCCTTAATGATAATATATCATCGCCAACAAAGATACAAAAGAATGCTAAAACAAATAGACATAGGGTTATGTATCAACAATTTCCATAAGTTTTGGTGCAATCTTGTATTCAGGAACAAAATGGGAGAAAATGGATCAAAGTGGGCCCAGGGCCAGGTCGCCTGACCCCACCTGGTCGGCCGACCTGGACCTAGGCCCAATGAGGTCCAACTTTGGCCTATTGACAGAAGCACACTCGGGGATGATAAGAGACGTTGAGAACAAGACGGTGGAAATGAAGAGATGGGATTGGGCCACGTGGCAAGCACACGGATCCATGGGCCCACATCCCTGACTTAACGTACAAATCTGCGCGAATACCCACCGAGAACCGACCATGGGAGCCACATGGATGTGTCCCTGGCAGAGTGGGGCCAAGGGGCCACAGCCCCGGGTTGGCCGACTTGGCCAAGTCGGCCGACCTTGTCGCGCGCCCAAAACGGCACCGCCTTGACCCACAACTGTCAACCGCCTCTAGAAAGCCATCCGTACCATGCATCACCAAAGTCGGTGAATCCCACGGTCGGCTGACCCCCCTAGGTCGGCCGACCTAGGCTGCTGCGTACCGACTCTAAACCGCCTCTCCAAGCTATAAATAGCGGGACTCGGGGCAGGGATCATCATCATCGAGCTGAAGTGAAGATCCAAGGCGAAGCCCTCCTCATATCTAGAGTAGAAATAGGGAGAGAGTGGGGGAGAGTCTGGAGGAGTCCCAACGTGTAGGCAACCCTCCACCTGTACCTTGACGGATGCAAGCTACTCAGTAAGTATCCGGGATTCAACTAATACTTAAGTTTGAGTTATAGAAAGCTAAGTTCTCTATTGTGCTTGTGGGTTCGTTGCTTTATTCGTAAAGTATTCTAATCTCTGATCAAGGTTAGGATAGCTGATATTATCTTAGGTGTGGTGCTTAGGTGTATATCTGCCCTTGTTTGCCTCGTAGGCCCACAGATTAGAAGAGGTAGGCAGCAGGTGGTGACAGCCCTGTCCATCCTTTGTAATCCTCCACATTCGGGTACGGCGTAGAGCTATTTGCCGGCAATTTTCTAGAGGTCTAGGATACCCCAGTGCCCAAAGCAAGCATAGGAGAATTCCCTTCGCTATATTCACAGCCTTAGTACTAAGTTATCTCCTCTACCCAGCCTTTATATAAACTCAATCGATCCGGTCAACTTTAGTGATTAGACAGTGCCTTTACGTTCCCCGTGGATTCGATACCTAGTTTACTCATGGGTGAAAGCTACTACGACAGCCGTGCCCTTGCGGACTTTCTGTTTGCCACTGCTGGTGTCGACACGGACGCGGGTAACAAAAGCCGTGCTATTCATCGTGGGCCAAAAGCTCTCCCCCATGGGCCGTCCTCTTTCTTGAACTATTAAACCCGACATCACAGCCCAGAAAAAGCAATTCAACCATTTAGATCGGGGTTTCTAGGTTTTCCCCTCGGAAGTGACGGCGCCGGCGGCGCACAGCTTCCAGAAAGAGAATCACAACGCATGGGAAAAGCAATTCAACAGGTAAAAATTCTCTACTACTCAGATTCATTTGATTCACATCACATTGGGGCAGGTTTTTCTGATCTACTACTCAGAAACAAGCCTTGAGAGAGGTATTTTCTCATAGACAGAAGTACAATATCATGGGTAGGAAAATTTTGGAACAAAACCAAGAGAATCTATGGTTGTTTTGACTAGAGAAAGCAACTTAAAAGCATCCATGTTCTTCGTGTGCCCATGATCTTCCTGTTAGTCCAGAAGCACTCAGCTTGTTCAACTTTTGTTTCCCAACAACCTGATAGAAAAGCAGAAAAGGTTAACAGATTGTTTTTGCCATCAACATTGCTAGCAAAAAAGGCATTTAGAATAGTAAGAAAGTGCATGTTTGTATAAAAATAGAGGACTTTGAAACAATCACTTAAATGTTCAATGGTGACACTATGCATAATTAAAGAAGCTGTAAATAGCAGTGAATTAAAAAAGATCATGCATATGTAACTGATATTCTTGTTGAACATGCAGTGAGCAGAAAGCAAATTATGGACCTGAACAAGCTACCCCCTGAGGCCACTGAGACTACAGATGAAGAATTCTACTGTGATGTTACAGATCATGACGTGAATCCTATGTATTGTACACAACTTGAGGGAGGCAATACAAGATGGGAGGCTGAAATTATTGTTGCAAATGAAACTCCTCAATTCCCTACAGTAGCTGATGTACAGCTATCTCTAGAGGATACACATCTAGATGATCCCCCAGCTGAAGTTCACCAGGATGCAGCTAGTGATGGCGACTACATTTACCAAGATGGAAAGCAAGATGGTGAAAATGAAGAGGTAGACCTGGAGTTTCTTGCAGCAGTTCAGTCTTCACCGGATGATCCATATGTGGCCAAGATATTTGATACAGTTGAGGAAGCCAGGGTTTCAACAATGCATATGCAAGAAGAAAGGGCTTCTCCATAAGAAATGGGACATCTCGCAAGTCGGCTGTTACAGGACAACTAGACAAGATGCTGTTTGTTTGCAACAAAGAGGGCAAAGGAAAGAAGAGCAAAGAAGATGAAAATGTAGCCATAGGGCTGAGTGAAGATGAAAATAGTGATTCTGATGAGAACGAGACTTCTGCGAAAAAAGTGCACAAGTGTGAAAAGAAAGAGGGAAAAGTTGAAATACACAAATTGCAAAGCAAGAATACTCATCAAGTTGAATGGAGGCAAGTGGGTACTGAAGCAATTTATCTATGAACACAACCATAGCTTGGTTAACAAGCCGTCACTTGCCAAGTTCCTGAGGTCGCATGCTGGAGTTCCACAAGAGGAAGTGTAGTTCCTTACGCTTCTACATGATTGCAACCTAGAAACAAGCCGGATGATGCAACTAATGTCCGAACTGTACGGTTCTGCTCATTATGTTCCTTACCATGAGAAACACGTAAGCAACTTAAGGGCTGGGATCAGAGCAGAAGCAGCAAAAAGTGACATGGCTCAAACTATATCACACATGTATGAGCTTCAAAAAGAGGACCCCAATTTTTTCTTCAAAGTGAAGCTTGATGATGAGGACAAAGTAGAAAACATCTTTTGGGTTGACAGTGCAGCAAGAGAAACGTACAAGACATACAACAACTGCATCTCATTTGATAGCACATATTTGACAAATCTGTACAGAATGCCTTTTGCCCCTTCATTGCAATTAACAGGCATGGATTGACAATCCAAGTAGGCTGTGGGTTCTTGAGAAATGAAACAACTGAGAGCTATGTGTGGCTTTTCAAGATGTTCCTAGAAGTAATGCATGGTTTGGAACCCCTTAACATAATCACTGATCAGGACCTATCTATGGCTTCAGTGTTAAGAGAGGTTTTCAAGAACACTAAACATCATTGCTGCCACTGGCACATAATATCTAAGATTGAAGGGAGGCTGGCCAGGTATTTTCTGACGAAAGAAGGAATGGAACAAGAGTACAACGACATTGTTAACTACAGCTTAACTCTGAGTGAATTTGAGGTAAGTTGGGCTGCAATGATAAGCAAGTATGAAGTTGCTGACAATGAGATCCTATCAAACCTGTACATGATAAGGCATCTTTGGGTCCTTGCCTATTTCATAGATAGATTCTACCCTTTCCTTCAGTCAACGCAACGTAGTGAAAGCTTTAATGGAGTTCTCAAAAAGTATGTGAATCCACACAATTCAATGCTTGATTTTTTCAACCAGTACAAGAAAATCCAAGATAAAACAGATGTAGCTGAGGACAAGCAGATATACAGGACAGACCAAAAAATACCTCCCGCATGGTCAAGATACCCCATAGAGAAACATGCAATTGAGGTCTACACTAGAAACATATATTACAGATTTCGTGCAGAGATGCAGAAGATAGCACAATATGTTTCATGCCCAATGGGTCAGAATGTATACAGATTGAGTCCTGTAGAAGAATTTGTAGGCAACTGTGGCACAAGGTCATACGAGGTGACATTCGATGAGTTGAGCTCTAATGTTAGTTGCCAATGCTGCAAGTTTGAAAGGGATGGTATATTTTGCTGCCACATATTGAAGGTGCTGCCACATATTGAAGGTGCTAACAGACAGAGGGGTTAAAGAAATACATGACAAGTACATACTTAAGAGGTGGAGTCCTCTAGAGAATGCGACTACATTGGTCGAGTTAACAAGCCATCAGCAGATGCCTAAAATGCAGAGAAGTCGAAGAGGGCTGTGCGCTTTGCAAATGTGTCTAATTCTTTCGCAGACATTGCAAGGCAAGCATGTATGTCTGAAGATTTGTGTGACATAGCAAATAGTCACATAAAAATGATGAAAGCCGAACTTGCTGCACTTAGGAAATCAAAAAGGACTAAGAAAAGCAATACCCAAAAGGCAGCAGAAAGCAACAATGATGCAGGAAATGTTGCACAGGAGGGGGGTGCATCAAGATGAAGGCGCTGTTCATCAAGAAGAATCATTGACATTTTCTAAGCCTGTTTTGTCCATTGGTGTATCTGATCAGCAGTCAGTGATTGCACCCGAGATTGCCACCTTGCCAAGAAGGCTGTCTGTGGCTAAAGATCCAGACAAAACAACAACTAAGGGCCACACAAGAAGAAGAAGATTTCAGAGTGCATTGGAAGTGTACTCAAAGCCTAAATACAACAAATGCAAAGTCTGTGGTTCTACAGAACACAATGCTGCGACTTGCACAAAAAGCAAGAAGAAGAACTAGAGAGTATGGATGAAGTCAAGGGCTGGGCATCGAACTAAGCTGCTTATAGTGCTTTTCTAATTATATAAGTTAAGTAATGTATGTTTATGGAAATTGCTTGTAATGAGGGATTAATATGCTTCTTAAGCTGTCAGGAACAGCTTATGTGACATATGAGTATTTCTTATGGATGAAGATTGTGTACTTACTAGTAGCACAAGAATCAGAAGCAGTTTTTTAACTTTATTTAAGCATTTATGTACTGTACTTACAAGCAATTCAGTAGAAAGTAAAACAGCAGAATATTTGGGGGATTGGGGAGGGGCACACCTGTCAGACTCTCAAGATATCCCGCCATTTTGCCTCGTTTCATCATAGACCTTGAGCCATTTGTGTGTAAGAATCATCCGTGCGTGGCAAATTTCTTTTTCTTCAAAGAGATGTACAGAACGGCCATCCCAATATTGTGCATGCAGGAGCATATGGAAGCCGCAGTCATGGCTGTAAAAATTTCAGAAAAAGTAGAGGTTACATACTGTTTTGCATTGGGGAATAAAAAAACAGAAAACATTACAGCAGAGATGCATGTACTTGTTTGTTTGTTTGTTTGGGCACATCAATATCAACAACTTGGAACTGATCTATAGACTGTTTTGAGTCTGGATAATGAATCTTCCATAGGCTTTTAACACAATCAATAATGGTGTTGCAGCAATCAAGCAATCTTTTGTCCTCAAGTGACCTCATTGAGTCAAGGACTTCAAAGCGGTTGTTGCGCAGGTTGAGAACAAGCAGGAAGTAGTGACCAATTTTCTCTCCATTAATTTTAATGGATTGGAGTACAGGAATCATAATCTGACAGTTATATTTGAAACAAAGAACATGAAAATAGTTAAAAAGACTACAACATCATGAATAAGATTAGATGACAAATAATAATAGGATACCATCTCACGGTGGTCCAGATGGTTGAATGGCTTTCTGAAGGACCGGTTCACCTCTGATACGTTTTGTTGTCTAGTTTGTAGAAAAGTCTATTGACCAAAGCATAGTCTATTAGACAATCAAATTTCGTCTTATTTAGAAGGCTTTCATTTAAAACACTGTCAGATCTATGTAGCTTACTATTTCATGTCCTACATGAGTTAGACAATCATAGCCTTGTTAATCAGCTTGTTGGATTTCATTACAAAATTGTAGGCACTCAACAGGAAAGCTAGTTATGCAAGCATACTAATTAGAAAACTGGAACTTTGCTTATTTTGGTGTGTATATTCACACCACACACAGATCAGTTGCACTTTAAACTGTCCGCATGACAATTTTCTATGTATCCCTATCTCAATGTGCTAGTCCTCCACTGATGTGTCAGATAGCTATATGTTCTTTTTCATTTGCAAGGTCAAGTATAAGTTCACAAGTTTATGGCGTGTTCTTTAACTGAAACTACTCCTAATGATCATCTGAAATGCTTAACTGATATAATTAAAATGCTTACTGATTACTAATTAAAATGCTTGTACAGAACAAATAAAAATAAGTAAATAAGGCCTAGTTAGTAGTTAAGAAAATGCTCACAACAACTCGCAGTGGAAGGACATATTTTGTTGAACCTTTGGTCTTCTTTCCATTGATGACATATATAGCTAGCTCACAGATAGTATTCTTCAGGTGGCCTCCAGGTTTTACAGATTCAGCAAGATGGCCAAGGGAGGCATAGTACATTTCGTAATCTATGATGACAGTGCTGCAATCATGACAGAAATGAAAAAGAGAAACAGTTAAGGTTATTACACATGGAAAAAATAGAACATAAAAATGAAGAATAAATGCAGTAGCATACTCTTGTTGGGAAGAGCGAGTGTTCCTTGATGAGCTCCTACAAACTGCTTTGTATACAGCACAAACATTCTTGGTACATTTGAATCTTATCTTAGGTGCAATGAGAGAATATGGGGACTGCATTACAACAGACTTCTTGAGCATCCTAGCTGGAGGGGTTTGATATGCAGGTGTGATAGATGAGTCCACATCAATAATTGCATGAACTGTTACATCAGGGCTGATTTCATTTGATTGAAATGCTGCCTTGCCTTCTGCATTTTGTAGAAATGATGAAGACTGAGCTTGAGCAGCCTTTCTTTTTTCAATCTCGGCTCTAGCATCATCTTCCCAGCTCTGGTAGACACAATCTGGAAATCCATCCAAGGATCATGTAGATTCTGGTTCTGTAAAAATAGATTTTTGAATGTTAGATAAGAAACTAGCAAAAATGCCAGACATCATGATCTAAAATGCTAAATACCTGAAGGATTTGCAACAGGGTCAGCTGGCTTTAGAGGAGTCTTCGTGTTCTTTTCTGCATCATTAGGCTGAAAGTCATCATCAAGAGACTTGAGTATATCAAAGCCGGGAGGAGTGAAAGACATGTTTTCAAATGATGGCCGTTCGGGCTTCTTGCTGCAGCTTCCTTCATTCCTTTTTTCTTCCATAGTGCTAGTAGGGTTGACCTTGCCAGCAAGCACTGTAGAAACTTCTGGAAGCCTTAACCTTGATTTCATGTCACCTAGCTTCTTCCCTGCTATTAATAGAACAACAGCTTTAGTGCTAGGTTGCACTTCAACTCTGCCTACACCTGCAGATTCTTGAGCTTTTGAAACTTTACTTGCACCTGATTGCATTTTCTTTAGCCTTGTCATAAGTGGGACAAAATCATCATCTTCATCTTCTTGATCATGAATATGACCATCTGGGTTTGGATTGTTGCATTCATCTTGGTCGACATTGAGATCTGCACTAGGAGGGTCAGCGCTGCCATCTGCATCTCCATCTTGATCATCATTGTGTTCTGGTCCAGTATCTTGGTCGCTGCTGCCATCTTCCTCTCCATCTTCATCACCGAGTCCATCATCTTCACTCTCTTCGTCCTCAGTATCATCCTCACCTATATACTCAGATTCTTCTTCTGTGTCTGCATCCAAAAATTCTTCTTCACCTTCAGCTGTATCATCTCCATCAGTTGCACCTATCTTGCTTCCCTCAGTTGAAGTGTTCCGTTTGGACCTTCTTACAGGTGGTTCAGGAGGATCAGCTGAAGTGTTCCGTTTCGACCTTCTTACAGGTGGTTCAGGAGGATCATCGGTTTGAGTAACTTCTTTGACAAATGACCCTAAGACCTCTGTAATACCAGAAAATACATTCCTTAAAGCTTCACAAAGCTTCCTCTTCATCTGCATGTCAATGAAAATAGTGTTGTCAACTTTTCTCAATATTAATGTAGCAGCTAGAAGCATTTTTGGTAGAAAAAAATAAGCATTTTAGGTAGCAAGGAATAAGCATTTTAGGTAAATAATGAGAGCATTTACCGGAGATGATGTCCCAGCAGATGCTTTGGATGAAACAAATCTATGCAGATCATCCATTTGAACTAGTGAGCCTTATGCAACAGAATGGCCAGTTTGCTTGAGCTACAAATGTCAGAGGAACAATGAAATATAAGATTTTGAAAACAGGTGTAAGATAAGAATGATACTTGAACTGAAAAAGAGGTAAAAGTGTAAATACCTTCAGTTTTCCAAAAGTGCCATCAGCATTTGTGTCCATCCTGATAATCTTATCTAGAAGTTTTCTATTATATGCAGCAATACGAGGCCGTGTGCTTGGTATTTCAACATTCTGAACTTGCAATGAGTCAATATATAATATCTACCAATAGATAAATATACATGATTGTTAATCATATAGCAATGGGAAAGCAATCAAAAAGAAAAAGCTTTAATAAAAAGTACTTACAACGAGGAAAAAGAGACAACCCTTTACAGAATTTCTGGTGCCCATCTTGCTAGCAGCATCCTTGATTTTATCTACTACAAACTGGCACCAGTTAAGCTTCTTCACTCTGGACAGATTTACAAGCGCTGGATAGCATCTGGGACTGATACCCAAGCTAGTTGGAGGACAGGGAAAAGTTGAAACAGCAAGCATAAGCCATGACCTAAGGAAATCTTCATTTGCATCCTTATTAGCTTTAAGCCTTTGTACTATTTGACAGATTCTAGGAGCATTCCCTGAGGTGAGATCATATAGGTCTATTATTGAGTTGATAGAATCCACGTCTTGAACATACTTGACTTCATCACCTCGTTTTAGCAGGCCCAAAACGGTCGACACAGAGTCAGCATTCACAGAGATTCTGCCTCTGCCCAGCAAGACAAGCTCACTTGTATCAGCATCGAAACAGTGCACCATTGGCCAATTTGCTAACTCTGCTGGGATTGTGCCACATGCTATCTAAAGCAGCCCTCCAAACCCAACCTTGTGTATCATCTTCTTCTGGTCATCTGACATATCCTTGTACAGTTTTACAATCTTAGACGGTGAAGCCCTCTGTCTACGAGCAGGAGGCTTTGAGGAGCGGTTATTAGCTGTAGAAACTGAACCTCCCTTGTTCCTTCCTCTAGTAGCCATGTACTATGATACTGAGAAGGCACTACAAGGCAGGAAAACAAATGTATATTAAAAAGCATTTCAATGATAGTGGTACAAGCATTTTAGTAATACAATAAAGGAAAAAAAAGAAAAAGGGATATGGGGCAAGGATCACACGTACCTGCAGCAGCGGATCTGCTCTTGCAACCCAAGGTCCAAACACAAGTGCACTAGGATTAGGTTAAGATTGAAGATGTATTGCTCGCCACACAGAGAAATCCTTGCCACAATTCAATCCTGATAAATGCTCGATAGCTTCCTGTGTCATAAGGAGGGGGAGGGGTTGAATCCAAAAATTAAAAGCATTGCAAAATTAATGCTGAATCTGTAAAACCTGGAGGCAATACACCTGAAGAATACTATCTGTGAGCTAGCTATATATGTCATCAATGGAAAGAAGACCAGAGGTCCAACAAAATATGTCCTTCCACTGCGAGTTGCTGTGAGCATTTTCTTAACTACTAACTAGGCCTTATTTACTTATTTATATTTGTTCTGTACAAGCATTTTAATTAGTAATCAGTAAGCATTTTAATTATATTAGTTAAGCATTTCAGATGATCATTAGGAGTAGTTTCAGTTAAAGAACACGCCATAAACTTATGAGCTTATACTTGACCTTGCAAATGAAAAAGAACATATAGCTCTCTGACACATCAGTGGAGGACTAGCACATTGAGATAGGGATACATAGAAAATTGTCATGCGGACAGTTTAAAGTGCAACTGATCTGTGTGTGGTGTGAATATACACACCAAAATAAGCAGAGTTCCAGTTTTCTAATTAGTATGCTTGCATAGCTAGCTTTCCTGTTGAGTGCCTACAATTTGTAATGAAATCCTACAAGCTGATTAACAAGGCTATGATTATCTAACTCAAGTAGGACATAAAACAGTAAGCTACATAGATCTGACAGTGTTTTAAATGAAAGCCTTCTAAATAATACTAAATTTGATTGTTCAATAAACTATGCTTTGGTCAATAGACTTTTCTACAAACTAGACTAATGAGATAGCATTACAATGATACAAATATAACCCTGTTAACCCTGACTTTACTTTCATGACTCAAAAAACTGATAACCCTGTTACTTGTAGTGATGATAATTCTATGAGTAAATGACTTAGAGTATAGAGATAGCACTATTGATATCTTGTAGGCAATTTTATTTCTCATACAAGGCATTTCAATGATACAGGTACAAGCATTTTAATTACACAGTAAAGGAAAAAATAGAGAAGAAGGGATATGGAAGGTGGATCACACATACCTACTGCACAGCAGCAGATCTGCTCCTACAACCCAAGGTCGAAGAGAAGTGCCACACAGACAAATCCTTCCCTCGATTCAGCCCTCCTCAATGCTCGATAGATTCCTGTGTAATCGGGAGGGGGAGGGGTTCGATCCAAATCTTCTCCCTAATGCTCCTCCTTGAATCCGACCGAGATAACAAGCGTCTCCTACAAATCCTCATCACCGGAGATGACATAGAAGATTCGAATCAATTAATCGGAAAGGGGAGAGAGAGATTGAAGGATATGGTCAAAAGCACACGCACCTGTTGGGGGAGGACAGTGCACCTGATCTGCCACCGGGGGTCGAAGATGATATTGCTCGGCGCTGGGGGTCGAAGACGATGTTGCTCGCCGTCGTGCAAACCTTCGATGCGGTCGAATCCTCGTCAATCCTCGCCACCTTCCCTTCTCGATGGGCTTCAATCCTTCTCCCGAATACTAGTCCATCTGTATCCAGGATCGGGAATAGGAACAGCAGTCAGAAATCAAGCGAATCTAGACGGAAGAAATGAGGGGGACGAAAGCGAATCTCACAAGAGGAAGATACCATCGCCTTGGAGATGCCGAGAATGGAGATCCCGCTCGCCGCGGTGAGGTAAATCTCATGGCACGACGACTTCCGTCGCCGTGGTAGTGCCGAAAATGCAATCCCTCTCATCGCCGTGGTGAGGGATTCGCTCTGCTCCTGCTCTTTGATTCTGGGCAGACCCTTTCTCGAACTCGTCGGATTGCCTGTTGGTATTTCTTAGCATCACTACTTAGAGTAGTAATGGTACTAGAGATACTTCATCGTAAATCTAGACGTTACAGATATTTTGCAAGCGCACAGAAGTACGTTGTAGCATTTCACCCGAGAGTATTCCAGAGTATCGTTATTTGTTTATCCGCAGGGAAAGCATTTAGTTAAAAGAGAGATGTGCCATCCAATGCTCTTACGTACAATAATATTAATGTACCATAATCTAAACAGGGGTAAATGATATAGAAGTGAATGAGTGGGTTGACACACAGAAGTTCATTGCTCATCATTATGTTAGTCTTAGTTAGTATAGTACACTAGTGAAGATTAATAAGGGTTCATTGGCATCATACTTAAGGAACTTGAATATACTACAATACCCTATACAAGCTCATTCAATGATCGTATGCAAGAGGACATATCGAGGTATCCAGAGGTTCCCTCATCAAGGGACGACAGTAGGACATCTTATCATAAAGGCCTAATACCCACTCCCGTACGTGGAGGATTACAAAGGACGGACAGGGCTGTCACCACCTGCCGCCTACCTCTACTAATCCGTGGGGCAGCGGTACCCTCAATAGTATTCCATATCCCAAACACCATGCTTGCAATATGTAATACAACTCTATCTATCACGTTAATAAATAGAGCAACCAAAAGGCACATTGAGCCAATGTCATAGCATACATTCATTTGATTGAGGTGTAAGACATAAGTAGTATATACTAAGTGGATAAGATATAACTGAGGTATACAACATAAGTATGAAGGTATTTCCATTAAGCTCAGAGTATTACAAGTAAGTAAGAGAATACAAGAACTGAACTCTAGAACTTACCAAGACTCCTCCGGAAGCCCTTCAGAAGATCTAACACTATGACTAAGACTACTAAGACAAAGACTAAGCTTGTAGCAAAGGAGAGCTCTTCTTCTGGTGTGTGTTGAGTATGGCGCCCTTTGCAGGTATTTGTAGCATCACAAAGGCGGTTGGAGTCACTCCATGGCGGTTTACAGTTGTAGGTCAAAGAAGGGCCGAGTTGGACGCACGCAGGGATCGGCCGACCTGGCTGGGTCGGCCGACCCCCCATAACCGCCATTAAGGCCCACCTTCCTCTGGGAAGCTTACATGTGGGTCCTAAGGTCGGTTCCAGTTGGGTTCTGTCGGTTTGGGTACATTTGTCTCTGGTTGTGGGCCCTTCAATCCATGTGATGGACATGTGGCTCATCCTTCACCCTTAACTTCTACCGACCATGAATCAACGTTCAAGATCCTTCCTAAGTGTGCTTCTTGGCCTGTGTGAGAAATGGGCTTGATCGGGGCTCAGGCCAGGTCGCCCGACCTAGCCAGGTCGGCCGACCTGGTCCTGTGCCCAATTTCATCCATCTTTTGCACCGTAGTCCCTGTACTCAAATATATTCCAGATATGCATGGTATACTATTATTTGAATACTAATGTCTAAGTTATGCCTTGATCTTTATTGGTTTCTGAGCCTAATGACGGTCGGATTTTATGTTATAAGGACCGTCAACAACTCCCCCAAGCTTAACCTTTGCTCGTCCCCAGCAAAGATTAGAACTTTTAGGCTCAGTGGATCAGGAGTTGCCTCCTCATTACTCCTCAAAAGTACCAGTGGTTCAGCAAGATATTCTACCAAGGATTGAATAAGCTGGTAAAATAAACTTCTCTTATTACCTTTGCCTTTCATGGGGCTTGTAGCTTCTCATTGTCTTGGGCGGTTAATGGCTAGAACGACTTAGACCAAGCACCTTTCCTTCTACCTTGCTTGACAATCAAACCGGAGGTTTTGGGATTTTCCAAAAAGTGGAGTTCCTTAGGTGGTACTCTCAAGTCACTCATGGTGTATTTCCTTACCAATTTCCTCTCTCAACTCTCATGTCACTCATTAGAGTGGAGTTTGTGCTAGGAGAGCTTTATAGCATACTTGTAATGCACATGTTGTAAAGTCAAGATCAGGATTCAAAGAGAACTAAGTCATACTCTCAAACCAAGATGTGCACGTGTGTGGATGACAAGAAGTATGATAGCTCTCTTTTTTTTCAGGTTTCTCTTCTCCTTAAAGAGTTTCTTTTAGAGGCATGGCTTTGATTCGAGAGCCTTCTTGCACTCTCTCTCTTTTTTTTTACATCCTTGGACCTTCATGTGTCCACTTTTTCTTCTCTTTTTTTTTTCAAAAGCCCATGTCTCTTTTTGCAATAAGAATGGAGAAGAGTACTATACTTTATGTAGAGCTTTTATTTGGTGGATGGATGGGTGCCATGATTACTTCCAGAGTAGAAGTATAACATGTTTATGGTGGCGTGTACGTGATCTTGGCTTTAAAAGCATGAAGTAAATCTCTAAGAATCACAGTGACCTTGACAAAACTCATTGCAAAACAAGTTGCTTATGTAGGGGTTTAAAACATTATGAGCTTTGGTAGGAAATTTAATCACCATAAGGAACTCTTTATTTTATTTCAAAAGAGAAAACTCTGGTTAGTAAGATTTTAGGGTAACTCAAGTCTTATCATATCATAGCCAACAACAACCTAGACTAGAGCTTGCATATGCTACCCACAGATAGACAAGATAACAGAAAAGATTATGCTCAACCAGCAAACTCAAAACTTAAGAGAATAACAGGTTGAAACATAGGTACAAGAGAGAAATAAGAGCAACTTTTCATCATATCCAAAAGAAAAGATTTAAGCATGGACTTAAAACATTTAAGGGATTATCATGGATGGCTCTCATTTACTAACTTTATTTGAACGAAAAACTTTACTCAACAATGCTTACCTGAACTTACCTGATTGAGGGTCCTCCCCCAAGCTAGTCTGTTGGCACCGATGTACCTGTCGGCGCAGGACTCGTGTTTTACGTCGTCGAGCGAAGACGTCTCCTTTGTAGGATTCAACTTGACGAAGCAGCATCTGACCCTAGAGATGAGGATAGAGATGATTTAACCCGCCATACCTGCTTCCCTTTTTTCTGGTGGTCGACAGCCTGTTCCGGTGTTCTCTTTGTCTGTGCCTTTGCACCTCGTGTAGACTTCTTGTTGTGTTTTGCATAATACCGGATGGGGAAATCCTTCTCCCAGAACTTCTCCATAAACTTAATTAGGCTGTCTTTCTCTGGAGGTGTTACTTCCACCTCTTTGACGTTCTGACTGTTTCTCCCGTACTTGATCTTGATCATGGAGCATTGCTCCACCTTTGGCCTGAACTCAAACTTCTCCTTCCTTCCATTAATGTTGAGCTGGATCTCTCCAGCACCCACATTAATGTGAGCACCTGCTGTGCTCAAGAATGGTCGCCCAAGGATGAGCGACGAATCGTTGCTCACATCCATGTCCAGTACCACGAAGTCGACAGGAACGAAGCAATCCCGGATGCGCACCGGAATGTCCTCGGCTATCCCCTCCGGGTAGCGAACCGTGGAATCGGCCAACTGCAGTCTCATGGGAGTAGGAGACAAGGTAGTATAGTTAAGGCGGTCAAAAACTACCTTTGGCATTACGCTGACACTTGCCCCTAGATCACAGAGTGCATGCTCAAAGTGTTGTGTCCCGATTGTACATGTGATGGTGGGACATCCTGGATCCTTCTTCTTCTCCGGGACTTTATTTAGGATTACTGCGCTGCACTCCTCAGTCAGCTTTACGACCTCGGTACTTGGGAGTGGACGTTTGTTATTGAGAACGTCCCTCAAGTACTTTGCATAGGTCGGTACCTGCATAGCATCCAGCAAAGGCACATGTATATTCAATTTTTGTATAACTTCTACGAACCTGGCGAATTGTTTGTCCGCGGATGGTTTCTTTTGACGCTGCGGGAATGGCAGGACGTTGGAGTCATAGAACTCATGTGGCGCGGTCTGTCCAGCTGGTGCTAGTTCGACTTCCGGCTCTTCTTCCACTGTGGGGATCTCCTTTCTTGGTGCTGCTGTTTTCCTGCATTGTTAGGGGGAACCGGGTCCCGAGTAGCCTTGCCGCTCCTCGTGGACACAGCCTTAACATTTTCAAAGGACGAATCCGGTTGTCCGGGAATTCGCCCCTTATCACCAGACGGAACAGCGGCAGCTAACTGAGCTAATTGGGTTTCTAACATCTTATTAAAACTCAGCTGGCTTTGGAAGGTGGAGGACAAACTTTCTATTTTAGAGTTTATGCCCTCCAGAGCCTTATCATTAACAGCAAGCCTCTTGGAAATAGACTCATTAATCTTGGCCTGACCAAGGACAAGATCTTTAAGGGAAGGTTGATTGGAGAAAGAGTTATTATTGTTACCTCCCTGGTAAAATGGGCGTTGCTGATTCCAGTTCCCTTGAGGCCGGTACCCGTTGTTGCCGTTCACGAACTGTACCTCCTCCTGTGTCTCGGGGCAGTTGTTCCCCGAATGGCCAGTTTCTCCACAGACTTCACACGTCATGTGTGAGTCCAGTGGCCCTTCGTTGTCGGCGCCTCCATCCTTGGTGCGGTCATCAAGGCGCTTCATAATAAGATCCATCTTGGCGGCCAGCATGTCCACCTCCTTTACGGTGTGCATACCGCGTTTGCGTCCCTGAAGACGGTCGTCATTCCAGGATTGGTTTGACACCATCTTCTCGATGAGAAGCTTGGCGGCATTCACGGTCAAGGAGAGGAATGCCCCTCCAGCAGCAACATCCATGTGTTCACGGGCTGTCTGGGACAGGCCATGGTAGAAGTTCTGAAGCAGGAGCCACTCTTGCATGCCATGGTGGGGGCACGCCAGAATGTAATCCTGAAAGCGATCCCACGCTTCCGGGACCGTCTCCCCGGACTCTTGCTGAAAGCTGGAAATTCTTCCCCGAAGGGCATTGGTTTTCCCAATGGGGAAGAACTTCGCCAGAAAGGAGTTGGAGCACTTGATCCATGTATTCACCGCCTCACGGTTGGAATAGAACCATTGTTTGGCTCTACCCAACAGCGAGAACGGGAATAAACAGAGCCTGATGGCCTCTTGATCCACCCCTCGGATGGTGATGGTACTGCACACCTCCAGGAAGTGCTGCAGGTGAGCACTGGCGTCCTCATTGGCTTTCCCATAGAAGGGGCTAGCCTGCACCATGTTGATAAGCGGAGCCTTCAGCTCAAAAGCATGATCCCCTACTTCCACTGCTAGACCCATAGGGATCTGGGCAGCGGACGGAGCGGAGTAGTCACGAATGGTCCTGTCGGCCATGGCTTCTTCCGGTTGGGGTGCTATGGGAACGGGTTGTTCTCCTTGGTTGGAGGATTCTTCGATGACTGGTTCGGTTTCCGACAAGAACACCTGAGGGATTACGACACGAGAGCGTACCCTCCTTCCTATGGTATTTGGGTTCTCGACGTAGTTGGATGGTAGTTGGAAACCAGTCATGCACTACCCTGTTTCACATCATAGAGAAACAGAGCAAAACGGGTAAACCTGCTAGATTACTGGCAATTAATTTTGTTGCACAAAATGCATGGATGTTCAAATCTCTTTAACCACTGCTTTCCCCGGCAACGGCGCCAGAAATGCTTGTTGGTATTTCTTAGCATCACTACTTAGAGTAGTAATGGTACTAGAGATATTTCATCGTAAATCTAGACGTTACAGATATTCTGCAAGCGCATAGAAGTACGTTGTAGCATTTCATCCGGGAGTATTCCAGAGTATCGTTATTTGTTTATCCGCCGGGAAAGCATTTAGTTAAAAGAGAGATGTGCCATCCAATGCTCTTACGTACAACAATATTAATGTACCATAATCTAAACAGGGGTAAATGATATAGAAGTGAATGAGTGGGTTGACACACAGAAGTTCATTGCTCATTATTATGTTAGTCTTAGTTAGTATAGTACACTAGTGAAGATTAATAAGGGTTCATTGGCATCATACTTAAGGAACTTGAATATACTACAATACCCTATACAAGCTCATTCAATGATCGTATGCAAGAGGACATATCGAGGTATCCAGTGGTTCCCTCATCAAGGGAGACAATAGGACGTCTTATCATAAAGGCCTAATACCCACTCCCGTACGTGGAGGATTACAAAGGACGGACATGGCTGTCACCACCTGCCGCCTACCTCTACTAATCCGTGGGGCAGCGGTACCCTCAATAGTATTCCATATCCCAAACACCATGTTTGCAATATGTAATACAACTCTATCTATCACGTTAATAAATAGAGCAACCAAAAGGCACATTGAGCCAATGTCATAGCATACATTCATTTGATTGAGGTGTAAGACATAAGTAGTATATACTAAGTGGATAAGATATAACTGAGGCATACAACATAAGTATGAAGGTATTTCCATTAAGCTCAGAGTATTACAAGTAAGTAAAAGAATACAAGAACTGAACTCTAGAACTTACCAAGACTCCTCCGGAAGCCCTTCAAAAGATCTAACACTATGACTAAGACTACTAAGACTAATACTAAGCTTGTAGCAAAGGAGAGCTCTTCTTCTGATGTGTGTTGAGTACGGCGCCCTTTGCAGGTATTTGTAGCATCACAAAGGCGGTTGGAGTCAGCTAGAGGCGGTTGAGGCAGTTGGGAGGTGGGCCCAGGTCGGCCGACCCTTGGATCCACCGTCTTCAGCGCTTCACGGCTCAGATGTACACTCCATGGCGGTTTACAGTTGTAGGTCAAAGGAGGGCCGAGTCGGACGCACGCAGGGATCGGCCGACCTGGCTGGGTCGGCCGACCCCCCATAACCGCCATTAAGGCCCACCTTCCTCTGGGAAGCTTATATGTGGGTCCTAAGGTCGGTTCCAGTTGGGTTCTGTCGGTTTGGGTACATTTGTCTCTGGTTGTGGGCCCTTCAATCCATGTGATGGACATGTGGCTCATCCTTCACCCCTAACATGGGTTAATTTTTTTCTTTTTTCTTTTTTATTTTTATGATTATATTATTTTTTAAATTAATTTTGAAATTGATTTGTAGGAGCGGGTCATGGCCCATTCCTACAAATCGATTTGTAGGAGCAGGCCTTGGGCCGCTCGTACGAACGCTCTATTTTTAAGAACGAAAAGCAGGAGCGGGCCTCCGCCCCGCACCTAGAAATCTAAAATACCCGCTCCAACAAATATTTTGTGTAGTAGTGTGGATGAGAGCGGGCCAGTGCGGACTTGGCCTTGGCACTGGCCTTATGGCCTCGAGGCCAATTTGGGTTGATCCAATTAGCGTTTGGTTGTGGTCTCAACGGTCAAGTATAGAAGATTGGGGTCGACCAGTCAAGCATTTAGATTATATTTTTGCTAAAAGGCCTCGAGGGCTACCAAACTTGGATCCTTACAAATGCTAGTTGTTAGTACTAGGCCTTTTAAATGACACACAATCCGTAGCCTAGACTGCCGCCCATGTGCTCGGGTAAAACAAGTCCTTAGCCACCTGCGCCAAGCATTGAGATGCCACTGCAACCAAATCTTTTGATGCAGGTGTCTGGAGAATAGCCCTATGGAGCAAATGTATAAGTGAATAAATAACCTGCAAAAGAGAAGAAGATTGTCTTTTAAAAAAAAAACCAGATTAGTTTTGCACAACCATAAAGACCAGCAAGTAACAGCCGCCCCTACTAGTGCTAGTGATTTAATTTCATTACTAAGACCACAAGGCCAAGACACAAAGATATTGAATCACAGACTAGACCGAGCGGGCAAAGCGACAATCAAACAATAGGTGTCTAATTGTCTCATCTTTGTGACAAAAAGCAACATTGTTTCTTACGTTGCCAATTGCGCTTACCTAGGTTATATTTTATTAAAACTATGTGTCGAGGTTGTACTCGTCAGATATTTGTCCGGCAAGCACCCCGCTTCGTGCGAAGATTGATCACGGTGATGAACAGAAAGACACGGGATTTGTTCGGGCCCTCGAGATCGAGTAATAACCCTACGTCCAGTTGCTGCTTGTATTATTTCGTCGAGTACAGATTACAATGCGTAACAAGTACCCTCGGGTGGATTGTCTAAGATTGCAAATCAATGGAACATACCCTCTACGCACAGGATCCCCGCTATTTATATCCAGGGAGACGTGCCTTACAAGACAAAACAGACCTAAACCTAGTAGGACTCTAGCTGTCTTCGGGCTTTCCTTCTGCGATCTGGCCATCGTGTCTTGTTCGGAGTCTTGGTAGTCTTAGAGTCGGTAGTCGGTAATCCTCGTGATCGGGTACCCTGGTATTATGGCCTCAACACTATGCCCTATGTAGATACCATAAAATATTCTTATTTTAGTGAAGTTTTTAATTTCCAAAGCCGTTTATTTATGTTTGGGATATTATTATGGATCAAAGCTAGATAGTTAGATCTTTCTGAAAACTCTGGTGCAAGTTCCAACGAAACTCATCTACATCTTGGTCCAAAACTATATTAGCTATACATGGAAAGAGATTATTTCACATTACTAACTTGTTCCCGATTAAGTCTCTTCTCCATGAAAGATTAGTAGGTGAGGTACTTAGAACTGTTGCAGCAGTTGATTGTTTATGACAGGCTATGTTGTAGATATAAGGATATTGCTCCCGCAACGTTCTATTATCTAACCACCTATCTTTCCAGAACCTAATATGTGATCCATCTTTGATAATGAAGGAACCAAACTGAAGAAAATCATGTTTAACCTTCAAAGTCTTACGCAGAAATGAGAATTCTGGGTCTTCCATTGGACATAGAAAAGCGGCTTGGAATATAGGTACTTGTTTCGTATCAATTGTTTCCAAGTATCCTCTGTTCTGAGTAATCTATAAAGCCATTTGCTAAAGTTGGTTAAATTTAAATTGCTTTGACTTTTAAAAAGGTTGGAATAACTTACAATTTTGAACGAAGGTAGTATACGATAAGGGCAAGCATATTGGTGTCGTCTAATAGGTAATTTCACACAGTGACACGTAATCTTGAAACAGTTTAATAGCCTATATGTACAATGTGTTGTCTTATCAGCTAGTTGTCTTGTAGTAATTAAATAACTTTTTAATTTGTGCACAGAAAATAAATATTTGTAAGTTGAATGGCAACTACAACTCATACAATGGTGATTAAGCGGTCTCATAGTCCTAAACATTAGTTTTGAGGCGATTGCCTCATAAAACAACGGTCTCATTCTCTCACCTCCCTATCTTTTCTCCACATTATCAGAAATCCTATGTAATTATACGAGAAAAACTGTAAGACATCATAGTGTAGCAATGTACTTGTAACGATGCAATGCGATTTCTTATCTTATCTACCAAAGTAATAATATAATATATTGATGACGATATTATGCAATACTTCTTTCGTTTTAAATTATAATTCGTTTGATTTTTTGATCTCAAGTTGGACCGCTCGTCTTATTCAAAAAATTTATATAAATATAGTCAAATTTAAGTTATTAATATAAATTAATAAAGCAAACCACAACAAAAAAAATATGATATTTTGTATATTTTTTGAATAATACGAGCGGTCAAAACTTAAGGTAAAAAAATTAAATAAATTATAATTTTAAACGAAGGGAGCAGAATATATTGATGACGACGTCCAATTCCATCCACGTGCCAAATACCCTAGTTCGGCTCCGCCGCCGCCTCCCCAAGCTTTCTCCCTTCCAATCCCCAGGCAGCCCGCACTCTTGCAGGCAGCCACCACCGAAAATCCAGAGAGGAGAGGGGAAAGACGCACCAGAAAACTTCAACTTGGGAGCCCCCGGCGGAGAGCATGCGCGAGCACGAATGCCCCGCCGATCCGGCGTTGGAGTCGCAGATGGTGATCGCAAATAAGCTGAAGCGGCTGGGGGTTAAGCTGGCGGCGGTGCCGCGAGTCCCCTCCGACGCCCTCATCAAGCACCTGGCGGTAATCCGGAGACTCCCGAAGCTTGTGTGCCCGTGCCATTGCTAGTTCCTGCCCGTGCTTTTATGGGCTTTCGAGATTAGGGGTTCTGATGCTGGGCTTTTCTTGTCCAAACGGGGATGGATGGGGGCTGGATGGTTAATTTGGCTGGAATTAGAATTATGCGCTGAGGGTTTGTGGTATCGGGGTTTTGGATGCTCGGCTGTGCATATTACCGATGCTGGGGCCATGCTTTAATCAGTTCCTGATGTTTTAACAAGAACTGCATTAGTGTAGTTTATAGGGTTTTTAACCGTGAAACTAATGAAAGCCAAAACTACTGGTCTGTGAATTCTTCACGTGGGGACTCAAATGAAAACCTTTCTATATATGCCTTGTGTGTATTCACATGGAAGTTCCGCGGTGGTGAAAATTTTATCTTCATTAATTAGTTTGATGTGTGGGTTGACGTGGTTTGAATGCTATGTTTTGTGGAATTTGTTTTTACCTAACAGACATTTTTGAACAGTGAAATTGATTTTCTAGGTTTGCCCTCAATAATTGTATCTTTTTGAAATATCTATTTTTTTGTATCCGAGTTTGGACATGATCAGTGAGGGAAGCCAGCTGATAATTATGTATCCCTGGATCCAATCTTTTAGTCTTTGCAGTAATTTTGTCGGTGGACTATGTTAGGACTTAGGTGCCTATAGAATATTGAGATAGGAATAAAGATGATGTTAGGACTTAGGTGCCTCTAGAATATTGAGATAGGAATAAAGATGCATGAATTTTGGGTTATTTTATTCTATGTTGTATTTTTGTAGAATGGAGATATACGTGTCTGAACTTTTGGTATTATATGACATTATTTGTCGATCCATTTGTCGATCCATTTTATATTCTGCGATTTCGAGTGTACATTTGTTATGGACTCCATATTTGGCAAGCAATACCGGCGCCAGAATAGGAAGGCTGAGGCGCCGGCTGGTGGCTAGAATTAGGGGATAATCTTTGATTTGTTAGCCGCCAGCTTTAAGTAAGGAATTGTTAGCTAGTTTTCAGGATTAGTTAGCTGGCTAGTTTGCTATTTAAAGGGGCCTTGCGCCCAGGATTTGGGTAAGCAGAAAGATAATCCTAAAGAGCAGAAAGATAATCCTAAAGAGTTCAGAGCCTCCAAGGGAGGGCGAACCTAGGTGTTATCAATCTGCCATTGTTATTAGTTCCTCAGCCAATAAGCCATATCATCTCTGGTATCAGTCTAGGATTTTCCTCGGCTGTGCTGTTCCCTTCCACCGACCACCCATTCCCCCTGCGCGCCGCCAAACCCACCGCTCCCCGCCATGCCTGACGACGCCGACACCGAAGTCAAGGACGAGACCCCGGTGCCGAACTGGGCGTTCTCTGAGGCCGTCGACAAGATGGTCCGCATGATCAACGACCTCACCGCGAAGATCGACACCGAAGCCGCCGCCCGGAAGGAGGAACAAGCGTTCCTGTCGACCTCCATCAAGAACGTCCAAACATAGCTCTTGGACAAGAATGGACGCTTTGAGCTGGACCGCCCGTCATGGGCGCCGCCGCGACGTCCACGCACAAGCTCCGCTTCCCCAAGTTCGACGGCACCGGTGATCCATTGGTGTGGCTGCACAAGGGCGAGCAATTCTTTCGCGCCCACTCCACACCGGAGTCCCAGATGGTGTGGACGGCCACATTCTACATGGATGGCGTGGCCAGCCAGTGGTACTACCGCTGGGAGAAGAACCTCGGCGCCTCGCCGTCCTGGGACGAGTTCACCGTCGGGGTCAACAGGCGCTTCGGCCCTCCCCTGCGCGCCAACCCGCTGGGCGAGCTGTCCCAGCTGCGCCGCACGGGCTCCGTGGACGAGTACCAGGAGGCCTTCTTCAATCTCCTGGCACGCTGCGAGGATGTCACGGAGAAGCAGCAGATCGCCCTCTTCACGGCGGGTCTCCTGCGGCCACTCAGCATCGACGTCGAGATGCACGAACCAAGCACCCTGGAGGACGCCATGGCGCTTGCCCGTTCCTACGAGCGCCGCTCCTTGCTCGTCGACGACACGGCACCCATCCCGGCTAAGACGTCCGCCCCGACCCGCCCCACGCACCGGCCATCCCCGACGCCACGGCTTCCTTCGACACCGGTGCCCACCTCCGCTTCCGCGGCGACCCCCGGAGCGCCGACGAAAACCTTGCCGCCACCTGGTCGCTTCAACCGCCTCACGCCTGAGGAAATGGCGCGCCGCCGCCTCGACGGGCTCTGCTTCAATTGCCCGGAGAAATTCTCCCGCGAGCACATGAAGCAGTGCTCCATGCGGGGGATTTACTATTTGGAGATGCCGGACGACGATGCGGGGGACACGCCCGAGGAACAGGAGGAGGAGATGACGATCTCCATGCATGCGCTGTCGGGCGTCCGCACCGGCGCGACCCTCAACCTCGCCACCAGGGTCGCCGCCGGCCATCTCACTGCGCTGATTGATTCAGGCTCTACCCACTGCTTCATCGCCGAGGAGACCGCACGACGACTCGGCCTCACGCCCGTCGCTCGCCTAGGCCTCACGGTCGGGGTTGCAAATGGCGATCGCGTTCCCCTGGCAGGCGTCTGCAAGGGCGTCACCATCACCATCAGCGACGAGGCGTTCGTCATCGACCTCTACACCATCGCCCTGCACGGCTACGAGTTGGTTCTGGGGTGCGACTGGCTGCGCACTCTGGGTCCGATTCTGTGGGATTTCCAGCGGCAATCCCTGGCATTCTGGCGCGCCGATCACCGCGTTCAGTGGCACGGCGAATCCACCGGCCCGCCGCCACACCTCGCTGCCACCAACGTCCAGGACGTGATGAACTTGCTCCTGGCGGAATTCGCGGATCTCTTCGAGGACCCCACGGGCCTCCCGCCGGCGCGCTCCTTCGACCACCGGATTCACTTGCATCCGACGACGCCACCCGTGGCCGTCCGGCCCTATAGGTACCCGCAACTCCTGAAGGATGAAATTGAAGCTCAGTGTGCCGCCATGCTAGCTCAGGGGGCCAGCACCAGCGCATTCTCC
>CM014273.1:46704360-46718689 GCA_004135705.1 Alloteropsis semialata
CTCTTTGGGAGTTTTTTGGTATTTGATTAGGCAGACTCTCAACTTCTACATTTGCTATTCTAGGGTGAAGGAAAACTGTGAGGGCCTCTCCTTTTTAAAAGTTTGTTTTGGTATGATGGATTGTTAGAGTATTCAAGGAATAAATACGTTTGTACATGATGGAATAAGTACTGTTCAAGTAGGCAAAAAAGCATGTCAGGTAGAAAGCATTAAAAGAGCAACGCTGCTTTTTTGTTTCTCGAACTATGCAGGAGAGCTGCGTGTCATTCCATTAAGGTTGAAAAGAAATAGTACAACGATCCTGGATAGAACCAGGTCGAGGTTAACCCGCCGCCCCCCAACACACACACACACAAAACAACACCCGCTACTACAAAAAGGTTACAATTTCGCCACTGCCTAGAAACAAACATGACCCTGTGGGACCCTTGGGGCATAAGCCCCCACAGTCAATGACCTTGCCAAGAGCTCCTGGAGCTTGGATGCTCCAGCCATACCACAAACTGCACTCATCCACCACCTTCTGGAGGAGATCACTGACGTTTGGCGACCTTCCTTCAATGACAATCATTTCTATGCTTCCAGACTTCCCATGACACTAATATGATCAAGGAATTTAGGCCCTTTCTCATTTCCTTTGGTACACTTCTGATTGCGCTCCCCCACCACCCCAGGAAGCGGGAAGTTATCGTTGAAGCAACGGCAGCGATGTTCAGATGTTGGAGCAGCATTGCCCATGCTTGCCTGGTAAAGACACAGGGGGACAGCAGGTGCTGAATTGATTCTTCAGCCTGATCACAAAGTGGGCAAGATTCCTGATAAGGTAACCCCCTCTTGGCCAAACGATCAGATGTCCAACAACGATTGTTAACAGCAAGTCAAATGAAAAACTTGCATTGCAAGGGGGCCCAGCTCTTCCAAATTCTTCGCCAAGGGGAAAATTTGATGGTTCCCACAATCAAGGCCTCATAGGCTGATTTGCTGCTATAAACCCCGGTTTCAGAGAGCTTCTGGTATTATGTCTGGAGAGCAATGCCCTCTACTTGATCCCAAAGCAACAAGTATTCAATCAACACTGTACTGTCAGTGCACCCCTAATATCATCCACCCATCTCCGATTGACCAGAGCCTGGGCAACTGTTATAGTTTTGAATGCTCTTTTGGGGATAGCTTTCAGCAGATTAGGCACCAGTTCGGCAATAGTCTTTTCATTCAACCATCTGTCAGACCAGAACCGAGTTGATTCACCATTTTCCACAGATGTTACTACTTCCATATCAAACAATGCTTGGGAATTTTGTGGGACTTGTATTGGTAATCCAGTCCATGGTCTTGTAGGATCTGTTTTCTGTGCCCAGAGCCATCTAATTCTCAGGGCCCAACCCAGGATCTCCAGGTTATGTATGCCCACGCCTCCAAATTCGAGTGGCCTCTGCACTCTTTGCCATGACACTAAGCAGTGTAGGGGAAGAAAGGAACTGTGTGAGCAAAGATATGCTTCAAGGATGATTTTTAATTCATTGCTTCATGTTGTATTTCTTTTTCTCGAAGATGTTGTGTGCCACAGACTTGCATGACATTGGGAAACCAATCCATTTTACCCTCACTCATCCAAACAGAAACGTGTTTTAGGGGAGTTTTTTTGTAGATTGTTATAAAACTGCTCCTAACTATGTTCATGTGCTGTACCTAATGATTGTCAGCTCATTTCTTTCCATAAATTAACTCCGCATTTTTTTGGATTGATAGGGCGCATCAATGTCTTCACGTAAGCTCGCTTGCAATGTCCTTGAGCATACTGCTGTAAAATTCAAATCGGACCTAAGGAAGTTTATCATATCATCCTTGTATGGGGATGCCCATTCTTCAAATCATCATATTAGTCGTGGAATCATATCAGAGGTGTATCAGTGTGCTCCAAAGGTTTTTGAAGAAGTGATGGCCTCTATTAATGGGGAACTATTGGTATGAACTGGCTCTGGATTAATAATAACGTGGAATTGGAAAAAAAAAGGTCTACTGATAGCAACACAAAATAATGATTTGGGAACCGAAAGCGTCTTCCCCTTTTTTTTTAAAAAAAATGACTTGATTTTGTTAGATCTACCATTTTATTGGGGTTTCTATTTTATATAGGCAGATGAAGTGGCCATTCGGTCTAAAGCAGTCGAACATCTTGGGGAAATTTTTGCCTTACCTGGAGTTCCTGTCTCGGAATATTCGAAACCTCTTTTCACCGAGTTACTGAACAGATTGACCGATACAGCAGTTATCATCCGTGTTTCTGTGATCAAGGTTTTGAAGAGATGTCTGATGTTGAATCATTCTCACACCGAGACTTCAGAAATTATCAGTAAGATATTTTTCCCTGATACTTTATTTTTTTAATTTCACGGAGTAATATGAGCTTGCCCTTGCGGTTGGCTTCCTGGTAGAGGCACTTCATGACAGGTTGTCGGATCATGAAGAAAATGTACGAATGGAAGTGGTGACTGCACTATGTGATGTAGCTTGCCACTCACTTGGTGCTGTTCCAGTTGACACCATCAAAGAAGTTGCGGTGCATCTCCATGATGATTCAGTTAGTTTTCTTTTGCTACCCTACACAATCTTTATGCTTTTACATATAATTTGATCTGTATGTTCTGCTTCTAATATATGGTGTAATCTTTAAAAAAATAATCAGTGGGCTGTGAAGCGTTATACCATGGAGAGATTGGTTGATATATATAAGGTGTATTGCCTGATGGTTTCTAATGGTTCAATAAGTTCTGATGATTTTGACTGGATCCCTGGACAATTGTACAGATGCTTTTTGGACAAAGACTCAAGGTAATAATTCTTGTGTCACAATATCTTTTATTTCAGTTATGCAAACAGGAAAGGTGTTGGAGGTGTATTTTTCATTGTTGCAGGAGCTTTGGTACCGAAAAATAAATCTAGTTGATCCCTATCTCTAAACCCTATTGAAAGTCAACTGAATTTCTAATCCCAGCAGAAACTTAAATATGTTCAATTAGCTTTAAGCAACCAGATCATAAATCCAGCATGTTGTATTGTCCTTGCTTTGAACTATAGGCAAACGCTGTAATCATGAAGAACGGGTACCTGCAGAGTTTTTCTTATCATCAGTAAATTCATTGATAAAAGTACTAGATTTGTCCAAATGAAACTGACGGTGTGGGTATATTAAGTGTTTCTACCCTCTGGTCTTCTTTAATACAAAGGTACACAGCTTACTGTGTGTTTGGAAAAAAAGAAACAGTGAGGAAAAGCTTGTTATATTGTCGTTTTGCTAATCATGAATATTATTTTTTTCTTCTATGTTAGTACTGCAACTGGAGTTATTGTAGTATGCTATGTATAATTTTATTATGGTTGTAGTGTCATTGGTACTGCCAGAAGACACATATTGAGCAATGAGCATTATCTATTAAGTGAAGGTCCTCTATATTTGATATTTCCTTTTTTTTATGCATGTCTGTCAATGTTTTCAGTGTACTTCAAATTTTCAGCGGATAACATGTGCGTGCATGTTTTATCCTTTTTTTCAGGAATATTAATTCTGATGTCCTCAGTGGCTTCCTAAATGACTTGCACAGTCAGTTTTTGCCAGGTGCGCACCACTAGCATGTATCCAATATTCCCATTCCTCAACAATTTCCTAATGTGCTGTTCAGTTCAGAAAATTCTCATTTTGTTGATGTTCTTGCTAACTATGCTTTATTGGAGCCACCACGAGCAGATGTTGAGAATTCATCATCTTCACAGTCGAAGATGCTTGACACCTACAAAGAGCTTCTTCTTGCTAACACCGATGGGCTGAGTGACAATGCAAAAGCAGAGCACGCGATGGCATTGAAGTGTTTGAGATTGAGGCTCTTTGGTGGAAATGCTTAAGGTGGGCTTTCATTTATAAAAAAAATGATAGGTAAATTATATTCTCGTCATTTGTTAACATTAATTACAATCTATCTGATTGGACAGGGGGCCAGCACAGTAACAGTAACTTTATATGGTTAACTGAATGTCAGGGAACTTCTGTGATTATTCCATCCAAGAACATATAATAGAGTTACCGATTTTGCAAACTGGATGTTAGAGACATTAATTTAGTATAAGTAGGCTTAGAATTTCAGTAAAGATCCACTGAATTTCAAGCACTGAGATATCTCATCTATTGGATGATGTTACATCTCAAGTGCTGCTGGCGAACTATTATATCTCTCCCTGTATGGATGTAGCATTTTTTGGATCAAATTCGCTATGTTATTAGGCAGTCGGCTGTTCGTCCCTTTCCTCATCTCGTATAGACAAATTAGGTATGTTTCGCACAGGAAAAAAAGGGCAGGAAAACAAGGAGGATTGTGTTTGAGCTTTCATTGAACCTCTGAGGCTCTGAGTCCCTGACTGAGAATAGCTTAAGCTTAGATAATGCTTTCTGAATGCATCAACAGTTGCTGAACAAGTACATGTGCTATATATTCTGCAACGTCAACGTGAAGTTTGGTCCCCCATGGTCTTAGTTAACTGGCTTGGGTTCTAGTTTCATCTCGTAGACGAGTAGATTCCAATGCTATGTTGATATATTAAGCCTAGCCTAGATTCAAGCGAGGACATGAATACTGAATCAATCGCCAAAACTGTCTTCAAGGGTCTGATCTAAGCACAAGGTACGGCTCGCAGACCTCATCCATCCTCCCCTCTGACTGGCGATTCAAGTAAATTGTGAGACAATTGTTGTGCTGTATTATCAAGACAAATTAACCAAAGACTGGCTTGTATTTTATCTATTTTTGGTTCCAATAACATAATTGGATTTTTCTTGTCCCATGGTATATTTCTACTTGTTAAAATGGTGAAATTCCATTGTTCTGATAATACAGCACAACAATTGTCCCACAATAATTTTTGAAATGCTCCATGTTGACCTTTTGAAATTACCCTATTTTATAAATAAAATGCAACATTGTTCACTTGAAATTACTCATAAGTACAAAGTAATCTAATAACCTTTTAACCTCATAGTTCCACCACGCAAAACAACATGTCAGAACATTGATAGTTTGGTACAAAATGACAGCGCCACTGCCCAAAAAAAAAATACAATCAATGGCTAGCTTGTTCATCTAGTATCAAATCTATACACGGTAGCTAAACAATATGTCATTGGCAATATTCTTGGCATCAATGGCAATACCGGCCAGGCCTCTCCTTGCCAAACCAGCACAATATAGCCCATTTTCACCCTTCCAATGATTTGGGAATTCTTTATTTGGCAATCCATCATTGTTCAACATGCTTTCACCATTCTGAATAACCAATTACAAAAAAAGTATAAATTTGTTAAAACACAATAGAAACAATTGCAATATAAATAATCAATTTAGTTGCAAGGAAAGACTAAACATTGGCACTGCTACCTTGAGCCACATATTTGCCGTGCTTTTATATCCAGTTGCAAACACAATGGCATCAAAAGTGCTTTCCTTCCTACTCTCAAATTCCGATTATGTTGCCCTTGACTTTAGAAATATTTCCAAGCACCTGCAAACATAAGTAAACATGAATAAGTTGATGAATAAACTTTATTATGTAAAAGTTTGACATATGAGGAAACTATGCTCACTTTGATAATCCCTTTCTTGATTAAACCAATGGTTCCAACATCAATCACAGCAGATCGACCAGTTTCTGCCTTGAGTAGGAGAGGACCTGGTTTTGGTCTCACAATTCCATGCCCTGATAAGTCCCCAAACACAAAATTTGACATTCTCACAAGAAAATCATCCACAATATTCAACGGATTATTTTGGACCAATGTCATGCCCAATCGTATTATTTCTTTTGACATTACATGTACCTGCAAGGAAATAATTAATAACACACATATTTTGTAAGGACACAACAACATAGATTTGTATAGATAGAGTAATATATTGGCCATTTCAAAGTGCTGCACCACATTTTGTCCAATGTGTAGTATTATATACATATTTTTTTCCTTGGAAAATTTATGATAAATCCAAGGTCAGATATTATGAATGCTCCTTTACCTCAAATTAGAACTTCATCGCACAAGTAAACTAAAGTTGCATCTATTCAATTAAATGCAAAAGCAATAGCACACATACCGGGTTACGAACAACAATGGATGTGTGTTGGCACCATGGGATGCAAGGTCATACGCGATCTCCATTCCAGAGTTGCCACACCCAACCACTAGTACATTCTTCCCTGAGTAGGCAGCGCCAGATTTGTACATCGATGAGTGGATAGCCTCTCCAGCAAAGTCAGGCAACCCAGGGATCATGGGAATGTTCGGTGCACTATTCTCACCACTTGCAACAACAATGAACCTTGCAGTGTATCTAGCAACCGCCGATGTTGCAACATCACGTGCCATGCTGAACCAACACTTTCTACCTTGGTCATATCTGCATGACTCAATGGCAGTACAGTACTTCGGTCGGATATCAAAACGCTCAATGTAATCATCCAGGTACTTCACGAACTGATCCTTGGGGATGTAGGTAGGGGCATCTGCCGGGTAGGACATGTGTGGTAGCTCGCAGAACTCCTTTGCAAGGTGTAGCTTGAGGCGGTCATAAGCACGATTGCGCCAGAGGGATGCGTTGCAATCCTCACGCTCGACGATGACATAAGGGATAGAGAGCTGGGCAAGGCATGCCGCTGTTGCGAGGCCTGCTGGGCCTGCACCAATGATGAGTACTGTAGTCTGCTTCTCCATTGGGAACAAGAGAGGTGCTGATCGAAGGTGTTGGGTAGCAACGGTGATGACAGGCCTTGGGGCAATGGTGATTGTTGGTTGCTTGATAGATTGTGGAAGGTGTGCTTAAGCGAGGAGGAGTATATATGGGGTACTTTGACGCGTACGCTGCATTTGACTGGGTGGGAATGTGGTTCCTGTCAAATTTGGCAAAATTATGTGAAAGGACACTGCACTGCATTGTATAGATGCCTATGTGTGTGATGTTATTGGATGACATCATGGCCCTTCGAAAAGTTTCTTTATATATCATGACGCTGTGTGAACCCGTTGTGCATTATCATGAATATAATACAAATATGGAAATGTAAACTAGCTAGGTACAAGAGGAGTAACCTAGTATGGGGTCATTTTGAATATTCTGCCGACATAATAGACAACATCAGTTTGAAAGCTTCACCTAGAACATAAATGGTTAGAAATTAAACACGGTTGGAGATATTTATCTTTAACGTGTGCAATAACGTTTAAACAATGATTTTCCTCAAAATTATATATATATAGCCTCGAACACCCTACCTGTTCGTGAATTCGCCACACTATGTGCATATATAGTACACTAAAAATTGTGTAAGCATCTTTTCTTTTCATCTTTTGGAAACTAAATCCTAAATCAAGAGAGTACTGAAGGGAGCGTGACACCCTTCAGTAGAGGGGGGGGGGATTAGGGGTTCTAAAAACACTATCTAGATGTGCACTAGATTTTTCTATGTGTTGCTATCTCTACCGTAAAAAAGTTTTGCACCCTAGGTTCCAATCCTATCAACTACACAAGGCAATTCTAGGAAAGGTAAATGCGGAATGTAAAGGGCATAATGTAAATGTGGAAGTGTAAATGGTAAAGAACGCAAACTCTCGGCACGACGATTTTTCCTGAGGTATCGGGGAGTTAGCTAACTCCCTAGTCCTCGTTGGAGCCCCTTCTTGGGAAATGCCCCTTCCTTAGGGCAATGCTCCGGTGGCGGGCAACTTCCGTGATAGCCAACGGGACTACCCACAACACGAGTGGGTCTCCGCTTGGTCTCTCGCCGGTGACCTCCGCTGGCTTCACTATGGTAGAGTTTCGACGAACCGCCAAGGGCCTCTCATCCCTTGCACAATCACTGGCGGCCTCTCCACAAAGCTTTGTTGGAGGGTCTCGCTAGACTACAACGCCCCAGATTTACAACACTTGGTGCTTGTAAGCACCGATAGCAAGGAGGTATGCAAACCTCACTAAACTCTAGACTAAAGCCTAAAGAGAAGCGCTAAGCGGCCAAAACTAGCACTAATCGAAGCCTAAGCCTTGTTGCTAATTGCCTAAGCACTTTGGTGGATAGAGCACATGAATTGGTGAACTTCAACACCCAATAGCTTCCTCAAGCTCTAACACCCTTCAAATGGCCAGGTGGAGGGGTATTTATAGCCCCAACCATAGGAACTAGCCGTTAGTGCTTTTCTGCAAAGGACCGACTGTTGCGGTGCCCTCTTGGTGCATCACCACAACTTCCTATCTCCACCGTACACATAGCCATTCGGTGACTGACACTGGGACCCACGGTGACCACCGACTGTTGTGGTGCAGGTCATTGATGGACCACCGCAATAGTCTGTCAAACCAGAGCCGATCTTCATCTTCTTTGCCACGACCGACTGTTGCGGTCCTTCATCCATGGCTACGACCGCAATAGTCTATCAAACCAGTAGCCTTCTTCAACTTTTGCCTCAGCACTGATTGTTGCGGTTTTGCTGCTCCTCTCGAACCGCAACTTGCTGTGCTTCATATTTGAATTTCCCACCGAGATCTTTTGGTGACCGACTGTTGCGGTGCTCATACGCCGATTGTTGCAGTGCTCCTGATCCTTGGTGTTTTGCTTCATTTATTCGCGGGTTCTTCTTGTGGCTTGTCAATACCATGTCTTGGATGTTTTTCAGCTGTCACTTGGATACCGTGACTTAGATACCATGATTTGAATACCGTGGTTTGAATTCCATCCTTGGGACCTAAAATACCTTCAAATATACACTTGACAAACTTTATTAGTCCCAATAGTTATGTTGTCATACAATCACCAAAATCACAAATGGCCAATCACTAGGTCCATTTTCCTTACAAGTACAAAATGTTAAATTTGCCAATGATTGTGTTAGTTTAAAGTAATTCGATAAATTAGGATCCCATTGTGAAACAAATTGGAGTTAATTCGCACAACAACTGGGTAACAACAAAACGCACATTGAAAATTGTTGGACCGCCTTAGTCACTACTCATTAGTGATGAAGCCATCCGTCAATAGTGATGAGGAGCACGTCCACGTCCTTAAGGCTCTGGTCGTAAGGAAAATGGCCCCATACGCCACCATATTGTGATTTTGGTGACTAAATGACAACATAGTCATTAGGACCAACACGTTTGTCCAAGGATATAATCCGAACCATGGCATTAAATCATGGTATTTTAGTCATAGCAAAAAAATCAGAGAATTATTTCAGGCATCCAAGACATGGCATTGCAAAAAAAAGAAGAGTTTAAGTGGATTGAATTGGACGACCCACAGTGCTTCTACATGCTAGATCATCTGGCGAGAGAATATTCCATCGAGAGAGTATTGCTCAATAGCTACGACGTGTAGGCATGACCTTGGTAGTGGGATCTTCTACACAAAGGATGACCCGACGAGGAATGGTGGACATTTGAAGAAAGGTATGGCGTGCACTGACAGGTTTGAAGATCCACACGACGGATGGCCTGGTGTTGCTATTTGTATGCACTGAGGATATTCTGTACAAGCCATGGCATGAAATTGAAGTCAAAAGGAAAGCTATTGTACGTTGCAGAAGATCCCACAATGGATGGTAGAGAATATGCTGGAGCAGTTGTGCAGTAAGCATGTCGGCTTGTAGTTCAAGGTTCCACAAGGCGGATCATCCGCCGATGCATGGTGGAGTTTTGGAATACGTCATCCGAGAAGTCAAGTGACCATCGGGAAAGCTACGCAGCAGATGTTTCAATGATTGGGCTTTGGCACATGGCAGATCGTCTGGCGTGTACAATGCCTTGTCTGTAACAGCTAGTCCAATGTTTAGGGATATATATACCACTGCCAGTCCAATGTTTACGGATATATATACCACCGTCATTCAACCATTCCAAGGTTCTGGAGTTTAGGAGAAGTGCATCTATAACCACAATACATCCAAGCCGCCAAAGTACTACATTGATCATCTTTAGTGAGTGATTAGAGCTAGAATTATCATAGTGAAAGAATTTGCAAGTAGTATTGCCTTATGCTTGGTTCTTTGAGTGAACCACCCTTCTAATCTTGGTTCGCTAGTCCTTTGGAGTTTTGTTGCAAGTCTTCGACCTCCATCTTGATGTGGTGCGGTGTCGATGGCTTTGGGGGGAGGGGGCGAGGCAACCCCATTTTGGTGGAGAAGCTTTATAGTGAAGGCGGCATCATGATATCTAAAAGAGAAGGTTGATGTGAGCTTATCTTTATGACTAGCTCATCATACTTTTTGTGGAGAATTTGTGGCAAAGTCAAGGCCTTGACATGGAAGCAAGACTTGTCGACTAGGAGTGTATCCTTTGTGGAGCTCCCATATGGAGTAGGCTTGACTTAGTGCCAACCGAACTACAATATAAAATTCTCGTGCCGAGTTTGCATCCTCCTAACCCAGTACATTATGTTTCCGCATTTCATACTTGTAACTTGTGTGACCTTTCTTATAGTAGTATCTTGATAGGATTGGGTTTAGGTTGCAAACTATTTGTAGGTTGGTGCAAACACATAGAGAATCATAGTTACACAGTTAGATAAGGTTTTAAGTTTATCTAACCCCTCTCCCTCTTATACTAATATAGGACCACCAAGCTGAGTCCTTTGAAGCCCTCGTCTCCACTGGCTTGGGCACAACTACAGGATGATTATCACAGACCGTCCGTAACCCATTTCAGAGGTGGTTTTGCAAGGCGACACTATATAGGTGGAAGTGAAAACCAGATTTTTACAGCCGATTTTGAACCGCTTGTGAAAATAATTACAAAAACCAAAATTAAAAATCAAATAAAAATATTAAATGGGCAAAAAATATTAACCGCATATGGGCCACCCCCATCTCCACCGGCCGAATAATTTTTTTTGGATTTGTTGCATTCTCCATGTTTTGAACCTATGGCCTCTTGCGTCTCGAGAAGCTACACTTACCACTGCACCACACCATTACCGGTGACTAAAAGAGTGATGCAATCCTATTATATTAACCTTTCTGAATCTTTATAAAATTTAACAGGCCACACCTTTGATCCAATAAGGTTACCAATTTTTGTGGTTGTTTTATACATGATCTTGCTTCCAGGAAAATATAAGAAAAATAATATATAAGTAAAAATATACGTAGGAAAATTGATTTATAAGTGCTGAAAATTCATTGAATTCATAAAAAATAGAAAATCATTACCAAAAAAACTCATAAATTTCTCCATGACAACTTATATGTATTATAAAACACGTAAAAAATATTTTTCATGTAAAATGAGGAAAAATAATGTTTTAGAGTGTACAAACTTCAAAGTTTGCCTTAAAAATATGAAAGAGAGAAAGACATGTATATGTTTATGAACAATGTCTAGACTAATTTTCTTGAAATGCGTTGAACTTTTTATGAGAAGATTACACGCCTATAAAATGACTCCATGAAAATTTTAATAATTTTGTTTTAGATATTACTATTATTATTATTTTTACAACTACATGAGTAAATTAAAGTGTGTATTATCCATAGCAAACCTATTAATTTTTCATATATTTTTCAGGATATGATCTAACCTAGGGCATTTGTCCTTAGATACTATTTTCTTGTATTTGGTAAGAACTATTTGATTTACATGTAGTTCAAATTAGAATTACTGAGAATAAGTACTTAGAATTTCATTTAGTAGTTAGAAAATAGCAAATCATTTCAAAAAGAATCCAAAACTCCTCCATGGCAACATTTCTAACAAATCATTTAAAAAAAAATCCAAAACTCCTCCATGGCAACATATATGTAGTATAAGACATGTAAAAAATATATATCCATATCATATGAGCAAAATAACGTTTTAGGGTGTGCAAACTAATGGGTGTTGCACTTCTTTAATATTAAACATTTTTAATATTTATGATTTTGTAGAGACCAGACCTTAGATTGGATTGGGCTGAAATTTTTTGGTTGTCCCTTATGTGCTCCTGGTCCGAGAAAAAATATCATGCACTGCTGGCTTGTTTCTGCTAAGCAGCGACCGTCTTCTTACCAGAGCCTTCACTAACTTGTTGCTTATAAGACTTTGCAAGCTTTGCTCATTGTTCTGAAAAACACCTTGGCTTTAGGATATATTTGTACCGACACCTCTGGCTCATCTGGTTTGAAATGTTCTTTGACCTTAGCTTTGACCACCATATCATTTTCCTCGTCAGTTCGGTCGTAAGGTAACTTCTTCAATATAGTGGCCATCTTTTCTTCTTTGGTAAGCTCTTTTTCGACCATTTGTTTCTGCTTTTTCTGACGAGTCTGTCGTGGGGGCGCAACTTGGCGTTTTGGGGCATGCCGTGCTGGTGGAGGAGGAGACATGTGTGAGTCGGCATCATCCCTACTTGGAGGTGGCAGTTTTGGCTCATTGTCGTCCCTTCTTGAAGGTGACAGTGGCAGCAGGGGATCCCTTGGTGGAGTAGATGATGGCCCTTGACTGGATAATTTTACGTAACACTTCTTCCATATAATGATACTGCCGTGGGCAGCATCCGCTAACGTCATTTCTCCATCGCCACCTTCGATGTCGAGGTCCAAGTCCCCAAATCCTTCACAAATTTGCTCCACCCCCACCTTGCAGTAGCCACTTGGAATTTCTACCCAATGAATGGTCTGCCCTTGTACCACCAGATAAGCCATGCCATAAGCCACCTTAATGGATAAGTTTCTGCAAGGTATATGTAGCTCACATGGCGTACGCAGAGTGATTTCGTCCACTGGATAGCTTGCACTGTTGTCCCCGACATTGGCAGGTGGGAGCTCCGTGGAAGCAACACTGCTTCGGCGTTGGGAGGGCGGGCTAACACTAGCTGAACCATCAACTCCAGTGGGTAGAAGTATTCCTCCCGGCACCGTCTGCCCTTGGCTCAGCAATGTCTGTAGTTGTCTCGATACTTCATCTGCGATGCCAGCCTTTGTCTGCTAAAGCTTTCTTTCCAAATTCTCAACTCTTGTCTCCTGTGCGGCCTTAGTGCGCTTACGACTTTTATAGGTGTCACTGTCCACTGAAAATGCAACCTTCCATGAGGCCAACCTTCTCTGTCGGGAACGAATCTCCCATCGGCTTTCACTTTAAGTGCCACAAGGATAGCAGCGGCTGCCTCTTTTATCTCATTGTTATATATAAGTGACCCATCATTAAGATCTAGAGTGCCCCCATGAGCATAATACCAATGCCTTGATAGCTCAGTCCAATTGATTGTCGCCAGTGTGATTCCTCTGGCAAGCAAATCGTCTTCCATCTTGTCCCAGATTGGAATTTTCTTCCTATAGCCAGTTGGTCCAAGTGAGTGGAAGTACCATTTCTTTGCGACATTGATCCTTGGTTGACATGAGTTGTTTTCACCTAACTTCGACCGCCTATACTGCACAAACAAATCCCAATGATCCTTGAGCTACGGGTAATCGTCGAAGTTGGGTGTTAGGTTGTTCTCACCATATTTTCTGTACAAGTTCTTCTTCCATGTTTGAAATGAAGTAGCCATCGTCTTTAAAGCCTAACTATTCACTAACTCCTCTGAAGCATCAGGCACAGTGAAGCGCTCTTTCAGACTTGCCCATAGCATTTCTTTCTCTGATTGCGGCACGTAAGATGCATCATTGCTGGATTTCCACATCTGCAAGCTGATGGGCACGTGGTCTCTAACTAGAACACCACACTTATTTACCATCTTAGTAGCAGCTTTCTCTGGCGCAACTGGTCGACCACCTTCTGCCACATCTGTGATTATAAGTTTGCCCTCTAACTTTTTGGTCGAGCCATTGTTCGTCCTCTTCGATGTTGATGACCCAGAAGGCTGTGAGCCTAAAGGCTACAGGTACGAGAAAGAAATGTATCAAGATCGCATGCTTATATATATATATCATCGATATTGAAAATATATATACATACATACCTCCTCCGCCCAAACATTTTCAGCAGATTCTTCCATACCATCACCTAACATATTCAGGTATTGGCTGCCATCATCACCACCTGCCTCCTCCTCGGCGTCGAGGAGATTAGTGGCACGTGCACTGCCATGTGCAATAGCATCCATCATAATGATTTCATTGTTTTCGTCTGGCGTCATCATCTTGGCACCTAAAATTGTATGAACTTACACGAATGATAAGACAGTTTCTATGAATTTCTATCAAATTCTATGAGTTTCTATCAAATTCTATGAATTTGATAGATGTATAAATGAAATAACACTTAACAAGTATACATTAAATAACACTTCTATGAATTACTATATTCATAATACAAATTTGTACAAATTTCAT
>CM014273.1:46718729-46734418 GCA_004135705.1 Alloteropsis semialata
TATAATTCTATGAATTTCTATCAAATTCTATGAATTTCTATAGTCATAAGACAAATTCATATAAATACAACATCAGTTGCATGAAAAAAACTATAATACATTATATCATTTCAGAAATCATTTCCTATATCCCTTATAAAGTATACATGAAATAACACTTAACAAGTATACATGAAATTGTCCAATAATCATACAATCATAGATTTTTCATTTAATCATAAATTTTTCATACAAACATAAATTTCCCTATAATCTCAAAGGATTCATATAAATTGTCCTATAATCATACAATCATAGATTTTTCATTTAATTGTAAATTTTTCATATAATCTTAAATTCCCTAACACATGCACTCATATAATCAAAAATTCGCATTCGCATATGAGCACGAGCACAACACACATGCACATTCGCATTCGCACATCATGCACAGAGCATTCGCATTCGCATATGAGCACGAGAACAGAGCACAACACACACAGATGCACGTTCACGTACGTACTAGTGGCCGACGCGGCGGCGTCGCCGTGGAGGGGCGACGGCGGCGGGGATTGGCGGCCGGCGTACGTGGAGGGGCCGCCATGGAGGGGACGACGCGGTGCGGAGTCCCAGCCGGAGCTCATCGGGGCCAGCGTGGGCGGCTCGAGGTCGGCGTCTGCAACTCGNGCGCTACGACGGTCGGGGGCACGAGGCGCCATGGCGGTTGGGGGCGCGCGGGGCCGGCGTGGAGGAGACGGCCTGGACGATGGGGCTCGGTGCAGCGGTGGTCGGGGATCGAGACGACGGGTCGTCTAGTGCGTCGAGAGGCTCTGCGTGGCGGCAACCGGCATGGAGGAGTTCAGAGACGACATCAGGAGGTGCTCGTGGAGGCCCACCCGGCGACAAAGTGTGGAGGAAACAGGGGAGGCGGACGGCGGACGACGGCGTGGCGTGGAGAGCTCGGATACTTGGGCGCGTGGAGAAGATCGACGGCGCAACGGGGAAGAACTGCTAGGAGGGGGTGTGCGTCCCTATATATCCCACCCCCTCTTTGGTACCGGGTGATGTCACCACCTGGTACCAAAGGCCCTTTGGTACATCACCACCCGGTACCAAAGGGCCTTTGGTACCGGGTGGTGACATCACCCGGTACCAAAGGGTGCTTTGCGTGCCAAAAAGCAACCGTAGGGTACCCGGTAGTGTTCCAACCTGGTACCAAAGTGTCCCTCTTTTACGTTTCCCGCCATCTTCCCTGTTTTTCTTTTTAGTATTTATTACTTAACATATATACTATTTAGTATTTGCAAATCCTATATATTTAGTATTTGCAATTAATTCATGTACATTTTATTAGTTAGTAGTTTGTATTTATATTATTTTGTATTTATTATTTGCTAATAACTTCTTTAATATTTAGTACTTTTTATTTACATTCATTTGAATTTAGTATTTTCTACTAACTTCTAAATATAATCTTTTATTTACATTAGTTTGAATTTAGTATTTGCTACTAACTTCTATAATATTAATAAAATAATACTTGAACATAACTATTACATTACATACCATCATGCTTGAACATAGTACTCCATTACATACCATACTGCTTGAACATAAGTACCATTACATACCATCATGCTTAAACATAAGTACTACATTACGCTTGAACAAAAATAAATGTTTTCTTTAAAAGAGTGCCTTCGTTATAATCGTTGTGAACGTAAGGAGCATCTTCATTGGCAAACTGGATGCTTGTGTCAACCTCCACACTGAACGGAGAGACCTCGTCACACCTATTATAATCATCTTCATCTATGACATCCTCGACACCCATGATTTTTCTTTTCCCTCTGAGAACTATGTGGCGTTTTGTCTCAAGTTCAGAATTATTTGTTTGCAGAGTCCCCGTTTTGGGTTTGCTAGACATGTCCTTCACATAAAACACTTGATGCACATCCTTGGCGAGCACGAATGGTTCCTCTGTATACCCAATTTTGCTGAGGTCCACAGCTGTCAGGTCGTACCGGTCTATATTTACATCTCCGCCAGTAAGCTTCACCCATTTGCACCAAAAAAGAGGTATTTTCAAAGGTCCACTCTCAAGTTCCCGGATCTCCTCTACCTAACCATAATATGAGTCCCTGTTCCCTTTGTTGTCATAGGCATCTATACAGACACCATTGTTTCGGTTGGTGCTTTTGTTGTCTTGGGCTCTCGTGTAAAATGTATACCCATTTATGTCACAACCTTGGAATGTCAAGAATGAGGTTGATAGTCCCCTTGCCAAATACGTCAGTTGTGTATATATTGTCTCGTTACCCATGAGCTTTTACTGCAACCAACCAGCAAAAGTTTTCATGTGATGGCGTGTAATCCAGGTGTCAGACTTCCTTGGATTTTGGGAGCATATTATAGTCTTGTGCTCCTCGATGTAAGGAGCCACGATGGTTGATGACTGCAATACAGTATAATGGGCTTTCATGAATAAATCGTAGTCGCTACACCTTGTTTGTTTCTTTCCTAATGTGCCCTTTCCAATTACTCTCCCCTCATGGCTTGATTCAGGTAGCCCAATCGGTTTCAGTTCGAGGATATAGTCAACAAAGAACTCAATGACCTCCTCTGTTCTGTATCCCTTGGCGATGCATTCTTCTGGAAGAGAACGATTACGAACATATTTCTTTAGAATAGCCATGAGCCTCTCAAAAGGATACATATTGTGTAGGAATACAGGACCAAGAATACCAATCTCTTTGACAATGTGGACCAGGAGATGCATCATAATATTAAAGAAATACGGAGGAAATATCATCTCAAGGCTGACAAGACTTTGGGCCACATCATCCTGCAACCTTGCTAGATTACTGGGATCAATTGCCTTCTGGTCGATTGCATTGAGGAAGGCACATAGCTTCACAATAGTTGTTTGGACATTAATGGGTAGAATTCCCCTCAGCTCCACCGGAAGAAATTGTGTCAGCAGCACATGGCAGTCATGAGTCTTGAGGTGTACGAATTTCTTCTCTTTCATATTTATTAGACTCTTTACATTTGATGAGTAGCCGGACGGGACCTTAATACTGTTCAAGCAATCAACATATGTTGATCTTCTCCTCCTTGCTTACAGTGTAGCTAGCAGGACGTAAGTTCCAATGCCCATTCTCTCTCTTCTCAAGATGCAGGGATCTCATTGTTTCATACATTTCAGGTCCTGTCGTGCTTCTAGCATATCTTTCAACTTTCTGTATGTACCAAGGAACCCTAGCACGTTTATGCAAATATTTTTGGTCAGGTGCATCACATCAATTGCATGGCAGACATCTAAGACCTCCCAATATGGTAGGTCCCAGAATACCGACTTTTCCTTCCATATGGGTGCCTTTCTATTTTCACTTGCCGCTGGGTGGCTGGCAGGTTCCTTCCTGAAGACCACCTTCACATCTTTTACCATAGCAAATACATATTTTCCATCCCGATGCCTTCGTTTTTTCGGGTTTCTGCCTCAAAATGATTTCCTTTCTATCTTAGCGGATGTTTCTCAGAAAAAAATCGACGATGGCCCATATACACACACTCTCTACAATATTTCAGATAAATGTTGTTGGTGTGTTCTAGACAATGTCTGCATGCTTTGTATCCCTTGTTTGACTGTCCCGATAGGTTACCAAGTGCAGGCCAATCATTGATGGTTACAAACAGTAATGCTCATAGGTTAAATTTCTCTTGCTTGTGCTCATCCCACACCTTTACACCATCTTTGCCCCATAACAACAAAAGATCATCAATCAGTGGCCTTAGATACACATCAATGTTATTGCCAGCCTGCTTTGGCCCTTGGATTAGCACTGGCATCATAATGAACTTCCACTTCATGCACATCTAGGGAGGAAGGTTGTACATACAAAGAGTCACGGGCCAAGTGCTGTGGCTACTACTCATATTACCGAAAGGATTCATGCCATCCATACTCAAACCAAATATTATGTTCCTTGCATCTTCTGCAAATTCTGGGAATGCTATGTCGATTTTTCTCCATTAGGACCCATCAGCGGGGTGTCTCAACATATTTTCTTCCCTCTGATCCTCTTTGTGCCACCGCATCAATTTAGCATGCTCTTTATTTATGAACAAACGCTTCAGACATAGTATTATAGGAAAATACTACATCACCTTGGCAGGAACTCTCTTTTTTTGGGGGGGGCTCTCACTCAACATCATCAGGGTCATCTGGCCTAATTTTATACCGCGAACAATTGCAAACCGGACAGACATCCAAAGATTCGTACACATTGTCGCGATAAAGGATACAATCATTGGGGCATGCATGTATCTTTTGTACTTCCAGTCCTAGAGGGCAAACAATTTTTCATGCCTCGTATGTTGTTTCAGGCAATGTGTTGCCCTCTGGAAGCATCTTATTTATCATTTTCAATAACTCTCCAAAACCCTTGCCAGACAAGCCATTAGTTGCCTTCCATTGCAACAGTTCCAGTGTGGTACCCAAATTTTTCTGGTCTTCATTGCAATCTGGGTACGACAATGTTTTGTGGTCCTCCAACAAACGCTTGATCTTCTCCTGCTCTTTCACACTTTCGCAGCCTTTCTCTTCATCACGGATCTTGCTACCTAAGGCATCATCATCCTCATCTTCTGCGACTACTTCACCCTCGCCCATTGCAATATCATCTGCAAAGGCACCATATTGTGCAAAGTCCGGGATGTTGTCATCACCGTCTTCTAATATAATCCCCTCTTCGTCGTATTTGGTCAAAACAGATATAGCCAGGCATGAAACCACTCCTTAGCAAACGCGTGTGAACCATCTTCTTTGAGATATGATAATCCTTGTTGTTCTCATAGACCTTGCATGGACAACATATAAAACCCGAGTTAGCCTCTGCCATATCGAGAAATTGATGAACGCCATTAATTAACTTAGATGAGCATCTATCCGTATTGTACATCCATTGTCGATTCATCTATTCACAAAATACAATGAAAAATTCAGCCCCAATATGAACATCAATTAAAGCATCCACAAGAATTCAAAATTATCAAATATGAATATATCATTTCAAATATGAACAACATTTAAAGTATCTACAATTTAGAATTCATAATAACCCTAAATATGAACATCATTTGAAGCCTCTAAAAAGATGTAATTCTAAAGTTCACGATAAGACTTTACAATGAATATCATTTATAATATATAAAAATCATAATTAGCCTAAATATGAAAATCTTTTAAAGTTTCTACAAATAATCAAAAAAGCTAAACAATGCCTAAAAAGTTGAGCATCATCTCTACACATGCAACAACTATCTATATGGTTGATCTCTACCACAAAATCATAACAATATTGGTACCGATTGGTGCCACCAACCCGTACCAATGGGGCGCTCATAGGTTCCGGTTGGTGACACCAACCGATATCTATATGAGCCCACTATGAGCACACACTTTTTCTAGCCATTGGACTGCATTGGTACTGGGTCCAAAATATCCGGTACCTATGTGCCGGTCCGATAAAGCGTTTTCCAGTAGTGAGTATTATATATAAATCAAAGAATCGTTAATCCTACATCATGGAAACATGATCCAAAGCAAAAAAAATGTAGTCTCATGGTGGGAGAGAAGCACGACGACGCATCGCCGTATGATGTACAACTTTGCCTTCTGCTGCTTTAGGGTCCATTCGTTGTCCGTAAATTCTCTCAATGTTAATGTTTTTTTAGAAAAAAGATATTTTTTCTGGCCTCCGTGACCGCACACAGCCAAGAAGCAACACGAGGACTTCCCAGGAGGTCACCCATCCTAGTGCTACTCTCGCCCAAGCACGCTTAACTTCGAAGTTCTGATGGTATCCGATGCGTTAGTGCTGGTATGGTCACATCCCTCAACATTAATGTTTGTATCCACAAATGTTTCAGTCAACTGTCTTGGGCGCGAATTTAGCGTACATGACCGATGCCCGTTGTTAATCTGGTGAAATGAATCTTTCAATCCCAACTCAGAAAGATCACTTCTATACATCCTTTTAATCTGTTGATGTGCCAAGGGGAACAGATTAAAAAGGATGCTAAGTGATGTTCTGATCAGATAATAAAGATGATCAAAACAGAGGTAGACGCTTCCTGACTAAAAGGGGCTACATGTTTAGGTTTAGTCTCAATTTGAATATTGATGATGCAGATAAAAAGAATAAAAAAGTCCAAATTACTCCTCTCAAGTATTATAAAAGTCCGTATAATCCCCTAAACTATGTTTTGGTTCATTTTACATCCTAAACTATGTCATTTGGTCCAATTTACCCCTCGATAAAATTTTGCTTTTTTATTTCTCCACACACAAGTAGAGTCTTAAGTTATTTTTTGCTGGATGATTGTGGACAACATAACGTACGTTCAAAAAATATGTCAAGATTTTTCACCACTATTTTCATAAGGTAGAATATTTAATAATAAATTAATCCCTAGAATACAAATTGTATGAAAAATCATAATATTTTTTCTTAACATGTGTCGTAATGTGCACCAGTAGGCTACAAAATTTCAAATTAAGATTCAACTTATTTGTGGATAAACAAAAATGACAAATTGTGGCAAGGGATAATTTGGACTAAATGATATAGTTTAGGGGGTTAAAGTGAAACAAAAAATAGTTTAGGGGGTTATTCGGATTTTGTCCATACTTAAAGAGAGTAATTTGGACTTTTTTTTCCAAATATGAACTAATTAGCTTCTCTAATCGTCATACATTTAAAAACAGGTGAAGTATATATCTACCTATATTATATTATATTATGTTTCTAAAGAAAGGATTGATTCTTTCTTTTTTTTCGTCCTGATGTATGGGTCCCACTTGGTCCGTCGAACTCTAGCCACGACTCCAACTCTCGATATTTCCTTTTTTATGCATGTCTGTCAATGTTTTTCAGCGTATGCACTTCAAATTTTGAGCGGATAACATGTGCGTGTTTGTTTTATCCTTTTTTTCATGAATATTAATCTTGATCTCCTCAGTGTCTTCCTAAATCACTTGCAGTCAGTTTTTGCCAGGTGCACTCCACTTGCACTCTTGTGACATATTGTTCTCTTGTTACTCTTGCCTACTGGATGATTCTCTCGTTCTCTGCAGCACTCGTATGCAAAACATTGGCTGTCGAAGGCTGCATTTTTTGGATCAAATTCGGCTATGTTATTGGGCAGGCATGTTTAGGTATGTTTCGCACAGGAAAAAACGGGCAGGATGCATGAGTTTAGCATGTTCCTAGTTTTCTGAGGATCGCTTAAATAAACAGGAGGATTGTGTCTGAGCTTTCATTGAACCTCTGAGTCGCTGACAGAGAATAGCTTAGGCATAGATGATGCTTTCTGAATGCATCAACAGTTGCTGAATAAGTACGTGTGCTATTTATTCTGCAACGTCAACGTGAAGTTTGCCCCCCCATGGTCTTAGTAAACTGGCTTGGGTTCTAGTTGCATCTCGTAGACGAGTAGATTCCAATGCTATGTTGATATATTGTTAAGCCTAGACTTAGATTCAAGCCAGGACATGAATACTGTATCAATCGCCAAAACTGTCCTCAAGGGTCTGATCTATACAAACGATCGACTAGGGACAAACATATACAGTTGATCGTAGTAGCATCCTCTCTATATTACATCGTGCATATCAATTCATTAGCATCAACTCTGCATGTTTACGTGGTTACACATAACAACCCAAACTGGAACATTAGAACCGAAATATATTGGCACAAGTTTGACAACAAATCTGATACGGATCATATAGAAGTTTCACAAAAAATCTGATATGAATACATACAGTATTTTGTTTTTTTTCTTCTTTCAGTCCACCGGGATAAAGTTTCAGGTTTCCATCTTTGTTATGAAAAATTTCACAAAACTACAAGCGGAATTATCAGCGGGTATTCCGATTAATTCATGGGAAGTCTCCTAGCAATATTGCCAATTTATGAAAGTTCAAGAGTAATCATTGCATATACACTGTTCGTTGCAGAATAAGGATCACAGTCCTAACACATTTTACAGAAGGCATTTATAGTGGATGCAGCCACATTGATCCATGCAAGGTTGCAAGCAGTACCTTGGCGAGGTCTGCAAACTGCAAAGTCACGGGCCGTCGAGACTCAAGACAAATCGACTTCATCCATCCTCCCCTCTGACTGGCTTGTGTTATATCTATTTTTGGTACCAATAACATAATTGGATTTTTCTTGTCCCATACTCCCATGGTATATTTCTACTTGTTAAAATGGTGAAATTCCATTGTCCTGATAATACAGCACAACAATTGTCCCACAATAAATTTTGAAATGCTCCATGTCGATTTTTTAAAATTACCCTATTTTATAAATAAAATGCAATATTGTTCACTTGTAATTATTCATAAGTACAAAATAATCTAATAACCTTATTTATTAACCTCATAGTTCCACCAGACAAAACAACTTGTCAGAACATTCATAGTTTGAAACAAAATAACAGAGCCACTGCCAAAAAAAAAATACAATCAATGGCTAGCGCGCTTGTTCATATGTTGGCAATATTCTTGGCATAAATGGCAATACCGGCCAGGCCTCTCCTTGCCAAACCAGCACAATATAGCCCATTTTCACCCTTCCAATGATTTGGGAATTCTTTATTTGGCAATCCATCATTGTTCAACATGCTTTCACCATTCTGAATAACCAATTACAAAAAAATATAAATTTGTTAAAACTCAATAGAAAAAATTGCAATATAAATAATCAATTTAGTTTCAAGGAAAGGCTAAACATTGGCACTGCTACCTTGAGCCACATATTTGCCGTGCTTTTATATCCAGTTGGAAACACAATGGCATCAAAAGCGCTTTCCTTCCTACTCTCAAATTCGATTATGTTTCCCTTGATTTTAGAAATATTTCCAAGCACCTGCAAACATAAATAAACATGAATAAGTTGATGAATAAACTTTATTATGTAAAAGTTTGTCGTATGAGGAAACTATGCTCACTTTGATAATCCCTTTTTTGATTAAACCAATAGTTCCAACATCAATCACAGCAGATCGACCAGTTTCTGCCTTGAGTAGGAGAGGACCTGGTCTTGGTCTCACAATTCCATGCCCTGATAAGTCCCCAAACACAAAATTTGACATTCTCACAAGAAAATCATCCACAACATTCAACGGATTATTTTGGGCCAATGTCATGCCCAATCGTATTATTTCTTCTGACATTACATGTACCTGCAAGGAAATAAATAACAAGGTATCACACATATATATATATTTTGTAAGGACACAACAACATAGATTTGTATAGATAGATCAATATATATATTGGCCATTTCAAAGTCCTGCACCACATTTTGTCCAATGTGTAGTATTATATACATCTTTTTTCCTTGGAAAATTTATGACAAATCGAAGGTCAGATATTATGAATGCTCCTTTACCTCAAATTAGTACTTCATCACACAAAGTAAACTAAAATTGCATCTATTCAATTAAATGCAAAAGCAATAGCACACATACCGGGCTACGAACAACAATGGATGTGTTGGCACCATGGGATGCAAGGTCATACACAATCTCCAGCCACATCCAACCACTAGTACATTCTTCCCTGAGTAGGCAGCGCCAGATTTGTACACCGATGAGCGGATAGCCTCTCCAGCAAAGTCATGCAACCCAGGGATCATGGGAATGTTCGGCGCACTATTCTCACCACTTGCAACAACAATTAACCTTGCTGTATATCTAACAACCGCCGATGTTGCAACATCACGTGCCATGCTGAACCAACACTTTCTACCTTGGTCATATCTGCAGGACTCAATGGTAGTACAGTACTTCGGTCGGATATCAGAACGCTTAATGTAATCATCCAGGTACTTCCCGAACTGATCCTTGGGGATGTAGGTAGCTAGGGGCATCTGCCGGGTAGGACATGTGTGGTAGCTCACAGAACTCCTTTGCAAGGTGTAGCTTGAGGCGGTCATAAGCACGATTGCGCCAGAGGGATGCGTTGCAATCCTCACGCTCGACGATGACATAAGGGATAGAGAGCTGGGCAAGGCATGCTGCTGTTGCGAGGCCTGCTGGGCCTGCACCAATGATGAGTACTGTAGTCTGCTTCTCCATGGGGAACAAGAGAGGTGCTGAAGGTGTTGGGTAGCAAACGGTGATGGCCTTGGGGCAATGGTGATTGTTGGTTGCTTGATAGATTGTGGAAGGTGTGCTTAAGCGAGGAGGAGTATATATGGGGTACTTTGACGCGTACGCTGCATTTGACTGGGTGGGAATGTGGTTCCTGTCAAATTTGGCAAAATTATCTGAAAGGACACTGCATAGTATAGATGCGTATGTGTGCGATGGTGTTGGATGACACCATGGCCCTTTGAAAAGTTTCTATACATATCATGACGCTGTGTGAATCCGTTGTGCATTATCATGAATATAAAACAAATAAGGAGATGTAAAATAGCTAGATAAGAGAGGAGTAACCTAGTATGGGGTCATTTTGAATATTCTGTCGGCATAATTGACAACATCAGTTTGAAAGCTTCACCTAGAACAGAAATGGTTAGAAATGATTGGAGATATATGCAATATACGTTTAACAATATTTTTCCTCAATCCTTAGAGTGACGAACACCCTACCTCTTTAGGCATTCGCCACACAGTGTCTAGTACACTAAAAATTGTGTAAGCATCTTTTCTTTTCTTCTTTTGAAATTTAAATCCTAAATCAAGACAGTACAAAATGTTAAATTCGCCAATGATTGTGTTAGTTTAAAGTAATTCGATAAATTAGGATCCCATTGTGAAACAAAATTGGTGTTAATTCGCACAACAATTGTAGCAAACAATCATGCAAATAACCGGGTACACTACTGGAAAACCCCCATCGGTACCGGGTCATAAGCCCCATAGGTACCGGTTCTGCAACCGGTACCGTGCAACCGAGACTAAAGGCCTCAGTCTTTGGTACCGGGTGCAGAACCGGTACCTATGACATCCATTGGTACCAAAGGGCCCTCCCAAGTATGCTACGGGGGAGGCCGTTTGATACCGGTTGGTGTTACCACCCAGTACCAAAGGGTGTTTTCTTCTTTTTTTAAATGTTTGATGTTTTTGTTTATTAGATGCAATTCGTCTACGTGTGTACGTACGCGTCATATGTCTTACACAATCTTTCACGCAATTGAAATTATCACAGCTACATATATATAACAGAAGTTATTATAGCTATATAATATATATATATATATATATATATATATATATATATATATTACAGAAGTTACATATGCACAAGTTGTTTACAATTGACGAGCAGAACTGGAAGAAGGGGCGGAAAGAGAGCGATATTGAGCAAGATCACGTCCGTCATGGTGGTACTCTCCATTTGGATTTATAACTTGGTCCATAATGAATCCAAATAGTTGGTCCGCAATAGCTTTTGCTTTTTCTCTCATTGGGAGCTCTTCATGGTAAAACATCCTCTGCATTAATCACAAATGACAACATTTTAATCTAATTATCATGAGATAACACTAGATCATACACATTAAATAAGAAATCATATGTAAGTATGAAATGTTTGATTTCGTACCATGAGTTCTTCGGTACTCGCTTTTTTTGGAGAAATAAAGGTGTGGATCCACTAGCAGACGTAGTATCCGCATAGATTCGTCCTTTGTTCCTGTCTGGCACACTAAAAGTGGAGAAGAATAAAGTTAGCCGTGACAACTATATATTAGTGTGATATGATGAGATATGCGGGTACTGCAGCCACATACCGGAAAGTCATCCAATTTTTCTTTGAAGTTTCCTCGAACATGTGCACGGAAACGGGTCCATGCCATGTCAATCAGGTCTATGACTGGTTGGTATTCGTCTTGTGGTTTCCGCATTGAGTCCAAGAAAAAAACACGACCGGTGTGTATGACAAACATAAGGAGTATCCAGTGGAAGCTGTAGATATATACAAATACATGCACAAGTATTGAGAACAAATTCTTAAATTTATACATATATATAGAGAAGTACTCATTTGAAATTGTAAGGCAGAAGAATGTAATCCTTGCTTCTTTGTCTCTCCAGGTACAAGTATATATTGTCCACCGTCTGTAGTGGCTTACTAGATACAAGTACGACATTTACCATCAATGGATCCATGAAGCCGATATCATTGTACGATTTTTCGCGGCATGTATGGATCTCCATCCTACATGACAAAAATAGATTGTTACTGTTGCAAATTATAATTAAGGCGGAAAGTATTGCGAGAATAGATCAGTGAAACAAACTTACACAACCCAGCAGCTCATAAAAGAGAGGTCCATGGCACCTTGATGGTACAGCATATACACATCCTTGAAATCCAAAAATTAAGAGATCCGGCCCACGGAAGTAATCACGGTCTTGTATCAAAACATCAAGCATCTCTCTACCCTGCTTGGACATCTTCATGTACCATGTATGGAATCGGAAGCTTGAGTGGTAAGTTGCTTCACAGAAAATGGGGGCACCATTGGTTCGCCGTACCGAAATTCCCAATGTGTCACTGTTGTTGCCTTAGGAAGTTCGCCCTCTAAATGTTGTGACGGTGAGAGGCCCGTATCCGCGACCATCTGAGCAAGTGCGCCGTCGTCAACATTTTGTTGCACTTGAGTCTGGGCAGTCGCGTCCGTCCTCCTAGTTGAGCTCTGACCGACTTGTTTCTTCTTAGAGTGGCCGCCTTCTTGCCCGAGGCTCCATTGATGGCTTGTTTCTGCTGACCAGCGGCCGTCTTGTTACCAGAACCTTCACTGACTTGTTGCTAATAAATCTTTGCAAGCTGGCGGTCGTAGTCAGATACTAAGAATCTCTTCTGATTCGCCGCGCTCATTGATCTGAAAAAGTTCTTCGCATTCGGATCTATTTTTACCGGCTTCTCTGGCTCATCTGGTTTGAAATGTTCTTTGACCTGGGCTTTGACCACCAAAGCAGTTTCCTCGTCAGTTTGGTCGTAAGGTAACTTCTTCTTTATGGCGGCCATCCTTTCTTCTTCGGTAAGCTCTTTTTCGACCGTTTGATGTAGCTTTTTCTGGCGAGTAGTCCGCCGTGGGGACGCAGCTTGGCGCTTTGGGGCATGCCGTGCTGGTGGAGGAGGAGACATGTGTGAGCTGGCATCGTCCTGACCTGGAGGTGGCAGCTCTGGGTCATCCTCGTCCCTTCTTGAAGGTGACGGTGGCTGCGGGGGATCCCTGGGTGGAGTAGATGATGGCCCTTGACTGCCAAATTTGACGTAACGCTTCTTCCATAGAATGATACTGCCGTGGGCAGCATCCGCTAACGTCCTTTCTCCGTCGCCACCTTCGATGTCGAGCTCCAAGTCATCATATCCTTCACAAATTTGCTCCACCCCCACCTTGCAGTAGCCACTTGGAATTTGTGCCCCATGAATGGTCTGCCCTTGCTCCACCGGATAAGCCATACCGTAAGCCACCTTAGTGGATAAGTTCCTGCATGGTATATGTAGCTCACATGGCATACGCAGAGTGATTTCGTCCACTGGATAGCTTGCACTGTCATCCCCAGCATCGGCAGGTGGGAGCTCCGTGGAAGCAACACTACTTCGACGATGAGAGGGCGGGCTAACTCCAGCTGAACCACCAAGTCCGGTGGGTAGAAGTATTCCTGTTGGCATCGTCTGCCCTTGGCTCAGCAATGTCTGTATTTGTCTAGACACTTCATCAGCGATGCCGACCATTGTCTGCTGAACTTCTCTTTCCAAGTTCTCAACTCTTCTCTCCTGTGCGGCCTTGTTGCGCGTACGCCTTTTGTAGGTGTCACTGTCCGCTGAAAATGCAACCTTCCACGGGACGACGCCGACACCTCTAGCTCGTCCGGGATGTTCGGGATTCCCCAGAGCCCTTGTTATCTCGTCGTTTTCTCTATCGGGAATGAATGTCCCATCGGCTTTCTCTTTAAGTATAGCAAGGATACCGGTGGCCGCCTCGTTTATCTCATCATTGTTTATAAGTGATCCATCATTGAGAACTAGAGTGCCCACATGAGCGTAATACCAATGCCTCGATCGCTCTAGCCAATTAATTGTCGCCGGCCTGATTCCTCTGGCAAGCAAATCTTCTTTCATCTTGTCCCAGATTGGAATTTTCTTCTTGTAGCCAGTTGATCCAAGTTAGTGGAAGTACCGTTTCTTCACAGCATTGATTCTTGCTTGATGAGAGATCTTTTCAGCTGACTCCGACTGCCTGTACTGCACAAACAAATCCCAATGATCCTTGAGCTGTGGGTAATCATTGAAGTTGGGTGTCAAGTTTGTCTCAGCATATTTTCCGTACAAGTTCTTCTTCCAAGTTTGAAATGAAGTTGCCATTGTCTTTAGAGCCCAATTTTTCACTCTCTCCTCTGAACCTTCAGGCACTGTGAAGCGCTCTTTCTAACTTGCCCATAGCATTTCTTTCTCTGATTGCGGCACGTAAGATGCTTTATTGCTGAATTTGCACCTCTGCAAGCTGATGGGCACGTGGTCTCTAACTAGAACACCGCATTGATTTGCCATCTTAGTAGCAGCTTTCTCAGGTGCAACTGGCCGACCATCTTCGGCCACATCTGTGATTATAAGTCTACCCTCTAACTTTTTGGTCGGGCCACGTTTCATCCTCTTCGATGACAACGACCCAGAAGGCTGTGAGCCTGAGGGCTACAGGTACAACAAAGAATTGTATAAAGATCGCATGCTTATATATATATCATCGATATTGACAATATATATACATATATACCTCCTCCGGCCGAACATTTTCAGCAAGTTCTTCCATGCCATCACCTGACATATTCAGGTATTGGCTGCCATCGTCACCACCTGCCTCCTCGGCGTCGAGGATATTTTTGGCACGTGCACTGCCTTGTGCAATAGCATCCATCATAATCATTTCATTCATTTCGTCTTCCGTCATCATCTTAGAAATAGCCCATGGAATATATACATGAAATAACACTTTATTAAATAAAATTACTATGAATTTTTATAGTAATAATACAATTTCCTACAAATTCCAAAAATTTCAACAATAACAATTAAATAGTATTATTCTATAAGTATAATACCATTTGCACAACAAATTTCCTTTAAGTACAATTTAAAAGGAATTTTCTATAAATATTATTTCTTATAATATAAATTCCAGTGATTTCTAGAATTTCTATAGCCATAGTAAAATTTTCTACAATTAAAGGAATTTCCTATAAGTATTGTTCTATAAGTATAATATCATTATAACAACAAACTATTTCTATAAGTATTACATACATAATACAAAAATCCTTGGAAATAAATGACAATGCCTATGAATATTAAGGCATTTCCTAAACAAATTTGTTCAAATTTCATAGAATATTAAGACAATGCCTATGAATTCCTAATTACTAATAATAATCTATGCTTTTTCTATAGTAATCTATGATTTTTCTATAACAACAAAAAGAAAAAAACTCACACCCACACAACATACTACACACAGCACACAACACAACATGCACATATAGGTGGGCGCGATGGCCGGCTCAGAGCACATACGGGCCGGGACGAAGGGATGGCGCCGGAGTCGGGCGGCGCCGGTCGAGGGGGAAGCAGGGCGCGGTGACGGGAGGCCAGGCGTGGGGAGACGGATGACGAGCGCGGG
>CM014273.1:46742442-46777240 GCA_004135705.1 Alloteropsis semialata
ATCGGCGATGAGTAACAGGAGAATATCTCCCGGTCACGTACTTTTTCCCGGCGCTTGTCGTCCACGGGCGGCGGTCCTCCGAGGATGAAGTTCACCTGCCTGTCGACGTTCGGGAAAGCAGGGTTCTCGGGAGCCCCTTTTCCCTTGTCGCCCTTGTCGTCATCTCGTGGCGGCTGCTTCCCCTCTTTCTTCTTGTAGGCGTCGGCGAGCCCCATGCAGTCGATCATACGATGCTTGGACTGCTTGTGGATGGGGCAGGGTCCTTGGAGCATCTTCTCAAAGTCGGCGCTGAAGTTGGACCGCGGGCGAGGGCCGCTACGGTCCATGGCGGCGACGGTGTAGTCTCTCGAGCGCTTCCGGTCGTCCCTTCTGCTTGGCTCAGGTCGGGAACGGCGCGTATCCTCCTTCTTCGGGCGGTCTTCTCGGCGAGGGGGACGATCATCGTCCCGAGTGCTTTTCTTGCCGTAGTGGAGTCGGACGGCTTCCTTGGCGTTGGCCATCTTGTTCACCCGGCCAAAGAACTCGCCGGAGGTCTTTGGCAGGTCTTCACAAAGGCGCTCGAAGACGGTGGAGTCGGCGAGGCCATCGAGGAAGTAGCTGATGATCTCGGACTCGGAGCAGCCGGGAACTAGGTTCCGGTTCTCCATGTACCGGTCGGTGTAGTCGCGGAGGCTCTCCCCCCGGTTCTGCTTGACCTTGCCTAGGTCCCAGGCGGTGCCTGGTCGGATGGAGCTCCCCTGGAAGTAGCTTTTGAACTTGTCGCAGAGGGTGCCCAGCTGTCGATGGAGTCGGGCTCAAGGCTGTGGAGCCAAGTTAGCCCTACCTTGGTCATGGCGACGGGGAAGTAGGCGCACATGGCGTCGTGGTCGCCATTCACTGCGCGAATGGCGATGCTGTACGTCCGGAGCCACAGCGTCGGGTCCGCCTTCCCGTCATACTTCTCTATGCCTGTAGGCTTGAAGTTAGTAGGCATGCTGATGGACCTTACTCGGGCGGTGAATGCCGGGAAGCCGTCGCAGTCGTTGAGGTTCCCGGCGCCTGCGTGTCCCGAGTCGGCGGAGTAGTCGTCCGGGCTGTTAGCCCGGGGCGGCCTGTCTTGACCGAGTGGAGGCCCGTACTTGCGGTCGAACTCTCGGCGGCGTGCGGCCTCAGCGACCTCAAGGTCTCGGCGCTGGCGTGCTTCGCGATCCAGCCCTGGTGGGCCGTGTTCACGGTTGTACTCGGCGCGCCGTCGGAGTTCTTCCTCATCCCTCCGGCGGTGACGATCATCAAGGTTCCTTCGGAGATCGCGGTTGCGGAGTTGTTCGCGGAGATCGGGCTGCTCGACCACGCCGCGATCGGCGTCTCGGCGACTGGCCGACCTGGAGTGGCGAGACGAGGAAGCAGGAGCCCTCTGGGCGATCATGCCCGCGGCTGCAGTCAGCCTGACCTTGATCCGGTTGAGTTCAGGAGTCTCCGGGATCCCTTCTAGATCTTGGTGCGCGGCGGCAAGGTTGGCCGACGGAGTGGCGTAGACACCCACGCCGCCGATCTCTTGGACGAAGTCGTTTTGGAGATTGCGCGTGATCCTGGGGTTTCGGCCTTCTCGCCGTGCGTCACGGCGTCGTTGCCTTTCACCGTTACGCCCGATCCTGGCGTCACGGCGTGCTTGATCTTCGCCCTGGACCGTCGGCTCGTCGGCGGATATGTCGGAGACGAACGTCTCCCGCTTGGCTGGCGTGATCCTCTTATTTGGAGGGAGGACACGTGTCACCCGCGGGAAAGTCGGAGATGGTTCTGGTTCAGGCGGAGTCGGCGCAATGTTCGGAGTAGATCCGATCTGGTCAGCCACGATGGGATCGGGCGCCCCGATCGCATCTGGAGAGTAGTCGGCGTCCATGCGTTCGCCGAGTGCTTGCTGGTACACGGCCCCGCTGTTCACGAGTCCCAGCGGGAACCGTGCTGGCGAGGTGATGCCCTGACGAGCGGATTCGGTGAGCTCAATGCACTCACCGATGGAGGCGATGGCGTGATCCAAGTCCGCCTCGAACTGGCGTTGGCGTGCAGCCCATCGGCGTCTTCGTTGTTCGGGCGTCTCCTGCGCCCTGGGTGGTCGAGGCGGAGTGGACGAAGCAGTCGGCGATGTAAGAGACGGCGTGTTCCCTTCAGATGGCGGGAGAACAACGCCGGCCGTCGCGGTCGCCGAGTGGTTGGCGATGGTTGGCGACGGAGTGGTGATGGTGACGATCCCGTCTGGCGCAGCGTCGAGTCGTGGCGCTGTCTCCTCCGGGGTGGCGTCACGGGTGAAGGAGAGCTCTCCCTCGGGCCCAGCGGTGAAGACCATGGATCCGAAGAAGAACATGGCCCCCTCAGCGATGGAAATCTTCGTGGTCGCCGGCGCGATGACGGCGGAAGTGAATGCCATCGAGCTTGCAGATTGATCTCGTCGATCAACCCCTGCCTGGCCTCAGTCCCAGGTTCAGCCCCCCGCACCCGTGGCCTGCGGGGCGCCCCCTACCTGGCGCGCCAACTGTCGGATGTTTGGACCCGGCAGTCCACACAGGGTAGCCTACGTGGTTGATTTGTCGAGGGACAGATCGAGGATCAGAAGTCGATGGTAACACAAGACGCAAGGATTGATCAGGTTCGGGCCGTCGAGATGACGTAACACCCTACGTCCTGTGTTGGCGGCGATTGTATTGCTGTGTATGAAGTTCCTGAAGGATCTCCGTAGTTGGGTTCTGTCCTAGGGTTGTAGAGGTTGTAGTTTTTCGTAATGTCGTACTCTGGAGGGGGGTCTCAGGGCGCCTTATATAGTCCGGCTGCCTTGAGTTACAAGTCGGCCAGAGATCGTAACCTACCCGAATTACAAGGATTTGATCCTATAACGATTACAGATATCTTTCCCTATAATTCCGGCTAGTTTATCTTGATCTCCGATCTTCTTGCGGGATACGCCGTGTGCTTTCCTTGCTGCGCGCGTCGTCGCGCCCATCCGGTTCGCCCGACTGGTGGGCCCCCGACTGGTGGGCCACCTAGTCCGACAAACCGATCCGGATGTACTCGGATTGGGCCGTCCTTTGATGGTTGGGCCAATCCGCCTGCTGGGTACCCCTGGGGGTCTACCCCCGACAAGGGTCGGATGAATCCCCGGATTGGGAAAAAAGGACGGCGAAAACAAAGGGAAAAATCCCAACAACTAACCTCGATGAGGGGCGCACCCGTGGGGAGCATGATGGGGTGATTCGGCAGCGGGTACCCCGCGGACGAACGCTGGACTGCTTCGCGGAGTCGGGCGACCATCTCCTCGACGGAAGGTTCCCCGATCGCCATCACACACCCGGTCCAGTCCGCCGCCAGGGTCATCTGGTCCAACCGCAGAGGGCGGGCCATCAGGGGGAGAACGCGGCGCGAGTGGTACGCCGCGATGATCCCGGGGCCGGTAACCCCGCGCTCGCGAAGCCGGGCGACCGCGTCCCGAAGCCCGGTCACGTGAGGCCGCTCGTCCTGAGGCACGCCCCAATGCCAGCAGTTCGGCCGCCCCTCGATGAGCCTTCCCGTGAAGGCCGGAAGGGGGGCGGCCGGATCGCTCCGCAGGTAGAACCACCTCGGCTGCCACCCCTTATTGCTGGAGATCCACGGGAGCGAGGGGTAGCTGTCGCCCTGTCCGGTGCGCAGCCGCACCCCGGCGCAGCCGTGTGGCCTCGGCCGCCCCTCCGCCTTCACTTCCTCAACGTGGAAGTAGGACCTCCACAAGTTGAAGTGGGGCTCGATGCCGAGGAATCCCTCGCACATGGCGACGAAAACCGCCATGTGGAGCAATCCGTTGGGATTGAGGTGGTGCAGCTCAATACTGTAGTAGTACAGGAGCCCGCGGAGGAAGTTGTGGGGAGGAAGTCCCAAGCCCCGCTCGTGGAAGGGCACGAAGGACACAACGTACCCGTCGGGCGGAGCAGGGACCTCCTCGTTCCCCGGCGCCATCCACTCCACGAGGTCGGTTCGCCGGCACAGGAGCCCGCGCCCCACCAGGCGCTCAAGCTCTCCCTCCGTGACGGACGAGCGAGACCAGGCCATGACTGGCGGGCGAGCGGAAGGGGAAGAAAGGCGGCGGCGATTTGGGGGCAGATGGGCGAAAGGAGAAGAAAAGCTCTCTCTCTCTTGCAGGCAGCGGCGGCGGTTCGATGACAGGCGAGCGGAGGAAGGAGAAAGCCCGGGGCCCCCTCCTCTCTGCCTTAAATGGGCAGGTGAGGGAGCAGGCGCGACGCCTCGGGTCTCCCCCAAGCGCCTCAGCCCGCGGAGGCCACGCGGCCCACGACGCGCGTCCACGCCTCCCACGTCGCCCACGTCCCGAGATTCGCGCCCAGGCTCTCTCTCTCTCTCAACCCTTTCGCATTCCATGTCCCGCCTCTCTTTTATTTATTTTGCGTCCGTTCCTATTTCCTTCTCTTGCGCTTTTCTGTCTTTCAGGAAAAACGGAACAAGCCTGGGCCGTTCTTAGGCCCAAGGGACGCGACGCGAAATCGAAAAACAGCCCAAGAGTTCGAAGGCCGGCCCTAGGGTCCGACGGCCGCTCTGAAGCGCCCGAGCGAAGGGGCAGAGATGGGTGGGCCCACTAGCGGCCATAGCCTCGGCACACGGGTGCCGAGGACGCCCAGACCTGCGTTCGAGCCTAAGATTCCTGACCCCATGTATCTCCCCGAAGAGAGGCGACGAGCCCCTGCGGTCGGTCGAACGATCGCGGGAACTAAGGGAGGTCGGGAATCTGGGGATTATCCGAGGTCAATCACCAGCTGATCCGACGGTCCTCTCCCGGAGGAGGACCGAGGCCTCGCTCGATCTAGCCCGTTAGTAGCTCACCGGGAGCCGTGTTTCGGCCTACGCGGTAAAACACGAGGCGTGCCCTTACCTTCCGTCCCGCGGAGGGAATGCGTGAAGGGAAAACGATAAGAAGACGAAACGGCTTCCCGCCCGACCGGCTCGGGGGCGCTCGGGGGAGCCGAAATCGCAAAAGAGGCCGACTGCGCGGCCGCAGAAAGACACCCCGAGTCAACCAGATTCCTTTATTTCTCAAATAAGGGCAAAAAGTACATGTGGCCAAGGGCCATGAGATAACACAAACGGGTTTCGTCACCCTCGGTGACGAAATCAAGCGACGAAGGGAGCAGGAGATCCGATGCAACAAGAAGGGCCGAACTGCGAACGTCGCAGTCCTTCTTGTAGCATCTCCCCGCCCGCCGACGCCACGAGGGGAACTCGGCAGAGGGTCATGCCGCGGGGCCGCGACAATGGAGTGTCACCACCGACTCTCTCCGTCGTCCTGGGGCCGATGGTCGCCGGTATCGGCATCGCATCGGCGCAAGGGAAAGGAGAGGAAGCGCGCAGGTGGCTGTACACGACCACTGCAACTGCCCTGGCGACGCAAGTCGGGGAGTGGCTTCGGCTCGCTACGGCACGCAATGCGTCCGGGTGCCTGACGGACATGGCACTCCCGCTCGTGCACTCCCCCTCGAGCCCGTTCCGCCGCCATCGAGGCAGCACCAACGGACGGGAGGAGTCGTCGGAGCCGGAGCCGTCCTTCACTTGCGACGCCGAGCAGCACTCCTCCGCGCCGGAACTCCCCGAGGTCGCAGTCATTCTTGTGGCATCAGGCGACTAATCTCTCGGCCCCTGGACCAGGGGGACGCCCTCGAGGCGGTTCACCGACCAGGGATCTCATGCTAACAGGAGAAAGAAGAAGCAGGATAATTGCGTGCCCAGGAAGACTCCTCGGCCGACCCTATTTATAGCCCGAAGAAACCTGAGTCAGCACTCAAGCCGGGTACGGGAACACGCCGCGTGGCCCTCCATGCAAAGCGACAGAGCATCACCAACGAACAGTGACCTCAGAAAGAACGACACGACGGCTCAGAAGGAGGGCAGTACCTCTGAAAAAGGCGGACCGTGCTCCGGTCCATCGGGCAACGCACGGCGTCATCCTGCAGGGACCGCACAGAGATGGCAAACCTTACTTTAGCCTGTAGGCGAACCACCGTTCCCCTACAGGCTCGGGGGCTACACCCACCGGGTGCGCTCGCGCGCTCCGGTGGGAAAAAGAACAAGATCTCACCTCAGCCTGTAGGCGAACCACCGTTCCCCCACAGGCTCGGGGGCTACACCCGGTGGGTGCGCTCGCGCGCACCCCCGAGCAACATGTGAACCGGCATCAAGAGAAAGCCTGCACGGAGAACTACCCGTCCTCCGAGCAGGCTCGGGGGCTACTGTCGGATATCAATATCCGACCCTCTCACCGACGGGTGGGACCACGCAGTTTCAGGAAGAAGATGGGCATAAGAAAACCCGAAGAGCATCGGATTAAGGGAGGATCGGTTTTCCCCTGACTCAGCCGACCCTTATCCGCCTCGGCCGACCCCCGTCCGCCTCGGCCGACTCCCGTCCGCCTCGGCCGACCCGCGTCCGCCTCGGCCGACCCTCGTCCGCCTCGGCCGACCCGCGTCCGCCTCGGCCGACCCTCGTCCGCCTCGGCCGAACCACTCCTGTCGCTATCTCGCCCGACCTCTCTTCGTCTCGCCCGAGTCGGCGTGGGCCCGAGACGAAGTGGAGCGTCCGGAAGACCCGGCGTAAGGATGTGTCACCATACGCCCAAGCCATTTCCCATCGGAGGCCGCCCGACGAGTCTCCGGTTCGCCCGAGGGGTTCTCCGCTCCCGAGTGGTCTCCAGCTCCTCGGGTAAAACTACCCGGCCACGCCCCGGCCCGTCCGGCGCCGTACCCACTTGGTACTTGCCGCGTCAGAACATCATGGGTGTCCGTCCTTCGCCGCGGCAGCCACAGTGGCACCCGTCCCATCCGAACAGGAATGCTACAGCCTGGAGAAGGAATGCATGCGCTACACCGGGCACTCAAGTACGACCCCAGGCGCCCATGGACGACACCTGGAACCCGAGCAGGACACCTGGAGCGCCCGAGGACCTCGAGCAAGTCAACCACGACCCGGGAACCACCCGGGAGCTTACCCAGGAAGGCATCGACTCCAACCACCCGGGATGTACGACTCCGGGTCCGGCGGGACGCCCACTCCGTCAACACCTGCTCCCTGTACGGCTCGGCGAGCGACGCAGCTGGAAGCTCTCGGGAGCAGTAACTCCCCTTGTAATTTTCTCCTTTTTACCCCCCGCTCCCTTCTCCCCTTGAGGCTATAAAAGGGGACAAGGGGACATCAGGGGGGGGATTTTTTTCGGACACTAGTGGAACACTCGGACACCGCACGCAACACGCTCACTCACACCGCCCAGGGACTTGGGATCTTCTCCCTCTCCCGACTAGTTTGTACACCCCTACGACAGACGACGACGAAGAAGAACACACGACACACATACACCAGAACACTCACGCTTAGACGCACTCAGAGACTTGGGAGCCCCTCCCTCTCTCGACCGCTTGTAACCCCTACTACGAGCAACGCGAGTAACACGAGCAGCCTCGAACTGGACGTAGGGCGTTCGTGCCCGAACCAGTATAATCCCTTGTGTCCTCTCGCGAACCATCCGGAGCCCAAACGCGCAATCCACTAATTTACTTGTTGGTTATTTCGCACACCGACACTATCATTAGCAAATAGTTAATGTAGCACCGCTTTATCAAATCATGGACTAATTAGACTTAATAGATTCGTCTCCCGAATTAGCCTCCATCCATGCAATTAGTTTTATAATTAGTCTATGTTTAATATTTCTAATTAGGATTAAACATTCGATGTGACATGGAAAGTTAGCATAGTATCAAACAGGGTCGGCACGAGCGTTGATTGTTTGCCGTGCACGCTTCGGCGTGGATGCTACTGACCTAAAAATTTTTTCTTCACAACAACAACAAAAAAGTGTTTCAAGTCGCAAAAAAAAGTCTTTCAGTCCCAAGTAAATTGGGTAGGTTAAAATCAAAAACATGGGTGTATTTTGAATTATTTTTATAATGGCGTAAAGGGTAATTTAGATGAATATTAGGAGGTTACTTTATGTTATTTCTATAATGGCAGAGGGGTAATTAACTTATAGATTTAGAGGGTTACTTTGGGTATTTTCATAATAGTAAAGTGGGTAATTTTTTTAGAGAATATGATAGATCTGGTGGCTATGACTATCGAAGTTTATGGACCGTAGGTTAGATGTTTCTGATTATTGTGAGAATTTTTATGATTTATCTTTTTTCTAGCGTGCTTTATAAAGATTAATGTGGAGGCCTCAAAAGGAGTCTCAAGTAAGTTAAGATTGGTAGGTTAAAGTCTCTTTCACGCAGTTTTGCACATACATTTGGAGCAAAACTTGCTGCCTTGGATGACAACACTACAATAGCGGCAGCCATTTTACTATTATGCCTTTCGACTTTGGGTCGTCCTTGGATTATTAAGGCTGTCCGCACTCGTCATACTTTATTTTCATCCTCTAAAAGGAATATACTGTTCTGGTCATCAAGATTTTTTCCTCTATACCACTTTCTCCCTCACCCATCATACTCTATATCTCATACTCTATCCCAACTACCTTATATTTTATTCCAACATCTCCAACTACCATCTTCTCTCACCAAACATATTTCTTCATAACACAATCTTCGAATTGTTATTCTAAATCATGGGATAGAAATAATTAGTAATACAAATTTTTAATTAAATAATAATTGTTATTCTCCTTTCTCTTTTTCCTTTTTCTCTTTTTTATTTTTTCTCTATTTTCTTTTTTTCCCTTTTCTCTACCTATTTCTCTACACACCCGATCCATTCCAATCCCACGGAGAGGGATCCAGCGGCAGCGGGCGGAGGGACCCGAGCGGAGGAACACCGCGCGGCGTCCGGCGGCGTCCTGCCCTCTCCCGCGACGTCCAGCGTCCTCAACCCGACGGCGGCCTCTGGGATCTCCCGCACCACCAGGCAGATCGGCACCGAGCACCACGCGCCGCCGAGCACCATGCACACCGGCCGGCCGAGGCAGGGTGGATCCATGGCGGCTCGGGAGCGGCCCCAAGCTCCGGTGGCTGCGTCCCTCCCTCCTCCCCGCGCCGCCACCTCCCTGCGCCGGCGCCCCTCCCTCTCCGCCCGGCCCTCGCGCAGGGCCCTCGCCCTCCCTCTTGGCCCGAGGTGTACTTCCTGTTCCGGCCGGAGGCGCCGCGGAGAGGCACCGCGTGCGAGGAGCAGGAGGACATCGGCTCGATTGCGGGGGACCTCGACGCGCTCCTCTCTCGGATCGATTGCGGGGACCATTCGGCAGGAGAAGGAGGAGATGGCGGGGTGAGCGCCGAGGAGGCTGGATGCGGGGCGGAACGGCGACATGGGCGGCCATGTCTCCTCCTTCAGCCGCCTCCTCGTCCTCGTCGTCGTCCTCGCCGAGGGCGGCCGCCCGCCCAGCCACGCCGCTCCGCCCGCTTGGCCCGGATACCTCCGGCAGCGGCGGCCGTGGTCACAGGGGCTCTGCAGGCGCGGTCCGGTCTCTCCTCTCTCCCACGAGCTCTGCAGGCGCGGCGGCGGACAGCGGAGGAGGCGCGGCGGGGTAGTTGGCGATGGCGCGCAGAGGTCGTGGGCGCACGGGCCCCACGCCACGTGGGCAGGATAGCGGCGTCCTCTCCTTCCGCTGCCTCGTACGCTAGCACAGTGGTTCGTTTGCCGTTTTCCGGTGCAGCAAATTTTACGCTGGCCCCGTTAGAAACTGTTCACAACTTTTGACCACTAATTAAAGGTATTAAATAAAGGTATTTTACAAAACTAACTTCAGAACCCTGCACTAGAAATCCTGAAGAATCTAATGAGGCTTTTGACCGCATGATTATAGCATCACTGTAGCCAATCATCGATTAATTAGGCTCATTAGATTCGTCTCGAAAAATTACACTCATCCGTGAAGAGGTTTTGCAAATAGACTCCATTTAGTACTTCATGCAAAAAAAAATTCCCTCCGTACGAGATGCTACACTAGACAACCAAACGGGGCCGCTATCTTCGTACTGAAGGATGCGGCAGCAGACCGGACAGAGGATCCAGTGCGGATAGCGCTTGAACTCCCACCGCTAATAAATTAATAAGGAAAAGCTATATCTCACCTGGGTGAAATCTGAGCTCTCCTCACCCGGTTTGTCCACCGTTCGATCCTTTTGATTTTTTTTTCGGCCCTCCGATCGTTTTGCTCCTCCGCCGATTCCTTTGTTTGTGTTTTTGTCACTGACAGGTGGGCCCTACTTGTACTGTTCGAATTTCGGGACTCGCGCCTGTTCATTTCCGTCGTCGTGTCTCTAGACCTTTCCCCTTCATTTCTCGTCTCTCTCTTTCTCTCTCTCTCTCTCTCTCTCGTTCCCCGACGGCGACACCAACGAGGCGATTCTAGGGTTCCGGTGCGCGGGAGTCTTTTGGGGCTCGATTTTCCCCGGCGCCTCGTAAGATCTGGTTCTGCCTTCCGTCCTGGTGAGTTTGGTGAGCTCATATCCATGTAGTTCCATCGGATTTGATTGATTTTGTCTTGTTTTGTTGCGTTGAAAAGGACGATATCATCTGCGTGATTTTTCTAGGGTTCGTCAGGTTCGTTCTAAGATTTCCTCGAAGCCTTGTATGATCTGTATGTGTATGATTGATTCATCTTAGTTTTGTGTTGTTTTTGTTCGGAATCATTAGGTATTTAGGTTTCAGTTCAGTTGCATTATATTTTACTGATTTCGTCGTGGATTGTTCCATGTAGTTGCGCTGCCTCCCGATTTCAATTAGTCTATTGTTCGTCATGGGATCTCTGAGATATCCTCAATTCCATCTGTACTTTCTTGGTGATTTTTATTTTCCCAACTGTATTCTGCGATTGGATTAGTTCTGATTGATGTGTGGATGGTGTTTTCGTTGGTTTTGTCCCCTACTTGATGGTGCTGCATAGTACATAGCTTCATTCTGTCATTTTTTTACTGCTTATTTCCCTCATGACCATGTTGTTTAAGATTTTATTTCCCTCATCAGATCTGTGTCCTTTTTATTTTGTGGGCATTTTGGATAATCTGGTACTCTCTAGCTCTAGCTGCTGATCCTGATGGGAGTAACATGATGTATTTGTAGTCTGAGCATTTGTGTTGTTTTTTATTTGGGTTTATTTATTTTTGCGTAATCAGATAAGTTGCTGCTTTACTGGAGCCATTTTGTTTCTGCTTTTTATTGTTGATATAGCTTTTTATTTTTGTTTCTGCTTTACTGGATTGAATGTTAATACAATACACTACGACTGATTTTACAGTGAAAACATTAATGTCATTTTTGTGTTTCTTAACTGTAATAATATAGAAGAAAGTTGTATCTTCAGATTTGGCATTTACATCTTTATGGTTTCTTTTTTGATCCAAGTTATTTATGCATTGATGCAGATGTTTTGAACATTTCTCATTTCCATTAGTAATATTGTCTTTGATGATCTGTGTTTGCATCTTTTAATTTCCATTTGTGGGTTTTAACTCACTTCCTCAAGTTTAGAAATTTGTGGTTTCAGTATTGCTTTTGATCTCTCTTGTCTTGTCTACTGTTTTTTTGTTTTTGCTGATATGTGTGTCCATGTTAGTGTTCCAAACTGTTATAATTTATATTCTCCCTGCATTTCATCTTCCAATTTTTGGTTGTAATCATGCATTTTCCATTTTTCATTGTATCTTGTTTTGTAGTTGTAATCATGCATTCACATGTTTATTATCAGGTTTTAAATAGTTCATACTGTAATTTAAGTTATGTTTACATTTATTTGTCTTTCATAGATGGCGAGGAAGTCGTACACTGATTTCATTGATGTTGAAAGTTCTGAAGAATCTTTAAATGATGAGGAAATGTTTGATCGTGATGAGGATTTTGCTAGTGATGATTTACATCAATCCGAGGTTCACATTATTTTTCTGTCTCCTTCTATTTACTGTATTAATTTGTAGTTTGATCTAATTAGTTTGTTTATATATTTTTCAGCTTAATTCTTCAGAAGATATGGAACGTATCAAACTTGCTGCTTATAAAGAGGTTTTGAAGGATGTAAGTCTATTGTATTTTTTCTTATTTTAGTTTTTCTGTCATTTTTTTCTTATTTCTTATTTTAGTGTATTCATGTAGTTGTTTTTGTTTTTTTATTTTATATTTGCAGTATGCTGAAATAAAGATGTTGAAAAGGAAGCTTGCCATGACTCTAAACAATCAGGTATATTCTTTTTTTTATTTGTTATCCTTAAATTGTTTTATTTCTTTATCATTTTATTTTCATTGCTGCAAATATTTATTAATGTTTTTTATGTTTAGGAGCACAAGATAAACTTAACCAGTTCCAAAACAAAGGATGCCTTCACTCGTTTTTCTGTCAGTAATTTTTCTGGTGTGATTGATGCTTTGCTACCAGAACAGAGACAGGTTATTGAACAGTATGGCTTAGGTCCTTTGCTTGAGTTTGACAAGTGTGTAGTTCCTAATAAGTTTGTCCAGTGGATTGCTCATCGTGTCAATTTCCGATCTTCTGATATTGTTATTGATGGCAAGGTCATATCTCTTACTAGAGAATCAGTACATCTTGTATTGGGTCTTCCTCTTGGTGACAAGCCTTTCCCATCTGATCATTCTGAAGGAAAAGCTATTATGTTAGCTAAGTTTCATAGAAATTCAATTCCATCTGTCAACTTCTTTGTTGATTTGATAGTGAAGCAAAAAGTGAAGTCAGATGAGGAGTTGATAATTGCTTTCATACTAGTCTCCATGACTAGTTTCCTGTGCTCCAATTCTTCATTGGTTCCTAGTTATCGCTATATGGGATTATTTCAGGACCTGTCTAACCTTAGAGACTATGATTGGTGTGGTTTTATTTTGGAATGGTTATTGAATGGTGTGAAATATTTCAATAAAAGCAAATCTTCAAGAATTTCTGATGGTGGCACCCTACGTGGATGCTGGTACTATCTAGCTGTAAGTTTTCCAGTCTTTAATTGTTTTTGTATATGCATTATGTTTTTTTAAATATTGTTATATTAATATTCTTGTTTCTTTTTCTTTTTTTAGGTCATGTATCTTGATTTTGTTGATTTTGGTGCTCGCCGAGTATCAGATTCTGTTCCTCGTATATCTGTTTGGAAAGGTGGTATGATTAAGACATATTCTGAATATGACTTGAAAACCAATGGATCCTATGGTTATCACCCTTTATTGGATTTGTCTCAGACGTGTTATTCCAAGGTTCTTTCATGTTTTTCTGTAGAATGATCTTCTTTGTATATGTTTTTTTTTGTTATTTTTCTTATGTCTGATTTTTTTTTGTTCCATAGGATTTGAGGTTTTTGTTCAATCCATATTCATATACTTTGGAGGCTGACTATTATGACAAACTTGATAAGTCTGCTGGGTGCAAACTTCCTGATTCAGTGAAGACTGATATTTGCAATCTCCTTCGAAAATTTTCATTTAACTGTGGTCTCAGTGTTAACTTGGATGTCAATTCTATTGGGTCTATGGGAGATGAACTGAAAAACACCTTTTGCAAGCTCTTGAAACATGCATACTCTATTGATTGTCGTACTCAGGATCTTGTTCTGGATCTTATGACGCTTTTGTCTAATGCTTTTCCTGATGATGATAGTGTTGATCCTTCTGGTCAACAACAGAACCATCACAATGTTTCTTCTCCCAATAATGTTGATGATGTTCAAGAAAACAATTCTCATTATCCTAATATGATAAACCTTGGTACTTCTCTACTATTTTGTTTTATTTGTTTTACTATATTTGGTTATCTATGGTTTTTTTATACCTACACTTTCAATTAAATTGTAATGTTTATATTTTCTCCTGTAACTGAATGTTTTATTTTACTTTTTTCTTTTTTAGATTCCCCATCCAGGCTTGATGTTAACTGTTCTCAGTATGAGCTGCACAAGGCAAAGGAATTATCCAACAAAGCTACAACTCCATGTCCTATTAAGGTTCGAACTTGTTCCTAAGCTTTTTTTTTACTTATTTTCTTTTCAAGCTTAGCTTTTAAAATATTGTTTTTTTTAGGTTCCCAAATCACCTTCTTTCAGTTCTGAAACTGCTAATGATGACTTCAAAAATATTACTGATTTGCCTGTTCCCAATTTGCAACATTCTGCCTCAAGAAGTGCATCTGTTAAGGTAATTTGAGAAGAATTTCCTCTTTTTTTTTTTATAATACTTTGTCCTTGAATTTTTATATTCTTTTTTTCGTTTTCTTTCAGTTCACAAATGACACTGTTGCTCGAGTTCTGCAGAAGTTGAATAAAAATAGTAAGTTTATTTTTCTTCTACTACCTATTATATATTGCATTTTTTGTACTGTATTATCTGTATATTTCAAATTTTGTTTCTTTTTAATTTTTCTTGTTATTTTCCTTTTAGATGTGATGACCCCATCTCAGAATAAGTCTGTTCCTTCGAAATTTGCTATGCCTCCTTCTGGATATCCTCCAAATCGTAAGCCTTAATGTTATTTATTTTCATTGCTATATTATTCTTCTTTTCTGTAAATAGTATTAACATATTTTTGTTTTGGTTGTTTCAGATTTTTCCGCTTGTTCTCTTAGCAGTCAACTTGATTCTAAACAAAGATCTACACCCTCTAATGCCAAATGCAACACATCTGCTCCTGTTGTTCACTTGACCCCTGAACCATCTTCTAGTGTTAAGAAATCTAGGAAGTCTGTTTCATTTTCTTCTATTGGTCATAGCTCAGACAATGCTATTCTTGTTGAAGACAATAAAAGCTATGTTCCTGACTCTGTTTCTCCTTCTCCTATACCTGGGATGTCTAGATTTAATTCTCAGCAGGTTTGTTTTTTCAAATTTTAAATTTGTTGTTTCATTCATTTTAAACATTTTATGTCAGTTTCTTTTATGTTTTTGTGCAGTTCTTTGATGATAAAGAAAATCTTTCTCCTACATTCTCTCAAAGGGTAATTTATTTTTTTTATTAATTTGCTTTGTATGTTTGCTTCTTGCTATATTTATTTCTCTATTCATTTTTTTTTGTTTTATTGCAGACACCTATTATCATGCAAACACTTGAGTTTACACCTCATTCGGCTGTTAGAAGATCCACTCCTACTGCAAATCCATTGAAAGATTCATCTTCTAGCTTGAATGCTGAACGTTCTTCTAAGCAGTCTCCTCTATTTGTGAAAGTATGAATGCGTTATAATTTTTTAAAAATTTCAGTTAGTTTTCCCCTTTTTTAATTTATAATTTATTTATTTCCAGGTGTCTAAGGATGTTGAATTCATTGCTGAAAAGACTCTTGCAGATAGTGTTCGAGCGATGACTCAGAAATCAGAAGAATTGTACAACAAACAGTTGCAATCAGCTGATGACATGATTTCAACTCCTTAGAAATTGAAATCTGTAGCTTTGGGTTCTCATAATTTCAATTCTCAAAGTTCTCAGCCTTTTGCACTAGGACGTAGAGACTCATCAACTGGTGGCAAACTGCCTATCCATGGTCCTAGACGAATGGCTATACCTGCTCCACCATACCGTGGTGATTATGTTCGATTACCTGTTTCTTCAAAATTTCATGTTTCTAAGTCTACAAATGAATATTACCAGATTATCTGCAAGCTTGCTTCATCTCAATATCAGGGGTTAGTTTTAATATTAATTTGTTTATTTTCTGTTCTTCAGTTTTCTTTTAGTTCTTTACTGGCTTCAGATATATAATTACTATTTCTTCTCTTAATTTTTCAGTGAGGATGCTGTTAATCCATCAGGTGTTCGATGTACTTTCTGGGCTTTTGGAGAATCTCTCAAACCTCTTGGTGTTGTCAAGTCTTTTGTTGTATCAGTGTTCTGTTACAGTCTTTTTCTGAAGCCTAATGGACATCCTGATGTCTCAAAACGACATTATTTTTTCCCTAACATTTCTGTAAGTTTTCTGTCAAGTTTTCATTCATATTTTTTTTTCATATTTCATATTTTTCATGTTGATTGTCCTCATGTTTCTAACAGGACAATCTCTTAAAAGATTTCGATGAAGCAGACGAAGATGTTCTTGGCCGTGCATTCAGGAGGTCTTCAAAGGCTCGTCCACTCAATCAGTCTAACATGGTATAGTTTGGTATTTAGTGCCTTTTAATTTTTTTCATACTCTTCTGGTTCTTTTTCAAAAGTTTTGTTTTTTTACTTTCATTCTAAAGTAAATTTTTTCCAGTTGTTTTTCCCAACATTCTTTCAAGATCACTGGTTTGTGTTTGCTGTTGATATTAAAGACCGCAAGTATGTCATCCTTGACTCTGTTTTCAACAAGGACCATGAGTATCAAGAGTTTGTTCGTGAAAGGATGGTTGGTCTCTTTTATTGAAATTTTTTATTTTGTCTATTATCTCCTGAAAATTCTCTTTTGTCTTATTTACCTTTAATATTTTGCAGTGTCTTTCTTTTGAGTATCATTGGGACAAGTTTGTCAAGCTTGACATGGGTTTTGATGATTATGAGTTTATATATCCAGTTGTGCCAGAGCAACCTCTTGATAACACGTGCGTATATATTATGTTTCTTTTCATGTGTCATTATATTTCAATGTTTATTTAATAATTATGTTTATTTTTCTGTTGTAGCACTGATTCTGGAATATATGTCATGATGTTTCTTGAACACTGGCTCTCACCAAGGACTTTGCTCACTTCAGTTTTCAAGCCTTCTGATATTCCCCAGCTGCGTGTCAAGATTGCGAATGATTTAATGTTTCATTCCAAGAATTCTGGCATGAAAAGCCTTGTTCTCAACTACAATCGCCAGGTTATTTCTTTACACTTTAATCCAGTTATTTTTACAGTATGTTTTCACTGTAATTTCAATGATTTCAATATGTAATATCATTATTGTTTCAGTTTTTTTCTTTTTGTTCTCTTAATCTAATTTCGTCTATCACTATGCTTGTATTATAATTACTTTTATTATTTATGTAGGATATCTAGACCAGTTTTGGTACTTCGGAAGCTTCTTTGTCTCCTCGCTGTCAAGATGCATAAACAGTTGAAAAGATGCTGTTTGTTGCTACGTTTATAATTGTCTCAAAATATGTAATAGGGTACATATATTCTTAAATGTTTGGATCTCAAAACTTTATGAACTCATCACTGCCTTTGTAAATGACATATGGTTACATATATAAATATTTTTCAGCACTCTCCTTGCGCATTTCTCTTCTTTGCCATATTTGCTTTGTCATCTCTTCGTCTCTCTTCTTGTATTTTCACTCCTTTTCATTTCCTTGTTGTCCTCTCTTTAACTTCTTCTTGCTCTTTGACTGTGGGCCTGCAAATATGTTTAAGACTTTGTTAGTTATTTTCTATAATATTTGTCTTGATTTAATGGTAAAGTCTTACTTGAGGTATTTGCATTCTTGTTTTTTCCCCTCTTAGCTTGAGCCTTTGCCATTTTCATCCTCTCTTTTTCCACCAGTGGCATCAGTCTTTTTGGGTTTTTTGGCCTTCCCTTTTGTTGAATTCTGTTGTCACACCCGGATTTACGAAGGAAATCCGAATGCTACTATATGTGTACCCAGGAAGTCTTTACACACATATAGCTCCAGAAATGATTATCAAAAGAGAAAGAACAGTGCTCGATAACATAAACAGAAATAAAGTCATTACATCACAGGCATTACATTATTATCGAGTTTATCAAAGTAGCGGAAGAGTAAGCATCTAAATCCACTGAGCCTCCACAGGGACTCTGACTGGGGGACTGCACTGCCTAGAACTCCGGGAACTCCTCAGGGAAGACAAAATCGTCCACAGGCGGCTCATCTGAGTACCCATCCGGGATTTTGTTGATATGAAGCAAGTGTAAGTAATCCTTCTTACTTAGCAAGCATAACATGATTAAATGAGGCTCAAAAGGCTATGCAAGGTTTAAACTGCGGTTAGCATTTTTAGTTGATTACTTTTAGAATTAACCTGAATTACTACAGTTATATGACAACCCCAGTTGAAACCCACATTATGAAACATGTGAAGTATTATAAATAAACAACATCATATTTAACCATTTAACCAGAAAACAAGGAACCGCTCAAAAAGGATCCAGGCCGCTCTTGACCGTGAGCACGGCTGATATATCAGATCATAACACTCTGCAGAGGTTGTACAACTTTACCCACAAGTCGCGATTCCCCTTTGTCATAGACAAGTGTACCTCCAAAAACAGGTACGGGGTTTCACTACGAGACCTTTCAAAAGACACCCTAGCAGCTAGTGGCAGTGTGAACCTCTTCTGCTCCCACCAAAAGTAAATATCAGCCCATCCGAGACAAGTGAGGGACCCAAAGGCCCTCCCTGCTCCCACCAAAATAAATGTCAGCCCATCCGAGACAGACCGAGGCCACCGCTTGGCCCTCTCCTCCGAGTCAAGCCAGATAGCCACTTAGACAAGCTAGAGCCGTACAATTTACTTAGTCAAGACCAGAACCATTTGATCCTTGTGGTTGTACGGTTTTCCTGGTGGCCGCTTTAAGAATCGGAACCTTAAAGAGAGACGCTTAGAGCAATCCAAACACATGCTCAAGCTCCCTAAACCAAGTTGCTAAAAAGCATATTTTAATAAGGTTCCAAGTATAACATTAGTCAATATTAACATTTAACAATGATCGTTAGCGTTTGCAAGCATAGCATAACTTAACAAAACTACCCATATGCAAAACCCAGGGTGATCAAGGAATATAGGATATATAAATCTAGTCATTCTAAGGGTTTAACAAATTTAGACACATGCATGAATGAATAACATGATTAATAGGTGAATAGGTATCAAGGATAAATCATGTTACACTTGCCTTCCTCAAAATATTGCTGCTGATCTTGGTCTTCAAACTCTTGATCAAAGCCGGCCTCGATTTGATCGCACTCTAAACACGTATTCCAATCACCACACATACATCCATCACAAGCCAGTACATGCATACAAAAGTATTTCTATTAGAACAGTACACCATACAACATAAACAGAAGCAAAAAGGTTATAAAACTAATCTACGCATTTCTACGAACACAACAACGCGAAAATCACTCTAATCGGATTTACGGTGAAGAAACTACGCTAAAAACAAGATCAAGGACTAAGCTGCGATAACCGAGGACTTAAACGTGATTAACCCTAGATCTTGAGGGGTAGCAGAGAAGTTTATCTGAACTGAAAAAGGATGGCAGGTTTATTTGGGAATTTTGGAGGGACTCTTTAGCAAAGTCGCGAAGGGGTATGCTGGGATCTATTCTGAGCCGTTGGATCAAGGATGGAGGGCTGCTGTTGATTCTTCTTCATCAGTTCGGTCTGCACAGGAGGGGCGACGGTGCTTTCACGAACAGAAGGGAACGGCGGCCATTGTTGCAGACCAGAGGTCGCCGGGGACAGGGCCCCAAGGCCTCGGTGCATGGATTTCAGGGGTGAGCGGCAAAACGGAACCGGGACGGCGACGCGAACCCGTCTTCGTGCTCACCTAGGACAGACAGGGAGCAGAGATGTTGCGCCACGAAGGGGGGGGCGGACTGGTCTGTTCGTCGGGCGTCCGTGAATCCTCCTGGCGTTCCTGGACAAGAGAAGAAAGTGAGGGGGAGACCAGAGGGGATTGGATTCAGGGAGGACGACGGCGTCGGCGTTTCTTACTCAGTGAACTCCGGCGACCCGAAATCCGGCGAAAGGGCACTGATTTTGGGAAAGGATTGGGCAGGGGGCGCAGCTGTTCGCGAAGGGAAGATGGGGCGGGGTCGGCCTTCTGGCTCAGCGACGCAGAGAGGAAGACGAAGGGGATGGGGTGCCGCTGTTCAGGGGAAGAGGAAGGGCGACTGTCGTTCAGTTTTCGCGAAGAAGAAACAGAGGGCGACGGGATGACGTAAGGGGCGGTCCTGCGCGCGTGAGGGCCTGAGGGGAGAGAGGACCGGGCGCTCGTGCAGGCTTGCAGGGAAAAGATGATGGGCCGGTCTTGTTTATTGAGTCTGCAAGAAAGAAAGAACAGAGGGAACTCAGGCCGGACATGTTGGGCTTTGGATCGACAGTTTTTGGGTCACAAGGCAAAAAGAAAAGGAGTCTGGATCGGGTTCTCGGAAAAGGAAGGAAGGAGTGAGTTGGGTAGGGTTTTAGGGCTGGGTTGGACTCGGGTTTTGGGTCTAAGAAACAAGGGCTAAGCACAAACAACACACGCATCCAATAAAACGATGCATCGGCATGAAATGCACAAACAAGTTTCTAAACCTAGGGTTGATTTTAATTACTAAAAAGGTTTTATATTTTTCTAAATTTTGTGAATGCACACACAAGAGCTAGCAAATTAATTACTAATTTAGAAAAGAAATTTTTAGGGTGTTACAATTCTACCCCCCTTAAAATGAATCTCGTCCTCGAGATTCGGTTGAGCCTTCAAACTGCTGCGGATACTCTGCCCTTAAATCTTCTTCTCTTTCCCAAGTTGCCTTATCCACTGAGTGTCTGCTCCACTGCATCATATACATCCGCATCTCCTTACTTCTTGTGACTCTTTTTGCCACTTCTAGTATCTTGACGGGATACTCCTTATATGTAAGATCCTCTTGTGCATCGAGTCCCTCCAATGGTAATTGTTTTTCTGGCAACTGGGTAACTCTATTTGCATGTCTTCTTCTGCCTAGAGCATCTGCCACCAAATTTGTCTTTCTGGATGGTAGTGAATTTCCAGGAATGGTAGATGTGCAGAACAAAAACCCACCCAACTATTTACACACTTAACTTAAACCTATATCTAGATGTTTGTGAGTATAGAACCCACAATCATCACAATCATTACAAAAAGCCAACTCATGCATTAATCATAATGACAATTTATTCAATCACCCAAGAGCACTGGTTCACACATGAGAACTAAAAACAAACTCAAAACGCATCTAAGTCGTTTTATTACAACTCATGGGACAAATCTAAAGATCCTTATCTATGGTGATGCAGGCCTATCTCATGAAAGAAAACAACGGGGAAAGTCAAATTTTGCAATAGATAAGGATAGAAGTATAAGCAAAGATTTTTAATAAATTACTGACAAGGCAAAACAAGGATAGATTAAATAAACAAAATGAGGTATGTATAATCAATAAATAAAATAAGCAAGGTTAAATCAAAATGAAATAAAACAAGGAGTTTAAAGCACAAACTCTAAACGACCATTCTACTCTAGGCTGCGCATCCTACAGTCAGCACTGCTTTGATACCACTCTGTCACACCCGGATTTACGAAGGAAATCCGAATGCTACTATATGTGTACCCAGGAAGTCTTTACACACATATAGCTCCAGAAATGATTATCAAAAGAGAAAGAACAGTGCTCGATAACATAAACAGAAATAAAGTCATTACATCACAGGCATTACATTATTATCGAGTTTATCAAAGTAGCGGAAGAGTAAGCATCTAAATCCACTGAGCCTCCACAGGGACTCTGACTGGGGGACTGCACTGCCTAGAACTCCGGGAACTCCTCAGGGAAGACAAAATCATCCACAGGCGGCTCATCTGAGTACCCATCCGGGATTTTGTTGATATGAAGCAAGTGTAAGTAATCCTTCTTACTTAGCAAGCATAACATGATTAAATGAGGCTCAAAAGGCTATGCAAGGTTTAAACTGCGGTTAGCATTTTTAGTTGATTACTTTTAGAATTAACCTGAATTACTACAGTTATATGACAACCCCAGTTGAAACCCACATTATGAAACATGTGAAGTATTATAAATAAACAACATCATATTTAACCATTTAACCAGAAAACAAGGAACCGCTCAAAAAGGATCCAGGCCGCTCTTAACCGTGAGCACGGCTGATATATCAGATCATAACACTCTGCAGAGGTTGTACAACTTTACCCACAAGTCGCGATTCCCCTTTGTCATAGACAAGTGTACCTCCAAAAACAGGTACGGGGTTTCACTACGAGACCTTTCAAAAGACACCCTAGCAGCTAGTGGCAGTGTGAACCTCTTCTGCTCCCACCAAAAGTAAATATCAGCCCATCCGAGACAAGTGAGGGACCCAAGGCCCTCCCTGCTCCCACCAAAATAAATGTCAGCCCATCCGAGACAGACCGAGGCCACCGCTTCTGGCCCTCTCCTCCGAGTCAAGCCAGATAGCCACTTAGACAAGCTAGAGCCGTACAATTTACTTAGTCAAGACCAGAACCATTTGATTCTTGTGGTTGTACGGTTTTTCTGGGTGGCCGCTTTAAGAATCGGAACCTTAAAGAGAGACGCTTAGAGCAATCCAAACACATGCTCAAGCTCCCTAAACCAAGTTGCTAAAAAGCATATTTTAATAAGGTTCCAAGTATAACATTAGTCAATATTAACATTTAACAATGATCGTTAGCGTTTGCAAGCATAGCATAACTTAACAAAACTACCCATATGCAAAACCCAGGGTGATCAAGGAATATAGGATATATAAATCTAGTCATTCTAAGGGTTTAACAAATTTAGACACATGCATGAATGAATAACATGATTAATAGGTGAATAGGTATCAAGGATAAATCATGTTATACTTGCCTTCCTCAAAATATTGCTGCTGATCTTGGTCTTCAAACTCTTGATCAAAGCCGGCCTCGATTTGATCGCACTCTAAACACGTATTCCAATCACCACACATACATCCATCACAAGCCAGTACATGCATACAAAAGTATTTCTATTAGAACAGTACACCATACAACATAAACAGAAGCAAAAAGGTTATAAAACTAATCTACGCATTTCTACGAACACAACAACGCGAAAATCACTCTAATCGGATTTACGGTGAAGAAACTACGCTAAAAACAAGATCAAGGACTAAGCTGCGATAACCGAGGACTTAAACGTGATTAACCCTAGATCTTGAGGGGTAGCAGAGAAGTTTATCTGAACTGAAAAAGGATGGCGGGTTTATTTGGGAATTTTGGAGGGACTCTTTAGCAAAGTCGCGAAGGGGTATGCTGGGATCTATTCTGAGCCGTTGGATCAAGGATGGAGGGCTGCTGTTGATTCTTCTTCATCAGTTCGGTCTGCACAGGAGGGGCGACGGTGCTTTCACGAACAGAAGGGAACGGCGGCCATTGTTGCAGACCAGAGGTCGCCGGGGACAGGGCCCCAAGGCCTCGGTGCATGGATTTCAGGGGTGAGAAGGAACGGCGGCCATTGTTGCAGACCAGAGGTCACCGGGGACAGGGGCCCCAAGGCCTCGGTGCATGGATTTCAGGGGTGAGCGGCAAAACGGAACCGGGACGGCGACGCGAACCCGTCTTCGTGCTCACCTAGGACAGACAGGGAGCAGAGATGTTGCGCCACGAAGGGGGGGGCGGACTGGTCTGTTCGTCGGGCGTCCGTGAATCCTCCTGGCGTTCCTGGACAAGAGAAGAAAGTGAGGGGGAGACCAGAGGGGATTGGATTCAGGGAGGACGACGGCGTCGGCGTTTCTTACTCAGTGAACTCCGGCGACCCGAAATCCGGCGAAAGGGCACTGATTTTGGGAAAGGATTGGGCAGGGGGCGCAGCTGTTCGCGAAGGGAAGATGGGGCGGGGTCGGCCTTCTGGCTCAGCGACGCAGAGAGGAAGACGAAGGGGATGGGGTGCCGCTGTTCAGGGGAAGAGGAAGGGCGACTGTCGTTCAGTTTTCGCGAAGAAGAAACAGAGGGCGACGGGATGACGTAAGGGGCGGTCCTGCGCGCGTGAGGGCCTGAGGGGAGAGAGGACCGGGCGCTCGTGCAGGCTTGCAGGGAAAAGATGATGGGCCGGTCTTGTTTATTGAGTCTGCAAGAAAGAAAGAACAGAGGGAACTCAGGCCGGACATGTTGGGCTTTGGATCGACAGTTTTTGGGTCACAAGGCAAAAAGAAAAGGAGTCTGGATCGGGTTCTCGGAAAAGGAAGGAAGGAGTGAGTTGGGTAGGGTTTTAGGGCTGGGTTGGACTCGGGTTTTGGGTCTAAGAAACAAGGGCTAAGCACAAACAACACACTCATCCAATAAAACGATGCATCGGCATGAAATGCACAAACAAGTTTCTAAACCTAGGGTTGATTTTAATTACTAAAAAGGTTTTATATTTTTCTAAATTTTGTGAATGCACACACAAGAGCTAGCAAATTAATTACTAATTTAGAAAAGAAATTTTTAGGGTGTTACATCTGTCTGGGTCAGCAATTTGTACAATCTCCAGTGGATATTGTGTACTTGTTGATTGAGTATCATTTGTAGCCCTATCCTCAGTTGCTATTGTTGATTGTGAAATATCTGCTGCATTGAGCAGTAGCTCAACTTGTTTCTCAAGCTTTTTCATCTCTTCAGCCAGGTATTGTGTAGCCTTTTCTGATTTTGCTACATTGTTTGTCAATATAGCTGCCTGCCTTGATAACATGTTGAACCTGAGCAATTCATGTGTTTTACTTGTATCTTCCCTGATAGGCATCTGGATTTTCCTCTCTTTCTTTCTCCACCGGTCGATGAAATATTTCTCATGTATTTCCTCTATTTCTTCTTCCACAATCACTTTCAGTATGTGTGTGCACAATATGCCATCTTTGTTGAATTTACCACAGATGCAGCTGAATTCTTCTTTTCCTTTTGTCAAATCTGTTATGACAATGTACTTTCTGATTCTTTCACGTTTGTTTATTTGATTTGATTTGTACCATACTTCAAACACTTTCCCTGTTGTTGTCTCCTTGTATTTGTAGTTTTCTGTTTGTTTTAGTTGCTTCATGAATCTCAAGTAAATATTCCTATTGTATAGGTCCATTGCTTGCTTCTCTATCATGTATCCATAATACAATTCTTTCGGTTGTTTTTGCTTGCTCTGATTGTCTTCTATCTCCTCTCTGTTCTTGATTGTGTCAATAATTCTTTGGTACTCTCGCAGGAAGCTGACTATGCTATATGTTGGGCCGACATTATCTTTGAACCTTGCATTTGTTCCTTCACTCCTGCCTGTGCTCTGAATGAATGGAAAGAAGTCATTTTTGTAATATACTGGTATGAAGCGCTTTCTCATCTCCCACATCTTTGTGAAGTACTTGTTTTTCTCTAGCTTGAAATCAGAAATCATTTTCTTCCACAGTGTTTCAAACTCTTCCTCAGTCAAAGAGAAGTTGACAGTGTCCTCAAACATTTCAGGTAAGCCTTTATTTGCTGCAAAACACTTCAAATTCTTGTTGTAGCATTTTGATTTGATGTGGAAAAAGCAGTTTCTGTGCCTGCTGTTGGGGAACACTTGTTCAATTGCTGCTCGCATTGCCTTGTCCTGATCTGTTATGATAGATTTTGGATGCTTACCACCCATTGAGTCTACAAACATCTCAAACACCCATTTGAATGTTTCTGTTGTTTCATCTGACAGGAATGCACATGCAAACAGGCAAGTTTGACCATGACCTGTTATTCCAACAAAAGGTGCGAATGGAAGGTTGTATCGGTTTGTCATGTAAGTGGTGTCAAAGCTTACACAGTCCCCATACTCAGCATACCATTTTAGTGATGTGCCTTCTCTCCAGAAAATATTTCTAACTTTCATTTCATTGTCAACCTGGAATCTGTAGTAAAATGTTGGATCTTCTCTTTTCCTTCTTATGAAGTAGTCCATTGCTTGTGTCATGTCATTTCCAGTGACCTCCCTGTTTATTTTTGTTCTTAGGTTCTGCACATCTTTTGTCTTGTATGGCAACGCAGTCAAGCCTCCTCTAAGGTATGACAATATTGCAATCATCTTTCTTGTTGGTATATTGTTGTCATTTAATGTCCTTATTATTCCTTTTTCCATGTCTGTCATGTATTTCCTTCCACTGAACGGCTGATTCCTGTTTTGTGGGCTCAGTTCATGGTTGTGCTCTAGATCTAGTCTCACTACCTTCCAAATCCTTCTATGCTCTTTCACCACCATTACACATTTGCAGTCCGTCTTCACTTGGACATTAGTTTGTCTTCTAGAATCTGAGCTACCCGATGCTTCTATCAGCAATGTGTCCTGATCAATGTCATCATTTTTCTTCTTTGTTTGTTTTCCATACCTGTGACATTTCATCTCTTGTTTATATATCTCATTGTTTCTTTTCTTGTCTTGTGTCCTAATCACATGGGCCACTATCACTTCAAACCCAGCAAGGAAGCCATAGAAGCTGAAAAAATGGTGAGTATCATCCCTATCCTTGAATTCCATTCCAATTTGCGGTGTGTACTTGCTTTCAATTTCTGCATTATTCCCTTCTGAAGCTGATACCTGCTCACTTCGAATGAATTCCTCTAATTCTTCCTCTGTTAGCACATGGTTCCCATTGATTTCCTCATCTATGTTTTCTTGATTCACTTCATCCTCTGGTTGTAAAACTCCTGTACTGATGTTTGTTCCATTTTGTACCTGCAAAATTTTCCTTTTCAATTAGACATTTCATTCTTTTTGTTATTTTTTCATTTGTAAAATTTCAATGCATTCATTAACTGCATTTCATCAATTCTCACCTCTTGTAACTGCATGCTATTGAAAATGTCATGTGTGCAGAATTCTTCATGTGCACTGATTTGATTCTCCAATTCTTCATGTACTGCTGTTATGCCCATCTGCATTAGTAAGTATTTCTTTATCTTGTTAGATTATGGATATATTTCATACCTTTTTTGCAATTTATAAATTTGTTATGTTAATATTCATACTGCTTACCACAGTTGTGTTGTAGATGTCAGTTGTCCACTCAAGATCCTCTCTTCCAGTTACCGTGCTGTCTCTGCTTGACTGCAATACACCAGTACTGATAAGGTGTTTTAAACTCTTATGAATCAAGTAATATTCAGTATTTTCTTTACCTCATTTTCTGTCACTGAAATCGATCTGGTGTCACTTGTTGCAAGTTGTCCTCCATATTGATTCATTGCATTTTCTGATTGCTGGTTCCACAGATAGAATAAGAAACTAGTTGTACAAATGTCATTTAGTTTTTTGCCGAGAAATGTATATAATCCTTACCTCATTTATTTGGCCTCCAGTTAGCAGCTCCATGTATGATTGTACTTGTAACTGCAACATTACAGTGTCAAAAAACTATTTTTACCCTTTTGACATTGCTGTAATTTCATTGTAACCGTTCTGTAATTGTAGGTAAAAGGGCATGTATTGCTTACCTCATTGTACCATGTGATCTTATCCTGCTCTTGAAAATTTCTGATTTGATCCATAAGCAGATCTGTATAAAAGCCCTGCTAAATTTTAATCAAAATTAGCAGTCTTCATTTTCATTTGCAATACATTCTATTTGAATTTGAAGCTCTTACCTGTTGTGTGTGACCTATGCTTGTCAAGTTTGTGTCATGCATTTCTTGGTAGGCATGTAAATTCAATTCTGTTAACATGAGATTGTTATGTTCATGTCCAGTAACAGGCTCATTTTCCCTTGTACCTTTTTCAGGGATCTTTACAGTATGTTTTGCCTGCCAAAAATTTTGTGCAAAAGCATGAATAATTGCTCAGGTAACATCATATGTCAATTTCAGCTATCCTGTAGTTCTAAAGTTTCAGAAACCTGTTTGATCATTACTCTCATCAACTATTATCTATTTGTACCAGATTTGCTTAAAATTTTCTAACCTGATTATCTCATGGATCTTGCATAGTTGTTTTCCCCCTGCTTGTGTTTGATTGATCCAGATTATTTGATATGCAGCCTTCTTCTATCCTTCCTCCAGGTTGCAGATCTCTTCCTCCTGCTATCTCCATCAGATTCTTGATGTTGCTTCAAGTCCCAGATTGACCTGTAATCTGGTTCCCCTTCCTTTGGTTTTGGCGTCGTGGGATTTTTCCCTTCGTGAAAAGGTTAGTCTACTTATGTCCAGATCAACTTGGCTTCCAAGTTTGCCCCTTTTTCTGTTTGCCCCCTTCCTTTGTTGGTCTTTTTTGTGAATTGTTTTTTGCATTTTGGGCTCTTTTGTTCACAATTTGCTTTTATGGGCCTTAATTGGTTTAATTGGTACACAATGGGCTTCCCTGAACATTTGGATTTAATTGGTTTTGGGCCTCTGCCCTTTTTCCAGCCCATTTACGTTTTCCTGTGCCAACTGCCGAGTCCCTTAAGCTGCTCTCGTCTTCAATTACGCAGTAACCTCCTTTTAATGCGCCTTTTCGGTTTCCCCGCCCATCTCCTGCCTTCTCGGTTTCCTTCCTATATTAACTCCCCACACCCTCTCTTCCTCTTCCTGGCGTTTCATTTCTTTCTCTTCTACTCGAACTGAAGGTTGTGTTCTTCTATTCTTCTTCCCTCTTTCATTTCTGTACAACTATTCTTGAAAGATTTCTTTTTTGTTTCTTTGCTCATTTTTTCCTTTACTTTTACTCTTCTTCTCTTGACTGAGATTTTTTAACGAATATATCTGAAATATCTCTCCTCTACATCTATTTCTTAAGTTCTTAGTCTTTGTTTTGGATTCTATGATATGTTTCTCTTAGACTTCTCTAGATCTGATTGTTTTTTTGTTCTTTCTTTTCATTAACATTTGTTTTTCTACTTTGTTTCATTTCCTTGTCTCCAAGTCTTAGTTTGTTCTTTTTCTTTTCTTTTTTACTGTCTTCAATTGTATATTCTAAATTTGTTCTTGTTTCTATCTCACCAATCTGTTATATTTCTTTTATTTCTTTTGTACATCTTTTTTCTTTTTTTTATTTCTATACCTGACTCCATTCTGTTATTATATACTCCACAGGATTATTCTGGTGTCCTTAATTAATTTGGAATTTTCATTCCCTGTATCAGGTAATTTTTTATTATTTGCTTTTACTTTTATTTGAAAACAGCTTTAATATTGTTATCAAGTTGAACATAGTTTTAGAACTCTAAGTCATTTCTGTATTATTTTTGTAAATTTGTGTCATTGTTTTTAGTTGGTTTAATTCTTTGAAATTGTAATATGTTCCTTTTCTTGTATGATTGTAGAAAAATGTTGAACCTAAAGGAAAGATTTGTTGATGGAAATGTTTTTCCAGCAAGTTCCTTGGCCAAGTATCTAGGCTTGTCCAAAGGTGCTTGTACAACTCTGGTTTTCGCTGCAGTTGAAAATGTTGGTCAAGATCCAGTATTCAAGATCACTCAGGTCATGCAGTCTATCATCAGTAATCTCAACTTCAAGATCTGCCAGACTCCAGTGTTTGGGGATTATCTTGTCCAGTGTGAATCTGCTGCTGATGCTGATATGCTGCACATGAAGGTTAAAGTGTTCAAAGGTGCACTTATTGGATTCAGAAAGTTGAATCAAGTTTTTTTCAATCCTGAAGGTGTCAGATGTATTCAAGATAGTTTTCCTGTTTCAGTTGCTTCTATTGGAAGGTTTGTACAACATAATTTCTAATTCAGTTTGCAATTTTTTTTGCTTATGTAATTTCATTTGTATATCTTCATTTTTACTGTTTTCCTGATAACTTCTTTATATTATTTTGTTTCAGTGATTTCTTGAATGTTGATGACATTCTACATGATGGTTGTTTCTATCCTTCTAAAACTATTGCCAAGTATCTAGGACTTGCTAACGGGCCTGCACACACTCTGCTTTATGTAAAAGTTCGTTCTGGAGGCTCAGATAAATTCTTCAAGATTTCTCATGTTGTCTAGTCTATCCTTGGACATGCTGAATTCCGTCTTGGCCAGGATGCAGTTTATGGTCACATCCTTGTCCAATGCCAGTCTCCTGCAGATGCTGATCTGCTTGACAATAAGGCCAGACCATTCAAGAGTTCAGTGATTGGATTTGCAAAGGTCAACCATGTTGTCTATGTGCCTTCTATGTCAGATCCTCAAGATGACTATCCAGTCAGTAATGCCTCTGCTGACCAGTGGAAATGTGAGGTTGAACAGAGCTGGATTGACTCACAGCGTAGGGTCAAAGCCAGATATGATTCGCTCTACAAAGACTGATCATTGATGTGGTATGTGTTATTGTATTGTAATGTTTGATTGTTGTGTTTGTACTATCTCTTGTTTTTTTGTGTGCTTGTACTACTCCTTGTTTATAACTTTTCTACATATATAATTTTCTGGTTCCAGTTACAGTTAATACTATTTGGTATGACAGTGCATATTGACTGTACTTTGTGTCTAAGTTAATTGTCATTTTCTTAAGTGATAATTGAGTTGTTCAATTAGTTTGCAAACTGATATTACTACATGATATGATCATTAACATATGTATATGAAATCTGAACTTTGTTTTGATTGCATTTCTATGCATTAGGATGAGTTACAGTGATCATGACTGAAATTTTAGTTATAATTTGACTGTCATTTGGGAGTTCAACGATAGGAAGAAGCTGAGAGGCAGGCAGCAGCTCCATGCCTGGAGCAGATGTGCTTACCCATGCCTTGACTTGTCAGCACCCTCATAACTTGTCAGCTTTTTCTCCATTCTAAGCAATGCAGCTTAATTCAGTCTGCTACTGTAGTTTTGTTAAATTATTCAGTGTTTTGTGCATCTGATTGGTTCATGTACTGTAGTTTTGATAAAATTTTGACTTTGCATCTGTGGGTTTCCACTTGATTTCCTAAATTTTTTAATATTTGTAATCCATAGAAATATTTTGATAATTTGATTTTTGCAAATTTTGAATTTTTATTTTGACATCTAGCACATTGTGTTAGAATGCTAAAACTTGAGCAAGCATACATGCTGAAATAATTAAAATGACAGTATCAATTACATGAACTTACAATGCAGTTCATATTGTCAGTTCTGAGTAATTGCCATGTAATGCTTGTATAGTATAGGTAATTTGTACTGATGATCTGATGTTTGTATTATGAATTCTTTGCAAAATTCTGCATATGGCAATATGAGTTTGCATCTGTGGGGTTCCTCTTGATTACCTAAAATTTTGAATATTTGTAATACATAGAAATTTTTTGATAATTTGTTTTTTGTAATTTCTGATTTTTTATTTTTACATCTTACTTTGCATCTGTGGGGTTCCTCTTGATTACCTAAAATTTTGAATATTTGTAATACATAGAAATTTTTTGATAATTTGTTTTTTGTAATTTCTAATTTTTTATTTTTACATCTTTCTTTGCTTCTGCTGGGGGTTATGGTAGATGTAGTATGTGAGGCAAAAAGGAAGTTACTTTGATGTAGATTTACATGGTTATACATTTCATACTTGCCGTTTCTGAGTACTATTCTTTGTAACTCTCTTGACTTGTTTTTATAAAATTTGTGACGACCAGCGATTTGGCAACTTGTCAAAATAAGGTTATATGTCTTCTTGTTTCTTTTTGTTTTTTTTTTGCAGCAAGGATATATGTCAGCTCTGTGTGTATGAACCTTTTTAACATACATCTTATTGTTTTTGAGTTATGATTGTTCCAGATTTGCATTGTAGTGCTTCTCACTTTGCTGTTGTTTTGAGAGCAAACTTGGCAAATGAGATATCTTGATTGCTGAAATTGACAATGGTAATGTAGTTCTGTTATTTGAGTAGGACAGGGAGACCTTGTGAACTTAAAAAAACAAAAGAATGTGTCTCTGTTCTTTGGTCTATGGAACATTACTCTTTCTACTGTCATTTCCCCTTCTCTTGTGATTCAGAAGTTGTTCTGCTATGGTGGTAGGTCCAAAAAATCTTGTTTTTTGAGACAGAAACCATACTTGCATACATTGTGTTAGAATGCTAAAAATTGAGCAAGCATACATGCTGAAATAATTAAAATGACAGTATTAATTACATGAACTTACAATGCAGTTCATACTGTCAGTTCTGAGTAATTGCCATGTAATGCTTGTATAGTATAGGTAATTTGTACTGATGATCTGATGTTTGTATTATGAATTCTTTGCAAAATTCTGCATATGGCAATATGAGTTTGCTTCTGCGGGGTTCATCTTGGTAACCCAAAATTTTGAATATTTGTAATCTATAGAAATCTTTTGTGGACTTGTATTTAGTATTTTTTTTCTTGTTTTATTGGGTCTGCATCTCATTTTATGTAACTTAGTTTGTTATCATCTCGGTCTTAGGTTTTTCTGTGCATCTTTTTCTTTATAATTAGTTATATGTTTTTGTCTTTATATGTCAGAATAGGTATGATTTGAAATAATAAATTTGTTTGTTTCTGCAGGTTGAATATGATCTCTGGTGGTCTTTTGGTCTGATGCAAAATGGACTCCCACAAGTTTCAATGTCAAATGGGATTTGTTTGGGATTTACTATCTTCCTTGAAGCCTCTAGCAGTTTAATGTTTAATATCTAAGTAGGTTGTGTGTATTTTCATCTGAATGGAACTTTAGTTTCAAGTTGTGATGTTTCTGAACAATCATGTCTTTGCTTTATGTGGAATTGTTCAAACTTCTATTAGCTTCAGTCATTTGCTGTGTTGAATTCATCTTATGGATGTTATGCACTGTCTGTATTTGATTTGCTCGATTTGTAGTAATTTTCGTCAATTGAAATTTGGGTGAAAGTACCTCAAATTTCACTCGATTCTGATTTATTTGTTTTCTGGGTGATTTGTTTAGTTCTGTCACTTGGGTGAGGATTATGTAAATTTCACCCAAATCTGTTTTGGTCTGAATTTTGGGTGATTTGCAAGCTTTCCTGACCCAGGTGAGGAAAGCCTACATTTCACCCAAGCAGCACATAGACAGATCTTAAATGTTTGATATTTGGGTTAGTTATATACAAATCTACGCGTCTACGTGTCTGCTCGTCAAATGTCATATGTCGTACACGATCTTTCACGCAATAAGATTGAAGTCGTCGCAATTGTCAATTGATTTTGACCCGACTTTGATTGCATTTTTTTCGAACATTCACATATAAACATTTGAGATCGGCCAATACAAAAGTTAGAGCATTTAAAAGTTATTTACAATTAACGAGCAGAACTGGAAGAAGGAGCGGAAAGGGAGTCCAATTGAGCGATAGCGGTTCCGTCATGGTGCTACTCTCCTAGTGGACTTATAACTTGGTCCATAATGAATCCAAATAGTTGGTCCGCAATAGCTTTTGATTTTTGTTTCATTGGGAGCACTTGATGGTAAAACATCCTCTGCATTAATCACAAATGACAACATTCATTCATATAATAAATAAATTTTGCATGTAATCATTTCTAAACAAGTAACTAATAATCATTCATTCATATAATAAATAAATTTTGCATGTAATTATAAAATATCCTAACACATTCATTTCTAAACAATAACTAATAATCATTTCAAAACAATAACTAATAATCATTTCTAAACAATAATCAATAACTAATAATCATTTCTAACCAAGTAACAAAGTTTACATGAAATAACAAAGTTTACATGAATTAACAAAGTATACATGAAATAACAAAGTATAATAAATATATTCATAATAAATATACACTAATAATCATATTTCCATATACACTAATAATCATATTTCCATATACACTAATAATCTAATGTCCATATACACTAATAATCTAATTTCCATATACACTAATAATCTTATTTCCATATACACTAATAATCTAATTTCCATATACACTAATAACCTAATTTCTATATACACTAATAATCTTATTTCAATATACACTAATAATCTAATTTTCATATACACTAATAATCTAATTTCCATATACACTAATATTTCCATACTAATAATCTAATTTCCATATACACTAATAATCTATTTCCATATACACTAATAATCTAATTTCTATATACACTAATAATCTAATTCATACCATGAGTTCTTCTTGAGTCGCTTTTTTGGGAGAAACAAAGGTATGGATCCACTGGCAGACGTAGTATCCGCATAGATTCGTCCCTGCTTCCTATCTGGCACACTGATAGTGGAGAAGAATAAAGTTAGACGTAACAACTATATATTAGTGTGATTTTACGAGATATGCGGGTACACCAGCCACGTACCTGAAAGTCCGTCTTCACATCCAGTTTTTGTTTGAAATTTCCTTTTTGTTTCGCACGGAAACGTGTCCATGCCATGTCAATCAAGTCTAAAACTGCTTGGTAATCCTCTTGTTCTTTCCGCAGTGAGTCCATGACAATAATTTGACCGGTGTTTATGATTATCACAAGCAGTATCCAGTGGAAGCTGTATATATATATATATATATATATATATATATATATATATATATATATATATACATGCACAAGTATTGAGAACAAAGTCTTAAAGTTATACATACATAGAGAGAAGTACTCACTTGAAATTGTATGGCAAAAGAATGTAAGTCTTGCTTCTTTGTCTCTCCAGGTACAAGTATATGTTGTCCACCGTCTCTAGTGGCTTACTGGCTACAGTTACGGCATTTACCATCAATGGATCCATGAAGCCGACATCATCATACGATTTTTCACGGCATGTATGGATCTCCATCCTACATGACAAGAATAGATTGTTATTGTTGAAAATTATAATTAAGAAAGCAAGTATTGCGAGAATAGATCAGTGAAAGAAACTACACAACCCAGCAGCTCATCAATGAGAGGTCTATGGCATCTTGACGGTACAAATCATACACATCCTTGAAATCCAAAATCAAGAGACTATGCCCACGGAAGTAATCACGGTCTTTTATCAAAACATTGAGCATCTGTCTACCTTTTTTGGACGCCTTCATGTACCACTCATGAAATCGGAACGCTTGAGTGGTTAGGGACTTCAAAGAATCTGGGGGCAGCATTGGTTTGCCATATTCAAATTCCCAAATTTCCACTGGTGCTGCCATAGGAATTTCGCCCGTGCCCGATAAAAGTTCTGCCGCTGAGAGGCCTGTTTGCTCGCACAACAACGCAAGCTGTTCGTCGTCATATTCCTGTTGCCCTTGTGTCCTC